>CM053404.1:140340286-140376351 GCA_028644305.1 Xerus rutilus
GCTCTCCTGCCTGCTCCTGGGGTCTTCCACGTCAAGCATGTTGCAGCACAGACCGCGGTGCTCCTGCCCTGCGGACCATGGCGGTGTCCCCCATCCACCCCCCTCAGGTGCTTGGGAGCCTTCTCCTCAGCTCCACCCCACCTTTCCCGCCAAATCCCCACAGCCGTCTGTTCCATCGGTGATGGTGAACCATGTCCCTGAGTCACTCCATGTCCCAAGCACCTCAAGTCATATCCCCCAGCCTCCTAGAGCTGTGGGGGATGCATTTCCTGAGCGGCAGCCCAAGGACCAATGCAGGGCCATCTGAGGTAAGCCCTTCCTCCTCCCATGTCCACAGTGGCTGCACCAGCGAGCCAGGGACCTTTCCTTCTATCTCTGGCCCCTGGCGAAAGGTCATTCCTCTAGGAATGCCCTTCAGCTCTTCACTACCCAGCAAAGGGGAGCCGTTCTCCAGGGTCTGGCTCAACTACGCTCACCTCTTGGAGTCACCTTTTCAGAACAGACAAAACAATCGTGCCTTCCTTGGTGAAGCCATAGCACCTGGATTTTTAATCTATTCCATCATGCACTGTGACGAGTTGGAGGGAAGTTCGCTGACCTTCGAGGGTTGGGGGCGATTCCTGTGGGTTTATTTTCTCAGCACTTCCTAGCATCCTGGGATGTAGATGGTGTTCCACAAACATTTGTTGAATTAAAGAAATAGGAGCCTGTCCACCTGCTCTGTGCTTTTCTCCAGCGTCATCCTCATCATCTGCCCACAGACAAATGACCCACAAACATTCATAGGAAGGCAAAGTTTCCTTTGTTCCTGTTACCGACAAGTCTTCTGCCTAAATATTTCAGGATAACTCAATACTCTCCTTCTGTGGGCAGTCAAGATCATATTTCAGGGAGGAAGTCAGTAATGAATATCCTGGGTGGCCAGAGCCTCTTTGTATCATGGGATGAGATTTGTTATCCGCGTCTGGTGGCGGCTTCCCAGGAGAGGGCTCAGAAATGTTTCAGCTCATTCTCATCTAGACTTTGGGCACTTCAAGAGTGCAAGGTGAGCTTACCTGAGCACGACCTACTGACAATGAAGTTCACAGGCGTGGTGTCAAGGATCCCCATCCTGTGAGAGGCCAGGCAGGCTGGCCGTGGAAGGGCTCACACCCGTCCCCAGCCTCCTCCCGGGCACCTCCAGTGTTCAGGCTGCCTTTGGTAGCTCCCATATGCAGGGTGCTCACAGCTCAGCAGACGGTCACAACTGTGCACAATAGTAGGTTCTGCAACTTGGCAGGAGCTGGAGGAAGCTTCCCCGACATCTGGAACCATCCCATTGGAAATCTTGCATAGTAAATTATTTGTTTCTTTCTTTTACATACAAAACTGAATAAAAGCGGTTAACTGCTTTTTAACAAATAAAATCATTTCCCAGACTGATGGTCAACTCTGTGTGTCACCAGCAAAGACCACAGAAGTGGTCTGAGAGGCATTTGGTTAGAGGTGTCTGCCACCATTTGTATTTCAAAATGGCAGGACATGTTCACGAAGGATGATGTCAGACCCGAAGAGACGACGTCCTCTCAGGTCTCTAATGTCTAAGCTGAGCTTGCCAGAGGCCTTTGGACATGGACTGATTCAGTGTCGAATGATTCCGTGATTGCTAGAACGCTTCAGGGCCACGTTTTGGAGTGTAATCCCCCATGGATGTGGAGCAGGGTGCTGTATTCACACATGGGTATTTACTTTCATGCCCAGCTAGTGAACTGGGACTCCTTCTGCACTTCCCTGACATGTCACTCAAACTTGGATGGCACCTGCTTTCCTATTCACACCCTGGGATTCCTACCCTTGAGCTAAGATTGTTTGGATTCTGTAAAAAGGACATTTATTACCTGACTTCTGAGCTTGCCCAACACACTGTTGTGAGGCATCTGGACAGTTTCACGAGAGCATGATGGAGGTGGATGCCTTCATCCACACAGCACCCCCTCTGCAAACCTTATGCTTTGGCAGGAAGTTGTTTGGGCTATAAGACAAAATGAGTTTCACAGAAAGTATGTACCCTTGTATCTGAATGCCGGAGTGGGCAACCCAATGCTGGGTAGTGCGTGCTTATTTAAAGTCTCTTTAAAGATCAGGTGTCGATTGCATCACGCTCTGGAACACCAGGTGAGACCCAGGACGCCTGCCCAAGTGGAACTCACTCTGTGCAAACGTCATGCCCCCTAAGGTTACTACCGGTCAGAAGATCTCCCTGCTCTTTGCCAAGGTTTGTCTATTGTTTCCTAAAATATAGGCTGTAAGTGTAATAGTTTTTTAATGGTATTTTATGATCTATTTAATATGCTTTTTGGCATCTAGTCTTACAAAGGAAGAAACACGTGTCCCCAGTTCCTCCACTTGTCATAAGAAAAATCAGAGCCGTGAATGCCTGGAGCAGGGCGGTGGGGAGGGCTGGGATGAACCACAGGAGCACAAGGGACAGGGCAAGAGTAGGACGTTCCGTCCTGATGAAAGCTAGGTGACCAGGGACCTACTCCTCAGCACTCAGGCCACTGCATGTCAACTCTACATAAAAAAAACATGGGCAACCGAACATTGGCCTCTAGTTGGTGGCATGTATATTGAGGCACCGATGCCTGTTCAGGACCCACCTGAGGGAGGCAGTTGGCAATTGCCCTCCCAGAACCTTCCTGCCTGATGTCACTTCTGTCACCCGGCCTGCTGACAGCCTCTCCCGGGTGGCACCTGTCTGCTGTGCTTCCTTGTCTCCACCCACAGCCCTGTCAGTGGGCAGCTGTCGTTGATGAGGAACTCCAATACAGACTTTTTGTGTGGTGAACCTCTCCAGCCTGTGCACTGATTCACAATGGCCACCTGTTAATCTAAATGACAAGCCTGCATCGAGCCATGAGGAAACAGTGAATGCATCCCAAGAACAGCAGGGAGGACACGTGAGTGCTTGGGTTCCCTTTCTTCAGATGGCAATGGTGGAAGGCAGTCACCACCGGCCCTTCTTTGAAACAGTGGGCAGCATGGCCACCTGGCATATACCCTCAGGAAACCCTAACCCCTGATATTTTAGAGTAAAAACTGAAGAATGCCTGACCTTTCTCAAGGCAGCCCCAAATTTCAGTTATATTTATTCTCCTCCTTTCCTCCAAATGTGCTTTAAGAAGAGCATTTGGTAAACTCACAAAGATCTGGCAAGAAAAACAGATGCAACATTGGCAAACATTTGCGTTATCCCAGCTGCCGGTGACCTCGTCAGAAAGGAGTCAGCCCCACTCCACAAGCACATTACAGCATGGCTGGATGGGCACCACCTTCCCGGAGCCCTAGGCTTCCTGGCCACTGACCATCAAGCAGAATCTCTGTCCCCAAGCCCCAGAGGGCCATAGGTGAGTGACAGAGCATGCCATCAATGGATGTGACAGTGAGGAACACCAAGGGCCTGTGCTAGGTAGCCCTGCCACACACGGCCAGCTCCAGCATAACCAAAGCCCTGTGAAGTCCAGCGCCATGACCAGCTGAGGAGCTGTGATTTCTGAAAGACTGCGGCCATGGTGCAGTACTTGCCCTGCAGGGAAGAAGCTGGCCAGAGGGGCAGGGTCCTGGGCTTCAGGAGCTGGGAGGAGCGCCCCTGGCCAGGAGCCTCGCACTCTGCACAGAGTGGCATGGGGGCCCTTGTCAGGAGCCAGCGCATGGTCCTGAGCATCTGGGCCACCTGGGTGCATGTGAGATGGGCCTGGGCAAGGCTGGCACCATCCTGAACGCTGTCCTGAAGGAGGAGGCAGCTGGGGGCCCGCCCAAGTCCCTGCTGCTGGGAAAGGACGCTTTAGAAGAGAATCTGCGCAAGCCCCAGGAGCTCTCAGCACTCCGAGGCCTCCCTCACAGTCCTCCCACTCGGAGCCCCAGGTGCCCCAGTCGGGCCTGCCTGGGCTTCTGACCTGAGAGGAAGGTCAGGGTCACACTGGATGGCCTGCCTTTGGCCGATGAGCAGCCACTCTGTGTCATTTCCATTGCTTTTGCATCCCTTGTAAGGTCCCCTAGTTGATGGCAGCTAGGTGGTAGGGAAAGTGACAGGGTTCCAAAGAGGACATGTGGTACACATCCAGGCAAAGGGAGGAGGTGAGGCCCTGGACAGATGGAGCTCGCCTGCGGGAGAACCAGAGGACAGCAGGACACGGAAGATGCTGTCAATGGCTCTTTATCAGAAAGTCACCCAGGGTTTACCTCATTTAGCCCAGTACTCCCCAGAACACACTGCGGGTTCTGCTGGCTCTGCAGCACTGCTGAGTGCTGACCCCGCCTGTCCCTGTGGCAGTGCAGGTATAGGACAGTGCTGTGAGAGTCACTCCAGCTGGTGACAGTGTAGGTGCATCCATCTGGGAGACGGCATCAGCCACGCCTAATGCTCAAGACAAGGAAACAGGGACAGGGTCCTGCAGGCCGCCCACCTTGAACATGTTCCCGACTCCTGGCTTTGTCTGGGCACCTGCCGAAGAGGACCTGGGTGAGGATTCAGAGGCAGGTCACGTGCCGGGAGATTCTCTCTGAGGACAGGGAAGACTTAGACTTAACTCACCAGCTTAGAGTGCAGTGAGCCAGGTGCCTTGGGACGTGTGACCTGTTGTGGGCAGAGCTAACACCAACAGCCAGAAAATGCCCCAGGCACAGGGGTTCCAGAGCCAGGAGTTAAAGCACCTTGAACAAAATTAATAAGAGCTAAATAAATGAAGCCAGTGTAACCGCCAGCGCTGGTTTGCATCTCCATGGTCACTGGTTTGAAGTGTGTAAGACACAGCCAAGCTCCTATTCCAGGCAGGTGGAGGGCAGTCACGGCCGTCCACTCCTCAACCCGGGGTCCAGCTCCTGGCCCAGGCTTAGCTCCAACTCCAGCTCTCTGAATATGTATTCCATAGATGATATTGACACAGCGGCCTCTGAAATTCCCCAAATAATTAAAGAAAGTATAATCACACAGGAGCAGGCGAAATGAGTTGGATTTCAGTGCTGTTGTAAAATACTTTATTTCCAAATTCCTCAAATATGAGTCAGCCTACATGAGTACCACTCCCTACTACAAGAAAAGTAAGTGTGTCTTTTTCACCGAACGTTCCATGGAAATGCAATCAAGGAAACTCAAGGGCCTCAGCCCGGCGTGTGCGGCTGTTGTTGGACGTGGAACCAGGCGCAAGGTCCTCCTAGCTGTGAGGAGGGCTTCAGATCCCCGCCGCCACATGAGAAGGACAGCATCTCTGTGCTGTCTTGTTGGCAACTTTTCACCTCTGTGACCAAAACGCCCGGCAAGAGCAACGTAGAGGAGGAGAGGTCTACTTGGGCTCATGGTTTCCGAGTCTTGGTCCATGGCTGTGGGCTCCTTTGCTCTGGGCCTGAGGTGAGGCAGAACCTCACAGCAGAAAGGAAGGAAAGCTGTTCAACTGATGGCACCCAGGAAGCACACAGAGAGGGAGGGAGGCAGGGAGGGGCCAGAGAAAAGACAAACCCCTCCTGGGCGTGCCCTCAGTGGCCTGCTTCTTCCAGCGAGGCCCCCTTCCCAGCAGTCCATTCAGCTATCCATGGATTGACTGCTCAAAAGCCCCAGCTCTGAGCACATGAGACCTTGGAGGACATTCCAAATCAAAGCCACACCACCATCCAGTTCCCTGGCGCTCAGTCAAAAGGTCAGGGGGTTGCTGGAGAAGAGAAGCAGAGTAGATTTCAGCATAAATGCCTTAAATATAAGATGGCCTAAAACAATAAAGATAAGGAGGATGTTGCTCAGGTCTAACATGCAAACAGCCAGGGGCCTGTGCAGATGAAGAGCCGTGAAGCAACAGGTTGCTGAAGAAACCCCAACAGAGAGGGCAGGAGCAGGTGTGCAGAGACGGGGCAGATGGGGAGGTGGGACTCCAGGGAGACAGGCTGGGAGCCCGAGCCCGGGGCTTCTCTCCTGGGGCTCCTGGGCAGGAGACTGTGCACCTGATGTCCCAGGACAACAGCCTGGAGGAACATGATGCGGGGGCTTTGTAGGATAAGTATGGTCATCCCAGAATCACGGATCTCATTCAACAGAGATGAATGAGATCTCAGTTCTCGGTTCTCTCAACCATAGCAGAAATGTTTTATTTCCAAGTGTCGTGTTTGCCCTTGCAGTATACCCAGACTCCCACATCCACATTCTTTCAACACAGCCGTGAGCACCACATGGAGAAAAACCAAGTGCTCTAAAGTGACGACAGAAAGGTCCAGGCTATTTCGTTCCCTGCACACTATGATCCCTCAGTCTGCACAGCCTTCCTACCTGCTTGACATTAAAAATAATGTTTGCCCATGTATATCGTTCTTATAAAACATGACAGAGCAGCTTCCCAAACAATTACACTGTGTTCTGCACGTAAAAATAGAGCAGGAGGGATGGTGTTTTTGTTCCTTGGAGCAGCCATAAACCCCAGAGCATGTGATCATCCCCAAAGTGTCCTCATCTGTTGCAATACCTCGTTACACACGGCACCAGCACTTTCTGCAAACGGGCAGCAAAACGCAGACACAGCTGAAATGTTTTCTTCCAAGTTTCCTAAATCAGGGTAAAAATAAAGTCGAACTTTCTTGTCTTTATGTGTCTGGCACAGCGAAGCGGACTCCGCAGGCATAGCTCAAAAATTCCACTCGTTTCTCAACCAGCACACGGCTTTCCAGTTAGAACCGTTTGTCTGAACACCAGAAGCATCAGTTTATGGTGCCTGTGTGCGTGCGAGCGCATGCGAGCCTGTGCCCCGGCTGCTCGCCCGTGTCCTCCTCCAGGCCATGCCCTCCATCCAGGCGCAACACCTTCCTCACTTATCACTAAGGGATGCGTCCTGGTGTCCTTGGCATCCCAAGATGGGACAGGCCTGGCTCAGGAATGTCCCAGGGATGCATGGGAGAGTGAGCGAGACTCACAGTCCCTTTCAAAGGCCTGGTGCGACAGTTAGCTGGCCAGCCGCTGGTCCGACTTGTCTGGCTGTGGCCATGACTTTACTGTGCAGACGGGGCAAGCACTGAAGGACGCACACTGAGGGCAGCAGATGGCCCCCCACCGTGAGGGGGCTTTGTCCGGCCACTCGGGCCTCAAGACAAGAGAACTCAGGAGCCAAGGCCTGGGGACCTGAACAGCAGCAGATGCTCTTCCCAGGCTCTCCAGCCCACAGGCTTGAGCAGTGGATATTAAACTTGGGGGCCTTTGCAACAGGGGGGCCAATTCCTTAAAATACACAAAGCCCTGAGGGTGACAGAACACTGGAGGCGCCCACACGAGGGGCATGGCCAATAGCTGCCACAGGGTCTGTAGGTCATGGCCACTTTGGTCTCCCTGCCCCTCACCCAGGCTTGTGCACCCAGCTCCTCTTGAGCACGGTGGCCAGGGGCTCACCCCTCTGTGGCTCCAGGCAGGCCTTGCAAGAGGCACAAGACAATCAGGGGGTCCTGCAGAACGGGCCACCACCAGGGGCTCAGAGGGTGGCTGCACACAGAAGTTTCCAGAAGCCTACTGGGGTTCCTAAGAGGAAGGCGACTCGCAGACATTAGGCACACACAAGAGCTGGCGCTGACGGATGTGCCCGTGGGTCAGGGAGAACTCTGTGGCTTGGCCACGCCGGGCCTTCCCACAACCACCGATCTCCAGCTCACACACGAGGAAAGGGAGGCAGCATTTCCGAGGAGCCCCAGGTATGGGCCAGTGCAGGGGGAAAGCAGGACTCCAGAGACCTTTGTCTCCATCACCAGACCCAAGGTGGTGATGTTAGGGACATGAGTGAGCAGCTGGACACAGGGCCACTTGTCAGAGTGCAGTCACAGATGTGTGTTTGCCAAAGGAAGCTGGGACCCCATCCCTAGCAGCAGGTGAGGGGAACAGCACAGTGGGACAGCAGCCTAGCCGGGACCCAGGAGAGGCTGGGCCTCCCTGACTGAGCGCTGAGTTCTGGTCTGGCCAAGGGCATGACATGCCTCTCCTCGCTTTTGAGCAAATGGCTTCTTCTTGCATCTGACTGAGTCATGGACACAGTTGGCCTGGGCTAGTGGAAGCCCTCTGTGAAGCACCGCCATGCTCGGTCCTCTTGTCCTTGGCTTTCTGCATCCAGTTTCACTCACCCATCCTCACAAGGCCAAGCAGGTGCTCTGCTCAAACCCCAGCACCCCTCCTTGGCTCCCTGAGACCCCCACACTCGGGTCTCACTTGTCTTCAGCCAGCCTGGGAGGATGAACCTCAAACCAAAACAAGCTCCGTCCACTGCCTCTGCTCCACGGTGCCCGCAAGGCTTGGTACCCAGCTGTCGTCTTGTTCAGGTGATGATTTCACCTGTCAGGCCACATACTTGGGCCAAATAGTCATCATTAATACATGAAGGTGCTGGTCATGTACAAACCGTGTCTACGTCACAGTGGGATCATGAAACTAAGTGTTCACATGAGACAGCTGCGTGTCACATCCACAGGTTAGACTGGGGACCTAACGGAAGGCCACTGAATGACTCCCCGTGTTTGGACAAGTGGACATGTTCACAGGGACATCTAATTTTGTTTGTGCTTTTCCTAAAATTTACTCTTGAATTTAATTGTGATGAAGAACATACAGTGTAATAGCAAGTTTGGAACTGAGCAAATCAATGGGGGAAGTAGATAGCGAGGACATTTGTGGAGGGAAACATCTCGGTGTGTGTTTGGTTCATCTATTTTGACCAGTATGATATCAGATCCAGTTTACTGAGTACCAAGTTCCAAACGTCTTCTACTACTCTATAATTAGAGTGTGGATGTGCTCCATGTGCAGAGGAATCGAGTGTGCAGAGGAATTGAGTACCTTCAGAGACACGACACAGTCAGCCAGCGTGCACTGCCGTCAGCCGGGGGCCCGGGAGCGAAGGGGACACTGCTGAGCTTTGCCTTACAGGCGCCTCCCTATGTCCAGTAGCAAGCAGAAGGTGACTGCTGCTCCTTGGGATTGCTTCTTCAGGACTAGTCCCTGTATGTTGATTTTACAGACAAAAAAGAGTAAACAAATAACGAAACCTAAATATTTAAAAAATCCATTCCTTTGGCATGCATTTTGACCTCCTACAAAAATAAGTTATTCAACTTTGTAAGACACGGATTGGACAACATTGTTACCTGATGGGCCACTGCAGCAGAGAGTGTCCTGAGAAAGCCTGTGACACATCGTCAGGGGTCTTCACAAGCTCACCACAGTGTCCTCACTTGAAATTCAGTGAGGCCATCTCTCAACACCTTCCCCTTCATTCCACAGGCATGGCTGGAGTTCACGTGGAGCGAGTCCAGCAGAGCCCGGGTTGGATCTGGTGAGTGGAGCCTGGTTGCTGGCTATTCTTTCAATACATGTTCTAAGTCACTAATAAAAATTCTGATGCTTCAAAATTGGTGATACCTACTGTTCATTGAAAGTGCATATAAAGGTGTTTAATATGAAGAATTTAATCTGCTTATAATTTTGTGCAAAGTTAGAAAAATTATGATTGTAACAATTTTTTTTATTTGCCTCAACAAATATTTTCAGTGAACAGTGTGTACAGCTTCTGAAAATTTCTTTTTTTCTGTTATGTTTGATAACATGTATTAAAATGCAATTTTTGAGAAAAAATTAAAAAATAAATAAATAAACAAAATTGGTGATACCAACATTTTTGCATTAATTTTTATTCTTCTATAATACTAATAATTCCAAAATTAGATGTGGTTAAGAAATTGAGAATTAGAAAAAAACAAAAAGAAATTGAGAATTAGATTATTCTAGCAAATTCTTTTAAAACTATTTTATTTTCTTTTGTGTGTGTGTGTGTGTGTGTGTGTGTGTGTGTGTGTGGTGCTGGAGATGGAACCCAGAGCCCAGCACATGTAAGCAAGCACTCTACCTCTGAGCTACACCCCCAGTCCTTAGTTAATCTTTGAAATGCCTTTTGGGATGAAGAAAGGGTTTATTTCCGTGAGCAATTTATGTTGAGTGGCAATATCTGTACCTTCTACTTCTTAACTAACAAGGAATGCCACTTCACAGGATAAAAAAGTGAGATGTCCCAGGACATCCTGCTCCACAGGAAGGGCGGCTGCCACCCGGGAAGCCTGAGCACACCCGGCCAGCCCAGGACACAGGAGGTGGTGGGTGGAAAGTTCCTGTAAAGAAATCACGGGGCCACATTGCCCTGTAACATTGCGTTCTCCTGGGCAGGCTGTTCTAGAGGCATATTCATATTCCAGGGCTCATTGCTCATGGAATTTCAGATGGCTTTGCTGTTTGAAACCCAGGTAATATTTTGAATTTTTAAGATGCACTTCATTCTCCTGCTCTGAGAGGAGGCATTGTATCAGAATTCTTTGTGCACTCAGTTAATGATCCATAATAAAACCCCATTATCAGCCAGGCTGGCCTGGACTCAACTTTATAAACAACCGATAGCAATCTTCACTTCTAAACACGTGGTTCTGTTTCATCACCAAACCTGTGGTAAAGAAGAGGTGGCCTGGCCTGGCCCTCCATTAGGAAATAGGTTCTAGAGGTCTTGAGAAGGCCTGGGCACTCTTAAATACGACCATCTATCCACAAGTGGGGACTTCACAGCCCCCAGGGGTAGCACAGCACCCTCTCCTCAGAGCCACAGATCAAGCAGCTGCCTGCTGCCACTGGCACTGTGAAGTTCCTGTGCCTGAGCTCCACCTGGCTGCTCACCTGTCTGAGGCCTTCCGGAACCACACGTTGCTCAGAGCTGGGGCTGGAGACAAGGGGAGGTCTTAGCATGGTGTCTCCAGCCTTCACCAGTTTCTGCTCACTGCTATGGCTCCAATTCTGCCACATGGCTAAAATTTGTCCCAGTGATGAAGAAATCATAGCACTGACTCCTGTTTGAGGTCCTTATTCTCTTAACATGTCTGGTCACCCTGCTTGAATATGTCCTTCTCCATGGACTACTCCCTTAATGGAATAAGGAAAGAAGGAAGTTGTTAGAAACGTGGGGTCAGCGAACGTCCAGAGAGACCTCAGACATGGCTCCCCTTTATGGGTCAGCGCAACAACAGGGCTAGAGAAATGGAGTCACTGAATGGAAAACTGGCAGATTTTTTTATCTTAAAACCATGATGCTGCATCATTGTATGAAGTTGGGGTATTTTAAAGATAAGTTTGGCAGTCTCTGGGCCTAATTGACCCTCTCTGTAGATCTCATATCATTAGGAGGTGTCCATGGGTGATCTGCCGCCCACTCCAGTTGCCCCAGCACAGAGGACATGCTAGTTAAGGGAGGGATAGGGAGGTTTGCCAGCTCACTCGGTATGATTTGGGGGCATCCAGAGCTGTTCATCTCTTGCCTTTGAAACACACTCCTTGGTTTCCATCTTCTAACCTTTTGCTACTGTCCCTGAAAAATGCTGGAATGGCCTCATCCCTGCCTCTCACCCATCCCCAGATCCGCAGCGATAGGCTCACTCCAGGGGAGTGGTCGCCACCCGCCTGAGGTCTGTGGGTTGGCGGCAGCCAGCATCACCGCTCACCAGGCAGCACCATGCCCCACAGCCACGTCGGAGGGCGCGGGCCTCGCAGAAGCATTTCCAGGAGCCACAGAGAAGCCGTCTGTGAGTGGAGAGGCGTGCTCCTCAGCCTGTGAGGAATGCAAGGCCTGGCTTTGGAAGTCCTCCCGAGTGTTCCCAGCAGCAAGGGCCATATCACCTGGAAGGATGGCAGGTGCAAGAGGGCCCAGGGTCCAGTCCACTGAGGACCCACAGGGTGGCTCAATGGGACAAAGGCCTAATCTGTCAAGTAAGAGGAGATAAACTCCTGCTCCCTGGCCACCCATGGGTGCAGGGCTTTGTGATGCTGACCTGCTTCGCTGAGCCCAGGGCCCTCGCTGGAGTCTACAGGAGGGACAGCCATCAGGGTAGCTTAGTATTTTCAAAAGCTTGTGTTTGCCTTGAGTCGTTTTGAAGCAGAAAGTATCCTCAGAACAGACTGTCCCCATTTTATTCCCACATTCAGGAAACCAGCTATGAGAAGGAACAGTGGTTTTTGCTTATTTTTTTCCTTAGTAATAAATGATCCATGCATTTTGGTAAGGTGGGTAACAAAACGTGGTTCTCAATGTGTCACGGTCAGGGCTGTGGCTTGGGAGGTGGTCTCCACGAGGGGTCTGATAAAAAAATTAGTAATATGTTACAGTGCCAGAGGAAACAAATAGGTGGATCAGAAGTGACCTGGAGGGAAGCCACTTGCCCTTGACAGGGAGGTTTGATTGATCAGTAAAGACAGGAAACAGGAACAGGGAGATGCTGGGTACCCCTTGGATGCTTGCAAGTGTGGGTGGCACCCAGAGGGCCATGGAGAAGAATCCAACCCAGGGGAGGGTCACAGAGCATCACGCTTTCACATGAGCAAGGGGCTTATTAAGACAGTGAAGAGCATCACCGCCCGAAGGCCTACAGCCACCAGGTTTCACAGGGCCGGCCTGGAAACGGGCTCTGATTGGAATTCCCAGACACACCTGTGCTAAGACCTGACCCCCCACTGAAACAGGCAGTCCACAGAGCCTGGCCCTGAGCCTCTGATCACAAGGCCCAAGGAAGAGGATGGGAAGAAGGGATTGTCACTGAATAATGACGGTGCCAAGAATGCCAAGCTTCTCCCTGTGGCAGAAGGGACAGGGTGGAGGACAGTGGTCAAGGCCCCCATGCCCTGTCCTCCTCAGCACTTTAGTCACTGCTGGACCTTGGGTGACTCCCTCCTCATCCTCAAGGCAGACGATGGATTCAGCTGGTAAGAGCCCATGAAAGTCACTCCCTTTATTTCGTATTTTTGGTGCAAAATGAACACATCTCAGTAGAATCCGTGACAAATCTGAGCCCATAATAATGGCCCAGGGACACATTTTTCAGGGATTAAATATGGCTTTATTTACAACATAAAGCATTCCATCCCTAAAGCAGAGAAGTTTAAAGGAGAAGGAGCTCAGCCCTGTGACGACCTCCCTTCTCCTGTTCAGAACCTGTTTTCCCTTGTCCCCAAGTGTCCTCTTTAGGTCTTTCTTCCCATGACTTGCACTCTCTGGGGCTATGGTTTAGTCCACTCTCCAACTCTATGACCAAAATACCTGACAAGAAGCACCCAGAGGAAGGAAAGGTTATTTTGCTCATGGTTTCAGAGGTTTGGTCCATGGAGGGCCGACTCCTTTGCCCTGGGCCCGTGGTGGAGCAGAACGTCATGGCTGAAAGGCACAGCAGAGGGAAGCTTTCCACCTCAGGCAGCCGGGGATCACTGGGAAGATGCACCCTTCCAGGGCAGGCCCCAGTGCCCCACCTCCCCAGCCATGCCCCACCTGCCCACAGGTACCACCTAGGCAGTCCGTGCCGACTAGGATGGACTGATTAGGTTACAGCCATCACAGTCCAACCTCTGAACTCTCTGCAGAAACACAGGCACTCTGCGGGACATCTCACATCCAAACCATGACAGCCGGGACACCAAGTAAATCTATGTGCTCTCTCCCTGGCATGAAAGTAAAATCTATGCCCCCTTTTCATCGCTGTGTCTGAGGGACAGGGTTGTTTCTCCTCTGCTCCAGTGTCCAAGAGAGCAGAGCTGCAGCTGACTAGCTCTTCCCTGAACAGAGCGGAAGGAGCGTTGCCTTTCTCCATTCCTGACGTGGCCACGGCCAGTCCTTCCCAGCAGAGCCCCCAGGGGACACAGGGTTTGGCCTGCTCCAGGCCTGGACTTAGTGGTGACCACTGTTCAGGAGAGCGTGTGCAGAACAGGTCGAGTCTGGGTTGTCCCCCCCGGGACTCCAGGCCCTCAGATCGGCAGCTCTGGGGAAGCAGTGCACTCTCTTCCTTTTGTTTTGTGCCATGATCTCACCTGTGACCTCATTTAGCTCCACCACAAACTTAGGAGATGAATCTAGAAGGATGCAGTTTTGTAGGACATCTGAAGGCACTTCATCCTGGAAGTTTCCAAGGACACGCCGGACCAGGTCTTCCTGAGAGGACTGGCGAGCACAGCTGCGTCTTCCCTTCCTGACCTTTGCTCTGAGCCACTGTGTCAGAGGCCTTTTGACATTTTCTCTGAATCTCATCTTCCCCTGTGGTCCAAAGGGCTACCTGAAATTATCTCGTAAACTCTTGCGGGCATAGCCTCAGGTCCGTTTTGTATTTTACAAAGACTCAGAGCTAGAGAAGGATTAGGACAACCAGGAGACTGAGTCCCAGTGAGGACCATCAGGAGAACCCTGAGGAGAGGCATCTCAGCACTGACCTGCACCCTCATCAGCCTCAACACCAGGCAACCAGGAGCCTACCTGCCCAGGTAGGGTCCCTGCTCTTGCTGACAATCTCAGGCCCCAGCTGGATGGGTCTAGTGATCTATTGCCCTGTGGAGTAGAAGTTCTAGCATCTTCTATTTTTGTTTCAATCAAAGCTCCTCAAAAACATAATCCAAACAGAGCAGACACTGGTCACCCCAAAGAATATACTTAAAACAATAAAAGCAGTGATAATAAGACTAATATCTAACACTGTGGCCACAGATCCGGCAGTTCCCATACATCAAGGCTTCGAGTGAGCTTCACATCAGAACTTCCCCTCTCTCCACAGCTATCCAGCAGGGTAGGATTAACCCCCTTCACTTCACAGATGAGGAACAGTACTGGAGATGGTAAATGGTGTCGGCCTCCAACTGGAGAACGTGGCTTACAGGTACTGTTCTAGAGAACAGAGAACACATCTCTCTACTTGGCTTCCTAACCTAGGACTGAGGGAGCATCTCACACTGAGGCACGGAGGCAGAGAACCTGGGCTCCTGGCATGCGTTTCCAATTTACTGTTCTGTTTCAGGACTGTGCTGTCCCCTCTCTCAGGGCAGGGAGTGAGGACTCTCGGGAGGCTGCAGGGGCTGCCATGCAGGTGGAGAGCCATGTGTGACAGAGTGGATTCAGGCTGGCAATGCTGCGGAGCCGTCTGCGGTGGTGCCCCTGGACCTGACGTCAGTGGCACTCTAAAGGGCTCCACACAGAAGGCTCCAACTGGTCATGGTGCACAGGATCCCTAGGATGGGTACCATGTAAATATAGACATGCACACTGCACAGAGCCCCTCGCAGGATGCCCTGTACCACAGTTTTGGCCCGGCCCTAAAGAGCTCTCTCCTTTCAGTCACTGTGGTTAGCCTCTGGGAGATGCAGCTTCTACTATAGTTTCAGTTACAGGTGGGAAAAGATCTGAAAGGAAAAGTTTAGAACCCATCATTCAGAGGAAACAACGAGCAGCAAGCTCCGTGCACACAGGCATTCCACGCATTTTTATCTTAAGTGTTTTTAAAAATGATGATGTCAAGCATTCAATGAAATGTGAAAATAAAACTCAATGAGAAACAAACCAGCGCACATTAATTCCCATCTGTTCACCTGTCGCGAATGCTGCCATGGATGGTGTGGACATCTGGCAGGGGGAGACAACTGCCACCATCCAAAGCTGGAAGCCCACGTGGGTTTCTATGGCCCAGGACCACGAAACACTCCCTTCCCTGCATCCATGGAAGAGTTAAACTCCTCCAGTATTTTTTCCCATTTTTTTTTTAAAAATTTTCAGATTACAGAAGTGATTATCAGTTCAGTGCGGAAAGCTAAGAACACTCAGCAAACACAGATAGTTTAAGGATCATCTGATACATTTCTACTCCCCTGGGAACCACATGTTGGTATATGTCTTTCTGGGCACTGGTCTGTGTTCATATGCACGTGTCTGTTTTTCTCTGCCTAAATAGCCTTTGCCATACAAACTGTGTGGATCAGGTCTGTCTTAGCGATCTTCTGTACCATTGTGCCAAGTTTAAACATTCACCACTGGCCCCATGCTTATGGGTTTCATTGCATGGAATCCGTTGTGTGGACTTTCTCTGAACCAAACTCCTGTTGTTGGAGTTCTTCAGTTGCTGGCTATTCCATTTACCTACACATATGTACAAATGTGAAAATACGTACGTGTGAATTACGTGTTATGTATACTATACATACTATATATAACATTCATGTGCCACTTTTAATCATTGTTGCCAAAGATATTATTACTTGCCTACCTTTTATCTATTTTTTATCCTTGCTTGCTAATATGTCTTTAATTTTGTTCCACGTGGAAATAACCTTGACTAACTTCTTTCATCTCTCATATGACAAAGCCTGGTCAACATTATTTGAGCAGAGGAAGCCGGGCGTTACTTCTGCACAGCCCTCTGAAGGACTCGCCTATTTCTCTGGTCTTATGCATTTGTTTTGATCACCCGTTTCTTATCTAGAGACAGAGGCAATTGGCAGCAGTGGGCAGCCATCCTGGGGCCATGGAAGCCGTCAGCCATGGAGAGCTTGTGGGAAGTGGGAAGCCAACTGGAGCCCACTGATGTCACAGGGCCACGATCCCAGCCCTTGGCTTCTTACTTCCAAGTTTTATGCCATATGACAAAAATAAACCTCTACTTGATGGAAGCCAGTGTTTTATGGAGTTTCCATTATTCAAAACAGAACATAATGACAGCGTTGTCTAAGTATGCCACCGTAGAAATGGAATTCTGGAGTCTCAGGGCTCACATATTTAAAGGCCTTAGAGTTTTATTACCAACTTGCTTTCCAGAAAGCTTGTACCAGCGTCTACCTGACTGGCTACGTGTGGGAGCCCACGGCCAGCCGTGCTCCCTGATCATGTTCCCATCACACCCTGGACCTGCCGAGCTGACGACTCCCTGCTGCTCTCGCCTCAGCTTCATTGCCTACTGGAAAATTCGACATGCTTTGGGTTCCAGTGTTTTCTTGCCTTTGTTTTCTTCTTCTGTGAAGTGGTCATTTATGTGTTCTCTTCGCTCCCTCTCCCATTCGTTTAAAGTTTGAGGATCACTAGAAGAAAACTTGAAGGCGATTCCTCGAGTGAGCAGAAGCTGGGAGCTGCTGGAACTCTGTCCCTGGGGCACGTAGGTCATGCTAGAGCTCCCGGCTCAGCGTGGATGCTGGAGGCCTGCTGCAGAGGACATGCCTTTCTCAGGAGAGTGGGGTGTGTCCAGGGGACTGCACCAGCCTCGGTCCTGTCTCCTCCACCCCCACTCCTGCCCCATTCCTGAGGTTCCAGTGCCCCCACCTTCACATTCCTGCGTGTTTACATCACCCAGCACAAGCCGGGCACCTTTCCTTTCAGAAAAAGGGAAGTTTTCCAATTACCTTCCCAGGGTTCCGAGCCAGCACTGGCCACCGTACTTGGGATCCTCAGGATAGAAGCTGAGGGCTCACTCCCCAGAACTTGGGCTCCAGGCTTGCCGGAAGTGTCTTGTAGAGAATTTCAGGGAAAGCACAAAGGATGGTTTATGGTCTGTAGAGGAAGACATCTGTTGCATAACTAAAATCAAAGAGCTGACTTATACCCTTCTCTTACCTTTTTCAACAGTGTATAAAGGAAGTGATTTGGACAAGTATCCAAGCAAAGGCAACCCAGTGCTGGCAGATTCATGAACTGAGGGTGGCACCCAGCAGCTGGGCCACCGCCACCACAGTGGCCTTGTGTCTGCGTACCCGACTCTGCCTGGCGGCACGGAGCCTGCCCTCTTGCCCCCAGCCCGCTGCCTCAGCTGGGTTGTAAACTCCTGGAGGGCCACCATGGCTGGTAGAGAGCAGTGTGACGCAGCCCTGGGGACGCGCCCTCTCCGCTGGCATGCTGCTAGACTCCCTCGCGACTGGTGGACACGCTGGCTCTTCTCTGAGCATTTCACTGGAAGGCCTTCCTTGAGTCGTATTCTTTATTCTGTCTTTAGAAAATTAGGTGACTACGGTGGACTTTTAATGGTCCAATGACTCAGATCTGTAAACCACTGTTCCAGAGGATGGTGAAGCCACAGCCGCCTCCCAGGGACCAGGCACTGGATAGCAGCGTCCCCCACAGCAGAGCAGTGGCCCTGTGACCAGTGCTTGGTGTCCAGCAGCTCCTGCCCATCCTGCTACCCCAGAACAGCTCTCTCCTCTGCTGGCCACTCAGTCTCCCATGAGAACCCAGACTGAGGGAAAAAACGGTGCTTTCCTTGTGACTTTATCCAATGAAGAAATTAAAGGGCCATTTTCTAGTAAAAACAAGTCTTCAGATGAGAAAGTGGTCCCACCGCCGTCCTTTCTGGGACCTGGGCAGAGTGACACTCCCCGCACCATCCCACCGGCCCTCTGCTGGGAATCACAGCTACGCCCACGCAATGCAGCAGGGTTGAGGCTAGTGGGGCTAGGCCCAGGGGAGTGAGCCCTCGGGGAGCCCATGTGATAGAAGCAGAGGGAGGCACACCATGGACAAGGCCCATCCCAGCATGGAACCGGAGAGGCAAGGAGAACCCTTGAGGGGAGCCAGGGAGAACCTGCAAAGAAGCGGACACTCACCTGGGTCTTTCAGGATGAGCAGGAGGTCACCTATGGAATCCAAGGGGAGGCCAAGGAAGAGCTTGTTTATGAAGAGGGGACCACGAGGTGGGTAGCCACAGCACTGATGCATGTCAGAGCAGGACCCTGGGCTGTCCAGGGAGGCCAGCTCCCCAAGCAGGCAGAGGCACCTGGACTTAGTCCCAGAGGAGTAAGGGGACGTGACCTAGGAGCACTGGCCACGGGTGGAAGCAGATCTGAAGAAGCAGGACTCAGGCCAGAAGACGGCTGTGCGGATGGAGCAAGGAAGCAGAGGCCACGGAGCCGTGACTCAGGCGTGGCAGCAGCTGAGCGTTCAGGATCCAGTCGCCAGATCCATTCTCCTGGGTAAACAGAATACTTGGACGTCAAACACATTTGTGGCAAGACAATGATGGAGAATTCATTTCTGCTCCTTTTCCCTATTGTGATGTTTAGGTGTTCTTTCTCTCCCGAGGGACCCTCTGTGTTCTGAGTCTGGGCTTCTGGTCAGGACAGCAATCATTTTCATTTCTGGATCAGCTGGGAAGATCTGAAAGCCCGTTCAGCTTCTCCCAGGTTCAGATTTCAGAAGCACATCTGCTTGAAGAAAGCTGGGATCCAGTGAGGTTGGCCGGGGAGAGGAGAATGTGGAAGGAGCAGAGAGAAGTTTCTGGAGTGTTTGAGATTTGCGCTCCTCTCACTGCCAGGAGCCTGAGGAAGACGCAGCCCTCTGATGAGGCATCTCTATAGCAAGTTGCTGGGATTGGGTGGAGGGGTGGAAAGAGCCCCAAGAAGCACAGCCTGAGGAACCCCACGAAGTCTCTGCAATGAGCTGGGCCAAGACGGGGACATGGCTGCCTCTGCACCATGGCTGGCAAGGAGCAGCACAAGTGCCCAGGAAAAAGCAGGCTCTCCCCTTCTTGCCAGGCACCATCCCCATGGACCTTGCTGTACCACCCTGGGAGAGGGAAGAAGCTCCTAAGCTCACCTGCCCAGGACCTGGTGCCCAAATTCACCTCTCCTCTTATTTATTACTCTTTTCCAGTCCATCGGCAGCTCTCCGGTTGTTGGGTGGGTGGACGGGGGTCCATGAGCAGGAGGACACTGGGGCATATCCTCAAATGACTTTCCAGGCTTCCTGTTCTGCAGGTGCAAGGAGTGGGAGGCGCTGGGCAAGCTCCAGGACCTCCCGGGAGCAGCAAGGGCCCAGAGGTCGCTCTGCGGTGAGGGCCTCGCCCCTCCCGTTCCTGAATCCATGTCCACTGCCTTTGTTACAGACCAACAGCTTGACCAGACTTTTTGAGAAACCATGCAAGAGCTGCTCTGTCGGGTGGGCACCCAGGGGCCCCCAGTTCCCCCCAGCCCTTTGCTCCTTTTTTTCTTCATTAAACTTGACAAATGAGAAAGAAAAGGAAAAAGAAAAGAACAAACCGATTACCACAGGATGCTGGAAAAACAGCTTCTATTTATAGCCTGGTACATTTCAGATAGGTAAACACCCCGGTTATGCTGGGCCCTGGGGGCCACCGAAGTGCCCAGGAGGCTGGCAGGCTTCCCTGGTGACCATCAATGCCTGAGGAGACACGCTGTGCTCCACCTGGTTTTCAGGAGCCGGGAAACGAAGGCCTATGCCCCGGGATGTCCCACTCTCCAGGCACACAGGGGAGCCCTGGCAGGCCCTGCCCAGCAGGGCCAGGCCCAGCAGCTCCACTGGCTGACCGAGGGGCAGACACATGGCTTCATAGTGCAGGCAGGGTCCCCTCACCCCTGGGCTCAGCTGCTCCTCTGTGAAGGAGGCCATGGCAGTCGCCTCCCCAGGCGAGCCTAGGACTCCAGCCAAAGTCCTGCTGAGGTGGAAAAGCCATCCAGGCCTCTGGTAGTATACCAGCCACAGCTCTGTCCTCAGAGCCCAGGTTCTAGACCAGGAGAGGAGCCGCAGAATCCCAATAGTACAAACATGGCAGCAGCCCCTGCTCTTCATGTAAGGCAAAGCCCAGCAGATCCGCCACCCTCAGCCATGATCCAGAGATGAAGGTGGGATCATTTTGACCACGACAGTGGTGTCTACCTGAGGAAGAGGAAGGCTCACCCCTTTCCACAGGCTACCTGGGCTCTGAGTGGTGACTCACCTGACCTCAGGGTCAGCTGATGCGTGGCATATCATCACACTGCAAGGGACCTTCCTGGCACCATAGAAAAGCAGGTGAGGAGCCAGAAGGAGCATCTTCACAACAGAAATAACCACCTGTCCATGTGGATTGCCATTGTCAAGATCCACCTTTGGAAATCAATCTTGTTGAATCAAAAGAAGGACACTACTGATGTCACTCCACACCCAGGCTTCACATAGAGGGGGCTGTTGCCAGGCTAAGCCTGGGTCTCTACGCCACGGAGAGCCACTCAGAAGCACAGAGCGGCCACATGAGAAGGCCATGCCCTGCTCACTCCAGGACGGCTCCACTCCAGGACGGCTCTGCGGGGCCTGTTGGCCCAGTGGACTTGGGCTTTGCCTGTGCCAAGCTGTCTGGGGCATAGGCTGGAAGTTGCCTCTTCCACAGAACCAACCAAAAGATTCTTTACCATTCAAATTGCAGAGGGCGGGGCAGCACCTAATGCCCCCTCCCAGGCTCCCCCACGGAGAGAAAGCTGAGGAGGCAAACGGGGAGGTCCACCTTGGGGGGCTGCATGCCCAGCTGCCAGGGGACAGACAGACAAGGGTGGTGGGACCGTGGATAATTCTATTAAATGAGCCCACTGTACCGACCCCCCACACACTTTCTTTCCCAGAAAGCCATCTGCCTGCAGCTCTCCTGGCCCAAGGGGACAGGATAGGTCACATTCCTCAGCAAACTGAGGCAGGGGGCGAAGGTCCAGCAGTCAGTGTAGGTGATGAATGATGGGGGTCGAGAGGATGAGGGCTGGTCACCAAAGAAAAGACAAGGGTTGCTAACGGTCCCCCTGCGCTCCTGTCCCTTCCTGCCCTTAGGCAGGTACATGGAGAAGAATTAGAAAAAGTGGGGTTCTTGGACACTCCTTGGACACCCAGCTCTATGTCCCCTTCTCTTCTGAGAAGTCCACTGTCCCTGTCTCTTTCTTAAATTAAACTTGCTTTCTATGCTTGCCTCAGCATTTCTCGGGTGTTTAATCTTCAACACTGGGGAAAGAAGGACCCATTCCTAATCTCCAAGACTGGTATCATGGCCACACCAGGTCAGTTCCAATGGGGATGGGAACGAGGCAGGTGGGACCAGGGCCAGAGGAGGTGGGCCACGGGGACATGCCTGGAGGCTGCTTTGTTCCTGCAGCCCCTTCCTCTCTCTTGCTCTCCCTGTGTTCTGACCCCCCGCCATGAGCTGAGCAGTTTTCCTCTGCTGGATGCTCCCCCATGCTGTGCTTCTTGGGCCCAGAGCCATGGGGTCTATGCACTGAGAGCTTTGAAGCTGTGAGCTCCAAATAAACATTTCCTCCTCTAAGTCATCTTGTCAGGTATTTTGGTCACAGAGATGCAAAATCTGACTAAAACAAATCAGGAGGGGGAGAGTAAGAGAGAGAGAGAGTGCGCACCAGCCTGCGGGAAAGCCTCTGTGCTTGTGTACCCTGAAGATCATGGCCTTTTGGGAGAACACCTTGGCCACGCATGTGAAAAACAGTCACCCAGTAATTCTGCTCCTACAATCTATCCTAAAGACACAACTCAAAATTCAGAAAAAGCACTATGCAGAACAATTTCCCTTACAGCATGGCTACCATAACGGATACGTCAGATAACTCATCTGCCCAACGTCAAGGAAACAGTGACTGCAAACAGCACAAGCCAGGGGTGAGAGCACCTCCTCCCTGGGCCTCGTGGAGCATGGCCTGGCCATTCAGAAAGCACACCTCGCTGGTCGGTCGACTCAGCTGACACCTGTGCGGACGGACGAGCACAGCCGTAGCACCAGCCACTCTCGGAGTGGACCTTCTAGAGCCTTGGAAGTGCTGTTTGGAAGTGTTCCCAGCGTGAGGGACTGAACACACGCCTGAACAGGGCAAGAGACGAGTGGACGGCAATAAGGGTTAGCATGCTAACGGACTCGGGATTGTAGATTTTTTTCTTCTTTGTACTTTATTTTATTTTCCCAACTTTCCATAAATAGCATTATGCTTATAATCAAGAAAAAATGAAATGGTCTCACCAGCACAGCTCCAAGTGTTCCGATCCCTCCATCCTCAGGACCTCCACGGGCTCCATCTTTCAATCTCATGAGAGCGTGCTAATCGGTTTTCATGCTCTTGGTGGAAACGTCTGGAAAACATTCTCCACAGTTAAAACAATCAAGACCACTATGTCACTTGCACATTCCAGCAGACGACATTTCCCCCATTGCTTCACTAACTCGTAGAGATTTGGAAATAATATTTAGGAGGTGAAGGTAACTTAAGTTTTATTTAAATAAGCACATACTCACATGCGATTGTGGGAAATAACAGGGAGAGGGCCTTGATAGCTATTGCTAAGCCTCTACCAGTAGTGACACTTTTCAAAGCTCCACACAGGACAGTGTCACAGCGAGGTGTGGACATGACCCGTCCACCCACCTTGCTCAGGCGCCCCAGGTAGGCTTGCGACCCTGTGTGTCTGTGTGTGTTTAGTTCTGCCTGGCTGCCTCACGTGCACGTCTGCACATCGGTGACCACAGTGCAGACCCAGAGCTGTGCCACTGACAAAGGGACCCTCGGCCAGCTTGCTTTGACCCTCAAGTTGCGAGTCACGTGACCCCTCATGGGCCGTGTGGATGCCCTCTAGGGCTCCCCTTTCACACCGCACATTCTCGTTTCACAGTCAGAGCTGGTGAAATGAACGAGACCCTGGCATCTAATGTCCTCAGACCATGAGATCATCATTAAAGGAAAATCGGGGCAGGAAGAGCTGTCCCCCACCACTGTGAACCACACACTGGGAGGGGGTCTGAGCTCATGTCACACTAGAAAATGGCACTTCGTCTTAGGACATCCTCCTCATCAAAGCAATCCATGAACTTTTCAATCTGATTGTTGTTTTGTGGTAGTGGGGATTGAACCCAGGACTGTCCACACTGAGCTTTTTTTTTTTTTTTTTGAGGTAAGTTCTCACTAAGTTGCCCAAGCTGGTCTCTAACTTGCAATCCTCCTTCCTCAACCTCCTGGGTAGATGGCATTACAGATATATGCCACTGTGCCTGGCTAAGGATTTCTCATTCTATGCCATTTCTCCAGGCCTAGTTTTATAGCTTTATCTGAGTAGAATGAACAGTCCCTACAGGGTCTGAGTTCCATAATGTGTCCATTTACTCACAAATCAGATTTAGCACTCCCTGGAATGCAAATAGAATTCTCTGGAAAGGAAGAGAAACTAAATCTTCAAGCTTCCCCAAGTGCCTCTGGACCAGCTAGCTGTAGCCAGTGGAGATGGGCACAGGAGTCAGCAGTGGGCATGGTCATCACCCAGGACACCCCAGCTGCCGAATGGTAACAGGCACTCAGCCTATGGCCCAAAGAGGGAACCAAAGCACAAATCTTCCTTGGAAGCCAGTAACTGGGGAGCTGGACTGGACAGGCTCTCCCTGTTGTGGACTGGGACAGAGAGGGCTGCTGTCATGGGAAAGTGATCTTTGTTATCTGAGAACATTGGCCCTGACAGGTCTGTCAATCCAGAGCCATCAAGCATCTATGGGATGCAAGTGGCTTAAGGGACCGCTGCTGTCCACGAGGGTTGTGAGGAATGCACTTGGCTGCAGGGAAACATGGGGCGCGGTGAGCCTAAACAGCTTCACACACAAATGCAGGCCAGTCGGCATCTTTCTAGGGTAAGAAGAATGTTTGTTAGGAATACAGACAGACATTCCCCGCAGAGCACCTGCCAGCAGCTCTGGTGAGCCCCAGAGGAAGCTCAGGGGTCCCGAGTTCTGGTGAGGGCTTTCCACTGACTGGCAGAGAGCCACCGTGCCTCGTGTCCTCCACGGCCTCTTCTGTGTGCACATTTACCTGGGGTCCTCCCTCTCTCTGTAAGGACGCTGGTCCTGTTGGATCAGGGTCCTGCCCTTCTGAGTTCACTTGACGTTAACTCCATTTTCGAAGACCCCGCCTCCAGTTATAGCCCCACTGGGGCCACATGACTTCGACATGTGAATTCGGGGAAACAGGACCAGCCCTTAACAGGAGGTGTCCAGAAGTATAAGCTCTAATGAAATTAGAAAAGTCTTTCAACTGGCATCTTAAAGCCTCACACTCAGAGCTCCAGCTTCTGGACAGCAAGAGATGTTCAGGATGGAGTGGAGAAGGCAGGCCTGGGACCAGTGCAGCGTGAGTGTCGCCTGCATGAGGGGCAAAGACCAGTTTCTGAGAATGCCTTTCACCCTCAGCCCTGGCACCCCAGTACCCTCCCCAATCCCAAAAGAAGAGGAGCATGCCAGAGGTGTTGCATCTGATGCGTCACACCACTGCTACCTGGACATCTGTGGGGGAGCCCGAGCTGCCTTGCTGGTGGCACCTGCACATTGGCTGGCAGGTGGGCCCAGCCCAGCCTGGGAAGGGCTGGGCCATGCGGCTGGGAAGACCTGTTTCCAGGCATGAGGTGAATGCAGCAGCCGCTGCTGGGACCTTTCCTGTTGGTCATCCTGTGAGGCGTCCCTTCCCTCTGCCGGGCCTCTTGAGGGATTGATGCGTGGCAGAGCTCCTGTCTTGGGGTGCCTCTGGTGCACGCCCCGTGGAGCTTGGTCTTTTGTGGGGGGAGATAGGAAATGAGGTGGGCCCAACAATGTCCCCCTCCATCTTCCTACTCCTCCTTCTCCACCAACATTTTAAAGGTCTTTTGCTCATACAGATTTCATTTGCAAAAGACCTTGGAACTTGCAGCCACATGTGCTGACATGGCTGTGAACCTGCCTCACCACCCACTTTGGGTCTCTGGCCTCTTTGCTCCTAGACTTTCTCTAGAAAATTAAGATGGAAATTTAAAAAAGAAAAGAAAAGAAAATTAAGGTAGCAGGCAGGGTTGAATCAAAAGTTGTCTCAGACAAAATGTTTTGCGCAAAACACATGTAAAATCAGAACAAAATATGGCGAGTTTTGACATTGGAATTTAAGGATCTGTCTCCTCTTCCCTCTGCAGCCACGTGGCCAACAGCAGCTCTATGGTGACATTTTCAGTGTTGTTCTACAAATGTTTCTTTCCTTACCTATGGCCCCCACCTCTGTGAGCATCTCCAGGACAGGAATTTGGTCTTGGCTCCTGGTTAGGTGCAGCCTGGCCAGTCTGAATTGGGTTGCCTGCTATTTGAGAACTAAAGAGTTCTAACACATACACACTGGAGAGCACCGTTCCAAGAGGCTGAAGCCACCTTGTGTCACTTGTCTTTTCATCTCCTCCTCCTGCCCGGGGTGGAGGCACTGGACCCTCCTGGGAACCTCTCCACCAAGTGGACCGAGTGCCCCTCTGCTCCAGCTAACTCCCTCTGTGTCTTTTCAAAATCCCAAATGAGTAAACACTGAAGTTCAAGGCTGCAACTACATCATTCAATCTAACATCTAAGTAAGACCAGAAGCAATGAAAGATCAGGATCCGCCTTTCGGGGGCCGCATTTCCACTTGGTAAATACTTGGGCAGGGGAGTCAGAGTGCACAGGAGGCAGGTGTGCAGCCCCGGCTGTCCGTTCCTGCGCACTTGCTGGGTGTCTCCAGGTCAGGTCTTGGTCACTGATCCAAATGTTCAATTCAGAAAAACAAGATTCAGGAAGATGATGAGGCCGCTTGCCTCCCCCGCCCACCACAGGCACATTTATTTTTGCTGCAAAGAGGATTAAAAACATACATGGAAAAGGAGAACGCACTCCCTGGCGTCCTGGGTAAAATTACATGCGGCTAAATCGCAAAGACATTAAAGTAATAAATCTTCCCTAGAGTGGAAACCAAGCCCGCCCCACAGTGGCGCTCCCAGGGCGAGCAGGGTGGTGAGACCGTGCAGAGGGAGCGGAGGGGCTAACGAGGGCACAGGTATTTCTCCCTTGATGCCCACAAAACCAGCCGTAAACCCACCGTTCCTCCCGCTCATCCATCGCTGACCACTAAATTCTACCGCAAAAGTGCCTCCCTCGGGCAAAAGTGCCTCCCTCGGGCAAAAGTGCCTCCAAACCAAATACTGCATAGAGAGGCCAGCAGGCCTGGGGGAGCAGGGACTCCTGCAACAAGAGCTGGAGGATGCCAGTGACAATCCCAAGCACTTCACACTCTTCTTTTTTGCTCGTCTCTCTCTCTCTCTCTTTCCAGGTATTATCAGGAGGAAGGAACATATCTTTCTTATAATAGGAACCTGCCCACCTCCTATCTGTCTCCCCCCACAAAAGACACAAAATACATAACGAAGGTAAATCATTGCACAACCTGTCCCCAGTCCACCACGTCAGCCTTGAACCACAGCTCTGCACTGAAGAGACACCCAGCAGGCCGGGGCTCCCAGCGACACTGGAAACACCTTGTGGGGAGTGGAAACCAGCTCCAGATGGGCTGCTCACCTGGCCAAGACCAAGCTCCACGGGGCGTGCACCAGAGGCACCCCAAGACAGGAGCTCTGCCACCCACCAATCCCTCAAGAGGCCCGGCAGAGGGAAGGGACGCCTCACAGGATGACCAACAGGAAAGGTCCCAGCAGCGGCTGCTGCATTCACCTCATGCCTGGAAACAGGTCTTCCCAGCCGCATGGCCCAGCCCTTCCGAGGCTGACCGGGGTCCACCTGCCAGCCAATGTGCAGGTGCTGCCAGCAAGGCAGCTCGGGTTCCCCCACAGATGTCCTCGAGCCAAACTGTTCTCTTAATAATTATTCCCTTTCTTTGTGTCCCATTATGTCAGGAAAACAAGCTTGCTTAGACATGGTTTTAAAAGCAAAGAAAAATAAACAGCCAGCGCCTGAGAGCTCGCCGATATTCATGATTAGAGAGGGGAGACCCTGTTTAAAAACGGCAAGACACTCCAGCTCTGCGACTCCAGCCAAATCACTTGGTGTTGGCATCTTGGGGATATTAATATTCACAATGTGCCAACAGATTTGATGTACTGTGTCCCCTGACTGCTCTCAAGGGACTGGATTCTTTTTTGGATATACATATATCCATTCACTTGTAAGCTAGCTGTGTATATAAGGCCACCCAATAAATTAAACTTGACACTTCAATACATGAACCACATTCATCTAAGGTTTCTAGGAATAGACTTTAAATCACATATTGCATGAAAAGTGTCAGCAATGCCCTTCAACCTCTTCCCGCATCAAGCTTTATTTTGTAGTCAAGTGCTAATATTTACCACTTTATGAAGTTCAAAAGATTGTGATTAGAAAGCTTCAGGTATACAGCTCCATTTGCCTCACTTGGTTTTATTCTAGGGTTCTGCTCTAGTATTTCCTCTTGGTCAATTAATTCTTTTGTTTTTGTTTTGTTTTTGAGACAGTGTCTCACTAAGTTGCTGAGGTTGGCCTCGAATTTACAATCCTCTTGCCTGGGCCTCCTGAGGATTACAGGCCTGGGATTAATTACTGGGATTACAGGCCTGGCCGCCACACAGCCTAGCTATGTTTTCACCAAACTCTGTTTGCAGCACAACTCCCAGTGCTCTAAAGACACGGTCACTGTGGTCCTCAGGCCTGCTGCCTCCTGCATTCATTGGGCTCAGCATTTCAGTGCTCTCAGAAGCGGGCTGGTTTAGAGGACAGCTGATGTGGTTGCTGAAGAATCCCCATTCCTGCAGCAAAGCAAAGGGAGAGCCAGTCTATCAGAGGAAACCGTCAAAGAACCAGAAAGTAACTGGCAAATGCCCAGAGTCTGCCCACTCAGGTAGGTGAACCCAGAGCACGGTAGGGGAGAAGCAGCCCAGGGCGGGGCTCGCTCAGGTCCAGCCTGCTTGAGCAGCAGACTCCAGAAATCCTGGTTAAGGCTGGTGAGAGCAGGGCTGTGGACTTAGGTCACAAGAGCCACGGTGAACACCCAAGCTGTTGCCACTCACCATCACACAGCTTCCAGACCAGGCAAAGGGTAAGGCCTGGCCCAGGACCGGCCTCTGGGCGTAACCACGTCATGCTGTTAGCCTCTGTGTCCTGGATTCGCTGAGCCACAGAGCTTCCAACACTGCACAGGAACCTGGGCGAAACCACGATGTGCTGCTCACAGTGACTTGGGAAGCACAGTCAAGCTGGCCATGCGGTCACCTGTGTGGCACTTGCTAGACCTGAGGACACTTGCTAGACACACTGGACAGTGTGCAAAGTAAACTGACCGGAGGTGGAGGTCAAATCACGTTTCCCTTCATGTACACTGTGCTTCTAAAGGCAGCCAGGCTCCACAGCAAGCTCAATGTCCCAGCTAAAGAAAATAATGATGGGCTTAAGGCCAGTTGAGGGGATGTTCTGAGGGGACCAGGGGGCAGGAGAAAGTCAGACCCCCTCCGAGCATGTTTGCCTTGTGCAGGAGGACCAGCCTGCGGGACGCCTGGCGTGGCTAGAAGGGCAGCTCAGGAAGCTCACCTGGGTGGGGGCAGGCCTCTCCCTATCCAGCCCCAGACGACCCAGCATCTCGCGCTCTCCTCCCCACCTTGAGCATTTATCTCCATGACCCATTGGGCACAAGAGTGTGTTGCTCCTCGCTAGACACAGGAGTCCCCAGTGACTCGGGGTCAATTAAGGCTATTCCTGGGCAAAGAACATCACCCTAGATTCAAAATTAGGAAAATCACACCCGTGGCTGACCCCGTCCATGTGCTCCTTCCCTGCATCCCAGGGCACTCCAGCGCATGTCAATATTCCAGTGGAGTTCAGAACTAAGCCACACCACCTTCACTTCCACAAAGAAACTGCAAAGTCCCCAAGCAAGAAAGGCTGCCAAGTCCTTGAGCTCCCAGGACCTGCAGCAGCACCCCTGAGCTTGAGAACAGAAAAGCGAGTGTCATCAAGATCCGGCTCAGTTCTGGAGTTTCATAAGCACTCAGATGGTTTTTCAATTCTAATTACGCACTTGGTAGCTCCTTATCTATGTGATACAAATGCAGGTGCAGCTCACATAATCTTGAACCTTTTTAAAAATTATTTGAATACATAAAAATAAACTATAAAACAAGAAACCTAGTTTTTACATGGTAGTGATGATCATTAATTCTACCCGTTAAGAACTATCAATTATTCAGTTTTAACTTCAAGAAGGTGTGCAACTTTAACAAGTGGAACTTAAGTCCTCCAATAAGAGGCGAGGGAATGACTCAGGGCGAAGGACAGAGTAGAATTTGAACCCAACTCCAGCAAAGCCCAAAGATCCTATTCTCCTCGCCCATGCCACACTGCCGCTAGCCTGACAGCGGCCCCGCCGTGAACCAAGGCTGGGTGTGTTCACTGGCTGTGATGAGGGAGGCCCAGCTTCCAGGAACCCTGGGACCTCTCAGTAAGAGGGGTGAGGAAGGAGGACCTGGGCGGCATTCACTGACCGGCCAGGAGTTCGAGCAAGGCTTGGCTTGGGTGGGACACTGTCGGGAAATGCAAGGGGCTCTGTGGTCAGTGTCTTCACGTCTAGTCCCCTCCAAGGCACACCCAGAGGGAAGCCGGCACACTGCCTGGTGAAGAAGCAGGGTCCCCCCATCGACCAGGTCAGGTGCATTCTGTCCTTATTGGACAACGGCTGGACCCTGCGCAGGCTCTCAGTGTGCCAGACATGGGCACAGCGTGGTCCAGCTTCCCTCTCCCTCACGGCCCGAGGCAGGCTTGTCCAACGTTCTGTGCACCTGGTCATGGTCAACCCGAGAGCCCTGTGGCCAGACCGAGACGGGTTGGTGCGGGGGTCAGTGCGGGCTGTCAAGACTGCTGTGCGTGCTCTAGGGGAGCAAGGCATGCGTGCTGAGAAGGGGCAGTGCTCGGCCCTCCAGCTTCTGTCTGGAGTCATGGAGACAGTGCTTTCCAGGACATGGGCATCTGCGGTCCACCAGCTCCTAACTTCATAATAACATCATCATTCTTACAAGACGAGGAAGCTGTGGGTCCACGAGATGATCTGGCTTGCCCAGCATGGCCCTGACCTGCAGTGCGGGTCAGGGCTGGCAGAAAGCTGCCCACCCACAGCCCCGTTCCCATAGTGCCGCCCACATACGTCTGGCCTGGTGAAGCGCTCACCAGGTCTTCCACAGGTTTGGTTGAAATCTTTCAACTTTTGAATGAATGAAGAATTTCAGGCTTTCAAAATTTATGAATGAAGAATTTCCATTCAAGATCAACAAATTAAGGACCTCTTTCCCCATTTCATATTCAAAGAGAAGGAGGATCAACAGCATTAAGGCCTCAGAGCTACTAAGTTCCAGGATGAGAATCAAACACAAGCAGCTGGACTCCACCCACCATCTCTTGAATTATTACTCCAATTTGTACAAAATACCAAAAGGGCTGGTTTGGGGGTTTTGGTTTGCTTATTTGAAACAGGGTCTTGCTAAGTTGCTGAGGCTGGCTTTGAACTTGCAACCCTTCTGCCCCAACCTCCCCAGCCTCTGGGATTATAGGCATACACCACTGTGCCCGACTTGAGGGCTGGTTCCTTCCCACCATAAATGGGATGCTCAATCCAGAGACAAAGGAGCTAGTGTCTTCTAGACATTCTCAAGTCCAAGGGAAGAGCTTATATGATTTTAGTCATTTTTATTTATTTATTTTTTAAAAATATTTATTTTTTTACTTGTAGGTGGACAGAATATCTTTATTTTATTTTTATGTAGTGCTGAGGATCGAACCCAGTGCCTCACGTGTGCTAGGCGAGCACACTACCACTGAGCCATAACCCCAGCCCAAGTCATTTTTATTTTTATACCTCTGTATGTTCATTGGAATTACATTTAGTTCAGTATATAACATATTTTGATACACAGAGGTAAATTACTATAGTGAAGTAGTTAGCATAGCCATCACCTCACCTACTAACCTCTGTTCCCCTGTATGGTCAGACATCTACCATCTAACCGCTCGGGAGCTCAGGACACAAAACATCATCCTGTACCTTAGCTCCTGGACTTATTTATCCCATGTAACTGCAAGTGTGTGGCCTTTGACCAGCCTCCCTGTTTCCTCCCTCCTCGCTTCCAGTTACCACCTTTCTCCTGTTTCTCTACACGTGACTTATTTTTAAGAGTCCACGTATACATGAGGTCATGAGGTACTGCTCTGCTGTGTCTGCAGGGATGTCCCCAGGTTCATCTGTGTTGTCACAAGTGGCCGTATTCCCTTCTCTAAGGCTGTTTCTCTGAGTGTGCACACACACATGTGGACCACCATTCTTTTCTTTATCCGTTCATCCGTTGGTGGCCTCCCTGACATGGCCCCGTAGGTGACATGGCCATGGACACAGGAGCATATATATCTCAGAGGCGCTGCCTCCCTTCCACATGAGCACGTGCCCAGCAGAGGGTCCCAGGTCCCATGGTGGTTCTGTTTGCAGCTGGGGGAGCCTTTCTGCCGTCTTCCAGAGTGGCCACACTGATCCTGGTCCTCCCCAGCAGGGTGCAAGCTTCCCTCTCTGCTACAACCTTTCTGACACTTGTCTTGTTTTTAATCATAGCCGCTCTAACAGGTGTGAAGTGAAACCTCCTTGTGGTTTTGGTGGGCAGTGATGTGGAGCCTCTGTCATACACATGCTGGACATTTGTATGTCTTCTTTGGAAAAAAATGCCTACTCGGGTCCTTCATGCAATGCTGAATTAATTACCTGAGGAGTTTGCTACTGAGTTGCATGAGTCCCTCACGTGTGTTGGGTACGGGCTCTGCAGGCGTGCAGCAAGCAGGTGCTTCCTCCTCCTGATGGCTGCCACTTCCCTCTCTGATGGGCTTCCTGCAGGATCTTCTAACTTCCATGTAGCCCCAGTTTATTTTTGCATTTATTGCCTATGCTTTGGTGGGAGAGCCCCCCAAAACCATGGCTAAGGTCAGTGTCAAAGAGATTTGACCCCTGTGTTTTCTTCTAGGAGGGTTCTAGCTTCAGGTTTTATATTGAGGTTTTAATCCATTGTGAGTTGATTGCTGCTTGTGGCGACAGGCCCAGTTTCATTCTTTTGCTACAGATGTCCAGTTTTCCCGACACTATTTGTTGAAGGAGACTGTCACTTCCCCATTCATACATGCCAATCAACCGGTGTGATCCACCACATGACAGATGAGTGATGAAACCACAGGGTCATCTCAACAGATGCAGAAAGGCACTGAGTGAACGAAGCTTGACATTCTTTCATGTTAAAAATGCTCAAGACAATAGGTATAGCAGGGAATCCCCTCAACAGAAGGAAGGTCCCGTGTGAACATCCCACAGCTGATGTCATAATCAATGGGGGAAGCAGAGCACTCTTCCACCAAGACCCAGTACACCCAGGGACCCCACGCTTGCTGCTTCTATCCAGTATACTACCGTAGGCACGGGAAGGGGAGAGGGAAGGGCATCAGAGCAGGAAGGGAACGGAAAGCCATGCCTGTTTGGAGACAGCATGCTCTTACATAGAAAACCTTAAAGATAACACAGGAAAAAGGTAGAATAAGTTAGCTCAATAAACTAGCAGGACACAAAATCAACACACAGAGTAAGTCACATTTCTTGTCACCAATAAGTCTCTCTCTGAGAGAGAGAAAAAAAGAAAAGAAACAAGAAGACAATCCCATTTGCAAAAGCATCAAAAGTAATAAAATTCAAACCAAGGAAGTGAAAGATCTATACATTGAAAATTTATAAAACATTGATGAAAGAAATTGAGGGAAACAGAAGCAAATGAAGAAAAGCTGTCCAGTGTTCAGGGACTGGAAAACAGTATCAGCATATCCATGCCCAAAGCCATCTGCAGATTCAAGGAAATATCTATTAACATCCCCATGGTATTTTTCACAGAAACAGAAAAATTCTAAAATGAAGCCACAAAAGTCCCAAATAACCAAACCAGGCTTCAGAAAGACAAACACGATGCCATCCTAGCTCCTGCCAGCCCTCTGGCCTGGAGAAGGGCACAGTTGCCTTCCTGCTAAACAGAAGAAGAACACTAGTAGAACACCTGGGCTTCCCCTCCCTGACCAGTAGAGGAGGATCCCCGAGGGGGATCTGCCCCCCAGTCCCATGCACCATGTGCCCTCAGGAGCTCTGCCGTCCCTGACTTCAGCCCCTATAAAGAAAGCGAGGGTGATGACAGCACAGAGCCCAGGGGAGCGCCAGCCCTCTCCTGTGCTCCCGGACAGCACACAGGCCTCCCACTTGAACAGAGACCTGGGGACAGGTCTGTTCTCCCTGCAAGGTGGCTCCAGGGGCTCAGCAGCAGATCCTGTTGCAGCTGCTGGTTGAAAGGCTGAAGCTCATCTAAGGGCCTCAGAAGCACCTGGAGGCCGAATTGCTCCCCTGGGGCCACCACCCCAGGACAAGGGGCATTCTCATCACCCAGCCTTGTCAGGGCAGGACAGCAGCTGCTGTCACCTCCTATCATGGCACCTGGGCCTGCTACACAAAACCTGGCTTCTGTTCCCACAGAACAGCTTGCTCAGAAGTGTACCAGAATAGCTAGTGCCTTTGTTCACACATGCATGGGCACACACGTGCACACCCATGCACACACAGGGCCACCCTGTGCGTTCTTCCCTTACCAATGGGAATCCTCCTCAACCTGTACTCAGCACAGTGGTCCCTTGCCTCTTCGTCTTGTGTGTTTCAAGACACACTAGCACCAGCCTTCCTGTCCCTGGCACTTCCTTCCAGGCCAGTCAGTGCTGGTGAATCTGACGGGAGGGTTGTTTAAAGATCCCTTCGGATGGCTTCCAAACAGGGATGGCTTTCCGCTTCCTTCCTGTGACTGACGTCACAGTCTGGGGGTGTGATGGCATGTGATCTGGGGATTTTGGGTCTCATTACTCACACAGGTGGCTCACTGGCTGGGGAAATGAGAGTCTCCATCCACCACAATAAGCACAGGATCTGAAGCTTGTCTTCCTTCAGTGGCCCGCATGCCCATTTGCCATCTCCAAGCCTCCCAGGAGAAAAGCTTAGCACACCCTAATTACCAAGGGGTCTGACTCCAAGCAACACAGCTTCGTTAAGCATTTAACTTACTATAGGAACTTCCCACACAGAGATGTTTAACTTAGATGCGATCAACAGAGAGCAGATTAACTTAAAAGCTCTCAGCTAGACCTCAATCATTTGGAGGACAAAGTAGCTCCTACAAACCCATACCAGGGTCCTCCGTCTCTGGGAATACTTGGAGGATGCCAAAGTGAGTAACACAGATCCACACTAAATTGTGTATTTGGGTAGCAACCATTTGCCTAATGATGCTCTGGTGGCTACTTCCCTGTCTCTTGAGCTGAATAATGACCATTACCAGCCTCATTTCACCACCTGGGATACACCGTAATTAAAGATGCCATGCATTTTACATTCATACCAAATACTGCACTTGGTTTCTCCAAGAGTTTCTGGGCCTCAAAGGAGAGAGAAAGATACAAAGGGAGCTGCAACCTTACCACCCAACTGAGGGGACTCCTTAACACCCCGAGGTAGCTCCAGCCTGCCTGCCCCAACCTCTTCTCCAGCTGGAAAACTCCATTGTCCTCAGAGGTAAGGTCTCGATTCCTAGATGAGAAGGAGCTTCCTGATTGCTCTTCTCCGGATCAGGGCTGCATCAACCTTTTCGGGTGCTGGAACACCTACAGAGAACTCTCTGAAATGGGGACCATGGGCAAAGCAGCTGGTGTAGGACCCAAGACACCTGGGTGACATCCACGTTCCCAGAGACGCATCTGCTCACTTGTGCCTTTACCTGGCGTGTTCAGGCACCCTTCTGCATCCGTCTCCAGGAACCCATAGATGCTCTTCAGAACCCGCCACTGGGATGGCAGAGTACATCTTACCTACGGTGCCTTTTAACAAGTGAGTAAATCTGAGCATAAGAACTCACTTAAACAAGTGTGCGGCTATGGCGGCTGCACAGGTGGAAAATAAACCCCTCCTCCCTCACATCATCCCGCCTCCCCAGACCACTCTCCAGCACTCAGGGACCATGGGTGGTGTGCCAGGAGGCTGAGAATGAGAGGGGCGACGAAATGGGCACCTCCGTGAGCCGGGTCTCTCCCCAGGCCTCCCTGTCCGCTCAGGCCGACCCCCTCCCTCACGCTCCTTCCCTCCCAGCACCTGAATTAGCACTGCCTGGGCCACCAACGGCCACCTAGAAGGAGAATCAATGTCTCAGATCAGAACTGGCTTTTGCTTTTCAAGGACAGTGCTGCAGTTGTCATGCCCCTCCCCCAGCCATGGGGACAACTGGCCAGCCTGTGTGCAGTGTCACAGGGTCACCCCACAAAGAACACTACTGACCAGCCACTCCTATGGGAGGCAATCTTCTGACTTAAGGGCTGGCTCTCTGGAGTGGGATTTCAGGCATCTGTCCTGGGAGGGGGCTCAGGGACGTGGGAACGGTTCAAACACTCAGGAAAGGAGCCACAGCTATGGCCAGCGGGACGCCACACAGCCGAGTCGGACAGTCTCCAAAGCTGGTCTTCATGTCTACTAGTGACACACAAGCAGACCTTTCTAGTTTAAACGACTGTCCAGAGTCCAGACATTATTTGGCCAATACACACACACACACACACACACACACACACACACA
>CM053404.1:140376851-140396174 GCA_028644305.1 Xerus rutilus
AAACCTTGGCTTAGAGAAACTCACACTTTGAATAAAACAGGTCGCTCCATTTCAGCACTTTTCCACCCGTAACTAACCTGTCTTACAAACATAGCACATTAGTGCTCATTAAAAAAATTTGGGTAGAAAAAGCATTTCTAAATTTCTTTCCAAAAAATGTGATGTCTCTAGAAGTATTTTTAAATAATATCTTATCTTATGATGTCTACAAATAAAACATAACATTTTCTCTTGAACCAAGGAAGCCCACCCACCCCACCACTAAGAGAAATGTTGAGACAGTTCTTCCAGGAGCTTGGGGCATCTGCTGAGAAACTTGAGAGCGCTAAATTGCCTCTTCACCACACACGGGAACTTAGGGAGCCCTCCTCACCTCGATGCTGGGCACTGAAACCTTGTCAACAGCTCAGCCATGTAAATCCTGCCTGATTTCTACAACGGTGAGCTTATTCAGCCAGACAATGGTCCCAAACACGCTCCTGAATAATCAGGAGTGATTACACACATGCATTGAATTCAACCAAAGACATTAATTACCTAAAATTCAGCCACACATGTCCCAAGGCATAGACCTCAGTACCACAGTCACAACTGTGTTTGAATCGTGGTAATTTTCAAGATGCCAAACAAACTGGTGACTGTTCAAGCCTACTTTCAAAAGCAATTTTACACCTGGCAATTCTTACCCTCACCTGCCCCCCCAGCTCCAGAAATGTGAGGGGACGTTCCTAGGATAATTCACATGCAAACTGCCACCTCCACGTTCCTAAGGTTATTTTCTGCAGGATCCTCACAGCAATCATGCAAAGCAGCTTCATTTTAAAAATCATTCGAGTGATTTATACCTGAGGTCATGTAAGAAATTTAAAGATAAAACACAGCCTCTGTGAATCCAGCTTTGGAAGCCACCATGCACATGGAATCGCACAAGACCCCAGGAGATCAAAACAACTAGACCTTCACAAAAGTCTGCAGAAAATAGACAGTTGTCCAAACGCATCTGTTCCCAGATGTGCCCTGCACCTGGCCCTGGCCCCTGGGCTCAGCTTTTCCCTGTCTCTGTATCCATGATCACCCACCTACCAGTGGCCCACACCCTGGAGTGCCCACCCAGCTTCCCTGGCCTCTTTCCCACTCTGCTACAGGCAAATCCACTTGTTTGGCTCTGGACTGTGCTCCCCGCCTCGAGATGACACCCAGAAGCCCTGAACACTAAGGGGGGCGCCATGGATGCACCGACAGCCTCACCCTCACTCCTGAACTTGGCAAGCTGACACAGAAGACCCCTTTTGTGATTCGCTAATGTGGCCAAGATGAAAACGTACCTCCACTTTCAAAGGTATCCCTGTTTCATCAAGGAGCAGACATGAAGAAAGTTGCCATTGCTCCATGTTCCCACCAATATTTATTGTTTTTCAGGTTTAAAAAATTACCCATCTCAGTGGGTTTCTTCCTGTGCATCTCTGACGTCTTCCTGTTCTTCCTTGCATAGAACACCAAATGATCTCATCTCAACACAATAACCTTAATGACATCTGCAGAGTCCCTATTTCCAAATAAGGCCACTTCTGAGGTTTCAGGTTGCTGTCAGATTTGGAGGACACTATTGAACCCCCACTTGTGCTGGATGGGAGGTTCAGTTTCCCTATATAGACACCCAGGCCCAGTGTAATTTCTGAAAATGCCTTTCTGTGCTCCACTGAATTTTTACAAACCATGTCATTTCTGAAATGACAATGTTCAAATATTGTCAGTCTCACTGGACTTTTGGTCCTCCAAGTCCACCAATCACAGAGGGAACTTGACATCACCACGTTGTAGGCAGATGGTCCCAAATCCCACCTCTCTCCTCACCCCTTCTCTTGCGTTCTGCAGCTGTGTGATCAGCGCGTGCATGGGAAAGGGCCGCTTCTCTCTGGCCCTCTCTGGATAGTTTCCCTTGCCCCCAGCTTAGGTGCCCCTTCTTCTCATCAGCAGCATTCAATGTGCCATGAAGCCAACCAGTGAATACGTCACACATGGTATTTCCCAGCTCGGGAATGTTCATTCTTTCATTCTAATAGTGGTGATTTTTCTGCTGCAGCCCCCACTCTCTGTTGTGATCCTCTTCCTATACGTCTTTGAATATATTGATATGGGTTGTTTTAAACCCTTGCCAGCCAAGACTAACATTTCTGGCATGTCTGGGGGTGTTTCCATTGACCTGTCTTCCTCTGATTCTGGTTACGTTTTCCTGCTTCTTGTCCAGTGATTCTTTTTAAAAATCATGTGCTTCACTTTGTAGATGCGGTGCAGTTGAAGCCAGGTTCTGTTTTATTCCAGGAGCTTTGAGTTGTGTTCCGGCGGGCAGTTAATGTAGTGGTAGGCTGGCTAAGTTTGAGGCATCTCTGTAAGTTTGGGTAAGAGGGATCTAGAATAGTCTTCATTCTAGATCAGAAGCCGACCTGTTGGCGAGGCTGCCATGGTCCCAGCTGAACACCTGTGAGTTGAGAGTAGCTCTAGGCTCCTACCATAGGGATCCTGGCTCTCTGCAGAGCTGTGCTTAGATGCACTAGGCCCGCCCGGCAGAGGCCAGAGACCGAGGCCTCAGGGAAATCCTGTGTGGACTCTTCAGAGCCTCTCAAGTGTCCTGCCCCACACATGCAACTGCCGCAGAACCCGACCTCCTGGCAGGAGTCCCCCACCCCCAGGCCACTGCACCTGCGGCACCTGCACCATTAGCATCCACCCCTGTGGGAAGCCTACGGCCCTGTCACCCAGGGTCCACTCAGGGAGGTGTTTTTGCTGCAGCTGCACAGAGTCCAGAATTGCTGCTTTCCGTACTTGGCCCAGGTTTTCAGCTGGCCGTGGAAGAGGGCCGCCCGGCACACCGCACGGCTGAGTTCGCATAGGTAGCACCTAGGACTGGCCCACTCTCACCAAGCTGGGATCGGCAGCTTGGTAACTTAGTGTGTTTCCCGTTTTCTTCCTATTTTCTCTTTTTCCAGGCTGCCAGGAAGCTCTTACATAAATCAAATAATTAAACCTAACAAGATCTGCCCTTGTGACTTTCTTATTTGCTTTCCTCTTTTTTTCATTATTTAAAATTTTATTAAGGAGTATGTAGTAAAGGATCCAAAGAAAACTGTGAGCCTATACAAGCCTAATCAATGGACTCCCGTGACTGTATTTGATTCCACTGTAACCAGGCGACCTCACATCCCTGGCCTGTCTTCGCTGGTCTCATTGTGACCACCAGATCCTCTCCAGCCTACACACTAAGTCAACTAAAACATGTGTAATCAAAACAGCGTGGTACTGGCAGAAAAACATCTAGACCAGCACAACAGAATACAGACACTAGGAGTAAACCCACACACTACAGATTTTCAACTGAGGTGCTAAGACACCCTAATGCCTAGGGGAAGGGAGATCTGTCCTGGCTGGCTCACTCCCCTCCTGTAGGGGAGAGCTGCGCGTGGACGAAGGAAGGCTGGAGACAACTGAAGGCAAAGACCACACAACGTCCTAGTACTGCCCACAGCCCCATGTCCCAAATCCCACCAGCCCTCAGGGGTTCCAAGTACCAACCCCCGTCTGTCTTTCTGTTTCTGGCTGACTTGGCCTGATGGAGGAGGGCGTCCTCACCCGACAAATCTTGGATCCTTAGATGAAGCCTTTGTCTGATACAATGCCTTGAGGAAGAGGTGACCCGTCACTCCCCATGGCATGAGCCAAGGACGGTCTCTCCTTCTCTGTAGAAATGCCTCTTCCAATGTGTGCCCTGGAACCCAGGTTACTCCCAACTACCATGTGTCCCACTGAACCTCAGTTCTTCCACCTTCTCTGTCTCTCTCTTGAGGGCCTAAATAACTTTTCCAAGGACCTCCAGGCTTTCAAACACTTTCTGAGACCCAAACCCCCAAGTCTGTCCCCAGTGTCCATCTCTGAAACAGGATTCACTGTGAGAGATTACCAAGATAGTGCTTCCCTGGCCTCACAGTCAGACTGCCCTCCTTAGACAAAAGATCAGAAATTCTATTCACCCAGACACTATCAGGCTGTTCAAATTGAGGAGCACGACAGAGACCACAGTCCTATCAGTATGAGAGCACGAAGGACAAAGGGGATGTTTCAGACAAACTCCAAAGGCACAACCAGCTGGTGGACGCGTCCATTAACTCAAAGAATCATCAAGAAGTCAGTATCCTCCATTCTGAGCAAGCTTCAGCACTCTCTCCAAAGATAGCTTAACTGGCAGCGAGCTCAAGACGTCACAGAAATAAATGGGTCCAAATCCTTTCAACTAGGAAATTATCCAGTTCACCAGAGGGCGCTTCCATGGGCCTCAGCGGCGGACATGACTTGGTCCAGTTGCCTGGTTCCCCTCATGGTCATAGACGAGGGCAAAGCTGCCCGTCTGTAGGTTTTGCTAGTCCACAGGGAAAACCAGATGTCGCTCTGGTTGATAGGAGACCAGGAATTTTAGGCGATGCCCTACCCCTTCCCTGTCTCCTAGATGAGAAACCAGGTTTCCATTCCTCTGGAATGTGTTGAAAGGAATAGGGCTAAATTTGACCCCAAGACCTTGAGGAAGAAATGCCTAAGGTTTCTCTGCCCCTGAGCCTGGCCTAGTTACCAGCTGGGGGATGAAGAGGAATGGCCTCTGAAGGAAAATGTAAACTATGGCACCACCTTACCACCTTACCTCTTGCCAAAAGAGGAAATATGGTCAGAAGTGCCCTCTGTACAAGCTTTTTGCTCTCATGCTCAAAACGGCAGCTTTCCTTGTTCTGTAGCCGCCTGCCTGGTTTGCATCTGAAGTTTAAGTGCCCAAACCAACAGGAGACCCGAGGGAAAAGGTCACTTTTAAATCCAAGCTGCTGCTGGATATGAAAGACTGTTTTCTCTTGTACCCTGGGATTTTGCTCTCTCAGTGAGTTCTGGTCTGACAGATACGTTCACGTGCTCCTTTACTAGAGTACTCGAGGCTGTGCCCTAAGGTTTCCTTCTGGGTTCACCTTTGGTCTTATACCAACTAGCCTTATTTACATCAATTGGTTTTGTTTTATTTAACTGAAGTTTTTAGCCCTGTTTTTGTCTGTTGTCTTTATTCAGAGACCAAGTATTCAAGGGTTAACTCTCAAAGACACTGAAAAGGAAAAGAGGTCTTCTCCTTTGGAAGGTCAGAGGTAAGGAAGGTAGGAATCAGTGGCTCTGAACCTCTGATTTCAGTGTCCACCCTGGTGACGGATTCTACACCTACCGTTCCCAACTGCACAGCCCTTCCCATCTTTGAATCACACTAAGAACTCTGTGGCAGGCTCCATTTTAATTTCCAAAGGGTTAAATTTGGGTCTGTGCAATAAACATCTGTATCTCTTTTGTCTCCTAACTGGGAATCTCATACCTGACAAAAATCAATAAACCTTTGTTTCCTGTCAGGTTTTATGTATATGTGTGCACACCCATGTGTTGTGTGTTTACATACGTGCCTGTGTCTATGAACCACGTACGTGTCCCCAAATTGGCACGTACATAAATGAGCACTCATGCATCTAAAATAATGAATCCAAATGCCTTTCAGTTCACATGACTTAAGTTGGTTAAATTTAAGATAAGAGTAAAGATGTCTTTAAAGGTCTGAAGCTTTCTCTAGGTTGCCAAGCCATCAAAGTGCTGGTTTCCATAACATGTTTAAAATGTAATGTCTACTGCTTCTAGGATTGCTCTTCTGCAGAAAAAAAGTTGGCTTAAAACATTAAGTAGGATTGTCTGATATTGTGATTTTCATGGGTAACCTAAAGTTAGCAGTTTAAATGGGTAAATTAGATTTAATGTAAAGGGGATAATCTTCATAAGTGTTTGTTAAAGGAAATATCAGATTAATTTGCAAAGTTAAAATACTTAATTATCAACTGTCAAATGTAAATCCAAGTACTTGTAGCTCCTTAAATTCTATAAAATAACCTACTTGGGGTCTATTAAATGTGTTTTTATGAATTGTTGGTAAGTGGAAAACCAGCTGGAGACCTCTTCATTTTTGGGTCTCCGCTGAAAGCAAGGCTACTAAGAAGTGAAATTCTAACAGGTCTAAGTCCATATGCAAAGAGTACAAATGATCCAACTGTTGATTAAAGCACTGTAAAAAGCATGAAGTATTTTATTTTTATTGAGGAAAGGTGTAATGTGGGTTGTTTCAGAATATAAACGTTAAAAATATCAACAACCAGAAAAGAGATATAAAAAGTTATAGATATGGAAATAAATTTTGGTACAGAAAATTAAACGAAAAAAGATGTTTCTAGATGAGAAAGTATCTTATAGGGTAAACAGGTTGTAAAATGTCTAAGTAAGTTGCAGAGGGTTTGTGGAAGGCAAATCTTAAAAATTTGTGTGTGATTAAGTTGGCATAATTAGCACAAAGTTACTTAAGGATTTTTCCTAAGGTCAGATTTTAATGTTTTGATATAAAGCAAAATCCAATTTTCTAGTTTTAACAACCAGAATTAAGAACAAATTTGATCTACTCTTATTTATCGAGATAACTTCTTATGTTTGTTGGGTTTTATTATTTGGGGAAACAAAGTCTTAAAAAAATTAGGTTTTGTGCTGTTTTAAGGTCTTAGTTTCTTCATAACTGTTTAAATGCACAACTTATTTTACATTATTACACTATGTTGACGCCCTAAACACATGTGACTAGCGATATGTATACATATGAAAACTAAATGTTCAAAATGGTCTAAGAGTTATGTAAAAGTTTATAAAATGACAGCTTATGTAGTTCTAATACAGGTAAGAGGTGCAATAAGTGCTGTCTTTTATATATTGTATCTGACATATAAGGGCCACACTATCATTTAAAACCCTCCTTACATCTGTGTGCTTTGAGTACATAAAGCTTTCATAATATAAATAAGATACATTTATGCATCAGATAATAAGTCTTTTTGTGATCATTAACACTGTCTCCTAAACATATAAGAGATTTAAGGCTATTCTTTGATTAGCCTTAAATAAACAGGGAATATAACACATAACTAAGTAAAAGTTTGGGTAAATTATAAAAGACATTTAAGAGTTATAAAGGTGTTTTAGAAAAAGTAAGATTTACAAAAGATTTCAACAAATTTACAGATCTTTGTAGAGGCTAAATAGACACCAAAGATACATTAGTGCTATTATAGAAATCATGCTTTCAAGTCCAAACCTATTATACAAACTAAAAATGTTTTTGCTTTAGTTAATTTCATTTTGCATATTTCCTGTAAAATTTTATAGCTATTGCCTGTTTTTGCAGAAGTATTACTTTTAGCAAAACAACCTAAGTTAATTTAAGACAATAAGCCATACTGGACAGATGGGGTGTGATGCTAACTTCCAGCACTGGTATTAACCTTAATCAAACCAAACGGGTAAGTCAAATTATCGGCAGTAAAGTTGAAACCCAGTAAAGTCCTCAGTAAAGTTGAGAATGGTGAAACTGGCCTGTTGGATGTTTAAAACCAAAACTTGGAGACCAAAGTCATGTAAGTAAAAGGGCCAAGGCAAAAGCAGCCAACATTTTGCTCCTTGCCCTTTGAGGTCAGCTAGGACCCAGGGAATGGCAGGCCCCCTCTAAGGGTCCTGCAACTCTGGTGAATCACCTGACCTCCCAGTTAAGGGGATCGTGAGGACTCTAGAGAACAGGGAGCCAGTTAGTGCACATGCTGCCGAAGGAGGGTCATTGGAGAGGGAAATGTCCCTGATGCTTCCAAGGGAAGCCACATGGAGTCAGCAAGACCCTGACCCAGCCTGACAGGTGGCATGACTGGTAGAGAAAAGGAGGCTTCTCAAAGTTCCCAAGACTGACCTCTGGCCAACCTCAGCTAACTCCTAAAGGTAGATAGGAAAATGGCCAGTTTTGACCAACTTGGTCTTAAACACCTGGCAAAGAGTATGACCAGAGCACAGTCACCCACGGACAGTAGGAAAAGGCAAGGCTCTTGTAATGTAAGTTGAGATGCACCCTTACATCAGTCCTCCCACAGGTAAGTAAAAATGGAGGTTATGAAGGAAGGGTCATAAGATACGCTACCAGAGTCGCAAGTGCCAATTTGAGACCTACAAATCCTCTGTCCAAGGAAGGTGGAGTCTGCTATTGCTAACACGTCCGGCTGTGTCTGTGTGCATATAAGTGCCACCAGTGAGGTGGAGACACAAGCCTAGAAGATGTTACTAAGAGCCAAATAGCTAAGGGACCAAGCCCTCAGTGGAAACTGGCCGAGGCACTGTGGCAGCAGATAGAATCTTGGATACCCTCTGGTATGGCTGACCCCACTTCTTAGCCTTATACTAACAGTTGGCCTAATTTTACTTTTAAACCATGCATTTCCATGGCTAGTTCACTTTTCTCTTCCTGTATGAGGAACTCCAAGTGGCGATGGAGATACAGCCCCTGGAGCTTCCTCCCGGCCCTTGTGGAGGCCTGTAGACAGGCCCTCTGCAGGAAGGGGGTGACTGATGGCTGCAGCCAATGCCCCTTATCCGCAGGAAGCAGCCAGAACAGTCATCTCTCAGTTCTCTCTAATGGCAGTTAGTGTCACTTCTCCAGAGGGGGATTTGAGGCAGGAAGAGAGGTCTCCCACAGGCAGCCAGGATGAGGGCCTTGGAGAAGGACAGCAGGAGAGGGGGCGTCACACTGGCCTGAAAGGCAACAGCAGGTCTGAAGGACTCCCTGTGACACACTGCTCCCTGCCAGTGTTAGCCACGGGCCTTCTGAGTTAGGACACCTGTTTCTGCTCCTCACAGCTGCTACCTCAGCAGGCCCTCCATAGTTTTCTTGCCCTCACCCCTAGCAATGGCCAGCCACAAACAGACCCCTACCCAAAATGCATTCTCTTTCTAATAGATGTGTCAAAAGCCACCCGGTGAGACCTGTCCTCTTAACTATGTCAATAAGGGATTGGAATTATGCAGTTTGATTGGCTTATTTACCTTGAAGCACAAAAAGCTTGGTTGACCCATGCTGACATCCGTCACCCCACCAATCAGATGCTAGGCCTTCAGAGAAGCCTTTAAAAACCCCCAGACCAGGGACACTCATTGGCACCCCTTGTGAGGCCCCTCTTCTTTGGCTTCTCTTTCTTTCTATTTCTCTAACAAATCCTGGGGGCTGGGATTGTGGCGCAGTGGTAGCGTGCTCGCCTAGCACGCGTGAGGCACTGGGTTCGATCCTCAGCACCACATAAAAATAAAATAAAGATATTCTGTCCACCTACAACTAAAAAAATAAATAAAATTTAAAAAAAAAACAAATCCTATTACTTTGCTCTCAGCTTTGTGTCTCAAATTTGTGAGACAAAGAACCCAACTGCCTAGATCCACATTATAACAGCTCAAGAAAAGGGCTGGGAAAACTGGATAGCCACCTGCCTCTCCCCAGTTCAAAAATCAGCTCAAAATGGATTGAGGGCCTACACGTAGGACCTGAAACTAGAAGGAACACAGAGGAAATACCTCAGGAAATTGGAATGGGCAAAGCTATTTTTTTGGATAAGACCCCCAAAACACAGGAAATAGAAACAAAAATAGACAAGTGGGATTGCATCAGACTTAAAATCTTCCTCACAGCAAAGGACACCAGAGCGAGAGAGCCTGCAGAATGGGAGGAGGCGTTTCACACTCTACACCTGAGAGGGCACTAGACAAACCCATAGGGCATTCTTAAATCTCATTAGTTAAAAAAAGAAAAAGAAAAACACAAAAACAAATAACCCAAATTAAAAATGATCAATAGCCCTAAATGGATCTGTCTTTAAAGAGATATGCAAATGGCCAACAGGCACAAGAAAAAACATTCAATATCACAAATCCCTGGGGCATGACCAGGGATTGAACTCAGGGGCACTCCACCACTGAGCCACACCCCCAGCCCTATTTTGTGTTTTAGGGTCAAGGTCTCTAAAACACAAAAGAGACAGGGTCTCACTGAGTGGTTTGCCGTTGCTGAGGCTGGCTTTGAACTGGCGATTCTCCTGTCTCAGCCTCCCAAGCACCTGGGATTACAGGCGTGCACCACGCGCCAGGCAGCATCACTCTCATTGATGTTGATCTCACCCACACATGCAATCTTAAAAAAAAGGATCTCATAGAAGTTGAGAGGAGCACGATGGTTACCCAGGAGAGTAGGACAGAGGGGGGACAGGACAGGAGTTCACTCTCCAGGGCCTCCACACACTAGATGAGACCCTCCATGCACAATGCCCTGCAGCAGCACCTGGATGGATCAGGCCCTGGGCACTGCATTCTGCCAAGCCAACACCTGTAAAAGACCACACCACAGCTCACCACCGCCAGAAGTAGCAGGCATAGTAGCTTCTGGAAACCAAGCCCTACTACCCTCCCAGCAGGGAGCCAGGAAGTTAAACTCAGTCCACACCTTCAACACTATTTCCTAAGAGTTGTGGGGCCTTTACACTGGGAGAATTCAGACAGCCATTCAGGAAGGGTGCCTATGAGTTAGGTGTGGTCTTCTCTCATCTCCAGCAAAGTCCAAGCTTCAGAGTACGGACGTGATGCTCTCTCCTTAGACAAGCAGTTTAGAACCAGCACAGTGCCTGGGCTCCGGAAGAGAGGCTCAGAATTTTAAGAAAAGATCTTGGGGAAGATGGGAAACCAGCCCGGCTGTTCTCAGCAGGAGGAGTGCTCGCCATGGAAAGGGGTTCTGGCGTTGCTGCAGGTACACACGCGTCACCGGGCCACTACCTCCCAGTCCACTGCTGCCTCCGCTCCTCCCAGAACCCACGAGGAGGCAGGACACACGGGTGACCAACCTAGTGTGGATGAAGATGTCCCCAGTGCCACAGGGGTGGCCACGGGTGTGACCAAGGGTGCGCCTCAGCCTTCCTTCAGAGACCACGGCCCGCACCTTCTCTCCTGCTTGTGAAATGCCTTGTTCCGGGAGGTGGAGAGGGAGAAGCATGGCTTAAGCAAGATTTGAAGGGATGGGCTTTAGGTTTCATGGCCAGAAATACAAAATGCCATCCACATGCAGAAAAGGCTTAACCTTGCCAGTCATCCAAGAAGCGCAAGTTGAGACAGGACTGCATATTTCACTTTTTTTTTTTTTAATATTTTTTTAGTTGTAGATGGACACAATGTCTTTATTTTATTGCTTCGTATGTGGTGCTGAGGATCGAACCCAGGGCCTCATGCATGCGAGGCAAGCGCTCTACCGCTGAGCCACAGCCCCAGCCCCACATTTCACTTTTGAAGTCGATGAGATGTCCCCCATCTGGCTGTTCTTGGGCTGTTGTTGCCTCAAAAATCACGTTTGCAGATGGCTGCGCCTCGCTTTGCACCACTGCATTTCCTCCCAAACTTCGATGTGTCTTGATTTGGTCTCAGCCAAGCTTTCTCCCCATCTGCATTTCATCTGGAAGGGCCAGGGAGGGAACGGTTTCAGCCACGTGGAGGGACAAGGAGCCAAAAGCCTGTGGATTCGTTTGGCCTCCCGAGAGCCAGCCACAGCATCAGACGCCAGCTTCAAAATCCACGGCACTGTGGCCTCGCTGCATTCTGAGGACAGGAAGAGCAGGGCCCCAGGACGGCAAGAGTGAGATTCGGCCCTGCACGCAGCGACCTTCACAGTTGTCACGCGTGACGCTTCACCTACAGAGAACACACGAGAACGGGAAAACGTGAGTGGGCCGCACACGTCAAAGCCAACCTAAAACTTGGGGATCTCGCAGGGCCCTGCCCCTGCCCCAACCCTAGTCCCGCTGCCTCAGTGGCCTGTGAGGAAGGCAGTCCAAGGGCCCAGCAAAGTCATCACCTCAGCCACCAGCCACCACAGCACCTCCACTGCTCCAGGCACAACCCAGTTCTGTTCCCCAAGATGGCCCCTGCCAGGAGGAAGCGTAGAAAGAAGAGGCAAGCAACAGAGGCTGTTCCTTGCTTCTTGGTTGGTTTGTTTCTGCAATAACAAAATAGGAGCAGTATGCCAAGAGGAGGCCCAAAGAGCCGAACCAAGCTAGGGTCGAGAACACGGTGTGTCCCCCAAGTCAGGACAGAAACAGTGCCGTGTGATCACCCACCCTATTAACTAATGCGTATTTTTTAGCCTTTCTTTCTCCCTCCCTCTCTCCCTCCCTTCCTTTCTTCCTGTACCAGGGACTGAATCCAGGGGCATTTAACCACTGAGCCACATCCCCAGCCCTTTTTAATATTTTATTAGAGACAGAATCTCACTGAGTTGGTTAGGGCCTTGCTAAGTTGCTGAGGCTTGGTCTGAACTTGTGATCCTCCTGCCTCAGCCTCCCGAATCACTGGGATTGCAGGCATGTGTCACCATGCCCAGCTAAACTAATATATATCTTGTAAAATATTGTTAACAAGTTAAAGATATAATTTTGGCAAAATATTTGTAAATATTCACAGCATACAAAACATACCGTTTTCCTTAGTACAAAAATACTTCTCACAAATCAACCAAAAAAAAAAAACTTCAGTCATCTTATGTAAAAATAGATGAAGTTAAAAAATATAGACAAAAATTAAAACGTTACATAGATAAAAGCTATCATATAATGTAGATCTTCATTATTATCTTAAAGGAAATTCACATAAAAATATGGCATGGGTTTTTTATAGCCTTATTAAAATAATTGCAAGCTTCATGAGCACAATTTTGAAGAAGGCCTGGATATTCTGGTAGCATTGGCTGTGGCCTGGCCAGAGGGCAATTTTGCAGGAGGAGCTGACAATTTAAAAAGCAAGCCTCTGTGTCCCAGAGATCCCACTCTGCCCTGGAGCCAGTGTGCAGGTGCGTGCCCACTTCTGCCATCTTTAAACTGGAGAGCAATCAAAAGCCAGCCCAGCACCGGCTGAGCCCTAGAGCACCCTCTCGGCGGGTGCCAGGCCTCTCTGCACAGAATGAGGCCCACCTCCATTTGCTAGCATGGAAAAGAGCCTGACACAATCTGTCTGAGAAGACAAACTGAATAGCTGCAGAGCACTTAGGGAAAGACTTCTGGAAAGAGGCAGACAAAAAATGTCCATGGTGGGGGCTTGGGCTGTATCTCAGTGGCAGAGCGCTTGCCTCACATGTGTGAGTCACTGGGTTCGATCCTCAGCATCGCAGAAAAATAAATAAATAAAATAAAGATATTGTGTCAATCTACACCAAAAAATATTTTTTTAAAAAATGTCCATGGTGTCCAGCACTTAGGAATGAGGCGGACCATGCAGAAGACAGAATTTCACTCTCCACTGGGGGTCTTCAGCAGCATTTCAAACTTTGCCCATAAGATGGCACACCCTACTTTCATAAGAAACTAACTTAAAAATTAGAAAATTTAAATTATAATCCAAGGATAGATATGATAGCATATCAATCTAGCTGTTGATGGATTTTAACAGCTCTGGGCTCAGAGGAAGGGCTTGGCTTGAAGGCCCATCAGTGTGAAGGAGCCATCGAACGTGCTCTCGGCAGAGCCCCTTAGATGGGAGAGCCCCTGCTTCCAGCTAAGACTGAAGGTGGACAGGCAACGTCCTTCCGACCTCGAGGTTCTGCGTCTCATGCACTCACATCCCAGGGCCTCCACCGCAGAGGAAGACATCTGCCATGGTCATTCATCTACAAGCAAGGACCAGGAATTAATCTCACCACCTTACCTTCAATGAGCCACTGCCACCTGATGCGGGCCTTCTGCCCAGGGAAATTGAGAAGCTAAAACAGACTTTTCTTCTTTGCGATGCATATGCGGACAACTTGGGCTGTTGTCTTGTAGATTTCAGCAAAGCGAACTTAAGTCACCCTCACCCCACTCTGTGATGCTGCTGTCATGACAGGTTCCACCAATGCTTGTTGAATTGATGGGCAGATGGATCTATCTCCAGGTCACCCCTTCACAGTAGGACCTCTGGGGACTTGCCTGGAGTTTGTTATCTTTATAAATCTGAGTATCCTCGTCTTTCTACTACTGTTCCTTCCAAATGCTGGCCACCCAGTCCCACCTGCTGCCCGTTCCAACCCCCTAGTCCAGCCATGACCATGCAGTCTGGGGAGGGAGACTGTATAATTTGTTGTCTGAACCAAAACAACTCAGAGTGTGAAAGAGTCCAATTAATAGCTCATTCTGGGATAAAAGACACAGATGTGAACTTTCCTAGGAAAGACAGTGTACACAGTAGGTCGTCGTGTGGAATATCATTTTTCCGCTGCTCTCTTGTGCTAATAAGCCAGTCCACTGATGGCTTCTTTGGGACAGGTGTCCATCCTTGTTCCAATCAGCTGCACTCAGGTGGGCAGAGTCACAGGTGGAAGGAACATGGCCTGGCAAGACTCAGGACTCCCAGCTGGTGGCAGTGCAGGTAGCCTGCACCTGTGCCTGCCCAGCAGTCAGGGGCCCACACAGGCTCTACTCTGTAATGTTCCCTGGAGTGTGGGAAAGAACGAGGCAGAGAAGACCACTTTCCCAGGGACGCCTGCAGAAAGTTCCAGTGCTCTAAAGATCATGGCTTCAGGAGCCACTTGGAAAGCCTGACTCCTGTCCCAGCAGAGGGCTAGCAACAGCCTGAGAGTCTGGAGCCCTGTGGACCCCACTCTTCTGGCACACGTCATCCAGAGACAAGCAGAAGAGGGCTGCTGTCTGCGAGCAAATCTTTCCTGGACCCAGCAGCTCTGGTCCCAGGTCTTGCACTGAACATTTGGACCATTCAACTACTCATTATGAGCCAGCCTAGGATCGAAGCATCTTTATGACCTTGTTTATCTGTGAAAATCCTTGCTGGATTCTGAACAGTAGACTTGACCGTGAACTATGGACATAACCATTTGTGGGCTGGGGTTGTCTGGAGAGGAGACCTCCTGCTGGGGGAAGAAAACAATCTGTAGTCCTTGCATTTGCTGGGAAGCAGGTAGTGTGATAAACACCGTGGGAACAAGGATGGCTATGTTCAAAATTTAAAGAAAACAATGTTTCCGGGAAACAACATTCACATGTACAATAGTAAGTGGTATTTGCTGATCATCTGGCTAGGGGGTAAAAAAGCCCCAGTAAGGCTACAGTTCCCACAAGAAGAAGTTGAAGATTCGGAGCCCATGAGCCCTAGGCCTAGGCTGCAGCCCAGAAGAGAAGAGGCTGTGCTCAGTCATGGAACACGGAGCAGCCGCTTATTTTTAGCCCAGGAGCCACAATGCTCTGAACATCACATGATCCAAGTGTGACAGAAATTAGGGCAGGTTTTGTTTTTCTCTCCTGGGGAGCAGAGTGATAGGTTTGTTTGAGAAAAATAAGCACTCCTCACCGGGCAGCGATTCCCTTTCCCCTCTCTGAGGCTCCATTTTCATTGCCGCTGCAGCTCACTGTGAAGCTGGAGGAGAGACGCCATTCCCTCACAGGCACAACCTTAAGAACTCCAAGTTCACCACCTTATGTTTAAAAAGCACTTAGTTTTCTGCGGCTATTGTAACAAATTACCACAAACTTGGTAGTTTAAGGACATGATAAACATGTTATGTCACAGTGCTTCTTACGTCACAGTGCTGACATCAAGCTGTCCCCAGGGCTGCTTCAGTCGGGAGGCTCTGGGTTGAGTCCCTTTCCTCACCTACTCCAGCTTCTGGAGGCCACCAGTTTATCTCAGGGCTCCTTCCCCTGTCCTCCCACTAGCAGCTGGGGCCTCTGGCACTGCCCAGCCCGTGTGGCCAGCGGGAAAGGCTGCCCAGTCTTAAGGAGTCACTGGGTGACACGGGCCCACCAGGAGTGTTCAGGATGATCTCCGTCTCCAGGTCGTAACCTTGGTCCCCCTTGCAAAGTCCTTTGCCATGGAGGTCACCTGCTCAGCCTCCAAGGAATTGAGCGTGGACACAGGCGGGGCTCTGTCCTGCCTGCCACTACCTCCATAAAATGTTTACTCCTTGTCCTTGGGCCCCGTCTGAAATTAGCACGAATGTCCTTTAATTTTAAGGAATGGAGGGTTAGGCAGAGCTTTATTTAGCAAACCTCATAGTCCACAGGAATCACGAAGGGACCCAAAGTCCCCTGCCACCCATGCTCATGGCTCCTCCGGCCACACTGCCTTGCAGGGTGACCGGTCCCTGCACAGCCGGCACGCTCACTCACTCTTCCACATCGTCTTCCTCCTTTTTCCCTGCGCCCAACCTGCGGGCTCAGGAGAGCAGCGCTGGTCCTGCTCAGCCCGCTGGCAGTGGGCTCACCATCACCCCAACCACCCTGATGGTGGAGGCGCCATCTTGGCCTTCAGCTCAACTCCTCCCTGGATCTCCACAGAGAACTTACAAGTGCCCCCCAGACTGTCGGCCAGGTACACACACTGAAACCCTCAGGCCCAGCCTAAGAGGCCCAAGTGGGACTTCCTACTAGAAGGTGTGTACTAACTTTTGTATTACCCTGCTGGCCCATTTTATTGATACCTATTTGGATTTGCTACAAACAGACTTTTCAAACCTGATGTAAATTAGCCGCAGTTGTCTCCTAACAGTTTTCTTATTATGTGCATTTCAACATGTTGAATAATCTGAGAAAATGCTCATTTCATTCTGACATCTTGTAATACTTGGTTCTGATCCCACTTGTTTTGTTTTGGATTTGTGCTTATATTTTGCTCCTTCTCGGTCATGCTCAGCCATATCTATCTGTTACACTCGTTTGTCTCGGGTCCTATTTAAGATCCCCTAGAGAGTCCCTGTGGTGGCTGGGAGACCCTGGGTGCAGGTGTGTGTGCAACTACTTCCATTCCACCCAACACTTTGTTAGGTATCGACAAAACAAAAACCCAGGGCTGGACACAGTCCACAGGGCTGCTATAACAAAATACCATAGACAAGTGTCTTACAAACAGCAGAAAGCTGCTCCTCACAGCTCTGGGGTCAAGAAGTCCAGGGGAAGGCATGGCAGACTTGACGTCAGGTGAGGGCCACCTCCCGGTTCACAGTCAGCTCCTTCTCACTGTGTCCTCACATGGAGGAAAGGACAAGGGGCCTGCTGGGTCTCTTTTGTAGGGGCACTAATTCCATATATCAGATGACCTACTACCTCCCCAGGCCGGCTTGCTGGTCTTCACCTGGAGGACTGGGATTTCAACATAAGAGTTTCAGGGAACAGAAGCATTCAAACCATAGTCAGGTTTAAGTCAATTTTCCCCAGAACTTGGGAGAATGAGTTTCCACTTTGGGGTGGATTTGCTTGCTGCTGTCCCTGTGGGGAAGGTTCTCCCAGGGTCCACCCACCACTTGGCTCCGCGTTGATGCTCCTGTCCCTTCACTTGCCCCATCTCTGCTGAGCCTCGAGGCCATCTCACCTTCCAGGTCTTGCCTGCCCACCTGGCTTGCTCTGGGTCTCCACCACTGGAGTGCCATCTCCACAAAGGTGGGGCCCCAACAAGCTGGGTGCTGGTGCTCAGACGCTGGGTGAAGAGGTGTGCTCAGACAGCAGGCTGTAGAGCCCCCGCAGCCTGGCGCAGCTGCCCTGAGGCTGAGGAGCGTTTCCACCGTCCTGTCCCCTTGCCTGAGCGGGTGCTGGTCTCCATTGCCGTTCAGTCTCAGCTCTGCTCCTGCAGGTGCCATGGCATGTTTCCAAGGTGACCATTTCTTCCAGAGCATCCTGCTTGGCCATTTCATCCTGCACATGGAAACCTCTTTGAGCTCGAGAGCCCATTTTCCTCTAAATCTATGCGTCCCTTCTGCTGGCTTCACTCTCTCTCTGGAAGGCTGGTCTGTTTTCCATGTTTCTACCATCTTTCTTCACTTCCATGCTTTATTTTATGAGTGGAAATTTCCTCAATGTTATTTTCAAGTTGCTGTTGGCTCATGGAATCCATCCTGTTATTTAGCCTGTTTCAGCATATTAATGAAACCCTTTGCTCCCTGATGGAGCCTCCTTCAGAGCACCTTGTTCCTGTCTTAAGGAGGAACCATCCCTCATTCCTCACCAAGCACTGATTAGAACAGTTCAAGCTCTCTCCTGCTCCGAGAGCCCTTGCTGCTCCTGGGCCAGCTGCCCCACTCCATGGCACCTTTTTCTTTTCCAAGCCCTTGGACTGGCTGGCGCCCTGGTGATCTGATGTGCTGTCATTTCTGGGTGTGGACCGTGCTGTCTGGTGTGGGCAGTGGGTATGCCTCCCCAGACTGGCTTGGTTTGTTTCTCATCGATCTCCTCCTGGCTGCCTGGGCCTACGTGCAGACCAGGGGCTGCCAAGCAGCTGGAAGGATGTGTGGAAACTGCCTGAAACCCAGGAGTCCCCAGCAGCCATGCAGAGACCACGTCTCTTCTGGGCACAGCAGCTTGCTGTGATTCCTCCCTGGAAGTTGCTGCTTTTCATTTTACATGAAACACTTGTTGTCCTCCCTCTCTTGCAGGAAGCTGGGGTTAGGAAGCTGCCCCACACTGCTCAGGGGCCTTTCCCTACAGGCTGTGAAGCCAACGCTGTAAAGTTTTCTGCCCTAAGTCAACCCCGTGGGTCGTAATCAATCACGCCTATTATTTGCAAATTTCATCCACAAATGAACTTTCCTGGATCTCTGTTGGGGAATGCTGCCAGCTCCCAGCATGATGGGTTGCAGTTTCCTCTGCTCTCTTCCCTCTCTGATCCCAAATGCTCCCCTGCCCACCTCCCTGGCAGGAATTCCTCAAAGTTTCTCGCCTACTCCAGATCTTTTGACTTATTTTCTAGCTCGTCATTGCAGTTTTATTCCTTTTTAGGAGTATTTTTTCTGTTATTTGAATTGGATATTGACAAGGGAGAAAAAGGAGAGGTCTCATTCTTCCACTACTAAATAGCAATTTGCAAAACAAACCAGTCCGACAATCAAATGCATGATCTTCATATTCCACCCATGAAAAGCTCAATAATGAGAGGCTCCAAAACATAACAGTCTTCTTGAACAGCTGACATTTCATCTTGTTATATTGGACATCTTCTTCAGAGCTTCAGAGCCACGTGAAAGATCCCAGACCCCGAGGGCCTCACTCTCTACACCACCAGCTGCAGATGCCCTGGATCGACGGTTCCTGATGGTGAATAACCCAGGCTACACAATTACAATCAATAACATCACTCGATTTCCAGTGAGCACTTAGTAATTTTGCTTAAAAAAGAAAAGAAAAATAGAATTTGTTTTGAGTTCATTTGCAAATAACAATATTGACCCAGAAGAAAACACAATGACCACAGCAGAAACGTGTAGAGTCAGATGTGCAGACTCACCTCCCAAACAAAGCCCAACTAGTCAGGCACGATGTCGGCAAGCTGAATGGATGGTGGACATCAGCCAGGCAGAGATGATGCCACTGCCAAGCAAGTGGTATGGGTGCTCTTGAAACACAGAGACTGAGA
>CM053404.1:140396674-140460989 GCA_028644305.1 Xerus rutilus
GGCAGAGCAGCACAGAAGTCGTCCCGGAGGAGGAGGGCCTCGGACACGGGAAGCAGGTGGCGAGCTGGGCCTCCTCAGCCCCACGGTCCCGCCTGTGCTCACGCACATCGCTCGTCAGGAAGCCCTGGAGTCCCAGTGGTCCCTCTCCAGGCCCCGCTGTCCAGGCCTCACTGTCCGCCTGCCCTTCAAACATGGCTGTTCCTAATGGCTCCTCGGGAGGGACGCCACCGTGCCCCCAGTCAGCCTGCTCTTCACGACCACCCCTCCTCCAGAAAACAAGAGTGAGAAATGAGACCACGGCAGAGACCCAACCTGAAGTCACCAGCACCTTCGTGGCAGGCGCCAGCCTCACAGCTCATCCCAAACTCAGCCACAGACCTGGGTTCCACAAGCTGGGTGTTCTCAAAGGACCCCCAGGGCAGCCCTGGGCAAGTGGGCTTGGCCTGCAGGGGCGGTGGCCTACTCCACAGGGAGAACCCACAAGCCTGAGCTGCTGACGACGCCCCTCACGCCCACCTAGGGACACGGCGCAGGAGGACTGTGCACCATCAGGACCCGGGAGGAGCGTCACAGGCGCGGGGCCCACGTGTCACTTCCTGCCAACTTCTTCCAAGGCCATACGCAGGCTTACCTTTAAGCAAACTCTGGTGACACGGGGCTCACACCTGCGCCTTGCCCATGACGAGACCTCCGGCCAGGCCGCATGTAGCGGATGGTCCCAGTGTGCGCCGTGGGGCAGGCGGCACGCTCCCACGCCTCAGGCATGGCTTCGTTTCCCTGCCCTGTGCTTCCCCAAAGAGCAGGTCCAACACCGGGTAGTAAGCAAGAGGAGGTACTCGAGGGAACACTAGCCCAGGAAAAAATTAAATATTGGGGAAGAATTCTTTGGGAATTAGAGCTTCTTTTCCGTGTGTAGAAACGTCAATGCCGTGGAGCAAAGCTTGGGCTCATGTGACCTCATTTCTCCTACTGGTGTGCATGTCAAACTTCAGCACCGTATGGTGCAGGGTGAAGGCAGGACACCATGGCAGACAACGAAAGAGGACCATGAGCTCTTCCTGTGCCTGTGTTCACCTCCTTGGCAATAAGAGGCTAGTGATCCAGTCCCTGAATCTGGAACCAACTCATCAGTGTGACATCAGTGCTGTGCATCAGGCTGCTCTCAAGAGCTTGGTGACAGCTGTGTGCACGCACACCTGCAGGTGATGGCTACAAATGCCTCCATTCCCCAGCCAACCAGCCCCAAGCCAGGCTACTGGCCTGCAGGTACAGAATGAGTTCTGCCAACACCACACGGAGCCATCCTAGGGGAAGCCAGCCCAAACTGCCAACCCACATCCACAGAAATATCAGCAAATAAACTGGCGTGAGTTGTGTTTGGGTTGGTTTGTTGTCAGCCGAACCCACCAGAGGCAGGCATTCTCGTGTTCATCTCAGTGACAGCACAGTACAAAGGTCACAGAGTCAACAAAGTCAGAACTGGGGAATAAAGTGCTGGAAGGAGAATTCAGCTCCTTGGCTCCGTTGATGGTCCATGGCCTGCTGTGTCCAGGTGCGCCTGGCATACGCCACGAGTTGTGCTTCCTCCAGGAGACCTGTAACCTTGGGACTTCCTGTGAAAATGAATCACAATATGATTGAAAAGCTGATTATTTGAAATTGCCTGGTTTCCAATTTCTTGAAAGGAATAAACACCATCTCCTGTAGAATTATGTTCCACAGGACAGTCCCATTCTGAAGGGATGGGGCAAAATACTCAAGTGGGACAAGAGGACCTACCGCGGTAACTAGACTAGGACAGCACACAGTCAGGGCTCTGGGCTTGTTCCTTGTGGCGGTTATGCCCCTGCTCTCACAGACAGACCAGCAGGCTGGGACTCATCTGAACTATCTGGAACATGAAGAGACCACCAAGGTGCTGCACTGTAGGATCACAGCCCTAAGTCGTAAGCTGTACCTCCAGAGGACTCCCCGTGTTAAGCCAGGAGCGCAGGGTGGTGAGCTTTAACATGCACCAGTGTCAGGCTGGCCATGTTTGAATTACGTCCCCCACAGTCCCTGGAGAGCACCTGATAAGGCATGACTGCCTCCAAAGAACTTGCTAGAACACTACTACTGTCCACTGCCTATTTAGGAAGTTCTTTTGTGGTGATGAAGGTCAGCATCTCTAGGACATGCTGTCTCATGAGCCATGCAGGGTCACACAGCGGCAAGGGCATGGGCCACATGTGCAGCTATTCGTAAGCATTCTGTTGCAATGGCTGTGTTGTGAGAAGGCGTGAGTTGGCTGGGAAACGCTAAGCATCACTTGATTCTTCTGGAAGTTGCACCTGTTGCTGGAGCTGGGCCAGAGGGTAAGGGAAAGACCCTGGAGATATGTGTGGCCCACGTTCACTGAGAAGCCCAAGACCCACCTGCCACACTCTGTCCTAAACAAATGACATGAATCAACTGATTTATCCACAGCCCTACAAAGTCCTACAGATGAGGAAACTCAGACCAGAGCAAATAAGCCAGGTCCAGGTTGATTCAGAATCCCACTCAGGCAGCCAGGGCTCAGAGCTGCTGCTCCTGGGCACACCGACGTGCAAAGTCCTAGTTCAACATCCATGGAACACTTGCATTCCCTGCAGTTAGTCCAGGCTGTGCTCAGGCAAAGTGACCTTCCTATGCCTTAACAGTGACCAAGGCAGATGCCTGAACTTCCAGGGTCCTTTCAGGAACAAACCACCCTCCCTAAGGCCAGCCCAGGGTAGATAAATCTGTCCTCTGGCAAAGTCTAATGTCAGCCTGCTCCCCTGACCACTGCTAGATGCCCATGCTTTCCTGCAGGGACCCTTCCCTTGGTTCCAGCTCTTGGGATCCAGCATCCAAACTTAGACGGGGAGAAAAACACATGTTTATTTCACCTACCTCCAGGGAAGGTAGCATTTCTTTCCATTAGGACTAAAGACCACAAACTATTATGGGGAGTATTTGCAACTGTTATCAGCAGAAAATCAGAAACTATCTTATTGGAACAATTTCAGATGTTGTGAAAAATATACCTTAGGCTCAGTATTTTTAAAATGTAATTATCCCCCCTAAATCCTATTGTTTAATGTATTGATGAAGAAGTACACACATTAGCATATCAAAAGTTTAAATATTTTGGTAAGTGCCTTTCAATATAATAGTTTTCTTTATAATTACCATGTATGAATTTTAGTATTTGTGGTTTCAGATAAGCTTTTGTCTAAGAAGGGTTCTATAGCCTTGGACTGCCCAAGACCGTCACAGCACACACCGCAAATAAGAACTGGGCAGGAGGACTTCGAGGCAAGCATCCCTCCGTCCTCCTCTTTGGGTCCTGGCTGCACAGGGCTGGGGACCAGGCAGGGAGAAGGAGGAGAGATAGCTGCCCCTGCTCTGAGCCTCCCGTACTGCCTGGCACGCTCCACCTTCAGGGCATGTAGTTAAGTTCCCGGGACTTCCTACCCTCAGCTCCTCCACTCTGAAGCGTCAGCCCGGCTCTCTCTCCATTCCACATCCCACAGTTTCTCCGGGTCAGAGTCCCTTTCCCAGAGCAGTCTCTTCTGGAGAGGGGAGGGTCAGACAATGGAGAGGAGAGCTGAAGCCCAGCTTCCTCCCTTCGGCCTCCCACACCCATGCCACCAAAAGCTTTGGGCTGCAAGTCCTCTGCTCCCCTCCTCCAGCTCTGCACCCTGGGCATGGGGCACTGGGAGAGCACCAGCTGCATCCCAGCAAGGACTGGGGGTGCCCCGCCTCTTAGGAGACATGGCAAAGTCTGAGAAGTGGCCTGGGTCCCTGGAGTAGCCCCTGCATACAACTCCTCAGGCTCCCCTGCTCTCTGTTCTCCCCACCTCAGAGGCAGGGTGAGCTGGGTGGGGGTTGAGGGAGCTGGTCTCTTCCAGTTGTGTGAGACCCTTGCCCCCAACTGCGCAGGTTCTCTTCAGAGCACGCCATACTGCATGCCTCTCCTTCAGTTGGGGGCTCCAGTTGCTAACTTAAGACGGCAGGAAGTTCCCTCAGCATCCTGCGGCACTGTAAAGACTGAGACACCCTCAGAGGCACCAGGCCCGTGCTGCTTCTGCAGGGGAGTCTTCCTCACTCAATGCCCCACTTCCCTCCATGCAGCAAGGCGAGACCCCGTCACTCCAAGCATGGAGACAGCCACGGAGAAGGACAGGCTGGAAGGCACATGGCCACGCAGCTGCATTTCTTTAAGTGTCAAAAAAGACGTTTTAGCAGGAAACCGTCCAACAACAAAAACGAGCTCCCCTTTCAACTCTTTAAAAATGTGTGCTTGTATTGTATTTTCACTATTATCATTCATATTCCCAGACTCTGGTGGAAGTTAATTAAAGTATATTTGGAATAATTCTCTACCCACTTTCTTTCAAAGACAGTTGCACACGAAGTGCGCAGACCTGGCCATAGATCCTAATTAGTACCTAATAATGTGCTTTAGTACCTAATGTGCTTCAGGTCACAAAGACTGAGGAAGACACACCTTCAGGGTGACCTCGGTCACAGTGGGTAGAAAGGTCAGCCCTGCAGCCCATCTGCCAGTGTTGCAGAGGAGGGGCGCTGCACCAAGAGGATGAGGGCGCCACCTGCAGTTGGTCCTGGAAATTTCTCATGGATGAAGCAATCCCCCAAGTCGGTCCCTTCACTGAAGCGCCTAGTACAGACTGCTTCCACAACCATACGCAGAATGTTCTCGTTTGCATCAGAAAAAATGAACCCTCCTTGAAACAGGGTGCCCAGGTACATTTTGTGCGAAATTTGCCCCTAGGAGTAAGGCAAGGGAATCGCGTGGGGAAATGTGGGCCAGGCAGGGACTCCTCCGCGGGGAACTGACGGTAAAGCACGACGCAGAATCCAAGGAGTCACCTGCAGTTCCACTTCAGGCTGGAAGTCTAAAAAAGGCACTTCCTGATCGCGGGTGCATGACTCAGTTTCCCGGTGACTCAGCCCGCGCCAGGCGGGCGAGGGGGCGCAGCTGCGCGCGGGGCCGAGGCAGAGCGCGCAGCTCTTCCGGGCGGGTCCGCGGGGGATCGGGCCTGCGTCCCCGCGCAGCGCAGGCTGTACAAACCGGGCGATAGTCGGAGGAAAGACTGAGTCAGACCCGCTGGAACCCACCTGCCTCCAGCCCCCGCGCCGTGGGAGGCAGGGAGGGGCGGGCGCAGAGCCAGCCCGCGGGGGACGGCCACGGTGACCGCGTCCTGCGCGCACTCGAGGGTCAGGCTGTACCCGCACGCCCTCAGGCGGAGAGCTGGCGCGTTCCAGCACCCGCGCAGAGCTCGGAGTGCAAGCCTCCACACAACTCTCCCGCGGCTTGTTTCTCTACTCCTAGGCTACATGTTTGCAAATCAAAGGTTAAGGGGTGATTGCACTGAGTACTAGGGGACAGTGACCCCAGGCTGGACTGCACAGAGGAGCGGGGACTGTGCATCCGGAAAGAGCTGGGGAGGACTGCCTTCTCCCGGAGCAATGCTCTGAGCAGGTGGATCCCTGCTCCCACCGCATAGGTGCAGGGAGGAGCCTCACCTCTCCAGGAGTGATGGCTTCCTCCATCGCCCTGAGGCAGGGACCTTTTGTCCACAACCTCGGAGGTGTAAGGAGAACCCAGACCCAAGAGAAATGGGTCTTGGAGTCAGAATCATTTCAAAAGTCATTCTGAGAAGGTCAGGCACCTGGTCCGTGATTAACTTCAAAAGAAACACTGTCAGTTCAGAGCTGAGGGGGCCTGTGCCACTGGCCAAGCCGAAAGCTCATTCAGGCAGCCAGATGAATAAAGGAGCACAGGCTGAAACTTCCATTTTCCAAAAATGTTACTGTATAGGGATTGTGCAGTAGGTTTCTCTTGGTGTACTTAAAAGACATTCTCACCTTGCCAGTGTGATTTGAGTGTGATCTGGTGGGGAGAGGAAGAGGGCCTGAGATGTCCAAGCTCACTGCACAGTGGTTATCCTTCAGGGACCCAGTTATTTCATATTCTCTGTGTATATTTTTCTATCCAAATGATCCTGAACTTGTAAGGGGTTTTACTACTTTGTCTCCCCCCAGGGCATCAGAGGCAAGCCTTACGAAATAAGGAGATAAAGGTCAAATTGATACTCTCCTTGGTGTGTGTAATTTTCTTTTCTCAAACCAAGAGGGAGACAGAGTGTAGTCAAAACAGTATAACTGAAAGGATAGATAAGGCTACTTAAAATATCACTTGGGAACATCTCTCAAATGTAGAATAACAAAAGTTGAAGAAGATACAAATTATGAAGTATAATGATAGTAATTCCAGATACTTAAAAGTTACTCGAGGGACACTTAATATTGCAAATAGATCATCATAAGTCCAAATGCTTTTTTGCTCTGTGGGAATTAAGGTTAGGGCATGGTTTTCACTCAGGTAGAAATGAGTCTGAACACGAAATCATCCTCAAAATGATTTAGACAAATGTGTGAAGGAGGAGGCAGAAAGAAAAGGGAAACTACTGCACTGGTACGAACGCTCCGAGGCAGGACTGTGTGGTGTGGCCTGGCATCCCCGGCCTCACTCAGGGCCAGGTGGACCCAGCCGTGCAAGGACACTGTGCACCTCCTGGTCCTGTTTCTCACTGACCTCAGCTCTTTCCACCTTCAGGGCAACATTCTGAAGCAAGGCACTGCTACCGTTTGGGTGACCCTCCCTCCACACCCACCCCATCGCCTGACTGTATTTTCAGTTTGGTGACCTCAGTTTGCACACCTGATGAGTAACAGGTTTCTGCCACAGTGACGTTTTTTTCACAGAGAACTTCTTTTTGTGTGTGTTTTTTTTAAGTAGTTTTTTTTTTTTAGTTGTTGATGGATCTTTACTTCATTCATTTATTATTTATATGTGGTGCTGAGGATCGAACCCAGTGCCTCACACATGCTAGGCAAGTGCTCTGCCACTGAGCTACAGCCTCAGCCCCACAGAGAACTTCTTAAAGGCCGGATGTTACTCATCTCCATTTATCCTGTACCTACACACTACCTTGGAAATGTGGGCCCATGAGACACAGATGGTGATGGTGTGGGTGGATGGGGGGTGGCTGCACAGATGACAGAGGGAGGAGGAAGTGGACGGCAGTGAGAGTGGCGAGGAGGGTGGATGGGCCCGCGCAGCCACACAGTCTCCTTCCCCCTGCAGATTCCTCTTAGTCCATGATTCTGGTTTGGAAGAGTTATGAATAACAATGACCTTGTTTATGCAGCTCTCTGAGAGACATGATGCTTTGTCCAAGGCCACAAGTTCACAAGTGGCAGAGTCAGATTCTGAACTCTGATTTGTCTAGTTTTGTGAATACAACACAGCAGCCTCAGGAGCAGACTCAGATCATGAGGACAGATGGGCTGAGCTTCTGAACTCCAGGGTTTGAAGTTCTGATTAGAAAATGCCAGCGTCCAGGAAGAGCAATGTGCATCATTCACAGTGGAGTCAGCTATAAGGAAAAGGTACAAGGAAAGACCCCTGTAATGCCCCCAAAATAGAAAAGCCCTGCTAACAAAATCAGTGGCTTATGGAGCACCTAAGCACCTAAGCATTGGGAAAGATAGTGGAAAGATTTTTTAAAGAGCAAAGTCCAACCACTTGTGCCCCCTGTACCTCACTATCATAGTCTCGTTTATGCTTCTAAACTGTGGCTGTGGCCGGTGCCAGTTCCAGGTAAAACAGTGCTGAGCACACTCCAGCCACTCTTCCCAGAGAAGGATGTGAGCCACAGGGGGACTCTGGCCAGGATGGCAGCAGACGACTGGGGTGTAGATGTGCTTGTCTCCCAATGGCTCGCCTGTGGCTGCTTGGTCATAGTGTGAAAGTGCTGGGAGGTCATTAGATCACCAGGCGGGGGGCGGGGGCCTCACCCTCCAAAGATATCAATGCAGGTCTCACCGAGGGAGTGAGTTCCTGCGAGAATGGGTGGTTATAAAAGGAGGGCCTGCCGGTTGAATCTCCCTGGCTTGCTGTCTCACCAGTGACCTCTTCCTCTCACTTATAGTCCCAACATGATGCCATTCACCATGTGATGGTCAGCCAGGTGACCCACACCAGAGCCAGGCAAGTGAGCCACTGACCGGGGGCTTCAAGCTCCAAAATTGTGAGCTAAATGAACCTCCTTTTAAATAACACACACGCTCACACGCACACACGCACACAGGCACACGCAAGACAGCTGGAAGGCATGTCAGACGCTGGTCAGACCTCAGAACCACAGACCACACGACGCGATGTGGAACTCACAGCCTGCAAGCTAACCCAGTCCTCGGCCTGCTGAAAACCAAAACAAGCAACATCTCCCACAGGAGAGGGACGTCGATCCACAGTTTCATGAAGCTCAAAGACCCCAGCCCATACCCAGACATGTCATAATTAATTGTCTGAAAATTAAGGACAGTGAGAAATCTTAAAGTAGCCAGGAAACAACACAGTCTTTTAGGGAGTAGTGATCTCAACGGCCAAGGGTATGTTATCAGGAACCACGGAGGCAGGCCCAGGGCAGGGGAGGAAACGACAGTGGTCAACCATGGGAGGAATGGAGCTCCACATCCTTCAGGAGATGTGAAATGAAGACGTTTCCAGCTGATGGAAAACCAAAAGAACTCGACACCAGCAGGCGGGCTCCAGCGGTCCCCCAAGGAGTTCTTCAGATGCCGAGAAGTCCACCAGAAGGAACCTGGGACAGGAAGGAGGAACGGCTGGGGGGATATCCAGGTAAGTAAGATGGACTACACTCAGCTTTTGTTCTAAAAGTATGTCAATGTATTAAATCATAAAATGTAAACCAGAATGTTTAACAAAAGATGGCAGGAAAGGAGAAATAAGATCAGAAATAGCAAATAGAAACTAAATAATAAAAGACTTACATCTAAATATGCCAATAATTGAACATAAACGTGGTCTAAACACACCACGTAAAAGACACAGTTTGCCAGGAAGGATTCCAAAAACATGACACAATTACATATTACCTACAGGAATCTCATTTCTAATACAATCATATAGCTACCATAAAAGTAAAAGAGTAGACAATACATACCAAGCAAATGCTAACCAAGAGTGGCCATATTAATATTGGACAAAGTAGATTTCAGAGACAAATCATTATCAGACATAAAGAGGTTCACAGGACAGTGTAAGAGCCAGCCCACCAGGAGACTTAGCCCTAAACATGTGCATACCTAACAACAGGGCTTAAAAATAGATAAAGCAAGCACCCACAAAAGGAAGGTCTTGAAAATCCATCACACTGGCAACTTCAACTCTCTTCTCAGAAAATGAGAGAGCTAGTAGATGGAACATTAACAAGGATCTAGAAGAACCAAACAACCTCAGTCAATGGACCTTGAGGGTTATGACAGTCTACCCAACAATAATAGAATGTACAGTTGTTTTTCTCATTTGAACACAGAACATTCACCAAGAAAGATCATACCCATTTGTTAAGAAGCCTTAACAAATATATGATTATTGAAACAGCATGTTTCATAATCTTAATGAAATTAAACCAGATACCGGCAGAACTATAACAGGAAGATCTACAAACACTTTGAAAGTTTGAGATTATCTAGAACTGAACAGAAATGGAAAGATAACATAACAAAATGGATGGGATGCAGCTAATCAAAGATTAGAGGGAATTTTATAGAATCTAATGCTTATGGTAAAATGGAATAAGATCTCCAATTAATCACCCAATCTTCTGCCTTAAGAAATCATTTTTAAAAAGGCAAAATAAACTCAAAATAAGAACATGAAGCTGGGCGCGGTGGTGCACGCCTGTAATCCCAGCACTTAGGGAGGCTTAGACAGGAGGATTGCGAGTTCAAAGCCAGCCTCAGCAACAGCGAGGCTCTAAGCAACTCAGTGAGACCCTGTCTCTACATAAAACACAAAATATGGCTGGGGATGTGGCTCAGTGGGCAAGTGCCCCTGAGTTCAATCCTGGTACCAAAAAAAAAAAAAAAAAGAACATGAGAAGGCCAGGCATATTGGCACATGCCTGTAATCCCAGGGACTCGGGAGGCTGAGCCAGGAGGATCACAAGTTCAAGGCTTACCAGGGCAACTTAGAGAGGCCCTATGCAACTTACCAAGACCCTGTCTCTAAGTAAAATATAAAATGTCTTGAGATGTGGCTCAGTGGTAAAGCTCCCCTGGGTTCAAGCTCCTGTACCAAAAAAAAAAAAAACCACCACCAAAAGAAATAAAGACAAAAGTGAAACATCAATGGAACTGAAATCAGAAAATATAGAAAAAAAAAATGAAACCAAAATCTGGCTCTTCAAAGGGATCAATGAGTTTGACAAAGATAAAGTTTCAATAATGGGAAAGAAATAAAGGAAGCCACTACAGGCTTCACAGACATCAGGCTGACACAGGTTTAGGAAGAGCTCCACACAGGAACTCAGTGGCTTGGCCAGGCCTGCTCCCTGCGAGGAGAACCCCCAAATCATCCAAGACGCACAGATTCTGAATGCTGAATGGTCCTCGACGTGAGGACTGGATTCACAGCTCCAAGCTCCTAAAACAAAACTCTGTAGCCCAGACACCTTCACTGCCAAACTCTACCAGACATTTAAAGTGAATGTAGCAAAGTTATAGATCCAAGGGCAACACAGAAACTTAATCATATTCCTATAGATTCGGCATGTAAAATGAAAAGTCAAAATTTAAAAGATAATGTATTTATAGTGGCTCTAACAAAAGGTATCCAGAATCTGTATACTTAAAACTGTAAATGATGATTTAAAAAATCTAAAGAAGACATCAATAAATAAAAGGCACATCACATTCACAGAATAAGATTCAGCGAAGGTCACAACTCTTCCCAACCTGACCAATGTTTCAGTGAAATCTAATCGAAGTCCCCAGCAGATTTGTTTCATAGATTTAGACAAGCTGAATCTCAAATTTATATACAAAATACATTAAAATAGTTAAAACAGTTTTGAGAAAGAAGTTCAAAGTAGGAGGATGTAAACTTCTTTGAAAATTTACTTTAGAGAATCACAGCCTTTGGGACAGGAGTCCCCTGTGTTTCTCCTTTGCTAGCAAAACAACAAACTTTCTTTTTCCTTTTTCTCATAATCATGTCCTCATTATTGGATTGGCATCAGGGACAAGGACAACAAATTTCAGCAACAAATTTGGTGACCCAGAGGGGAGACGAGAGCAGCACCCGCTCCAGCTTTCTTGGGCAGGTCTGGCACTCCAAGGAACCCCACTTCCATGCTGAGGATACGAGGTGCTGGTGAGTTTATTAAGAGCCAACTGAAGCTCCTTTTGCTTGGGGAACTCTTGCCCTCTCTCCTGAACAGTACAGGTTGCTCCATCATGGTGCACTTTGAGAAAAAGGAAACTGAACTCAGGAAAGTCACGACAACTTTGGCCATTTGGTAAGCTCCCCCAGTATGCACGCTGAGACCCTTGATTCTACATGTCTGGTTCCCCTTTGTGGGAACATCTGGTCCCTCTTCATGGGGACATCTGTGGTACCGCTGGTGTAGAAGTCACAGTTAAGTGGGAGTTGGGAACTTTGGATGTTCTCCTATCTGGCCTGTTTTAAAGGTTCCCGTCTGTTGGCCAACGTTTGGGAATTCCCTCTGGTTGTTTTGTTCTATCTGCCGCTGTCCCTTTTAAGACATAGCCAGTACTGCATTAGTCCACAGGTCGTCTCTTGGGAACGGTCTTGGCTGGTCAATTTAATGGTTCCCATCCGTCGGCTCTGGTTTTGGGGGTCCTCTCTGGTTGTCTCTCTGTGTTTCTTTTTTATACAATCTTGCAATTGGAGCTGGCCTGTCCGAGGTAAAGTGAGTTGAAGAAAGGGCCACCTATAAGTCTGTAAGATAATATTTTACTGTAATGATCTGGTTTTAAATAGCTTTCTAGATTATTGTACAATCTTGCATTTGGAGTTGGTCTGTCAAAGGTAAGGTAAGTGCAAGAAATTTGTACGCGCAAGTCTGTCTGTTTTAAAGGTTCCCGCATATCAGCCTGGTTTCAGTGATCTTCTCTTGTCTGTGTTTTTTGTATCTGTTACTGGCCCTTTAAGACACAGGTGATGCTGCTTTGATCTTACCAGGAGTCTCTTGAGCAGACAGACCTTGGTATAAGCCCGTCTACGAGGAAGAGGGTTTGCTGTAACACAATCTGGCCTTTAAATGGTTTTTCTGGATTATTATACAATCTTGACGCTGAAGTTCGTCTGCCAAGGGTAAAGTATATGAAAGAGATTCTGTATGTACAGACATTTATGCAGTCGCATGATAAGGGGTCTGAACTGTCAGGAACTAAGTTGAACATGCCAAAAGGCACTGCCGCTGGTGTGGAAGGATAGCAGGACACGAGAAGAAAGGGTTGAAAAAAGATTTCAGTCTTTTTAACCCAGTGCTGGCACTCCGGGACTCTTTCTCAGCCTGGCCCTGGGCAGCCGCAGATCATCTCACTGTGGGTCAAGGCCACCAGCCCTAAAGTGGAAAAAAAAAATCCTAGAAAAGCTGCTGGGCTGTAGAAAAATGGCCAAAGAGAACTTGGCCTCTGCTCTACCTTCCAGCCCCTTCTGCCCTTGGTTGGGTGGAGGCCGCTGGCCATAAAGAATGTGGTAGTAGGTTCCGGCAATGTCAGTATGACCTGGGGACAGGAATAGACTCCCCTTTTAAGATATGATAGGAGACTCCATTTGGCCAGGGGATATTCATCACTGCAGCAAAGCAATTCTTGCTATAATAGTGTCCCATCAAACTAAATGCCTGGGGAAACTGGCAGGATAAAATATTGCACCCAGAAAAGAAAAAGGCAGAAACTAAGGCCCACCTGTGTTTTGTAAACAGCCTCTGAAAAGGGATCTTCAAGAAAGCCTAAAGAAAAGGATGGAAAGGGCCTCCTCCACTGAACATCAACATGCCTAGTACAAGAGAAAGGCCCCAAAGGAGGCTCTGTTGCAATTGACAGTGGGGAACTCACTTAAAGTTGATGGCATTGTGATAATGATAAAGGAGGCAGGTCAGCCTCAAAAATGTCCTGTGATCCAACCCCTTGAACGGAACCTGGGGGAAAAAGATTGAGGCATGGTTTTCGTATATGCTGGATTGTCCTGGGATGAAATGTGCTGTGTAAATTAAACGCACAGATAGCATTCATAGGGTCTATTTCAGGATTTGAATTTAAAAATGGGTCCAAAACTAGAAAAGATAAAAGAAAGTTATAGGTATGGAAATACATTTTAGTACAGAATTAGAAGGTAAAAGAAATGTTTCTGGATGAGAAAATATTTTATCTGGTAAAGTAATATTCTTGGGCTAAAGTCCAAGATGAAAGAGGATAAAATTAAGGATGTAAATAAGTTGTGAATGTTTAAGCTGCAGAGGTTTGTGGAAGGTAAATCTGAAAATGTGTGTGATTAAACTGGCTATAATTAGCAGAGTCAGTGAAAGTTATTTGAACTTTAATGTACTGATACGCAGCAAAGTCTGAAACATTGATCTGCTTTTATCTATGGATGCATTTGATAGCTTTTATTACTTAGGGAAACAGTGTTTAAGGAATTGGGGTTTGTACCTGTTTTAAAGTATTATTAAAGTATTAAATGTTATTAAAGTATTTTAAATGATTATTTTGTAACTGATTAAACAAACAACTGTTATTTAGGTTATAACAATATTGTTGACACCCAAAATATATGTGACTATGTTTATATATGCACCTGAGAATTACCTAAGCCTTGGCTAAATGTTATGTAAAAGTTTGTAAAATGAAAGTTTATGTAAATTTACTGGCAAGATAACAAATAAGTGCTCTCTTTTGTACATTGTATCTGACAAAGAAGGGCCACACTGTCATTTGAAGATTCTTACGTCTGTTTGCTCTGGCTAAGTCAATTTCTGATGATTAACACTGTTTGCTAAAAGTTATAAGAGATTTAAGGCTATTTGATTTTTGTTAAACCACACAGATCTGTGATTATTGTTACCATACACTCTGGATTCTAAATTATACTTTAAAAGTTATAAGGGATTTAAGGCTATCCTTTGATATTTGGTAACCCATTCAGACCTGGGATTATTGTTACCATGTACTCTGGATTCTAAATTATACCTTAAAAGTTAAACTAAGTTAAATGTAAAGCTTCAGAGAGCACTTTGCCAAGTTGGTGTTCTCCACACTAAAACTAGGTGTAGCAAAAGTCTCAGGTTTATATGAAAATAACAAATTTGTTTGGCATTTATTCATGTATTTGGTGTTTTATAGCTGGATTGTCAGTAAGTTATGTATACAATACAGTAAGTTATGTATACAATTTTGTGTTATTCTTCGCACTGGAATAGGAATTTAAATGTATTTTGGAAGGTTGTAAGGAGAGCCTGATCTGTTTAAAGATGACATTGTAAAACAAAACAAAATAAAAATATTTACTTTAAAGCCAAGAGAATCTGATACTGGTAGAGGCATAGCCATATGGATCAATGAAACAGCATAGAGGCTAAAATCCTACACAAAATATGATTAATTTTGGCAAAGATGCAAACTTGAGTGGATAAATGAGCCTTTTTCATGAAATGTCTCAAGAGTTGGATACCCATATACAAAATAGTGAACCCTATTGTAAACATCACCCAAATTTTACAAATATTACATGGATCACAGAGCCCATATATCTATGACCAACTGATTGACAACAGTGTCCAAGATTATTTTGCAGGGCAAAGGAAGTCTCTGTAAAAAATGGTGCTGGGACAACTGGACATTCACAAGGGGGAAGGCTCAGGACAGAGTGCCAGGCCAGGTCAGTGCTGCATGTCCCATCAGTGAGCTGGAAGATTTTTGGTGATGTAATTTGTTCTGGTTTGGATATGAAGTGTCCTCCAAAAGCTCACGTGTGAGACAACGATTGGGTTGTGAGAGCCCAAATCCAATCAGTGAATTAATCACCTGATGGGGTTAATTGAGTGATAACTGAAGGTAGGTGGGGTGTGGCTGGAGGAGGTGGGCATAGGGGGCATGGCTTTGGGGTATATATTTGTACTTGGCAGGTGGAGCCTCTCTTCCTGATCGTCACGTGAGCTGCCTCCCTCTACCACACTCATCCACCATGTTGTTCCTGCCTCACCTGGAGCCCCCAGGAATGGAGCCGGTTGTCTATGGACTGAGACCTCTGAACCGTGAGCTCCAAATAAACTGTTCCTCCTCTACAGTTGTTCTGGTCAGGTCTTTTAGTCAGAAAAAGTAGCAAAAAAGCTGACTAAAACATAACTGTTCTGTGTTGATTTGGTTATATTACTTGACCTTACACATTCAACTCACAGAACTCGACATCAAAGTAAGTCCATTTTATGGTAAGTTAATGTAAAAAATGTAAAAATAGCTTTTGGGATAACAGATACAAAATGCACAGAATCCAAATGTTGGGATTCAGGGTGTCACATAGTATTCTTTGTTCTTTCCTACGTATACCAATTAAGCAAAATAAATAATAGATAAATCAAATTCACACAGAAACGCAATTCTCCAGGGTGGACATGTGAAGAGGGTTAGTAGCTGGAATGCTCTTCTCTGCTAGCCCAAGGAAAGTGGACAGACTCTTCATCAGTCACACCAACAGGGGATGAAACACCAGGCCTCATGACATCCACCTCGGGCAGAGTGAGGCGGGCTTCCCGGTCCACGTCCCCCTTTCGTCCTCACTGCAGTCTGCTGGCGGGCTAACCAAGCGCACTTCCATGCTGACAGCCTTTTCTTGAGGACTCAGGCACACTCACCCCTGTGCACTACCTTTGGACCCAGTTCAGAGTGAAGCTTAAGTTCCCAGGGAAAGGCCTGTGCCATCCTTCCTCTTGGCTACTCCAAGCAAGCTTGGCGGCCAGCCCTGTGCTCAGTGACCTCTGCTGCGCACTCAGCTCTCACCCCAACCCCAGTGGATGCACGTTAACAAATGGGTGTTTGTGTTGTTCATCTCGGTTCATCTCTGTCTGGCCAGGGCCTGGGAGGTGGCGAGCCCTCACCATGTGTAGGAAGCTGAGTGCAGGTGACAGTAACAGATGGAAGGGGCAGGGAAGGAAGGACGGAGGCAGGAAGGAGGGTAAGAGGGGGAGGCCTGTCTTCTCTGCAGCAGTCACTACAAATCACCGCGGTCCGTGATTCTCATTTGGAAGAAGTGAAAAATGAAAATGTCTAAGGTGCGCAAAGCTGGCAAGTTTATTAGTGGCTTGTGCAGTGACTTTCAATGCTCTCGTGGCCATACGAGCAACAAATTCATAAAAGCTTAATTTTTATACAAATAGTTTTATTACAAATTTGAATTCTTATGAAATACACATTTAAAGAAATTACATAAAAGGCCTTAGTAGTCTTAAAAACGTTTTGGAGACTTTGAGTGAAATGTCATTTCAAGCATAGGTCTGAATCTGCCCTCCTGCAATCCATCCGTTCCCTGGTGGAGTCTGTGGACACAGCTCACGAGAAGCCACGGCAGTGGCCTGTGTGTGCTTATGGGAAAGAACACTGACATGCTGATTCAGCAGAGCTGCTTTCCAGCCAGGATGCACAGTGAGGAACACTAATGGAATGAAGGCCTTTAATGCTGTTGCTTTTGAAGTCAAGTCATTCAGTTTGTGGTTAGTGTTTAAAACCCTGAAAATATTTAATACAGAATCAAAAACAATAAGTTCGAAGTACATATTCCATTGTCATACGCCCCATATCCGTGAACCTGGGTCGGTTTTGGTAACACATCATTTTTGGTTTGGAAGTGTGCAAGGAAAGCTGATGTTTCACATTTGGTATCCTACTGTTTAAAAAATCTATATTAAAGGACAGCACAGTCTTCAAAAGAAGGAAACTAGGTAAGCTTTATTTTAATAGTGGAAGTTACACTAGAACTTGACCTGCCTAATTGCTGACATCTATATAAATTACTAAAATATATATATATTTCATTTCTGACTACTTTTGGACCATCTTTATTCCACAGGAAAGTTGTAATTTCTGCAAAAGCAGCTGCATAGTACCACACAGAGCAGAGACATGAATTTCTGTTTGGGGGGTTGGAAGAGATGGCTACTGAGTCCGTAATTCCATTTGGAGGTTTCAAGATACTGGTTTTACACTACTATGACTTGCACAGACCGAGGGACCTGGATTTTGAAACACTGGACAGTGGTAAACAGACGGTCAGATCTGGGTGGACAGTCCTCTGTTCCAACACAGGATGGACGCGGGCAGTGGAGAGCGCGGACGCGCCGCACACCCCTAGCACCTTTGGTTTCCAATGGAGTTCTCGCCTCACATCAGTGCACTGGGTTGCAGGTGTACTTACATTTTATTTCATCAAAAGTGCCATTGGTATGCCACTATGGAAAGCCTGTCCTTGTCCTTTTCTCCTTCAGCAAGTAGAGACCAATGAAGCAGGTGTGTTAGTTACGCAAATTCCTATAAGGCACTTTATGGTTTTCATATTGGACAGTGAGGTACATAGGATATATTTCTAGGGTTCGTTGCTGTTAAAAATAAAAAGGGAGGAGGAGGAGGAGTAGCACCATGTCGTGACGGTAGCTGAGGGTCGGGCTTCATTATGTTCTTCTCATACAAACTTGGCAGCGGCTGACGTGGGTGCGTAGCTCCCCTGCCTTCAAGGTGGATGGCGTGGGCTTCCTGAAACGCAAGAGGCAAACCATCAGCGTCATCTCGCTGTGCACCAGAAACGCAGGCAAGTTCCTCAGACCCCTGCCCTGCTCAGCAGTCTCTAAGGAACAGACACGCACTGCAGCCTGGATCTGGCCCCAACCTGGTGACAGGAACCTCTGTCCTCCCGCACGCAGCAGGCACGTGCCAGGGCCAGGCACACATGGCTCCAAGACACGTGGAACACTGCAGGTGTACCACATCCCCACCCAGTCCATGTACCCAAGGCCAAGGGCCAGCCAAGTGCACCAGCAGGTTGGGGCCCAGCTGAAGTCACAGCTATGCAGCCCCAAGGCCTGGAGGGTCTCCCTCCATGCCACTTGGTTCTTATATCTAATAAGATTCTGTCTCCTCGACTAGCTTAGTAGCTCCTCAGGGCAAGGAGGAGGTGTAACTCCTTAACAGCTCACACAGTTAGTGCTCATTAAACAGTTGTTACAGGTGGATGCAGCTCAGAGGCTCCATCCCCAGAAATTCCAGTTTACAAAACAAAAATAAACAGCTTTGCTGGACAATATGATGAGTCACAAACCTGGAGTAAGTGTAATGGGGCTTCAAAGTACTTCCATAACCTTGGAAGGGTTTATGTGCAGATGGTCGGATTTGAGGCCAAAGAGAGGGAAACACATGGAATTGCCCAAATTCTTTGTGATTCTAGAAATTTTACCTTATTTTGATTAATATAAAGGTAAAATCTGACTTAAGATTGGTACTGATCAAATTCTCTTAGAAGTAAAGCAGCCATGTATAAGAGTATCATATTCTAAAATTGAGCCTGCTTATTTTAGCAACTTTGGATGCAAATGCTAGTGCTCCTGAAATATTTTTTGAAATTAGGGTTATATTGCCTCATTTGAGAAGGGACTTTGGTTTATTTTACCAAGCTGCTAGTTAAAAAGAATAAAATCCCTTTATCACCTATTTAACCCTTCAATGGAAGCTCCACAGCTGGGAGGCAAAGTGCTCTCATTTTGGTAGCAAAGGCCACCCTCTCTCCATGGAGGTGACGTCAAGCGCCCAGAGGCCTCCACGCATCAGCGAGTTAGGCGCATGGTGCTGTTTTGGTGTTTAGAGAATAACAAGGAATATGTTCTGCCTTTTACGATCGAAGCTGGAAACAGATCAGATCGTAGCAGAGTTCCACATAATTCTCCAAAAAGGTGAAGAAGACAGGCCCATCTCCAGGGGTGAGAAGCAGCATTGGGGAGGGTTAGAAACGCCTCCAGCCTCTGCTCCAGAGGGGGCTCCAGCTGGCACTTAATAATGGACAGCGGATTCCTTACATTCCCCTGATCTCCACGTTCACTCCAACAGGCCGGCAGCCACCAGTGACGGCTGTTTTAAAGGTGAGATCTCGGTGATAGATTTTCTTATCAATTTCAGACTATGTTTGTGGGTGATTTTTATTTGCAGAAGTCTAAAAGTTCTTCTGTTAAGAGTCGCTCTGTGCTCCCCTAATATGTGCGGCACTCCGCCCTGTAAATGCCACCAGGACAAACACCAGGGCGTTTGCACCCGTGGCCAAGCAGGTGGCATTTTAAACACACTCTGACTGAAGATCTCAGGTCACATTTGAGAGCATTCACAGACACAAGTGGAAGGGGCCTTCTCCCCTCCACGGCTCTTCCGTGAGTGGAAGAATTCAGCCTGTCACTTACAGTTTGCCTTTAACAATCACCTAGGTCACCTGCCCAGGTAGAACAGAATCCAATATTCACCACCACACGGGAGAGGCACTCCCAGTGACCATCCCACAGCTACCCATGAGCCTTCTCACTCGAAGGTGTTACATGGTGATTGAAAGTAAAAAGGCCGGGAGGGGCCAGAGCCAGGCAGAAGAGGGGCATTCAGACTCACTTGAACATCTCGCTTCTCTCTATGGTGGCGAGCCAAAAGCTGTAAGCGTTTGCATAGTAATTACAAGTCCCACGGCCGTGGCACTCAATGAATGGTGCGCTTCTGAACTCTTCCAGACAGGAGCCGGGGGACGCCAGGGCCTGGCCAGAGCCTTCAGCACCAGCACTGGTGTGCTGCGGAACAAAGGTAAGTATGAGCAGTGGGTCCCCACAAGGCCCAGGAGATGCGCCGTCTCAGGAAGGAGCCAGGGTGTTCCCTCGGCACAGCCATGTGCTGCTGCCTGGTGTGCTCCCCACGACACACTCTGTACCCAAACACCACCACCACCCAGGGACCAGCAGTGCCAGAAATCAGCCAGTGGCTCCCGCCAATGTAGGACAGGACCAGCCCAGCTTTATTAGAATCTAAAGAAACACCGTCCTCACCATGCATCATCTCTCATACAATAAAACCTATTCTAACCAGGGGCATCCGATAGGAAAATGTGCAAATAATGCCGGACCACCTGGCGTGATGACAGACTGTATGAACTGTGTCCTGCATTTGCTGTATTAGATGGTACGTCCTATTATACGGTAAAGGTCAATCATCCACATGTTCTCTTTAAACAGTAAGAAAACTCCAACAAGAAAAAGAGGAAAAAAGAATCACTCCAGCTGTAACAGGTCGTTAGACTGCACTGTTGGCTTCTGCATCCTGGGGCCACCTACCTACACCGGGAAGCACTGTAAGGCAGCATTCAGAATGATTGAAACAGCCTGCTAATTTGTAGTGTTCTGCAAATTCTCTGGACCCATAAAAGTGCATGCAGTAAATCAACCCTGTGAATCATGATCGAATTTGAAAACATACCCAAGAACTTTAAAAATAATTTACAGGAGACGATAATCGTTACTAAGCCCCTCTCAGTCAATGTTCATCTGTGGGACAAAGGTAGAACTCGGCCCTGCCTGAGCGCATGAGGATGGAACCCAGCCTTACAAGGGCAACGAAGAGGATGCCTGTGTTGGACGCTTGCCAGGAGCTGCCAAGTTCAGGAAGCCCTCATCTTCCAAATTCAGGCTCTGTGCCCAGGTGACCAGTGCTTCCCAGTGAGGCACTCGGGTGAGCACTCAAGCAGGGGCTGATCTTCCTGCTTCACTTGGCCTTTCAGGGAAAGGGATCCTGGGGGCATCTAACATCCAGGGCAGCTGAGTGGCAGGAGAGGGGTCCTCACTGCAGGACAGGCCCTAGGCACCCACCTAGCGTGAATGCCACACCTGGAATAGGTAGAGGCTGCCAGCCAGGGCCCCAGGATTCCCTCCTCATCTCAACCTTTCTCCTTTCAAGCTCATGTATGTTAGTAAAACGTGTCTCCACAGGAGCTGGTTGCCTATTTCCCTGGAAGAGGAAAGGGGCTTTGCCTCTGGAGGAACGGTTACTGGTGCAGTTCCTGGGCACAGGGCTGCAGAGCTCCTATGCTCCAAGAAGAGGCTCATCCCAGCTCCCTCCTCACAGCAAGGAGGGCCTGATTGGGTTGGAGTCCCCTGCTGTCCCCAAGCCCAGCAGGCCAGGCTCCGGGACATGCTCTGGAAGGAGATGATGGAGGGGGAGGACATGCCTAAGCTGCAGGGTCCAGAGAACTTGGAGGCATAGAGGAGAGGGTGCTCCCCTGGAAATAAGGTTTCCCCAAACACTCACCATCACGAAGGAATAGCCAATCCACAGCGAGGACCACCCGTTGGGGCACTGCGGGATCTGAATGGTCTGACTATGCACGGCCATCACCATGGCTGGCGCCTCGCACACAGCACACCTGCAGGGAAGGGAGGGAGCACTCAGCAGGCTGCAGTCTCCTCGCCCACCTCCTCACGCAAAGGCGTGCTGACTCAGTGGATGACATTGTACCCACTGCCCCCAGGCTCACAGCCTTCTCAATTGTGTAAACCCAGCATTAGTACTAAACAGTCAGTCAAAACCAGACATGATTTAACCCCTGTGCTACAGGAGGGGGAAAAGGGAAGGCCAAGTTCTAGCCACAGCTGCCCTGGGGGCTGGGCTGCAGGGGCTCCCACTGTCCCCTTTGCAGCTCGGTGCTTCCCAGCTTCTCTGCAATGGGTGTTGTATCAGCAAACAGAACTAATGCTTGGAGAAAAGGGGACCCCCAGTTCCGGAAGGCAACAGCTAACACTGAAGAACCTCTCACGTGAGAAGCACACTTGGGGAATGGAGCCAAGAAGACATCGTGTGCACTCAGGCACTGGAGGCTGGATGCCATAGGAGCCTCCTTTGGGGACTTGGTCCTGACTGAGGCCAGCAGCCCAGCTGTTCTGCTCCTGCCCTCTAGCCTTGGCTGTTCAGGGTCCGAGGCTGTCAGTGTCCACTGCAGCTGACAGTGAAATGAGCCTGTCCACCTGACGCCACCTGCCCCCTACACACAGGAGCGCCTGAGGACAGGACACCAGCCATGGCTGGCTCAAGTTCAGCAGCTGGACCATACCCCAGGCTAAATTCAAACCACACAGTGTTCTGATCAGGACCCGCCCAAGGTGAGGAGCCCTGGTGGTGGGGAGGCTTCTTAATCCAATACGCATCCGCGGCAGAGCGCCTGTGTCAGTCACGCTGCACACTGAGCATCGCCAGGCTGATAGCAGGGCGTGAATGGTGTTCATAACTGGAACTGGGTCTGCGGGAACGTTCGCACGAGAACAGATGTGAACTGGTGTCCCCCAGTTAGCAGCTCTGTCTTATGAACATGTGTGTGTATAATTTTCTACTCTATTCACACAAATGAAGATGAATTAAAAGCTTCAGTTAAACACGGATCCCTGAAACGAGCCTGTGTACCTGCCGCCACCTGGCCCCTCCCCACAGGAAGCAGGAGGGCCTCAGGACAGGGCTGTCCTTCCAAGCAGCCTAGGTGCTGGAGTGCAGGTGCCACAGAGAAGGGGGTCCTGCCATTGGAAGGGTAGCCAGGGAACACGAGCACAGGTACAAAGAGCTGTCGGTCTCTTAGAATTCGAGCCATCCCATTCCTCATGCTACTTACGGAGAAACTAAGGCCATGGTTAATGTCAAAGCCAGGGCCAGACCTCAGGTCTCCTCACTCTGAGACCCCACATCCCTCCACTCAAGTGACTGAACAATTGTGGCTTTATGAAGAGTCTTGTCTGCAGAAAGCCAGAGAAAATGCTGAGAAAAGGTCACAGCCATCAGGATTAAAGTGGCAGTGGTGCCTCTGCTGCTCAGCACGAAGGATTCCCCCTGAGTAAGTGTTTCCAAAAATAATCCTTCAGACCTTCCCAACAGGAAGACCCCAGAAAGGACCCGTAAGTCCTGAGATATTGTTGGAAACTCCTAAGTTAAGGTGACCATGGAAACCTGCAGCTTGGCAACAGGGAGAAGGGGGCCACCTCCCTGCAGGAGGGAATTAGACACACACCAAGAGCGTGGGCTGGAGGCCTGACCCAGGAGGTCCCTTTGGGCTGCGTTTCTATGGGTGCACTAACAGGGATGCGTAAAACCCTGAAATGCAGTCTGGACACACTGAGGCAGCCTTGAACCAGGGTCCCTTGCTGGAAGTGCTAAGACACACTTCTCGACCTGCTTTTAGAATTTCCTTAGTACATGCCAAGGCCCATGTCTTCAACCAATGTCAGCATCATCACGCAAACAGGAAACATAAATAATTGTTTTCTACCTGTTGTCCAAGGAAAGCTAAAAAAGAAACCCATAAAAGGAGTTAGTTTTCCTTCTGGTGCATCTGCATGGTTTCGAGCAAGACAGGTGTGCAGACAGGATCGCCAAGGGGCACTGGTGCCACGTGGGAAGCACTGTGCGTTCCCCCTGAAGTGCCACTTGGGAAGTAAGATGCCAATTTTTAGCTTAAGTCCCATAAAATAAGTTTTCTGATAGTTAAAAAATCAAAGAAAGCCTTCAGGGGTCGTCCAGTGCAAGGCAACCCAGTGCCTGATTCTCCTTCTGGTAGGCACTTCCAGCCTCTCGGCACCAGGTCCCTCATGTGCAGCCCTCCTAGCAAAACCCATCTTCCAGGGGCTTCCTGCCCCCAAGCCCCCTTCCTGCAGACAGGAGGGGCTCATCAAGTGCCAGGAAGGGAGCCGACTGCCAGCTCGGTGCCTCTAGGCAGCTGCTCCCAGGACAGCAGCACTGGCTCCCACCCCTTCCCATGGACCACGGGGCACTGAAGGGCTCCCAGCTGTCTTCACAGCCAAGGCTGCTTAGCTCTATCTCTTGCTCGCGTTCCTAAGGAAAACTTCCCTGACTCATTCTTCCTAGGCTTTACTGCTGTAGTGTGTAAAAGTAAAATACAGAATACCTTCTCATAATGAATTCTGTCATTTGTCACTTCTCTGGTACGTCTGAGCACAGCTAAGCAATCCACTTTCAGTTAGATAGTATGAGGCAAAGACAGGGCAATCATGAACTTTCAGTCCTAACCGTGTCAGTTTCCCGTCTTCCTGCCAGGCGGGCTCCGGGGCCTGGAGCGCACTCTAGACATTCGTGCGGATGAGTACTAATTGGGAGGTCACTCGGTCCAACACACTCCCGCTCAATGGCCACAACACCATCCCAGAGAAGCAAGACGTGGTGGGATTAAGGGGACTGGAAAAGATCTTGCTCTTGTATACATTTTCATGCATAAAATAAATGTGGGCAATGATTACGTACAAAGACAGACGTACACACAACACGTGAGCAGATAAGATAAACACTACGCCTGTGCATTACGGTTTCATGAGGCCACCTCACACCCACTGGGACTGCTGCTATCGGAAAAACAAAAAGTACCACGGGCTGGGCGGGGTGTGGAGGAACCATAGCCCCCGTGCGCGGCGGGTGGGAACGTGAAGGGAGCAGCCACCATGGAAGCTGAGGGGGTTTCTCAAGAAATTGAAACTAGAACCACCATATGGTTCAACAGCCGTCCTTCTGTATATATGTCCGAAAGAATAAAAAGCAAGGACTCGGTTCTGCATACCCAGGTACACAGCAGCCTCAGTCACCACAGTTGTGGTGCAGAAGCAACCTGGACGTCCACTGGCCAATGGGTGGATAAGTGAAGGGCAAGGACATACAATGGAATAGTATTTGGCATTAAAAAAGGAAGGGATTCTGACACCAGCTACAGCATGAATGAGCCCTGAGGACACTCCTGAGGGACACGCCAGTCACAGAAGGACAAGCTTGTGTGATCTCACTCACATAAGGCACCTGCAGCAGCTAGTCATACAGAGGGAAAGACACTAAGGGCCTGGGGCTGGGAGGGGCGGGGCCAGTGTCTGAGAACACAGAGCCTCGGGCTGCAAGGAGGCACTGTGAGATGGACGTCATGAGGGGTGTGTGACAACCTGCCTGTGCTGGACCCACCAAACGGGTACTCGAACATGGCTGAGATGGGCACAATTAAAAACAACCAAATTTTAGCCAGGCATCGTGGCTCAAGCCTGTAATCTCAGCACTTAGGGAGGCTGAGACAGGAGAATCACGAGTTCAAAGCCAGACTCACCAATGGCGAGGCGCTAAGCAACTCATGAGACCCTGTCTCTACATAAAACACAAAACAGGGCTGCGATGTGGCTCAGTGGTCAAGTGCCCCTGAGTTCAAATCCCTGGTACCAAAAAAAAAAAACAAAAACAGAAACAAAATTTTAAAAAGCTTTGTAGGAGCAAGAGCGATTCCCAAATTAAATGTCTTCAAAGGCTTTGAAGGGAAATTATTATTTTTAAAAAAGAAAGAAGGAGATTGAGAATCATCATCCTAAGACTTGCAAAAGAATCCAGCCAGGTCTCCACATTCTGGGAGAGACAGCCACCACCACAGAGGTGCCAATTCTGTCTTAAAATTCACCCTGCCTGCACAAAAAGAGCAACTAACTTCTATATTAATTATTTTGTGCTTAATTTCTATTATAAAACTCAGGAACCACAACTGGTAAACAGACTAGCCATAGACTAACTTAGCAACATTTGGGAGAAAATGAAGAACAAAACCAATGCTCGTCCAGACTCTGAGAGGCCATCTTGGATCGCACGTGCTCCCCCGTGGGGTGGACTCACCGGCTGATGAATGGCCGGATGTTGTCCCCGGTGATGGGCGCCATGGACATGGGCATGGGCTCCGGCGTGGACAGCCAGTAGGAGTAGTCGTTCCGGGAGGCGAAGTTGCACACGTTGTTGATGTTGCAGAAGAGGAAGGGCATCGTGCTAAACTTGCGCAGGCAGCTGCCGGCCGTGCCTGGACAGGACGATAGGGCACTCTCTCATCCTGCTCTACCTCTAGTCATCAAAGGTGCTCAACATGCCACTCCAATGGAGACGGTTATCAGAAAGCAGGGAGCAGACACACTAAGAGCCCAGGACTGCCGCTCATGAGCATTAAAGCAGGTTTAAAGTGACCGGGCAAAAGGGAAGCAGTGAAGAGTTAGGTATGGCATTTTTGATAAGAAACCAACCCAGTTTCCAGGACAGAAAAAGCCCTTCCCTAGAGCTGGATTCCAGAAGGAATTTAACATGTGGACCCTAACATGACAGACCGCCACGGAGTGGACAGGGGCTCTGCAGAGGAGGCAGCGATGCCCTTGCTGTGCTGCTTCCGGACTCTACCCTCAACCAACTGCCCATCAAAGTGCACAACATGAAGATGTAACCGGCAGAGGGTGTCTGCGGCAGATGGGACGATGACAGACGCGTGGCTTTCTGCTGACCTACACTAACAGAGTGACCAGGCAGGGAAGATGTGCAGCAAGTCAGGCAGGACAACAGGGATGTGTTTTAGAAGCGCAGCAGCTAAAGGCCGTGTTGTAAGAACACGGAGCAGGCTGTTGGGTGTGCACCCTGGGACCCTCGATCCCCCTCAGGACTGGAAGACGAGATCTAAAGCTGTGTTCGGAGCATCCGCCCTCACATTCCTTGGCTCCTGGTCAGTAGTACACAGCTGCTGACCTGACGAGTCACTATCAGGATGGAGGGAAACAGAGTGGAGCCCTCCCGAGGAGCCTGTGCCCCTGGGGACACCTCACTAGGACAGCAGGGTAAGGACAGTGGGTGCCCCAGCGGCACCTGCCACACTGCACTGAAAGAAATGCAGACCTGCAGTGGCTTACCCAGATCCTGACCGTGGGCCCGCTCGTTCCCCTGCACGTACAGCAGGGAGAACCCGTGGTAGAGGATTTTGGTTCCAGGAGGACATGACGGGTCATCTGTTGTCTGACTATGCCTGGTCACAAGGAAGCCATGGTCAACAGACGGGGTTCCTGGGGGCCCCATGGATCCTGGCAATCCATCAGGGCCTGGTGGGCCAGGGAACCCTCTTGGACCTGTAAGACAAAGACAAATGATTTCCTCAATTACAATTAGGTTCCCTAGAAAACTCTCAGAACCACCATCATCTCTAATTAGCTATTAATATATCTTTCTTTCCACTAAGTGACTTATCTTTTGACATTACCAAAAAATGTACCCAGGAAAGTGCTCAGGGTACTAAGCACAAGACCCACCTCCTCCAGGTGGCCTCCCCTCCCTTCCTTCACACCACCTGGTGACAGCTTAAGGAGCTCTGCCATGCGCTGGATGCATAGCACATGCTCAGAACACCGAGTTCAAGGAATAAGGGAGCATATGGAGGTGGATGTGGATAAAGGGAGACCACGGGGGTGGCTCCACGCACCCTCCTAGAGATTGCTGGGCCTCTGAGAGGTTACGCAGCGTCAACAAAGGAGCCTCACTGTTGCCTCACTGGGGCCCCAAGCAGCACAGACCAGTAAGAAAGCCCGTGGGCACCGGTCCTTCCATCTCCTGGGGTGACTTTGCCATAGGCAGGGCTGTCACCACCCTGCTGGATGTGCTCCTGTTCAGTTAGTCAACCCCTCAGCCTTAGTGTCACTGTTATCAGGGACAGTCAACAGAGTTCCCACGGCCCAAGGACAGGGATCAAGTCCACCGGCACATAGCGGCCTCTGGGCCAATGCGGCGTTATTGTGGTTCACCCTACTTTCCCTCGTCCTCAGCTGACATGACTTCCCAGCTGCAGCCCACTTCTCTCTAAGGAATCCCCGTGGAGCAGCCACTGCTGGCCACCTTTCAGCAACATCTGGGAAACGCACACCTTGGTCCACATCTGCCTCTGCCCAGAAAGCAGCCACAGCTCAGCTTCTCCATGACCCTGTTCCTTCTAAGACTCACACTTCCTGGGACACTTTTGGAGTTATAATTTTTACTTCATTTTCAGGTTTCCACGAGCCTGGGCCTACTGTTCTAACCAAAAGATGAAGATAGCGGGTAAAGAGGTGGGGAGGTCACAGCAACCTACCAGGAGGCCCGAAAGGTCCCGTCTCTCCTTTCTGCCCAGGGGCACCGTCAAAGCCAGGGACACCTGGAGGTCCAGGCAAGCCCACCGAGCCCGCCACACCTGCAGCAAAGAAAGGAATTTGTGGCCTGGCCCTCAGTGGTGGCCAGCTCAGTGGTGGCCACCCCCCTTTTATGTAAGAGCTTTAGAGTCAAACGTAGTAGTTGGGTTCACCCCAACAAACTAATACATGCATGGGAATTGATTTCAGTTTGTGATCATTCTTCCCATCAAAACACCTTTTCAGCCTCTGCAGACCAGAGGGGCTGCCTGGTCAGCCACCAGCTGCATCCTGCGGAGCCTAGCACACATGCTGCGAGAGCCGCCGGCACGCTGATGTGCAGGCGGGTGTGTTCCATCAGCCCCTGGGTTCTCCTGGGCTCTCGCTGTCACTGTTTGGCAGATAATGGGAAAGGCTATGTGGGGAGACGGAGGCTCCACAAGCCTCTGCATCAAGGCATCGGATGTACCGACGTGGACAGCTTTCTGTTTTTGTGTGCAGTTCATTCGCAGTAGCTTGACCCTTGGCCTCACAGATGCTGCCTCCAGCTCCTCCACTCTCCACCCGCCCATACCATCTGCTCCCGGATAGGTTTAGCTCAATACCTGGCAAGACCCAGGTGAGGGTTTTCCAGAACAACAGGGCACAGCAGTATATTTGCCAGCTGGGCAGAGCTCCTGAGCTGCCTGGGGAGCAGAATCTCTACACCCTAGGCCACTGAAGGCCACCCCCACCTCCTTCTGAGAAGATGATGTGCTAGTGCACTTGGCCCATGGCATCTAACTGAACCTGGATACGCTGGCTATGTGTTCTCTGCTGTCATGTATTATATTCTGGCTTTTTGAGGTCCCTGCAGAAACTTCCTTTGGTTGTGACAGAAGTCAGTCACATTCACATGTGTTCATGTAACGGGAGACACCTGAGTAGAGGGGGAGCACCACCTGCCTCCCCAGCTCCTCACCCACTGCACGACCCAGGAGCCTCACCTTGCTGCCCTTTGGGGCCTGGAGGACCCTGAAGCCCTTTCAGACCTGGTGGACCCTCAGGACCAGGGAGCCCTGGCTCCCCCTTGATGATATCATAAGGACCTGGAGGGCCCGGGGGGCCTGGGAGACCTGTAGGAATCAGACACAATCCATCAATTTTACCATCAGTGCTGAGCCAGGGACAGGCTCTGGAGGAAAGTCCAGCGTGAAGCAGTTCAGATGACCACGTTTCTCCAGAGTAAAATCTTACCAAATACGTAAGGCGTCAGATCCTCACAAAACATGTACTCAGTCTGCACATCCTATTTACCCTAAGCCCCCAACCTCTTGGGACTGGAAAAGACACTGGGGTCACCCATGGAAACTCTCCACTCCATTCTGGGACCCCTACAGCAACCACCAGCGCTGGCCTGCACATCCAGGCGAAGCACATCCTCCCCAGGAGCCCGCGTGGCCCTGGGACCTCCAGCATTTGCTGCCGTTAGGACATTTCCTCCCAGTTCTCTCAATCTGCCTCACGAGGCATGACAGACACTGCTCCCAGCTCTCAAACGACTACTGCATTGCAGGTCTTGGAATATGGAAATAATGAGAACACAGAATGTGAGGTCTGCCTCGGCCTCCTCTTCCCCAGCCAAGCACCCCGGTTCTTGCACTCCACCCTCTCCCCGTCTCTCCCTTCCCCACTTCGCTTCTCATTCTCCCTTGAACGTGGTTTTGAAAACTCAGCAGAGCCCAAGAAATACAGCTGCCCAGCAGAGTGCCTTCAGGAGCCTTATGTTCCGGGGCTGCTTCCCCACTGGGCCCCCGTGGGGTAGAGCAGCCAAGGCCCTTCCCCAGGCTGGGTCATCCCAGCCAGGACGCATGCACTGTGCATGTGCCCAGCGGACTGCTCGCAGGACTTTCGGAGCCTGTGCGTCCTGCCGTCCCCCGCTTCCTGTGGACTCTCCCATCCAGGTGCAATAAGGGCAACTTGCCAGACAAGTTGCTGACAAAAACATCAGTGTCATGAGGGACCATGACATGCTCCAAAGAGCTTCTGATGGGCTCTTTTCAGTCACTTCACACGCACAAGACCAATCCCCTCATTCTATTTTCAATGGCTTTTGTTTCTCCCCAGATCTGCGGTAAGATCCCATGAGCAAACACACCGTCCTACCTTTAGGGCCGGGGACACCTTGATCTCCCTGATCTCCTTTCACTCCCTGGAGGCCAGGAAGACCCTTCTGACCTAGACAGAAGGAATAAACCGTCTTTACACAAAGACACAGAGATGTGTATACATGTACACACACTACCCAAGCACACACGCATGTGTTTGTGCACACATGTGCAGACATGTGCATGCTGTGTATGCACACATATGCACACTAAAACCACATACACAAACATATATTCATGTACACATACACGCCATGAACACGTTTCAAAATATATCCTCAAAGAAGAAAAGGGCATCATTCCTATCAGCTGAAGCATCTGATGAAACACCTCTCTAGAACCAGGGGCCACACTTTTCCAAGCAGGTAACACACTGTAACATGGTCACAACCGGTAGGGGCATGTGACACTGCTCATGGTTATGATCTGATTCACACATGGCCCCAAGCACATCGCAGGACACCTGCAAGCTGGGAGCTTCTTTTAACATTTCATGTGTATCTGATCCAGCAGTAAAAATGGCAGAGCCTGGAATCTAGGAGCCACCCAACAGAGGCTTACTGTTTAATGCCTTAACAAACAAATGGGTGGCCCCAATTCATGATTTCTTAGTGAGATGCAAATGGTAGAGGTGTATATGAGCCACTTATTCTTAATGAGAAAATCAGAATTTCTTTATACAGCCATCATAGGATTATACAAATTGGGCCACCACACAGAAAGGCTATTTCTAATATGAAGAGAACCAAAGCTCCTGCTGCCTGTGATGCAGGGTTTCCACACTGAAGCCTGTGGCTAGAGGCCTCCAAACAGCATCTACTCAACAGTAAGGCTGCATGCTTACCTTGAAATCCTGGAACTCCTGGAAGCCCCATATCACCCTTAGAACCTGTGACTCCAGGAGAGCCGCCAATGCCCTAGACATAGGAAAAGAATGTCAGCTGGGACTGCTCAGGCACATACAAGTCTCCCCAGGAACTTGGTAGTCAGAAAGCTGACAGTGGATCTGGGAAGAAACGGAGCCCATGTTTTCTTAAATGATGTGACAAGAATGATGGAAACTGTGTGTGCCCACGTAGGAGAGTGGAACTGTAGGATCTGCTCCGTCCCTGCCTTGCCTTCTGCTTGTCCACTGACATGGCAAGTTCCTCGGGAGCAAGGACAGTCTCACACCTGCCCACCCCAGCACAATGCCACAGGCAGAGTCAAAACTCCACAGACACTTGTCAGGAAAACATGCCCATCCCAACACGAGACTACCCGCAAGGGGAATTCCCCTCAACACTCAGATGCCATGACTTCTCCAGAATTAGCCCCATGTCATAAAAAATTTTAAAACACTCAAGAAGGATTATTCTCCTTTATAATATAATGATATTAGTGTATTTAAGACTATTAGCTGATTTGCTTGTTACTCCAATATAGTTATTCCTTTCTGTAGGCATGGATATAACATACAGAAAGCTGTATTATTTCTCACATAGATTTGCTTCTGTGCCTTATTTTAAAAAGTATAGTAACCAAAACAGCATGCATAAATATATATTTATATAAATATACACACAAATTTATACACACGTGTACACAGAGAGCAGACACTGACTGGCACTAGGACTAGGGAATACATTGCTATGTTACTGAAGAATAAAAACAGGAATATCCGAATATGTGGCAAATCATCTCTACTATGTCACTGGAAAACTAACACAGTAATGAAGAATCCAACATGTATCCCAGCCCACACGCAGTGTGAGGGGGTGTGTGCACAGCCCGGAGGATGCAGAGCGCGTGCGAGTGATCCTGCCGCTCCCTGCGCCCCGTTCTGCACCACGGCTAAAGCGCTTCACAGTTCACTGACTGGGAGGTACCATGGCACCCTGAGGGGCCACCTCCTCCTCTGAGGAAGTGCCCTGGTGTCTCTCACGTGGCCTTGCTACTGAGGAGCCACAGGAGAACCAGTGCTGACCTAGCAGACCTGCGGGCTCCCGCAGACCTCCCGTTCCAACCCCTGGACTCTCTCTCCAAGTGTATGTTAGAGAAAGACAGACGGACAGAGCAGGGAGATGAGAAGTGCAGGGACAGACGCAGAGACAGGGTGGATCTGCTAAGGCATCATGTCACCTCAACCTCGCGTGTGCCTTGTCCCTGGATGGGGTCAAGCTGAGACTCTAACCAGAGAGCAGTGCTTTACTTGGAGTGGCGGGGGCGGGGTGGCCTGCTGGTGTCTGAGCACTACAGGAGACCCGAGGTAAACAACAGTGATTCCCAGAAGATGCTGGCTTGCTTTTTGCATGAAGCTTGTAAACAGATTGTAATTTAGGTTCTAAATTATCATTTGCAAAAATACAACCTTTCCCTTTTATGGCTCTTATAAACAGATCACAAAAAAATGTCATAACCGTTTCCTGTTCTGGTGCCAATAAAGATGCTGGTTACTGGCAAGAGAAGGAACTGACTTGGGACCAGGGAGTGCCACACACACAAGTACCCACACATACATACGACTTTCTGCAAGCACAACAGGCTCCTTTTCAAAAACAAACAAAACAACAGCAACAAACGGCAAGCCCATTACTCACCGGCATGCCCTGGAACCCGGGATCTCCCTTCGGCCCTGGCACACCAGGTGCTCCTGGCCAGCCTGGATTTCCCTTGTCACCTTTCAGCCCATCAAGCCCAGGAAGTCCTGGAGGCCCCATGGGACCCGGAAGCCCTGAAGGGAGAGGACAGGCGCGTGATCCAGGCGAGCAGGTGCTATCGCATGCACCTGTCCCTGGGCTGCAGTACTGACTGTCTCACTGCCACCCTCTACATGACCCCACCAGAAGCAGCATGAGCCCTTAAGAAACACAGGCAGGGGCCAGAAGGAAGGAGAGGTGCTTATGAATGCCAAGGTCTCCTGCCCAAACGCCCTGCAATCCTGGTGCCCTAGGCACCTACAGTTCCACCGCAGAAGCTGTCGTCAAGGTGGAAGGTGCTAGAACATCGTGTTGGCTTAAACCAAGCTCCCAGGTGGTATCTGTGTCAAGTCCTTTTTAGCAATGTCCTTTCTTGCATCTCCCAAATTACTTAAATTCCTTGACAGGATAGCAGAAAAACTTTAACAGGCCAAAACTACAGCTTCACGTTGTAGTAAATGCTTCAAATGTTGAGAAATCTCAGCTGAGAATGTAATTGTTTCTTTTACACTAATTTCTTTTTGTGGATTCTGTCCCAGCCCCCAGCTCTGACACCTGGTGAGACACTCTTACCTGGCAGACCAGGTTGTCCCTGAGGTCCTCGGTCCCCTTTGGGCCCCTCCATGGGGCGGCCGGGAGCACCGGGTAAGCCTGGCTGCCCTTGAGGTCCCGGAGGACCCATGAATCCTTGCTCGCCTTTGGGTCCAGGAATTCCTGGACTCCCAGCTAATCCAGGGAAACCCACTTCGCCTTTTGAACCTAAAGAACAAAAAGAGTTTGAAATGGTGAAATAGAGCAGAACACAGGCTGTAGTACCCGGATGGGCAGAGATGGCAGGGAAACTAGGTGGCCCCAGCAGGGACGTCGCCAAGGCTCTGGGAAAACTAACCCATCAGGTGGCTACCGTGGCCTGGTGGCAAGGGAGAACCTGGCTGCCTTCTTCCCACATTCTAAAGGAAGCCTTCTGTGGAAAGCCACCTGAACACGTGAGCAACTGCCCTGCCGAAGTGAAGGCTGGGCTGTCCCCAGGTGCAGGAGTAAGCCCTGTTCCAGCCACACAATGGAGCACTGATCGGCCACCAGAAGGGTAGGGCTACTCACACAAACCTCAGACTAACCACCGTGTGACAGAATTCAGACCAACAGTATGGACTGTGCCCCTGCAACTATGGGTGGGAAATGCAAGCCAGTCAGCAGCTCCAGAAAGAGACCGTGGGGGCCTGGGGACCATGCGGCAAGAGGGAGGCTGGGAGGCAGCACAGGACCTTCTGGGGTGATAGACGCGATGCTATCCTGAATGTGATGCTTTCCTGGGTGTACAGTGCATCGAAACCTATCACACGGCAACACTTTACATCTGTGCAGCTTCTTGTCTATCAAGACCTTAACAATGCTATTTTTAAAGATAAAGTAGGAGCTTATAGTTTAAAAAAAAACAACTCTGTTTACTTTTAAAAATATTACCCAAAACTTGCAAAACCATAACAAAATTCTGTGATTGTTTCAAGGTTAAGAAAATAAAGGGAATCAAATAGGGTCGAGACCTCAGGGACAGCCAGGCAGCGTCTCTTGCCATCCTCCCTGCCTCTCACAGGCCACAAACTGGAAATGCACGTGTGGTAAGCAGATGACCACAGTGCACAGGACGGAGGAGTCAGAGTACACGGGGGACCTGGACAAGGAAAGGCTGTGCCTCCAGGACCAGGCGTGGCTCCCAGCCCTTTGCAGTGGAAGTGGGGAACCCCTGAGCAGATGCATGCCCAGAGGGGATCAGTGCAGTTTTGATCTGCATTTCCCTAACTGCTAATGATGTTGAACGTTCTTTCATGTATTTGTTGGCCATTTGTATTTTGTCTTTTAAGAAGTGTCTGGTTAGCTCATTTTCCCATTTATTAATTGAGGTGGTTTTTTTTCTTTTTTTTTTTGGTGCTAAGTGTTTTTTGAGTTCTTTATATATTCTGGATATTAATCCTCCTGAGAAAATATTACCTTTGTCTCCTTTGCTCCCTGGAAACCCGGGGAAGCCTCTTCCTGGTAGCCCTATGGAATAAGGAGAGAAAGAGTCAGAATGCAGAGCAGCACAAGGCAGTGCAGCTGCCCTGACGCACACAGCATGTGTAGCGTGCGTGGCTAGTTCGGGGTGTTGTGGGAGCAGCGGCGTCCTCCTGTGATGGCTACGAGACACCCCTAGTGGATATTTATAACTCAGTGTCTCTCCCTAAGTACCTTTCAGCTCGGAGCCATCAAGGCTTGGCAGAAACAATCTGTAAATGAGAGCAGTTACTTCCTGCTGCTCTGAGGTGAACAAACTGGCTTTCCTCAGATGGCCACGCAGCCAACTGGCCTTCTCCAAGGAGGTGGGAGAGCCGGAGAGGCGTGTGGCGACAGATGCCAGGGAAGGCAAACACGAGAATGGGCTTCAGGGAGATTTAAAGGGGGGAGGGGGTGTGGAGGTATTGGTTCATGAAATAGAGGGAAATGAACGCAGGTGAATATGAGGTGGATGGAGTGGAAAGAGAAGAACTCAAGAAAGAAGCCAGCAAGCCCCTCCATGCTCCTCCCCATGGCCCTGTGCGGGGCGACTGGCTTCCGTCCTGAGTGCACCCCTTGCCTAACCCAGCGTATGTGACTGCATCGTCCCAGCTGGTGGCTGGTGCTGGGTCCAAGTTGCAGCCCTCCCATCAATGACAGGAGCAGACTCAGAGGCCAAAAGAACTCACAGGACTGCTTCTCAAATGGAACAGGTGCTGGGCAAAGAGGGGGATTTTGCTTTTGTTTCTGTTTTATCGTAACAAATACCAGGGAAATGGGGAAGGAGAACATCCCACCTGAGCACAGTCCTGCGCCCCCAGTGCTGTGCCTGGTCTCCCGGCCTGACCAGTGAGCCCTGGCCACTTCAGGCAGGTGCCACAGGGACTTGTAAACAACGCCCCCTTTCCCATCTGATCCCGCCCACGTGTCCACATCAGGGCTTCAACAGTCAGGGGACCACAGCAGAGGCACCACTGGTCACCTGCTGTGTTGGCTCAATGTGGTACGAAGGTTTCCTTATGAACAATGCACACTCCAGAGGGGAGGGAGGACAGGACATACCTGGTTCGCCCTTCTCTCCAGCCGATCCTGGAATTCCGTCACTACCTGGCTCCCCTTTCTGTCCGGCTGGGCCTGTGGGGCCAGGCTTTCCAGGGAGACCTGGAAAAATTCCACAGTCCCTCAGGGAAGCTCTCATAGCACCCTGGTCTGCATGCAAATTGTTCCTTCAAACATTCCAAGGACATTCCTTCTGGGCATACTTGGAGTCCCTGAGGTCACTTCTGATGACTTTTAGAGGGGACCCTCTGGGTTGCTAGCAACATGTGACCTGGCCCTCAGGCACCAGTGAGAATGGACAGAAGATGCCTAAAGCACCAGGAAACTGCTTGGAGACTGGTCCTGGTGCCTGACAAGCAGTAAAGCAGAAAGACCCTGCAGGACCCCAGATTCGATGCTCATCTAGAAAAAGAGGGGGTAGGAACAGCCAGCTGCCAGGCCCCACAGCAATGCCCCTGGCCCAGGCCGCTCTGGCACGGGAGCTCCCTGCAGCTCCCATCTGTGTCCTGGGGAGGGGTCTCTACCTGCTTCTCCTTTGACACCAGGGATGCCGTCCAGTCCTGGAAGGCCTTTGTCACCCTTCTCCCCAGGCAACCCAGGGCTTCCTGAAGAAAACACAAAATTTCAGAATGGCCCATTAGTCTGAGTGCAGCGTCTGTGAACTACCCGCTAAGGAGGAGCCCCGGCCACCTACCTGGATAGCCAACGCTCCCTGGAGACCCTTTCAGGCCGGGAGACCCCGGCATTCCTGGAATCCCAGTGCTGCCTTTCTCTCCCTTCTCTCCAGGGCTTCCCGGGAACCCTGCTGCCCCCTGGTCTCCCTGCAAGTTGGAATGAGCCATGTTAACTTCACGTCTGTCCCTGGCATGCGTCTGCAAGCACTCTCTGGACAAGAGTGCACGCTTTGAACAGCACAGTGAGATCTCCACACTTCGCACCAAAGAATCCAAGTCTGCTTCTGAAGAAAGAGGCAGAACTGATGGGCGAAAGAGCAAGTCCTCTTCCATCCCTCCCCTCTCAAAAAGCTTCTAGATTCTTCCTTGGGGAGAGAGGCAGTGGGTAGGAGGAGCTGCAGCTTCCAGCGCCTTGGGGAGCGCCACGTGCTACAAGGCACTGGCTTCGAGACTGTTCTCACCAACACTTCTGGGCAGACGGCAGAGCCAGTTACCTTGTCACCAGGCCGCCCAGGAATCCCAATGCCGGGCAGACCCGCCTGCCCCTTCTCTCCTTTGGCACCTTTCTCTCCAGGTAGGCCAGGGACTCCCTGTGGGCCAGGGATGCCAGGCACACCCTTCTCCCCAGGTGTTCCTGTAACACACACAGGGGCAACATTAGTGAGCAAACAGCTAGTGCCCACGAGCAGCCACAAAAGGCAGAAGATGTCACCTGGGTCAACCCCCCAGTGATCCAGTTCCCTGTGGCACCAGGTCACAGCAGAACCAAACCAGGAGCACAAAACTCACTCTTGTGTGTTTATTATATAATCCACTCTCCTCAACCAGAACATCAGAGGGGGTGTGAGGTGCAGTGGGTGTATGTCAGGTGTGTTGGTACCCATCTCACTTATTCATAGGCAGAAGGACACGGCAAGAGCCCTGCAAGGACCTGGGGCAGATGGGAGCCCTCCCTCTGCCTGTTCTGAGACGCCCCGGCAGCCCTGCTGGTCTCAGCGCTCTGCCCTCCCCCACGTCCCTGTTTCTGGTTTCTCACTGGGGCGGAGCTGACGGGAAGGTGAAGGCAGAGCAGCCAGAGGACCGCTCTGGACTAACACCAGGGACCTGGAGGCTGGTTACCAGCACTGGTGACCTGAGTGGACAGGAATGCCAGGCACGCCCTTCCTGGTGACCAGCTGCCTCCCAGCAGCAACGTCACTCACAGATGGCGCAGAGGCGAGCGTGGCAGCCAGGCCTTGCTCTGTTACACGGCAGGGGTCTTTTCAGGAAAGGTCATGTGTCAACCAAATGCCCCCATCCCTGGCAGGAGGCACCCAGAACTGAGGATGTGAATGCATGGAAAGCGTGGCTGCTGGGGTCACGCCCTGCTGGTAGCAGGTCCACTCTCAGACTGTGGTCCTGCACAGCCTTAAATCCAGGTTACCTGGCAAGCCCATGCCACCAACTGATCCTTTCGGTCCAGGGAGTCCTGGAGCCCCTGGTGTTCCACTTACACCAGGGTCACCCTTAGGCCCTAGAATAACAAAGAGAAAAGTCAAACAGGTTAATCTGTACAAGAAGGCCAGGTACCTCCTCAGCAGGACTCTGGCCACGCTGCTGGGCCCGAGCTTTGACTTACCTGGTTGTCCGGGTTGTCCTGCCTGCCCATCCTTCCCAGGCACGCCTGGCGTTCCAGGGTCTCCCCGGGATCCTTTATCACCAGTGGGTCCAATTTGTCCTACACATCACAGGAAAAAAATAATGAGGACCCAAGTTTGTTTAGAAGGAAACCTCTTGTGGGAACACGGGGTGGTTTGATCTTCATGGAGAAACAGGTACCGCCCCACCCTGGCTAGGCACAAGGCCCCTCTGCGTTAGGCCTCCCCCACGCACCTTTCTCTCCCTGGTCTCCTTTCTGTCCCTTCATGCTGCCCATGTCCACCTTGTCCATGGACCCTGGCTTCCCAGGGAGCCCAACATCGCCTTTATCGCCTTTGAAGCCAGGGTCTCCCCTGGGTCCCGAGGAGCCTGGGAAGCCATGATCCCCTGCAGAGGGAAGAGAGCACTAGGTGAGGCCTGGCCCGCCTTGCAGACACAGATGCAAAGTCGCTGTCTTTCCAGCTAGTTGTAGCAACTAATGAGAACGGGAAAGAGTGAAAGGCCCATCCAAAAGTGACATCAGGTGGCAAGTGCCAGAGTCATGTGAGAGAATTTGGCCCCAGGGAAATGAACGGTGAAACCCATTTCAAAACCTCATTATTTGCTAATAGAATAATAGATATCACTTGACTAATTAGCTTAGATAATTACATGCCTATCATTCCTGTTCATAGGGCCTCTCAGTTCTTGACAAAATTATAGAATAGTAATTTTCCCATCCTACTAAACAAATGTCCTTTTTGTTTGTTTGTTTCACATTTAAAGTCAATTTCTTTTTTAAAAAATTATTTTGGAACAATTTCAACTAACAAGAAATAAAAATTAGGACTTGAAAAGAAGCCAGGTTTGTCTGCCTGAAGGCTCCACCATGTCTCACAGAGGGAATCCCAGCCACCCTGAAGGAAGGGCCCGCTCTGCCCCGCAGCACTGTGCCCTAGACGCAGTTCCCAGGGCGAGTGTCTTCCAGCCCCTGGCTTTGCCCTCTGTACTTCCTCATCCGCCTCTTGAAATACGAGATCCATAGCAAGACATGATCCTCAAGATGCTCAAGAAGGAAACACAGGCGTGTTGGGGGTTGCTGGCTCCCCTACCTTTTTCTCCAGGTAATCCTGGGGCACCTGCAGGTCCTGGTGAGCCCGGTTGCCCTGGGGTCCCCATGACACCCATTTCTCCCTTGGGACCTGTGGCCAAAAGGAAGGACCATGAACATTTCTCCACATGGAACATGGACAGTATGAGCTATGAAAGAACAAAGAGAGACTCGTTCCCTCATCATCAATCCAGGCAGGAGCCACCCACCTGGGAACCCTGGAATTCCAGGTGTGCCCTGCTGTCCGGGAAGGCCAGGCAGCCCTGACTGTCCTGTTAGGCCAGGAAGTCCTTGAGACCCTTTGTCTCCTTTAGGGCCAGGCATGTCGAGTCCTGGGAATCCAGGGAAGCCTTTTTCTCCTTTGACTCCGGGAGGACCTGAGGTTGGAGAGAGTGCACGTAACTTTAGAATCCGCGGCCTGGCTCCTCCTTTCTGAAGGAAGCATGTGAGCGAGCCATCCTTGGGCCTGAATGGCACTGGTGTGTGGGGTTCCCAAGCAGTCAGTGGTCAACAGTGTCCTGAGAGAAGAGGCCACCCACCCCTTCTTGCCATCAATGTCACAATCACCACCCCAAGGCCACAGGCCAGTTGTCACTTGAAGGGAACATTAGAGAGAAGGGCACATCACCTGATGACCCTGGTGGTCCCTGCCCTCCAGGCGGGCCCATAACTCCAGGGGGGCCTATTCCTGGAGCTCCTGGTGGTCCTGCTGGGCCTTGTACTCCAGGAGGTCCTGGGTCACCTGGAGGGGAATAATCATGAATAAGTGGGGGCTATAGCGCATTCTATACCACAGGCAGGCCACCTGCACAATAGCACCACCCAGAACCTAGGATCTTCATCACCCATTCAATCCACGTGGATTGAGCAGGTAGAAGGTGCCCTGGGGTAATAAACAGATCCAGTCCTCTGCACAGTCTAGACTCGTGTGCAAGTTACCTCTGATCCCCTGAAGCCCAGGTGGGCCAATGGCTCCGTGTTCTCCAGGAATGCCTGGTCCCCCGATGCTGCCCTTCTCCCCAGGTGTGCCAGGAATGCCAGGAAGACCTGGCAGTCCCTTGAGTCCTGGCAGACCAACTCCAGGCTCTCCCTGAAAGTCCCCAAAGCATGAGAAGCAAATCAGTCAACAACATCAATATTTTACCCAATCAGCAGCATAGAAGACAGCTCGGCTGATGGTGCGAATGTGTAGGTGAGAACATCTGTTCAACCCTTCTGCATCGTTTGCAAAGCTCCCCACACCTGTTATTTCCCATCAACCTCCCCACGAGGCCCGGGTGCAGGTAACTGTTATTTTCATTTACAAAGGAGGACAATTGAGACGCTGCACCAGATCCTCTGGCCCACGTGGCCCCTGGGCTCTGCCACCTTGGACCTGTGATGAAGAGCTGACCCTAAGCAGCCAACCCACGACAACCTGTGACTGATGGATGGAGAGCTTCTTAAGAGTCGGCCACTTCCAGAGCAGGCCCAGGACTCCACTTATCCAGTTTCTTATATAAATGGAGGCTTTCGTGGCAAAATAAACATGCAGAACTACTGCACGAGTCAGGGGGCTTTGACGAAGATGGTTAAAAATAAATAAAGTATTTTTGCAGGGCCGAGTGTGCATAAAGACAAGGGTGCAGGTGGACATTAAGTCACAGTGCCCAACTGGATCACTCAAGGGACAACCTACAGACGAGGAGTATTTGGACATCAGTAGGCCTTGGCAGCTGCCCCATGTCCAGGACAAAGCTCCCCCAAGGGAAGGAAGTCCATCCCAGGGCTTCTTGAAAAGGCTCAGTATTGTAAGTCATAAGCAAATCCTTCCCAGGGCCCACTCAGCATCGGTTGTTATGAGCCTCGTGGGTACAAGGCCATCCACGTGCCACCGTAGTCAAGGAATTGTTCAATCTAATTAGCACAGCATCAGACAAACTTCCAGAGGCATCTCTGGTCACGGCTGCTCAGAACAGGGATGTGTGGTGCTAGATGCTTCCCGGGCTGAGGGGCCCAGGTTGCCCTGGGCACACCTGCTCTCCCCAGAGAACGTGAACCAGCCCCGGCTGGCATCACAGGCAGAGGTTACCCACTGGCCAGGGCCCTTTTTCCTGCCTTGTGCCAATGCCTTCTAGCAACTTCCCTTTGTCTCTTACACCCTGAACAGGAATGGATATGGCACAGTCACTTCCCTTGCTGAGGGGACATCAAGCCTGGGCAGGCTGGCAAAGGAAGGACAGCTGAGGGCAAGGAGACTCTGACGTCACACTGGACCTCCCCCAGCAGCAGCACTGCCCCTGCTGACAGTGGCAACCCGGGGAGGGGTCTTCATACTGTCACACCAGGGGTGGAGGGTGCTCTTTGGTCTCAAGGGTAGAATGCAGGGCAGCTGCTGCTGCTCACGGTCCCACCAGGCACAGGGCACCCCCATAGCCAGCATGTGCACAGCACTGCAGCTGAGAACCTGCAGCGGCCCCCTCAGGTGGCTGTGGCTTCTTGTGGCACGGTGGCTCTCAAACAGCTTCACCTGCCACTCACCACAAGAAGCACATTTTACCTGAGACCTGCAGAGCACCGGCAAGAAACCGTCATAAAACTGAAACATTTCATAAAATTGAAACAAATGTTTTCCCTCAAAAAGTTTCCTTGCTCTGATATTTTCTATTCTACTCTGTCATTAAAACCAAAGATCATGCTGGTCCAACTGTCCTGAGGTTAATAATGCACATTTGATGTGTCTGGTTAGTAACGGGATGGGGACAAACAGCAAACCAGGGTATGCTCAGTACCCACCTTTTGGCCCTGCAAACCGGGGCTGCCAGGTAAGCCATTAAACCCCGGGCGACCTGGACTCCCAGGAGGTCCCACGTCCCCAGGTAAGCCATCGACACCTGTTTTGAAGTGAAGAAAACCATTACCACCGTCCTGCCCCTGCCCACTCGTCGCTTCCTTCACAAGTGTCCAAATGCTCCTGGGCTGAGCCGGCCAGTGACTGTGAGCCTTGGGAGGTGGCTCTCAGGGGGCGGGGGGCCACCCTGGCTACGGGGTGCAGGACACACAGCCACTCGCAGCCCCTGCACCCCGACTCTTGCCTCCTCCTCACACCCTCCTCTTGTCCCTTTGCTCTCCTTTCATCTAATTTGCCTTTCCTGTCCCACTCGCCCAGTGGGCACCGTACCGCAGGGAGGCCCGAGGTCACTCTGATCCAAGGTGTGGCATGGGCAGGGCAGCTCCACTGGCCCCTGGAAGCACAGCCCAGGTCCGCCATGCTGGACTGCGACTCACCAAGAGCCCTCAGTCCTCGCCCACACTACAGCTTGGGAAGCTCGCAGACCACTGGCTCTCGATGAGGCTGCAGCCACACTGGAGCCCTCCTGAAACACCTGACGACCGTCTGGGCCTCACCGCCGGGGTTCTGATGGCCTTTCCACCAGCTGTAGAAAGGCCCCGGGGCCAGCTGGCGTGGAGAGCGCTGGCTCAGAGCCCTCACATGCAGTGTGAAGTCTGTGGCCTTCAGCTCAGTCACACTCACTGGGCGTACACCAGGCCTAACGGTCAGTGGCCTCAACCATCCCAGTATCCCAAGAAACTCCTTCTGTATGGGAATAGGGCTTCTAATTAATAAGACCCACCATATCAACAACTGTGTAGTGCTCACAGGGAATTCAGTGCCCTCCATGAGCAAGGAGGAGGCCTGAGCATTTGTTCTCTCTCTCTCTCTCTCTCTCTCCCTCTCTTCTTTTAAGACAGGGTGTCACTAAGTTGCCAAGGATGAACTTAAATGCACATTCTCCTGCCTCAAGTTCCTGAGAAGCTGGGCTTACAGGTGTGCACCACCACAGTGGACTAGTGTTTGCCTTGTTGAACATCAGGGTCTTCTGTGCTCTAGGCCTAAAGTTGAGAGTCGGTGAGAATGAGTCGGTGTTATGTGGCTCTTGGAGGAATGAGTCGGTGTTATGTGGCTCTTGGAGGAAAGGGGCAGGTCTTCTCTGAGAATGGCAGTCTGGGGCAAATGGAAGGTGGGACTCCCCTCCTCATAGTTTTCAGGAGGTCAGAGTCCTATAGCCAGTGTCCTGGGGGGACCCCTGAGAACAAAGGTTCTCACATTTTCCTGCACCCCTGTCCCCAGGCCATCCCTTTAACTCAAAAGTCCACCTAGAGCTGGGCTAGGACTGTACTATCTGCACCACCCAGGGAGACGCCCGTGGATGGCAGGTTTTAAACAGACAGAGCAGATGGCTGTGCCCAGCTGGCAACACACCCCTCATGAGCCACCTCCTTCCTAAGCAGACACTCCACAAGAGGCGACTTCCCACATGGGTGGTGGGATTGCCATCCTCAAGTGGGGTGGATCCATGAGAGCCCCACCAGCGTCAGGCACCAACTCTGGTGTCCTGGTGGCTGCTGCCTCCTCTCCCCAGAGACCTATGCCAGGATGAAAGCAGACACCACTACCGATACTACTGACTGGCGGAGGAACAGACAAGGCCCCGCAGCTCGCATGGGCCTGTGGCCAGAGCCCTGGGTCCTCACACTTGGGCTCATGGCAGGTTTACCTTTGGGGCCAGGAGGCCCAGGGAATCCAATGCCTGGCTGGCCCACAGAGCCCTTCTCTCCTGGGAGGCCTGGTCGTCCAGGGGTTCCAGGGAAGCCTCTGTCACCTGCAGTGAGAAAGACCAAGGATCAGTATGAGAAAAACACAAAGGAGCCCCCGCTGTGACCAGGTGAGCAAGAACTAGAGCAGTACCTTGGGGCCCTGGGAAGCCAGGGGACCCCGGGAGTCCTTCTGCTCCTGGGGGGCCAGGTAAGGGAACCACCTTTCCTGCTTCACCCTTTGGACCTGAGAAAAAAGAACAAAGCATTAAGACGTGACTAATGACTGCCACGCCCCAGCCTCAGGCACACAGGCACCCTGTGCACCCAAAGGGAGAAGCTCCATCTTTCCACAATCCCTTCCCTCAACATTTCTAGAGTTCCTCAGAGAGAGCTGCTTCTCTCCCCAAAAACATATGACCAAGATGTGTTGGACACAGGAATTCCTTAAGACTTTCAAATCACAACCTCCCATAAAAAGTTGCAAAATCTACCATAAGGAACAGTGAAATGGCCCTGGGTCCTTTCTTAATTAGTTTGTCTCAAAAGCCAAAATATTTCCTGTTCTTGTTCTTTATCAGATTCAGCCTCAGTCACCTTCATGTTGGCCTAAATTCTGCTCACTTGGTGGTAGCTTGTCTACACAACATGGCAAGTGGGTGCTGATGTATCATCCACTGCTTGCAGTGGGGCCTGCCTGTGGTGGGGTTCTGAGCTCCCAGGAACAGCACAGGACCTCCCTCAACCTGAGGCCTCAGGTGCAGGCCCAGCCCCATGCTTCAGCCAGGAGATCCACTGGGGTTGATGGGCTGTCAGAAAAGAAGCCCGGGATCCCCTCCAGGCACATGCAGGGACCCCTTCCCTACAGGAATCGTAGGTAAGTGGAGTCTTCCAAGAATGGCCGGTGTGTTTGGGAGGTGACCGGCCTCAGCACACAATTGCTTTTGGCATCAGGAGTCAGGCTTTTATGATCATCAAATAAACATGATCCTGGGAGATCAAAAGTCAGTTTCTGATCCAGAAGTTAACAGGATCTAGATGGCAAGGAACACTCCAGAAGGTAGACAACTGGCCAGCAACAATGAACACCCTCCTTCAGGAACCTCTTCCCTACTGCACTGGAGTTTTGTAAGTACGTCATCTGGTTTCTCCAAAGGTTGTTCCTGGTCAAAAAGAAAGTCTAGCTCCTTTTTGCAGCTGTGAAAGTTGGCAGATGCCACCAGCCCGAAGCACACAGGATTTACTGGGTTCAGAATCAGGAGTCATGAGAAAAGAGCATGAGACGAGACCACAGGTCCTTCTGCCTGGCACCCTGGGGTCTTTCCAGTCACCCCGGTACTTCCCTGCCTCTGCTGCCTCCACTGGAGTCGGGAAAGACTTCCCTGGGACACTCACTTAACAAAGAACACGGGGAATGTTTTGAGGGAGAGGAGCAGCTGCTGAGTGTTCACCCACCCTCCAAGCGTGGAGTGACAGGGGCCCTGCCCTGGCCTGGCCTCCATCAAGATGCTGTGCTGGAAGCCTACATTGTAACAGGGAAACAAATCCCTCGTGGGGACAGGGGTTGACACAGCCTGGGCTAGATGTGCGGCTAGGGACAGACTTGGCAGGCATGTGAGCAAGGAGGGCACCGAGCAGTGTCCCCCACGCTGCTCTCCTTAGATCATCCGGCAGCTCACTGCCATGTTGTTCCAGGCTTACTAGTCACACATTTCTAATCACCCTAAATCCTTGGTTAACCTTTGCAACTTTTTAAAATGCCCTGGTAATGCGCCTTCCCTCCCTCCTCCGTGCACAAGCCACTCCAGCCTCTACCCTTCTCATTCCAAGACTGGCTGGGGACGGGTGTGCGCGTCCCTGTCTACTGGAATCACAGTGAGCTCATAAATCACCGAGTGCCTGTTGGTGCGCCTGTTGGTGCGAGGCTGAGGGCTGCACCTTTTTGCCCGGGGACCTGAGAGTAACCAAGGTCATGGTCATGAGAGCAGAAAACGATGTGGGAAGCCACATGGAGTCCCTGCTGTGGGTTCGATGACAAACCGCAGGTCAGGGAGCACAGGGCAGGACCAGGTCTGTCCTTTCACACTTTTGCCAACACCTAGCACAGCGCAGCATGTTAACCACTCAAAAAAAACAATCAGTAGACAACCAAAAGGAACACGGAATTAAAGAGCAATCAGGACCTGGGGCTGCTGGGCACTAGCCAACAGGCACCGACCATTGGTACAGAGCTGGGACTACACTGCCTGGGTAACACAGAAGCCAAGATGAATAGAAATAAAGTGAAAAAAAACTGGCCTTATGTTTTAATTACCTCAACATAGAAGGCTGACTTTAGCTGGTATGTACCTATAGTAATTTATGAGGAAAACCATCCATAACTTCAGGTTCTTTTAGACCCTACACCTTACCTGGCCCATTTCATATATGAACAAATGAAGTGCAGGAAAGCTGAAAAGGAGCTTACCCAGGTCACACCCCTCTTCCTGGAGGGATTTAAGCCAGGTATGCACCTGCTTCTCCGAGCCCAGTGTCTGTGTGTACCTTGAAGCTTTACCTGAAGGGTCTCAAGCCTCACCTGGCAGGCCAGGGGATCCAGGGCTTCCAGGAAAGCCTGCTTGTCCTTTGTCACCAATGGGGCCAATAGGACCAAATCCGGGAGGCCCAGGGGGGCCAATGTCACCACGGCTGCCCGGGAAGCCAGCTCCTCCAGGGGGGCCACGTTCTCCCTTCAGTCCTACGGAGCCCTGATGGTACAACAAGGAAAAAGAATGTCCCCAGGAGACAGGCAGATGCCACTGTCTGCGCCAGCCCCCGCGGTCTGCAGTAGGTCGGGGCAGAGTTCAAGTGGCTTCCACCGTTCACAACCCCACGAGGCAACCTGCAGTCCACAAGCGAAAGCAGCATTCCTTCCTAAGCCGAGCAGTCACCCCCGCCCGCCACCACCACCAAACCCCACAGAAGAGACTCGGCAGGGCGAGAGAGCTCCGCCGCCATCTTCTGCCAAATGACAACGTGAACTCTGTTAACTTTAGAATTAGCCTCCCATCCAAGGCAAAAGGAGAGCAAAACACATCTATTCAGTGCCCAGATCGTCAGAAGAGCCTCCTCTATCACCACGTGGTGAGTCCATGTGACACCATCGACCCCAGTTCACACACTTAGCTGGTTCAGGAGCCATGAAATAAACCCGTGCTCACCAGTCACCACCCACATGAAAGCACGCAGACACGATGGAGCCCATCGCGTCTCTGCTCCTGGCAGGTCCACATTTGTTAAAGGCATGGTCTGAGTCTGGAAGTACACATACCGGGGAGCCTTTGGGGCCAGGAAGACCTGGATGGCCGTCTCTTCCAGGGGACCCTGCTCTCCCTGGCATGCCGGGCTGTCCTGGGAAACCTGGGTCTCCTTTGTCACCTTTGAGTCGTATGTCGAAGTAAATCTCACCAGGCTCTCCCTTGGCACCTGGCTGGCCCATCAGCCCTGGTGCACCTTGCGGCCCCTACAAGAACAAAGCCTGTGATGTCACACAAGAACCCACTCGGGCACACCCACGTCCAGTCAACCACGGCATCCAGAAGCCTCCTTTCTAGAAAACCGCCACACATTTAGCTCTCGCCACCCACACTCCAGAAGGGACCAACAGCTCTGCAATGGAGCCCTGGCCTGCCTCTCTGTTTGCAGTTTTCCTAAACCTACTGGTGTCCTGGGCATTCAAACAGAAACCAGATAGGAGGGGGCATGGTGGGCTGTCACTGGCACCCAGCTCTTGGAACATTCTGGTGTAACTTTCTTTTCCCTTCTGACTGTCAAACCCTCATGACAATGCTTTAGCAACTGTTGGAGGCACCTATATGTGGCTCCTGAGCCCCAAAACTACAGCATGGCTTCCGAGGGCAGACAGTGGCCGAAGTGTCAGCGGGGCTGGAGACAGACATTGTTCCCTCTGTCTGGGCATTACTGCAATCGCACAGGTTTCCTTTTGTGTTCACACCCTAGATTCCGGAAGAGATAAGGCCTGCCAGGGCACCAAGTGAGCGGAAACGGGGAAATGAGACGGGTCAGCTCTGTAATGAGTTATTTTAAGAAGTTATTTGGACTTTCCCAAGACTCTCCCAAGAGACATCCTCTAGAACCTTTTCAGTTCCTGGAAAGTTAAATCTGCAAAGAACGTCTACACCCACCACAGAGCCCGTTCACCGGGACGATGGCAGGGGTTCACACAACTGTCCCGGCTCTCAGGCCCGAGAACAACACCTTTAGGCTCCCTGCTGACTCCTGCACAATTTCTTTGACTTTATTCCTTCTCAGATGTGAATCACATACATGCACACACCTCTGTGCTTTGTGTCGGCCGACAATTGTGTACTCTTCCACAAAAGGCGTTGGAAGACCACAGACAGAACAAAGCTCTTACAACCTCTAGATTTTAAAAATGACACCATGTGTCAGGGCCCATGTGAACCCTCTCCAACCCTGACGGTGACTCTGCAAGGAAAACACTGAAATGGTGACCTCACAGAGGAGGGACTGGTAACTCAAAGACAACCGGCCACATAGCCAAGACCGCACAGCCAATCTGTGGCGGTTATTCACAGCCTAAACACACCAGCTCCCTGTGACTCGGCGAGGAACACAGCCTTTAGTCTAACAGTGGAGACTTTGAAAGTCATCATTCTATTAAAGGTGAAATCTACATTTTTTTTTTAAAGTGACATTGGTGGCCCTCAGACATCTTATGATTTGGGCACAGAACATCTTGATTCCAAACTGTTCCAGGGCCTTTTGATCCTCATCCCTTAAGATGGAATCTGGGGAATCAAAGGCTGCCTTGAAAACTTCATGTGGGCTACATCAACTGAGGGACAGTGCTTCCTGTCTCAAAAAGGGGCACCACCGGGGAAAGTACGAGTGGCTCCTTTCAACAGGTCACCCCAGAGACCAGAAGCCTGCCAGGACCCCGTGGGCTTCCTCAGCTTCCTCAGGGAGCAACATAACTTCCCAGAATCAAACACTCAGCTTTCAAAAGAAAATGACCCCAAATGCTATCTCAATCCAAAGAAAAACCAGGGAATTTTACTGCAGTCTCCTCAGGATGCTGGTTTATGGATTGTTTTTAGACTCCAGCCAAATTCAAAATACGAGGACCACAATTTTGAGCTGGTTAAACCACAGAGCTAGGATGTAGTCTCAAATTGAGGAAAATTACTGTCTTTCAAATTATTTGCTTATTAATCTGTTTTTAGAGGCTTTTCTCCTCTGTGGAAAGAGGAGCTACTGATGAAGCAGAATGCACATGAGCTGCTACGGGTTTCTTTATTTTCCTCTTCACTGTGATGACCCTGAACCATGCTCTTGCTCGCCTCTTTCCTCTTCTTCCATTTTTGCTAGATTTGGGGGCTGCGGCTGGGCATCTGGCCTGGATTCCAGCCAGGGCTAAGGCAGGAAGCCCACCAGGAAATCTACTCAGATAAAGGCAGATGGACAGAGGTTAAAAGATCCTTTGCTGTTCCCTTCAAAGTCCTTCCAACTTTGATCCCCGCTACAGTCCGTTATTTGAACTTCTCGTTTATTTAGAAATATTTTAAACAATTGCAACTTCTAACCCAGCTCCCCAGGCACCAGAGAAATTCTGGAAAGCAGAAGCCCAGGATCTAACTTCAAAAGGAAAAACCACTGCAGAATTCCAGCTGTTTCTCTCCTGCCCCAGCTCTCTTCTGCCCTGGCCGTCCTGTGGCAATGCTTCCAGGATTAGCTAAAGAAAAACTGAAACTTTTAAAGAGCTACATCAGAAGATGAGAAAGCCAGAGATTTGACTCTCAATTTCAGACAAAAAGAAAAAAGCCATGAAAGGAATGAGAGAAACTGGCTGATGCTTGCAACGCCTGGCCACACCAAGGGAGCGGAAGGGGCCACAGCCCTGAGGCATGCAGGCCTTCAGCAGCACTGATCTGCCTAAAACACTCACGCCCTCTGTGTTTGTGATGACTTCTGTCCTCTTCTGCGTGAGGACTTATTTTAAAGTAAGCAGAGAGACTAAGCTGGGATCGTGTTTAACTGAAAGTTTTCATGTTGATGTGACCGAGATGTTTCCCTTATCAATTTTTTTAAAAGCATCTACATAACAGATGTGGGCAACATACAGATCTGTAAAAAGAAGAATGAAAAATATTTCAAATCCCTAGAGAGAAAATGGCCAGTGTTCCTCCATCCCTCCACAGATGCCCCTGGTGAGACCTGAGGTCACGTGGTGGGGTGTTAGGAGCAGTGGTCCCACAGAAGACAGCAGCCCAGCTCTGCAATACACTGCCTGCATGATTCAGGGGACCATCTGACCCAAGGACCCTGAGGCCTGTGGGAACGACCAGATCACAGTGGGTGGCAGTTGGTTTCTGCCAGGGTGAGGAGGCCTATGGGTGATGTAGTTCTGCACTCAACAAGCTTCCTGCTCAGGTTCCATGTGAGTGCACAGGAGGGTCACACAGCCACTCCAGATCCTCCTGTGGCCCACAGGGTACAGGAGCCACATGGGCAGATGTAGAAACATGCAGCCCAGCTGGTTTCCATGGCGGAAACTTGCAATGTATGTATGAACCCTGACAGGTTTACTTACAGGCAATCCTTCAAGACCATCCCTGCCAGGTAGACCTCTGTCGCCCTTGGCCCCTGGCTGTCCCGGAAAACCTTTTAAAAGAGACAGGAGCACAGCATCCATGAGACAATTCTTCAAAACCGCTTTTCCCTGAGATTCAATAGTGTAAAATCTTTATAAGAAGTGGATGGGCTTTGGAGAATGTCCAGAGAGGGATAATTAAAACACGGAGGTGAGCTCAGAGGGGGCCTGAGCAACCCTGCTGAGAGTGGACGCAGGAGGCTGGGTAACACTGCGCTCAGCCCAGGGCCCACAAGGAGCACCCTGCTGCACAGTGAGCACCGTGGGCCACTCCCCGTCTGCTGGGGAATCTCGATGGCAGGCCTCCTGGGGCACTGGTTGTCCTGGACGCAGGCGCACGCGCCCATGCTGTGCTTGTGCTCTGCAGGAGAGCAGGGCTCTGGCGGAGCGTCCGAGAGCATCCACGCACAGGCCATGATTCTGGCCTGCTCCTTACCAATCTCTCCTGGAGGACCCTGTGGCCCAGGCGGCCCTCGAAGTCCTTCTGTGTCACAGATGAGGCAGCTGTCTCCTTTCTGACCTAAAGGGGGAAGCACAGGTACCTGTGAGTGCCATGCAGGCAGTGGTCCCTGAGGGCTGAGAGGATGGGAAAGGCAGGCTGCTGGCATGGTGTCTCGATCACGCCTAGGCTCTGACCGTCAGCAGAAGCTCTCCAGCACTCCCTGCTGGTGGCGGAACCCTGCATCTCACAAGTTCCTCTGCCATGGCCGAATGCCTACTGCCCCGTACTTGCCGCCTGACCCCGGTGCATGTCTAGTGAGCCCTTGTCCTTCCCCAGGCACAAGAGGGACTGAGGACCAAGAAGCAAAGCAGGGATGCAGCCCTGCCTGCCACCCTGGAAAGCCTGGGCCACTGTGACTCCATCTCTCATCCTGAGGCTGCCCATCCATTGATCTCTGATTTCGTGTTGTTACACAGGAGTGAAAGTCCACGGACTTCCACACTGTGTCCTGACTGAGGGGATCACTGTGAGGCAGCAGTTGCAGAAGCAGGAATGAACGTCTGCATGGATGCCAAGGACACGAGGAGAGACCACAGCACAGACAGTGAGCAGCATCTCTGCTTTGAAAGTTTCAATATCTTAAGTCGTGATTTGCAAGCTAAGCTCAAAGGCCTTCTGGTGTCTTAGATCCTCGCTGTATGGCTTCCAGGAACATCTGGCTTCTAGGCTGTGGAGAACACCACAGAGTACCCAGGGGCCCACCCACATCACCCCCGCCTCGCCCTGACTGGCACCCCTGGCCATGGCTGAAGCCCACTCATTCCAGCAACCCATGCCAGATATGGGAACAGGACCCACAGGCTGGCCCATCTCCCTGGAGTGTGCAAAACACACGTGGTGTCTGTCATTCTCTGTTCTCCCAGGAGACAGAACAGGAGCCCAGGGTGGACTGGACACCAGGCAGCCAGCTATGAATACAGCTTCATTCCAGGCACTGTGGGACACCGTGGGCGTCCCTGCTCCTACGGCTAGAGGTGGGGAGAAACCTGCAGTCTAGGCGGGCCAATGATGCTGGACCAGAGTACAGAGACTCTGGGAAGAAAGACGCTCCTCCTGGGATTCCAGGGATGGATGGATAAGATTTCAGGATAAAGAACTCCAGCCATTAGATGTCCTAAAATGGAACTGCAAATCTCAGAAAGTAGTAATGAGAGGGCCCCCCAAAGGAGAAGGACAAGTAGATTCTAACTCGTGGCTATGCATGTGTAGCCTCTAACCCTGCAGACTCCTAAAATCACGCCCCTGCGGGCTCTGCAACCTATGAGGCCACCAGGATCCCACGATGAGGGCTGCAGCTAGCTGTTCCCATGAAATGTTATGTTTTAGGCTTTTGAAGAACAAAAATTCTTTACAATCCAAAGCCAGAAGTGGTACCCAAGGGGGTGGATTTTATAGGATGGCCTCCTGCTCTGTTCGGGGGTTAACAGGCATATAAACATCGGAATGCCATTGTTCATTCCACTTTAAGACCGACCCTCAATGCTGGGACAATCCACCTCTGTTCTCCAGATTTCTGAAGAGATAAATACACATCCTGTGTTGATGTTACAGCAGACACTTGAAAGGGCTAAAGATAAAGTTAACAGCCAAGGGTAGCGAGGAAAGGCAGTTAATCCATCAACGGCAGACGCACTAACACTGATCTTACGCAAAGGCTACGGGGTGGGGCTGAGTGTTCCCTGAACAGATCTGTCACTGGGATTACAGGAAGTATGTGCGTCCTTGGAAAACAAAATTCTCCAACTTTGAACTGAAAGATTATGGTATCAGTTTGAGAGTCTAACCCACGGGCGGCGCCCACAGTGGCAAGCAGACCTCCTGGGCCGCAGAAAGGGTCAAGAATGATAGCTTGACCTTCGGGGCTAAGTCTCCACCTTATGCTCCCAGGTCACGTATCTCCCACAAACACGCAGCAACAATCTCAACTGAGTTGAGGAAGATATTTAGTCTGGGAATGAATTTCCAGGGGAGTTTCAAATCTGCCTATGCTGCACCCTGAATCCAAAGCCTGAGCAAGTCTGTGGGGGGAAAAAATCACCTATACAAATATAATCATCATTTTTTAATTAAAAGGGAACAAATTATGTTGTATGCCTGTATGAATATGTCAAAACAAACCCATTAGTATATACAACTATAACAACACTAATAAAAACACACCAAAAATTTAAATTAAAAAACATATATATCTTACCTTTCTCTCCAACTTCTCCTGTCAATCCCGGCTGCCCTGGAATCCCAGGAGGACCCTGATCACCAGGTGGTCCAGGCTGACATTCCACGATGCCATCTGAAATTGATTTGTGATCGTTAGAGGAACGTGGCTGGGCATGTTTACCCTCTCAGTTCAATCTGTTAGAATACCAAAACATTTTAGGCTAATAAACATTTTAGAAATCCAGCTTTCAAATCCAGCTTCAGAACAAGCTTCGGATGTTAACTTGCAAAACAGGACCGGCCCACAGGGTGGTCCACTCGCCTCCCAGCCGCTGCTTCCCAGACCCTAATGCCTTCTCACTTCACTGGCCCTCTCCTCCTTGTCCACCCATTTTCCTGTTGCAAAATGCATCCTGTCATCCTCTCTTCACAGATTAAGAAACTGAGTCTCAAGAAAGTTAAGTGATTTGTTCACTGACGTCTAAGTCAACACTGAGACCTCATTTTCTCCCTAGGCAAACTTACAAGTAGTGATGGTTATTTCAGAGACACAGCATGTACATGGGGAAATGCCTCTGATTCTTTGCTCCAATTCTGAGCATCACGTATGCAAAGAGACATGATAATCAATTACAGTAATGCAAGCACCATCTGTCATGGGCTCTGGTAATACAGAAGTATTGTTTTATAGTTCAGACACACAGTATGGTAGAGTTTATATTTCCTTCTTCAGTACCTCTGAACAAAAATGACAGCATAAACAATTCATAGCCAGCCTCCCTGCCAGGCACTCCATCAGGGCCAGAGTGGGAACACCAGAAGCCCTCCCCACCCTCCACACTGTCTTCTCATTCTGATGGAGAAGAGGTCAGGGGCACAAGCTTTGGACCTGAGTCCCCTGTAGTGGGGCCAGGGTCTGGGGTTTTGGGTCTGGGCTCTGGTTTTGGGGTGGGTCCTGCCTCTAACTTGGATATGTTCACCAGGGTCGACCATGCAGGTCCCCACCCAGCTAGAACAGGACTTCTCGAAACACAGCCACTCCTCTCGCTTCGTGACTTGGCCTAGAGCGCAACTGAACCAGGTGGTTTCAGATGTGGAAGAACTAAAGCTGAGAAGAAAGGTTTTTGCTTTGCTGGTTGCTGATTTGTTCTTTTGTGAGCTTCTCCCACCGAGCACATGGGCAAGGAGGCTGAGCTGCGGCATCTGGAGCCCTGCTCCACTCCTGCCAACCCTCCACAGGGGACTCCATCTTCGCTGAGGGGACTCCGTTGCTGTGCTTCCAAGAACAGTCCTAAAATTGCAAGACTGCAAAGAACCCACAGTCCTCAGCCCTACGAGCCTGGGGTACATCAACTCCCTGATTCTGAAGACAAAGGCTCATGAGGAATAATGTAGTCCTTTTCCTGAAGACTCTTCCTGCCTGCCTCAACTCAACCAGTGTTCCTTCACACTGCTGGTAAAAAAAAAAAAAAAAAAAAAAAGGCCATGATACCTTCTCACCAGAGTCAATTTAAAATACCTTTAAGTCTAAAGCAAGAATATAGTGATTATTTCTGGGAGTTCTGAAAATGCAGGTCTGGAGTCCTCCCTATGCCGCCTGCTCACGAAGGGCGCCTGCAGTTGCAGATGGCTCCGAGCTGGCGGGGACCATCTGGGAGAACCCAGTAGCAGAACTGGGCTGTGGAAATCTCACGTTGCACAGTTAATGAGCTCCTGACGGGTCCCAAGTCGGCAGCAGTTTTCAGATATAGCCTCTTTAACACACTATAAATCTGAATAAAACTCTCGTTTGTAAATTATCACTTAATATGCTGTAATTGGGAATTGCTTAGTCTGCACCGACTACAAAGAGCCAACTAGAAAACCTGGCAGGAGCTATTAAGCTGACACATCCTACTCAGCCACAGGAATGGAAGGGTCATGATTTTATATGAAATCTGTGCATATTTTAGAACTTACAAATTATAAATATCCAAACAATGCTCTTCTCCTAACTCCCCACAGTCGCCCCTTCGCCTCCACCTCCGTCTTTAAAAGCACCTGCCCGCCCGCCCCAGAACTCCTCGTGGCCTTGCCTGCCAACGTGGGCACCTCTGCTCAGCAGCTCCTGCAGTCCACATAGTTCATACTAGTCTTCCCCACAGAATGCCTGCTCCAGGGCACAGGGCTACATCCTGACACTGCCACCTCATGGGGACCCCAAAGGCCCTTCTCAGTCACACAGAAAAAGTGACTTCAAGTTGAGCATCTCTGGGACTTCTTCATTCCACCTCATTTCACATTTCACAGAATCACGAGTGAAGTAGTAGTTCATACAGCCACATGCGGCTCACACACCTTCCCACCCAAGTCCATGCTGACCCCTTCCCAGCGAAGCTGCCTCCTGGAGCCAGTCCCTGCCTCCAGCGCCAGCGGTCCTTCAGCACCTCATCCATGGGAACCCCTGTCCTTTCACGAACCCAGGTTTGAATTCCAACAAATGGATCTCACTGATATCAGAGCCCGAGAGCCATCAGCCTCACCGAGGGTCAGTGTTCCCGAGGCTCCACAGAGCACTTGCTGATTCTGACCCTGTAGGACCAAGGGCTTGCTCTGGAAATAGGAAACACTCCCACTGGCCTGGGTCCCTTAATGTTCCAGAAATTTCCTATCATTTTCTTTGATATCACATTGAGGTCACAGGGCCACCATGACTGAACCAAGAGATTACAGCTATGTGCTCAGTTCTTTCAGAGGCTGATATAAGAAAAACACATAATATGTCCCAAACTTGAAGTCTTTGGTCACATTATGACACACACTAGTGCAACCCATGTCTATAATTCCCTCTTCCTTGATTTTGGTCTTCTTAGTGTGCCTTGACACTGTACAACACACCCGAGTACAACACACCCGACTTTCAATAAAATCCCCATCAATATACTGGTTTATCTTTAACTTTGGATGCCAGAAGACTTGGAGCTAGTTAACATGTTACTTATTCCTTTTAGCCATTTTTATTTTTTATTTTAACAATACCTTTTGGTAGCAGGGTTAATTCTCAAAGCTATCCAAGCAGAAAATGAATAATTAAGCCAGGGTTGGTCATGTGAGCCTGTGTCTGACACTCCTCAGCTGACACTCCGGCTCTGGGAGCAGTTACAGCGCCTGCCTGGCCTCCTGGCACCTGGTTGGACACGTGTGATGCCATTCCTGAGGGAACTTACTTGTGTGTCCTGGCTGTCCAGGGGGTCCCGGGAGACCTGGGGGGCCTGGGACTCCATCTTTTCCACTCAGTCCTGGCAAAGATGCTCCTGGAGATCCCTGGTCTCCTTTTTCTCCTCTTTCTCCAGGGAAGCCAGGAGCACCAGGCAGTCCAGGTACAGGGGAGCCTGAAACCAGTACAGAATCTTGTGTGAATCGTCACAGGGCACTCCACACCTCCACACACACGGCTTTCCTCAACTACGTCCAAGGTCAAATGACCAGTACACCTCACTGAGAAGGAGCAGCTCTAGGAGCAAGCAGAGCCAGTGAGCTGGCAGGCTGCCTTCCTCAGACGCTCACCATCCACCCAACCTTAGGGAAAGGACTCGGCACACAGAGGTTAAATCTGCACGTTTCTTTTAGTGCAAACAGTATTCCCAGTGTATGAGCAAAAAGGCCGGAGGCTGCATCCCAGTTCTATATAGAGAAGCACATAAAAATGCCGTCAATCAATGAAATAGACAAAGACCAAGGGGACAACAGTTGGATTGACAGTCTGAGGAAACAGCACAAAAGTTAAGGATAAGTAACTTCCATTGGATCCGTGACAGGTTCAGAGCCAAAGTAATGAGGTGGTCTGAATACACAAAGTCAAGTTCATCCACCACTGCAGTGCTGAGGGTGGGGCGCAACGGCCTGTGGAGGTCAAGAAGGCTGCCACAGGAGGCTGAAGAGGACCGAAGCCCAGGAGGTCACCAATGAAGACAGCCAACTGTCTGGGCAGACTCAGCATGACCACAGGACAGAGCGGAGAGGCAGGTGGGCCAGGGTGGGCCAGGGAAGGTGAAGAAGTCCTACGAGGGTGGACTTGAGTCATGGTGAGAAGACCCACCATGGGAGAGCCAGAGGACAGAGGCACGTGGGCCTGAGCCCGGTGGCCAGTGCCCCAGCTGGAGGAAGCGGCCCTCAGGAAAGGGAAACGAGTGCTCAGCCAGATGGAACCTGGGGTGCAAGGGGGAGGTCAGTGATGGTTTAGTGACAGCAACCAACAGGGTCCAAGACCAGCCGGCGCAGGGGCGCGGGGAGGGTGGCCACAGGGAGGGTGGGACGGTGCACCTCCAGCCAGAGCAACTTCAGTGCATGTTTTCAAAAGTTCTGGTCAAGAGGTGAATACCGTGTTGGTAAGTGGACATGAGAAGTGCGTGCAGCATCGCTAAAGACAGGAAGTGACAAGTTCCCTGAATCAAAGTGAAGCCAGCAGCCATAGTAGAGGACAGCGATGGTGCTAAGGGGACACCCAGAGCTCTCCCAGAGGGGAGGAGGCCATGGTGTCCTCTGTTCCCAGAGGAAGAAGGGGCTGCAAGAACTCAGGACTGCCAGAGGGGAAATTAAACAGTAACCACAGAGGAAAATAAATAAGGTAAAAATCAAAGCCAACGAAGCAGAGTGGCAGACTGTGGGCCTCGCAGGCAGGAGCGGCCCCCAGACAGGCATCCTGCTCGGGGCCGCTCCGTGGGCACGCACATGGGCCCGCACCTGCCGGCGGAAGGTGCGGTGGCCTGGGGCTCGCAAACGAAAGAGCTGTTGAGGAACTCCAGGGAAAAGCAGGACAGGCTGACCAGAGCAGCTGGCAGGGCCGCCCTGGGGCTGGGTCTCCCCGTGAGAAGTGCCAGGAGAGGAAGAGGAGCAAAGGTGCTCCGGAGAGGGGTGTCCTGCTGGGACTGGGCCATGAGGGCGGGACACCCAGGGGAGCGGGGAGGAGGGGGCAAGTCCTCCTCAAAGCAGAGCTGGGAGGGAGGCCAGGATCTCCAGGGACACAGGGGTCCCATCCATGGCACGCCCGTCTATGAACCACCTGCCAACCTGCAAACACGTATCTAGCAGCACATTCTTTTTTCAAGCCAGAAAGATGTGTATGAACATTGCTACCTGTTCTATGCACACGCCTAACATGACAAACCTCAGAAAAGGTGCACACCTGGGCCACAGGCAGGCAGGTAAGGACTCACCTGGAAGGCCTGGCTGGCCTTGTAATCCAGGGTAACCTTGAAAGAGAAAAGAGAGGGACAACATGAGAGGTGCTGACTTGCTTCTGATTTCCCTGCCAGGCCCTTTCTGGGGTGCTCACACACATCCACACTCCAGGGACACAGGGACAGGCTGGGCATCCCCTGGAGAAAGACCACGCTGCTGCGTATGGGAAAGGGCGTCTGTGTACCCCATGTGACACTGAGATAGGGATAGGAGGGGTCACCAGACAGCCCTGCAAGGGGTGCAGTTGTTTTCAAAAGGGAAGAAAGACGGGCAGAGAGAGAAAGAGGAAGAGGAGGAGACGGGAGGGAGAGAAGGTAAGGCGAGACTCTACCTTTCGGGCCTTGCTCTCCTTTCGGCCCAGGAGTCCCTGGGTAGCCTCGCTCCCCTTTTTCTCCCGTGCCTATAACCTGCATTAAAGAAGAAAAGATCCCTATGGCTTGAGTGGCTGGCTGTGGATCATATACCAGTATGGCGAAGAAATCAACACACTTTGCATCACTTCAAGACATACAGAAGCTGCGTAGTGGCTGCGTGGTGTGGGGTGGGGCCGTGAGCACCGGCTGAATGTCAGGTGGAGGGCACTCTGCAGAGAAGCCACCCAGCAGCTCTCCTGCCCTGAGCGGCTCCCAGCAGCACCTGGAAGTGAAGCCTCATTGGAGGCTCAGGGGTGGCATCTGCAAATGTGCACTGGAGGCACACAGGAGCACTCTGCTCTGCTGGGCCCCACAGGGGCTCGCCCTTCACCCCGAAGGCCAGCAAACAGGAACACTCGCTTTTATTGGAAAAGGGTTTCTGCTTTTTCCTTTTTAAGGACCCAAAGCGTGCACTTCCTTAAAGCCACAGGGAAATCGGCCAGGAAGAAGGCACCGTTGGCCTCCTTAAAACAAAGGCTCGTTCACCTTGATTCTAAATTGCTGACATTCAAGGAAAACAGCAGTTCAAACACTGCACATTACCAGTGACATATTCCTCTGTATCAATTAAGTTAATGGAGTTTGCTTTTAAGATGCTGTGAAATAGCTTGTTAGCCATTCCACAACACCTATATACATATATAAAAATGTGCTGTACACCAGAAGTATTTACAATTTTTATGTGTCAATTAAAAATGAATGTAGCAAAAACTTTTAATAAAAATAAAATTAAGGAAGGTGTGCCTGTGAGACCGAGCTGAACCAGGATCCTCAGGTGGCCGCCACCACGGCAGTCACAAACTCAGACTGTGGAGCCACGGAAATGTGTAGGACAGAGGGAGCAAGGTGCACCTTGGCGAATAATCCCACTCCTGGAAAAGCAGCCTGAGGAAAGAGGTCTCACACCCCACAGGCCCCACAAACATGTCCACATCCCCCACCAGAGACCACAGCACACGAGGGCTCGGGCTACATTAGCACAGCCTACTGACTGCTACCGAAAACAGTATTGCAAAAGGAAGAGTGTGCCCTTCCAGAAGCGTCACGGTGCAAGTGTGTGAAAACCAGCACAGGGACAGGGGTGCAGTGCTATTGCAAAAATAAGGCCACCTGGCGTGCACGGCCAGATGAAGGACAATGTGTTTCTCTTATTAAGATTTCCCTTCATGTAAGCTGGTGTACAGGTCAACGGCCGGGCACTTGCCTGGCATGTCTGAGGCCCTGGGTTCCATCCCCAGTACCACGAATAAAAAATTGTTTTTCTTTTCCTTAATGGACAATTCAAAACCATAAAAAGATTTCAAAATATGTCACTAATATTCTTATCCCTGTGTGAACCTTTTCATTTGCACAGGTTTAAGGATATGTAGAAATTTTCAAAATACAATAAAATAGCACAATAGAAATCATGAAGAAGCTTCAAGTGACATGCAGCTGCTTCACATAAAATGCTAGGCACGGTGGCAGCTTGTGCTGTGTCACCACCCTTGGGCCCGTCTCCATCACCACCCAGACCAGCGTATAGCACTGCTACTCACAATTCCAGGGGGGCCCGGAGGACCGGCTTCACCTTTGTCTCCCTACAAAGGAAAAACAATTTCACTGTCTGCCTTTACTATAAAGAGCAGGCACCGACGGCGGGCCCAGAGCTTCTCTCTGGTGAAACTGAGTGGGCCTCAGAGCACTGAAATCTTCGTCCTGTCCTTGGCTGGTCCCAGGGTGGGCAAATTAGTGCACTCTGAGACTGGCATAAGACATGAACTCATCTCTAGTTGCTTCAAGTACATGTGACACACAGGAACAGAAATTTCTACGGAGCACAACGGAAGGTGAACTAGACCCTGGTAATGGAGTGTAGTATTTGCCCCACTGACAGCAGGCTCCCTCGGAGAGCTTGAGCAGAGTTCATCGGAGGATGAGTTACCACATAGTGGTTTTTCCAAAAACAAGAAAAGAAATTGAATAAAATGATAGGAAAGCATGATTTCTAAATGTATTTTCTTAACATTCAATATGAGGTTTTTATGTGCAAGATTATTTAAATTTGCATTAGAAGACAAGAACATAAAATCCATTGTTCATTGAAAACATGGTGGATAACTTGTGATCACCTGAAGGCTTAATTTAATCTACATTAGATGAAAATCCTAAATAAACTTTCATGTTTAATTGTTCTCATGTAAATATCGCAGTAATAATTTAGAAAATCCTAAGACATAGGTGTATATATAAGATATATCATAAATGTATGTGTTTTTTCTTTTACACTAACACATTAAACTAGAACTGAATGCTTTGGCATTAAGAAAAGCCAAAGAGAAAATTGATTTTGAAATAAAATACCTCAGCTACTGGGTGGGCAGTGCAGCTCAGCGGTAGAGCATAGGCTTAGCATACATGAGTCCTGGGTTTCACCCCTAGCACGGGGGTTGGGGGTTGTCTAGCTACTGTATTCCAAATAAAATCATCACTTAAAATCTATAGAATTTGACTTTCTCAAAAAATTACAGTAAAGGTCTTTCCCTTTTGCTCCTGGCTTCAATAATAAACCTTAAAGGTCTGCCTAGGTTTTTACTCATTATTAGTGGCAAACATTTCCAAATTTTTCTTATTTTAGTAGAGTATGACTAAAAGAGAAAAATAAAACAACCACGAGTTTGTTCTGCTATTAGATGGAGGAATAGGGCTTAAAACTGGAAAACAATCAGTTGCCAAACAAAAGGACCCATGGCTGCAGAGGAGTTTTTCTGGGGTAACATGATAGCATTTTGTAAAGCTTCTGGGGGAAAAAAGAGTCTTAATGTGGACCCCAAATTACACTTTAGGAATTTAGGATGGAATTTATGATCATAGAAGTGACCCAACTACTGGCCATGATGAAAATGTAGAAATGACCTAAACACCAGGCAGCAGAAGGCGTGGCCACGGCCAGCGCTCCTGTGGGGAGCTGCATTTAGGAAGGCTGACGCGGGGCCCCGCGTCACTGAATGACATCTTCTAAAAGGTGCATGTGCACAGAGGAACATCAACTGGGACCATCTCTGAGGGGTGACGGAAAGATCAGATGTGATTTCTTTTCTCCACTACACCCTGCGGCATTTCCTCTGGTTTATCATCAGGAAGAATTATCTCTACAAACCAAGACACAGAAATTTCAATAAGTGGAACATTTTATATTTTTTTCTTTAAAACTTTCATGATCACCAAGAAAATCACTAAAAAGTTTGTTTTTACCCACATGGAAGAGAGACTTATTTTTTCCCTTTTGAGAACAGAGTTCTTCATTCTAAGGAAAAGCGAGAGAACCTCGAAGATGAACCACACGATGAAGGTCAAAACTCAACACGGTGCCACCACATACCTGAGGGCCTGGTCGGCCGGGGAGTCCCGGGTAGCCCGAATCGCCCCGGAAGCCCTGGAAGGAGAGCGACAGTGACACCTTGGCCAAGTGGAGGGGAGAATACCCTTTCTGCTGTCAGAGCTGCAGGGCGAGACTTACCGGACTCCCTTTTTCTCCCTTTTCGCCATCTTTTCCAGGTTTTCCCTGTGCAATTAAGATGGGAACATTAGCATTTCAGGAATAATAACCAGAAGGAACACGAGGAGAAGGCTCCATGTGGCTGTGATGTCTCAGTGACGGGTGGCTACGCAGCTGGGGAATGACTGGGCAGAGTCACACGGGCAGGCAGGGTGTTTCAGTTCCCTAAGGGCAGAGCCTGCCTGGCCACAGGTCTAAGGTCAAGTGTGCTGGGCAGCCAGGCCAACACCAGGACTCTTCCCCACCAGCACGTGGGTACTGAGGCTGCCATGTGGGACCCCCATGGAGCTTCCACAGGGCTCTGCAGGACCCCAGGAGATGGACAGCTGGGCAGTGCCCCGTCCCTGCTTCATGAAGGGAGGATCTCATCAGTCAGAGGGGCTCATGGCTGAGCATGCACAGCCTGGGCTCTGCGTCTCAGCACTGGCGCCAGAACCAGCCACAAAGGAAGCCAAGCCCCTGCTCTGGCCACGCAGGCAGGGCCCAGGAGCTGTGGGCCTCTCCCTCAGCCTCCTTCCACCCAGGCTGCCCGCCCCAGTGGTGCTGGAGCAGGGGTGAGCCCAAGCCTTCCCAGAGAGGGGACATGTGAATGCCCTGCAGGAGCTTCCGTCCCTGTGCTCTTGCTCTCTAGGGCAGGAAGGGCAGCGGCGTGTGGTGAGGAGGGGGAAGGCACCAAGCACGTACTCGAGGCCCTGGCTTTCCGGGTTCGCCTTTCTCGCCAATCCCTGGCATCCCCTAGAAGAGCAAAAAGAGAAGCAGGTAAGCTTATTGGCACTCGCCAGTGCACTGCAAAGGCAGAGAGAAAAGAAACGTGTAACTTTAATCCTTTGTGGTCTTTTACATAAAAATAAAAATGATAGGAATGGGGAATTTACCTGAAATCCAGGTTCACCTTTTTGACCCTAAAAGAATTTAGAAAGGGGCAGAGAGAGAGGTATCAGTACTAATGGCTTTACCAGCTTTCTACAGGCTACATCAAACATGCGATAAGAAAAAACACTTTCTCTGCCTCAAAAACAAATCAACGCATGGTGGTCTCCTGTGCTCCCTCCCGAGCACTGCCTAAGTTATGGTCTCACGAGGGCAGAGGACACGCTGCCTGGCCCAGAGTGACTGGCCGTGCCTCCTTCTGCTCTTAGCTGGACCAACCCCTGGCCCCGGGCCCATGCCCAAGTGGGGTACATTGAAGCAGCTGCAGGTGGGCCCTGCGTCTGCTACAGAGCCGCTGCTCGTAGGGAGCGGGCCTCCTATAAACCTGCTTCCTAGGTCAGGATTCACACAGCAGGGGAAACTGAATCACAGCCGATTTCTCCTTGTCCCTCGGATTCACCCTGAGTTAGCACCTGCAGGGGAGCCCAGGCATACCTTTTCCCCCGTCGTGGCATAGTCCCCTTTTTCTTGAACTTGTGCCTGTCCTGGCATTCCAGGAGGCCCACTGACACCTTGGTCACCCTGTTCAAGTAAAAGCCGGGGATTAATGAGGCATGAAAATAACGTCATGAGAAGGGAAAACGCAGGAGTGACAGTAACAGCCCACAGCGAGGCAGCTGTTCAAACCCGCCAGCCTCCACTCCACCGCCTCTGCCGTGGCCGTACCAGGAGGCCGGGGAGGCAGGCTCAGGAGCTGGACACCTGCATGCAACTGTGCAGAGCGCACGCTGCTGGAGAGGGACCAAGGAGAGGCACGCGGGCTGCCTAAGAGCTTCGCAAGAGAGGAGCCATCTTCAGGTAAAGCAGAAACGTGAGAACCCTTGGAATCTGCTTCCAGAGCAGCTTGACAGCTGGCTACGCCCAGAAGTCAGGGAAATCCAATAGACGGCGGGGGAAGTCCAAAGACCTCAATGGCATGAATTTCAGGGTCACTTTATCATGAGATTCACAAAACAAAAGGGCAAAAAGGTATGGAGGAGAAAAGCAGAGCCAGCTGCATGACCAGCTCTGGCCAGGCCCCCACATCTGGTGCCCAGATGGCCACCATGCCCACTCGCACATCTATGGAGGCAGGCTGGCTGCAGCAA
>CM053404.1:140461489-140603516 GCA_028644305.1 Xerus rutilus
GGCGGAGAGGGCACAGAGGAGAAGGAAGGGGGGATGGAGATGGGTGGAGAGGGCACAGAGGAGAAGGAAGGGGGGATGGAGATGGGCGGAGAGGGCACAGAGGGTGGAGAGGGCACAGAGGAGAAGGAAGGGGTGGATGGAGATGGGCGGAGAGGGCACAGAGGAGAAGGAAGGGGGCAGATGGAGATGGGCGGAGAGGGCACAGAGGGTGGAGAGGGCACAGAGGGCCGAGAGGGCACAGAGGGCCGAGAGGGCACAGAGGAGAAGGAAGGGGAGAATGGAGAGAGGAGGAGAAAGGAGGAGGAGGCGCCTCGGACAGGTGTCACTTTTCTGTAGTGAAAACTTAATCAAAAGAAAACATATCCCTGGATTTCTGGTTGGGTGGATGCCATTGCCCTGGTGAGCTGGATGGGCGGCACAGTCGGGAGAGAAGGCGCAGGATGCTCCAGAGTGGCTGCTCTGTGATACTGGGGACCGTGCAGATGGAGGGAGGATCAGGTGGGCACTGGGAGCAGGCCCCGGTCAGATGCCAGCCACAGCTCTGTGCAGGGCAGGGACAGGAAGGTGAAGGGCCAGCGGTCATCATGCAGGCCATCTACCTGGCTTGCTAGGTCCCTACAAGGGCAGATGAAGAAAGTCCCACAACTAACATCAGGGACACAGCCCTTCCATGCTGTGGGAGGAGGGATCTGGTGTCCTTTCCTTGAGCCCCACCTGTGACCCAAACTGAGGGCTGAGGTTGACTCAGGAGGGGGCCATGACCAGAACAGAGAGCTAAGAGCTCTGGGGTCCTTCCCACATAACTCAGGGACACATGACACAGTGATTCCAGGTTACGGGCCACACGAAGAGATGGCTGCATGTAAAAGAAGCTGTTCAGACTGAGCAGGATACAAATGAGTCCTTCCTTCCAAGTGGCATGGCTCTGGAAGAGCCAAGTCTGGTAGACTGTCCAATCTGAGAGTGACCTGGGCTGGAATGGCCTCCAGGAGCCCTGACCACGCCACTCCTCTCAGCATAGCTTACCTCCTGCTAAGCAACTCTACCAAGTGTTGAGACATTAGGCAGAAATTCAAGTTTGTGCATCTGCTAGTCGTGAATTCTTTCAGTGTGAAAGAATTTTGGACAACATGCTAACAGGAAATCCATCAGCTAAAGTGATTTAAAGTAAATTCGTTTTTATGGTATGTTTTCAACAGTTCTCTGAAACAAATCCAGTAAAATAATAAGATAAAATGTACCTTCATTCCAGGTAATCCTGGTGGTCCCTGGAAAAGAAAATTTGGATATTAGTTCTATTTTTCTCAACATATCATTAGTATTAAGATATAAGCACCAAAAATAAAAGCAGAAAACTTAGACCCAGAGGAAAGAATTGTGACTTGTGCCATCTGATACTCACAGGATTTCCGGAAAATCCAGGCAAACCAGGGGGCCCGAGCGGTCCTCTCTCTCCCTGGGGGAAGGCAGACAATCATTCGCACCCATCCACACTCTGGGGTACTCCCTGCATACAAGCTCCACTTGGTGGATAAAGTAATTTCTTACCAACAGCTTTCAAGCTATATTACTGGTGCTACTTCATGAAACAAAAAATACACCCAGCAGCACAGCCAACAGAAACAGAGGCTCACAATAGCATTTTATTTGGTTTTAGTGACTGATAATAAATTTAGGGCTAGAAAGTAATTTTAGAATCGAAGTCTACAAAAAGAAAGGCTCTATCTTTCCTGTCCATTAAATATGGGGAAACCATATTTCCTTATGAAATGAAGAACTACCATTAAGACAAGCAACTTTCCAATCACAGCAAGTACAAAGGAGACACCTGCCCAACCTGTGACCACATGAGAGACACGTGCACTCGAAGGGGAGGGTCCCTATCCGAGCACTAAACTTACCTTTGTACCATTGCATCCTGGGATACCTGGGGGACCTGGGGGACCATCTTGGCCAGGAATACCCTGCAATGATTCAAGGGATGATGTAACCAAACTAGAAACTCACAGGTTGGAAGAGCAGTTCAGGCAAAAGCAGACTACATTTTATATACGTACAGGAAGTCCTGGATTTCCCGGGTAGCCAGCTGCTCCAGGGGGTCCCTGAAAGGATGAGAAGAAAGCTTTCAGTCGAGACCCGAAACTTCTTTTCCTCCTTCCCCATCCACCTGGCTAGTGGAGCCCACCTCGATCTCTGCAGTTTCGAACATGCACAGGAAGCAGACAGGAGCCTGCTGAGGGCCCAGCCCAGGGGGCACACTGTCCAGGTGGCAGTCACAGTCTACCTCGAAAGCTGACTGCCACTTCTGAAATCGAGCCTGCACATGCACAGTACCCCCACCCTTGCTGCATCTTTTGTAGCACGTAGGCGAAGAAATAACGTGATTCTCACAAAATCACGCATACGGGAAGAAGAGTCCACAGGCTAGGTCAGCACAATGGGGGACACCAAGTCGTCCCACATCACCCCTCTCCTGGATTCCACAGCACTGCTGCCTCTACCCAGGTACAGTGCTGGCCCTCGCTCTGCCCAAGAGTCCCCGGGACTGTGACCAGTGCCCCCCGTAGGCTGCAACCCCTTCCCTCCTAGCAAGACCCAGGAGGCTTCGCGGGGTCTTCCTGCCAGTCTGCTAGCCATATTTCTTACAAAGATGGTCATTTGGTTTTCCAGGAATAGGGGCAGCCAGGGAAGCAAAGAAACCGTGAGGGAGGAAGGGTCCCACGTTCTTTACCGAATGGCTCAGGGACCATGGTTAGCTGCCCCAGCTTCCACCTGAAGCTTGTCAAGAGACCCTTGAAGAACAGCTGAGAGAAGGCAAGTTCAGGGCCAACCAAGGGGCCCTCGTGTGCAGTGGCCCTTGGCAGACAAGGGCTGTGGCTCCTGACAGCCGGGCCATTGTGCGCTGACTGAGCTTTGAGGACAGGCGAGGGTGGCCGAGAGGAGAGCAAGGACAGCGCCCTCTGACCCCAGGGCGAGCCCCACTCTGCAAGGTCTTGGTCCCTCACATGATCAGCTGTGAGCCCCGACTACTCACTCTTGTCCCTTTTGTGCCAGGAAGTCCTGGTTCTCCCGTATCACCCTGGAAGAGAAGAGAGATGCCATCGTGACCGCTCCTTCTGGAAGAGCAGCAGGACCCGACCGCCACATCCCACAATCAAGCTCACCTTCTGTCCTGGTGGTCCCTGCGGCCCCTCGGGTCCTTGCATTCCAGGAAACCCAATGACACCTTGTAGCCCTGGGAGACCTCGTTCCCCCTGCAGGAGAAGCACAGGCGTCAGATAAGAGGCAGGGGAAGAAAGGGAGGAAAGGAGCCAGCGACCTCAGGCGTGTGCACGACTGGACAAGGACACTGAGGTGGCTGGCAAAGTGGGCCTCCCGGGCGCGTCTGTGTGGGTGTTCCTGGGAGAGACTGGCCCCCTATCAGTGGCCTGAATAAGGAAGATCTGCCCTCGTTAGCACTGTTCCACTACATGAGGGCCCAGGCAGATCAAAGGGTGGAGAGAGGGTGTCTCCTGTCTCCTCTGGGTGCAGACGCCTGCATCTCCCACCTGGATATCATGATTCCAGGTTCCCTGACCGCAGGACTCAAGGACTTGTACCAGCCCCACCTCCCCTGTTCACAGGCCTTTGGCCCTGGACTGAGCTATGCCACCAGCTTCCCCAGATGTCCTGCTTACAGGTACAGATGGTGGAACTTCTCAGCCTCCATGATCACAGGCCAATTCCCATACCAAATCCCCTGTCATCCATCCATCCATCCATCTGTCCATCCATCCTATGGGCTGTTTCTCTAGGGCCCCTGGTGAATGCACCAACTTTTCTAAGTTCCATTCAACATTGCACAAGTCTGTAGTGAGCTTCTGAGGACAGGTGCTGATCTTAATTCAGATGCTTTGCTCTGCTGGATTTTAAGTTCTTAAGAACAAGAAGCGTTTATATGTAATACCTGATACAAAACTTAATATATACTAAATGCTAAATACTTTGTTAGGTAAATAAAATAATACATAGTGGAGTTTCTCATTTGTTTGTTGAACTGACTATACTTTTCATCTATTAATGGGACCCGCTTGTTATGCATAGACAGAGTGCTAGGACTTCAAGACCAGATCAGCCCTCATGCTTTTCTCTTTAGCTCCTTCCTGGACGTGCTGATAGGCAGAGCCTCAGTGTGGCTTATAGCACCAGACACTGAGGTTTCCTGGGCAATCTGGCCTTTGATCATTCATGTTCTTCAAAAGCATATTTTGCAAAGGAAGGATCAACGTTTAAGTCTGGTCTCTGCCCCACAAAAACAAGAAACATAGTTTTAAGATAAGGAACATTATTCTGGGTACAAACAGAGCAGATATTACCAGGGCTGCAATACACTTAAAAGACAAAGAATGGTGAGAAAGACTTAGTAGGTCCTGAGCCTTAAGCTGGGCCTCCAAGGCAGGAAGCAAGAGAAACATAGAGAAGGGAGATGGTGGAGGACGTGGACATACAAGCTGGAGGACGGCTGAGGGGCTGAGGGTGGACATGTAGGCCATGTGGCCACAACCACCAGCAGAAGGAAACAACCAGGGTGGAGACGTGGAGGGAGGGGGCACTGACGTCTGACTCCGAGAGTGTTATTTGTTCTGCAGGGAAGGAGTCCGTGGCCAGCAAAGTGATGTTTTGGGAAGACTGCCACCCTTAGATCACCCAAATGAAAACACTCCTAACCATGATAAGAGATCAAGAGAACTTGCTTATCTGAAGCATGTGGACCTGATGCCATCTTACCATACACACTGTGTAGATTAAGTAACTATCATTAGCTGATTTGAAAACAGAGGCGCACTGGGGACCACAGGCAGGATTAGTTGGCATTCAGTGCTTTTCTCCAAGTTATGTTCAAGGTAAAGAGAAGCTGGACACAAACATTCACCCCTTGGAGAGCACACCACCAGAGTCACTAAGAGGTGTTTTCACCCTCACATCACTGAAACGAGAAAACAAGAGCTTCTGAAGTCATCCCTCTTGCCCAACCCTCAGCCTGTCCTGGCACTCCGGGACCTCAGCAGCCGGCTCTGCTCCAGCAAACTTGCAATGCATTTTGAACTCAAGATGCCAGCCACCAGCCTCCATGTGATATACCTGATTGCATTCTAAGTCTGGAATCCAGAAATCCACCACATGTGAACGAGCGAGGGGAAATGCCTCAAACTCTAGAAGACAGGACGAATAGTAAGTGGGGTAAGAAAAATCAGCCCTTTGACTTGGCAGCCCCTTTGGGCCTCGTAAGACTGGACACAGAAGCTGACCCCTCTCCCTGAGGGCTAGAAAAACGCTCCCAGACCAAGGCTTGTGCAAATGAAGTGACTCAGATATGCTCACCCTTGACCTGCAAAGACGGCAGCAAGTTACAAGCCCAGGAAATGCTGACAATAACGGGCATGTTGTGCTCAGTCACCTCATTTTCAGATGTAGGAAAATCCTACTCAAAATAGAATAACTGAACAGCACACAGCTGGCCAACCTAACAAAACAAAATAAATATTGAACTGTGTATCCCCAAATAACCTGGCGTGAGCTGGGCAGGAAGGGACGGCACACCAGAGCAGCAGCCCCGTAGCGCGTCGGGTGGAATATTCTCAGTGCCTAATTAACACTGGCAGTAGCGCCACGAGGCCAGCAAAGATAAGATTTTATAATTCTCATTTTAATCGTGGAACGCACAGGGGACCGGAGCCAGATTAACTGATTCCTACCAGTTTCTCACTGAGTCAGCACTGGAGCCAGAAATAGAAATGAGGTCAGCCCACGCTTGGGCCCCCGTTTTTTCTAGGTCACTAGAGCAAGCTAGTTCCCAGCAGAATATTAATTCCCCAATTCTATGTCAGCCCGAAGTACCGACCCTTTCATGTCACTTCCCAGATAGGGAAGTACCATTCTGAGGCTGAAGTGACTTGCCACGTCACTGGTGACCTCTTGTGCTCCTGGGAACAAATGAGAGAAATGTGAATTCCCAGAGCTGCTTTCATGCAAGAATACATTCTTTCCCAAAAGTCACCAGAGAGCTGAAGCGACCACATACCCCAGGAGCGTGAAACACAGCAGCTAAGGAGGAAATGACTCCTCTCTGGCACGGTTCTTGCATCCCCCACAATTTTTTTTCTTTTAATTTTCCCAGTCTTGGTCCAGACAAAAGTACACATAAATAGTCCGGTACCCAGTGCCCATCCAAGGTCACGATGGGAACCCGAGCAGAGCAAAGGGACAGGATGAGCCTGCCAGCAACTGTACAATTAGTTGGCATGTGGCAGATACTAGGTGGGGCCAGATATTTCCAGCCAGCTTCCAGCACATTTCCACTGGGGATCAAGGAAGAGCAAAGAGCTGGACACTCTGTGCAAAGGTCGTCAGCGCCAGAAGTTTCCAAGCCAGACTTTGCAGCTGCAGCGGGCAGCACTCCAGCTTGCCCACCCACTGGAGCTCAAGGCCAAATGCAGTCAGGGAGGAGGACCCTCAGGCATCCTTTCCCACCATGCACCAAAGGCAAGGCCAAGCACATGGCAGCCACTCCATTCACATCAGGCCAACCAGACGCCACAACCATCGCCCATACGGCAGCGAGGGTCGAGATAGAGGGCAAGGGCCGGGTTGGCTCAGCGGCACAGCACTTGCCCAGCATGTGCAAGGCCCTGGGTTCCATCCAGAGTCACACACACACAAAGAAGGAAGAAAAGACAAACTGTGAAACATCACACGGGTTGCGCTGCCTGGTTTGGTTCTTGAACATCAGTGACGCGCACAGCGCTGATCAAGTAAGGGTCCCAGCAGAAATGGCCAGTGGTTGGAGTGAAGAAGCTAAGTACCCTGACCTGATCATATCACACTGTGCATGCAACAAGTCACCCTACGCTACCGTGCACATGTGGACAATTAGTACCTGTCAATTAAAAAACAAAACTCACAAAACTCTAACCCCCAAAGTCATTTTTCCTATATGTAAATTTTCAAAGTTAAACTTTTTAAATTAAAACTTTAAAAAATTGTGTGTGTATGCATATATATATATTTATATACCAACAACAGGAAGCGGCTGCTGCTACGTTTTCGAATGATAAAATTCAGAATTTGGGAAGGAAGAACAGAATGCTGTTGTTTTTCAAGACAAGAAGACACAGCATAGAGATCATCTTGGGACTGAAATCAGCCACTCTAAATTAGGCATGAAATGGGGTTTCATGCATGAAGCGACTTTACACATTTGCCTACCACATTATCTACAGCAAGCATATACTTTTAAAGAATCCATAAAGTGTGGGAAGAATTGTAATACCCAATTATGTCCCTTCCCCTATGGCATTTACAGAAACATGTTCATGGCTCAGGAAGTCAGATGGTAGAATATATCTCCCTCATATCCAAATCAGAAATTCAAATATAAATAACACACCCAGGACAGCTGATGTTGAAATAATATGAAGTTTCTAAATCCAGGGAATAATGTAATCACCAACAACACAAACTAAAGTGAACACAAAGCATGTCCAGAATGAGCAGCCATCCAAAACCTTACTATAAAAGCCACGTTGTGGTTGCTCCAATGACCAAACAGAATTCCTATGCTTGAATCAAATCTGAATCCCTCCTGCACAGTCAGGATGATATGACCATGAAACTTCACAAGGGGCTGCAGCACATGCGCAAGTGTGGTCAGAGCTTGGGCTTCCTTTACACATGGCTGACTGCCAGGGCACAACAGTCTCTGTGAGCTGGGCTCCTTCACAGAAAGCAGAACAAATGTCTGTGAGCAAGGGCAGAGAGCCACACAGTCCATCCCCCACCTCTACACAATAAGGTCTTCAAAGGCAAGAACATGTTCTTACTCACACAGTGGTTGGCACCAAATCTGAACTCATTAGAAACTGGTGCACAACATGGCACTGGCTCAGGACACATCCACTCTACAATGCAGTTAAGACCTGGGAGGGCGGGGTCCCACGTCTCCACCCAGGCCTGGTCCTTTGGACACTATTATAGCCTGGCTGACGTCTGCGCCCAGGCTTAAGAAGCAAGAGAGAAAGCTCTGTCCTGGACACATCCTGCCTCAGCTGTGTCTTGAGATTCTAATTCCAAGCAAGGCTATAGTAACTGAGGGATGAAAGCACTTTCATTTGGAGCTGAGGCTCCCCAAGCATCCAATGACTGGGGAACGATTTTGGATGATGGGTCATAGTCAATGGGGGACTGTGGCACTCAGCCAAAAATTCCACAAGCCCAATTCCTTGAGCCCAGCCACCATCAGACATCTGCAGGGCCATTTCTGGAATGCGATGCTGCTGGGAAAGTGGTGGGCAGGCTGCAATCTGTGTCACGGGGTCATGGAAAACTCTGGACAGGCCCCACGGGGAGCGCCATCCACACCAAGGAGCTTGACGCTGCAGCAGAAATGCTGCACTGCGGGGGGAGAGGGGGCAGGACACACCCGGCTGAAACAAGGAAGGGCTGCCTGTCCTCCCAGGAAGGCATGCACGCCGCCTGGCTTCCCTGGGACAGAGGCAGGTTCCTAAAGCATGTTCATCTGTTAACTGAGAGTATACTGCATTCCTTCCACCCACTAAACCCAGCACACAGGTCACTGGAGTTAGCTGCATCCTGCGTCTTTACTATGTCTTGCATTGGAACATTCACCAGGGAAGCAGGAAGCAGCAACCCAGCAGGTGCACAGAGCTCCACTGCTATCTCTGCCTTCTGCCCGCTCCTGTTCCCTCTCTACAGCCCCGGCATTTAGCTCTAGAGAGTCGCTACCAGGAATCTTTATGTAGTGGCTCACTACCAACTACGTGGGTGCGTGATACGAGCTTTACAACTACATTTGGGGACTGGGAAAAATCTGAGAGATTATTCCTGAAAATGAGGACTTCCCCATCTTTCCAAATCTAAAGGATGAGAAGAATGTAAAGGTATAAGGAAGAAAGAAAAGCTCTGTGATCCATGACCATCAGCTACTATAAGATCCGCTCCCCTTGTGGGGCTCCGGACTCATGTAAGCCATCAGGGTTTAGAGCAAGCTGACCCTGCCCAGCCTCTGTGGACATAGGGACTCCTCCCTCTGACCAGTAGGGGGCTCCCGAGGCCACTGACAATGGATGGCCTGGCTTGTTAGGAAATACCAAAGACAGGGACATGCCGGAGTCACCTTGCCAGGACAGCAGCAGCAAGGCTTGAGACAGGGAGATGGCCTCATGTCCGGAAGGGGGAAATGCCTTCTCCCAAGGCTGAACCTCAACTGCAATGTTTATACAGGACTTTCAACCCCAGGATTGCCGAGTGGAAGATCCTCACAGGGTGAGGTCCCTGTCTAGAACCACACCCACCTATGCCCAGCCAAGGCCACCGGCCTAAGACAGCCATGGACTCAGCACCTGATACCACGCTGTCTCCAGGCACTGTTCCACGACAGGTTCCTGCCAGGTAACTCCTGGTGTGCAGGCATCACGCGTGCCCACCATCAGTTCTGGCATAACTTCAGGCTCACATGTTCTCATATGAATTTCAGTGTTTCCAGGGAACTGGTGGTAGAGCCATAGGCTCCAGTCACACCTAGTCCAAAGCTGGCTGAGGGTGAGTACAGAAGAGATCCACAGCAAATATTTCTGATGGACCAACTATTGCAAAGAAATAAAACTATAGATACTTCCAATCTAAAAAAATCTATTTTGCCCACCGGCTTGTAAGGAAAAAATTAGCTCCTCACAAAATACTTTCTAAAGAACCATCATTCACCACAGGAATACGCAAAAAAAAAAAAAAAATCTAGGTTCCATCTTCCTATAAACAAATTAAAACTTTCCTGCAACACCATCTAAAAGCAAGTTTCACTGTCTAGGAAAAGCATTCTAGCAAAACTGAGTGCTGACAAATTACGGACAGGAAAAAAAAAAAAACAAAAACAAACTCTCCAAGGGTCCTTTATTAAGCTCCAGCAGAGCAGGAGGACCAGGAGCGGCTCCCGAGCTGCGGCAATAGCACAGCTCCTCACTGGTCTCTTCCCTTCAGTAACCTGTAACCTTACTCACTTCCCTAAAAAACTGTCCAACTCGCTCTCACTGATGCCTACTCCAAAGCTAATCTGCTTAAAATGTTTTTAAATGTCTGTCTTTAGGCCAGTCTCCTGGAGTAGTTCCCCCAGTTAGAAAATAAAGAAACTGTTGTGATGAGTTTTCTCCAGAGCCCGTGGGCTTTGCAGCCGAGCACTACGTGACCCTTCCTCCTGGAGTTCACCTGCAATCCAGAGCTCACTCCCGAGTTCCCCTCAAACCTCAAGCACAAGCAGGCTGTTCTGGGACATCTGCACCCTCTCTGCCTCTGTCTCTGCAGCCACACACTCCATCCCAGTGTGGAAGTCCAGGCTGCTCAGAGACCTCCAGTGCCCCCCCCCACCCCACCCACCAGCACCCCCGCGTCAGCCCCAACCTTTCTCCAGGACACACAGCACCCGCCGTCCAGGTAGCTCAGCAGCATCCACCTGCCACCCCAATACCCCAGAGAGTGCCAGCCAAACACCCACTCCTTGCAGAAGGAGGCCACAGGTATCCTCAGAGACTGTTCAGAGTACCACCTGGTGGTGTTGTGTGAATAGGCCGAGGGAGCCCCAAGAACGGGCTCTGTCTCTCGCCACCAGAGGGAGCTCTGGCAATACATACGGTTTTTCAAACTAAAACTCCCCAGTGCACCCTGAACCAGTAAAGCTTTTTTCTCAAATATTCATTATATTAATGTATTACGATTAATAAAATTAAATATTCAGGGCAATTGAACACATAAGTGTGAACATAATGGAAAGAAATCAGTTTGATAAGGCCCAAAAGAACTCTATAGGAAAGAATTTTCACTAGAAATTAAAATTAAATATAAAACTAAATCTGAATTTGGAGTCTAGTGGGTGATAGAAAAATGCCATAACCTGAGAAATATTGTGAAATGTGAATATTTTTGTTTAGTTTTTTAATATCCATGTAGTAAACAGAAAATCAGTTTTAAATTTAAAACCTAAATTTAAAAATAACTACATGGGGCTAGCATACAGTGGAGGGAAAGCTGAATCCAACAAAGCATGGACAAAACAGACTCAAACATGCTCACAGAGAGGTGAGCACCCTGCTCCAGTACGGTGCACTTGCAGGTTTTTTTCTTTGGTGCTCTTCCAATATAAGTGTATAGAAAACATAAGCTTAAGGTAGTTTAAATGGTTCTCCTGGGTTTTGTCAATGATGAAGGGGGAAAAAACCATCAATCATTTGATAGCTTCCAAAGAAGGTGAGAACGTAACTTCTCTTGCTAAGAGCTTAATTTATCAACATTGGCCCTCACAAAAATCAAGAGCACTAATGCCTCTGCCTCAGCCTGTTATTACATTCTGTTTTTCATCTCCAGATTTTAAAATTATCTTCACAAGCAGAAAACAGAGATATGGGTATAGTTAAGTGGTAAAGTCCTTGCCTAGCACATGTGAGGCCCTGGGTTCAATTCCCAGCACTGGAGTAGTTTTTTTAAAAAAACAGTACAGATGCAAAAGGTGCCAGACAGCAAGGGAGACTTGCTCCCGCTGGCCCCAGAGGGTGGTGTATGTTGTGCCCAGCAGGAGCACCTCTCTCTAAAGGGCCAGTGGTCACAAACCCATCCTAAAATAAAACTTGCTTTGCTTTAGCCCACTTGCCACACAGCTCCCAAGGAAAGCGTGGAAAGCATGCACACACCAGGAAAGCATGCTCCATGTAGATTCTAAATCAACACCTGGGAAATACTGGATCAGGATCCTGGGGGACACTTAAGTGACCAATCACTGTGGCTTAACATTTTGGCTTTTTATTCTTTCTTACACTGTTGAAATCTTTTTTTTTTTTAAGTGAAAACCATTATCAGAGTGTGCAGCTGGCTCCACAGGAGTGCCTGCTGCAGACCTGAGCCTGCCGGCCAGGGTGCTTGCCCCTAGGAGCTGCCCAGAACCCACGCGAGAACCTGCACTCTGCGCACCTACCCAACAGCCTTTCTTTTTTTAAGTCCCATGCAATGTACCAAAGTACTATGTCTTGACTTGAAGACTTAGGGGAAGGACAGCGATTTCAGGAACACTGGTGACTGATGACGAGCTATGACAAGAAGCTCACTCTCTGCTGAGTTTGAACAAGAAAAAAAATAAATATGTGGCTCAGAAAGGAAGTTTTCTTTCTCTTCATCACCCTAAACCAAAACCCTTGCGATCTGAAGAGATGTATTCTACACTGTTCAAAAACCTGAAAAATAGGCATCAGTGCTTAAGTACCCAAGCAGCCCGTGGGCGGTTCTCAAGCTCCATAGCTAGGGATGTTATTAACTTGAACTTGGAAATGTAGCGGAAGTGTCAGGGTCTTGGAACAAAAGTAGGACACATAAGAGTCAGGAAATGCCATAGTCCGGCTTTTTTTTTTTTGGTCTGTGATAACAGTAACATGAAAAATGCAAAAGAAATACCCTGATAATTATATTTAGCAATTCAAAAGCACGCAAAATATGCAAGATATTCTTCAGATTTAAACTTTAGAGGAATTGGCAATTAAAAGCTTTTCTATTTTGCTTATTTTCTGTTAGAAAATAAATTAAATGCAATGATCTAGGAAAATTGGGTTTTGCAATGCCCTGCAGGGACACCTGCTGGTTCCATTCTCTGGGCCCAGGGGCTGCAGGGCCATGCCACACCTGACCTGCAGGCAGGGCAGGCCAAGCCACCGCCCACCTTCTCAGCAAGGAGCACAGAGCCAAGGCAGCTATGCACTAAATGCTTTCATAAGTGAATCAGAAAATACGATTTAAGATCCCAAGAAAATGATATGAAGCCACCAAGAAGGTACAAAAGGAGTCTTACTTTTAACCTTGAGTACAAAAGCAGGCATGTGCCCTCGGAGGAGGGAATGGACCTGGGAATCTTACTCTCATGTTCTGGCCTCGTTAACTCTCCATGAGGAATGAATCTTAACCCAGAGCTGGCAGACTCTGGACTTTGCTCCAGTACCAATGACTTGGGCTCTCTGAAAATCAGTTTGCCACCTGCAGGACAGGGACGTCTATGCCTGCCTTGCTGAGCAGTCAGCACTATGTGACCAAACATTCAGGGACTTCTTGCTGCATGAAGCAAATGACACAAACTAAACTGTTGGCTTCAGTATTACCACATGAATCTTGGGATTCTCATCATGACTCCTATGGCCATCAAAACCGCTCGTTCCCAGGAAGCCACACCATAATTTAAGAGGGCAAAATGCAGTGCCACCTTGTTCCCCTCCCACCAGACATAACCATGGAACTTCTCATCTGTCTCTGTTGCTAAATTTGACACAAGAAAATAATTTCCTTGGTATTTAAAAAATATGATAGCTTTAAGAAATCAAGCTGGGCGTGGTGGCGCATGCCTGTAATCCATGGGGCTCAGGAGGCTGAGGCAGGAGGATTTCGAGTTCAAAGCCAGCCTCAGCAATTCAGCAAGGCCCTAAGCAACTTAGCGAGACCCTGTCTCAAAATAAAAAAAATAAAAAGGGCTGGGGATGTTGCTCAGTGGTTAAGTGCCTCTGGGTTCAATTCTCAGTACCAAAAACAAAAAGAAATCCCCTCTTTATCTTACACATCTGTTTTGTGGTTTCTTCCAGAAGGAACTCTTCTGAAATTAATTCTTTTCAAGCCTAGAACATCCATCCATTCTCCCAGGGTCTGCATAAGACCGTATTATCAGCTCCTCTGCTCCAAACCTCCAGGATTCCTTGAGGGGGGCACAGTAGCTGATGATATGCATATGTTCCAAATCCTCAGTGGCTTCCCTCCCTCCCAGGCAAGTTACTTGGAAACATCTTATCACTGATAACATTTCCTGGGATGCAGCAAGGATTTCAGTACTCCATTAATCATACCCAGGACCTCAAACAGAAGAGACTTCAAGAAGGATGACACATCCTTCTTGGAGGAGACCTGGCCCGCCTGATTCAAGGGGACTGTAGCAGTCGGGTGAATCTGACCCTCAAACAAGCCCTTCTAAGCTATTTTCAGGGAACACTACTGACTCCCTCAGAGCTCACAGTCACTCAGGGAAAGCACAGTGTGGAGATTCTGTTATGTTTTCTGGTCAAAATCTTGGTTTTAAAGGTGAATATTGACAGGAGAGAAATACAATAGCACAATCAATACAGCATAATGGTGCACATTTAACACAATAAATAGCTACTCAAGTACTTGGAAAAGGCATTCCCTCTGCGGGTAAGCACCCCTGCACCAGAATTTGTTCATAATACTTCTTTTAAAAGATAATGTAGAGAGCCGGCGCGGTGGCTCAAGCCTGTAATCTCAGCACTTAGGGAGGCTGAGACAGGAGAATGGCCAGTTCAAAGCCAGCCTCAGCAATGGCGAGGCACTAAGCAAGCAACTCAGTGAGACCCTGTCTCTACATAAAACAAAATAGGGCTGGGGATGTGGCTCAGGGGGTCGTGTGCCCCTGAGTTCAATCCCCAGTACCAAAAAAAAAAAAAAAAAAGATAACGTAGAGATGTATGTGAATCCACAGTAAATCTCAATTATTAAAAAATAGTTCAAATTTAAATGTAGAGTCTCCCACAGTGCTGATTTTAGCATACCTATTTTGTAGAGACTTCAAAGTTTAAATTTATAGTATGATTTCCTGCTCTTTTTTTCTTAATTACTTGATGGCAATCAACTAAAATGTTAAGTCCTCCAGCTGGGAACTGAGATGCAGGAAAACGTATTATAGTTTCTAAGTTATGAGGTATTAACTTTCTCATAAAAATTAGGTGATATACAGTATAAAGAAAAGACATTTTCCCATACACTTGGTATTTGAATTTAGAATTTGAATTTGAATTTTAAAAATAATTAGGAAGTTGATGGTGAAGTACAGATATGTCAGAAGAGAGAATCAGAGAGCCTGGCCACACATTTAGAGCGCTCAGGCCACGCCTGGCCAGTGTCCCCAGCCCAAAGGTCTGAGGCCTCACACACAGTAACTGAGCCAAGTTCTCTCTAGCAAGAGGACCTTCGTCAGTGGATACACTGATGGCCTCCTACTCTCCCAGATGAAGACCTGCTAGCTCAGAGGACATTCTGAAACCCCGCAGGAATTCCGACCCAGTGGAGCCCACCCCATTCCCCATGGGAGTCAAAGTCTTTTCTGAGGGAAGAGGAAAAACAGCCATCCAATGACTGCCTCCAACTCCACGGGCACTGGCCTTGTTGGGTCCAGGGTTTGTGGCTGAGAGATGGCCACCTCAGGATCAGGTGACGAGCACCAGAGCCCTGTCATCCTTGGGAGTCCTCAGTGTGCCATCAAGGGCAGAGCCACACTCTCCAGGCTGGACTCCTCAGGGTCCAGCCTGGAGAGTCCCCGCTGTGCACCAGGACAGATGCTCCTGGACCAGAGGCGCAGCTGTGCGCACTCCGTCATCCACCGTCCAGCACGGTGCTGGAGCACGGATGGAGCAGGAGCCTCGGGAACTGCACCCACGTCAGGAATGAAGTCCGCACAGGACGGGAAGGCATGTGCAGGCGAACTCCCTCAAACCCATCTAGAGCTATCACCCAGCGGCTCACGGAGGAGGTCCTCAAGCAAGCCATCTAGACACCTGTCCTGTGACTCCACCACGGGGCTCTCTGCAAAGCAGGGACCTTTGATAAGACAGTGCCCTACAGAATGTGGAAGAAAGGCCCCAGGTTGGGGAAAAGGCAGGAAAGACAGAATCGAGGCCCACCAAGGAGAAAGCACAGCCTCCCTCCATGCAAGGCAAACCCAAACACCCTCATCAGCCTGTGCCGGCTGCCCCTCCGCGGCACATTACTTCTGCCCTGGCAGGCAAGACACTTCAATTAGCAGTCGCGCCAGTGTCTTTGGAAGAACCGAGCTTCCCACATCAGGGCAGGATGCTGAGCTGGGAGGAAGGACGCCCTCGGCTCCCAGACCGAGGGGTCGTGCCTGTTCCCAGCTCTGTGTGTGGTCCAGGAACGGGCGCTGAGCTCCTCTGCACCAAGCACCGCTGCCTGGACTCAGAGTAAGACACCAGACCTCTGGGGAATCCACATCCTTATCAAGAGCAGCAGAACCAAACTTGCACCACACCAGCCCCAGGGTGGCTTGTACCATGAGCCAGCAGCAACAGTGCCACATCCAAAGGTCCCCTGGAAAGCACCTAATCCTGGCCCACATGGTCAGGACACCCAGAGTCTGGGAACAAGACTCATCTGGGTCCACTCACCTCACCCATTGGGTGAGAACAGAGAGAGAAGGCCTGGGACAGGGTGACTGGACACCTCTCCTGCTTTCTGAGAGTTCCACATGCATGAAAATATGCCCTTTAATGTTTGGGGTCTCCTAAGTGGTGGGAAGAGATGTGGGGGCTCGGTGCTATGGCAGTTTCCCTGCAAGTTCAAATCCCCCTCCTCCCAAGGCAAAACTGATGGAAAATAGGAAAACGAGTCCAGAGGCAGCTCCCGCCATTGTTCCTAAGTGTTTGGGCATCTCAGGGGCTGCTAGTGAGGAGCTGGGTTACTCCCTTGGCCTCTGCCCAGATCAGCCTCCCTCCCAGGGATCTCTCGTGGCCTGCCTCCTCCCTCCTCAGGCCTTAGCAGGGTGCTCTGCATGGGGTGTCCCGTGCTGTCGCTGGCTCAGTGTGTCAGGGACTCTTCCACCACAAAGCTATAAGGCAAGTGGCCCCTGTCTCACTCACCACTGCCAAAGCCCAGCCGCACCCAGAGGAACTCATGACATCCACCTAGGAACTGAAGGGGAATGGGATTGCTGGGGCCCAGCACATCCTTCAAGCTCCAGAGGCTCAGATCTAATTCCTTTGCGAATCATGCAGGGAAAACCATTTCAAACTCATGCCTGTAGCCAAATACTATAGACCTCAGAATTCACATCACATGAGGACTGTGGACTCCTTACCAGAGCCAGCAAACTGACTGCCGGACCTAGCAGGCATCCATGGGACACTGGGAAAGTCCTTACAGTCCCACGAGACACATGTAAAAAGGTCCCATCTATCTTGTTTCCCAAAGCCGCCTTCATCTATTTGCAGATCGATCTGCAAGCAAGAGGGCTGGCAAAATCTGAGAGACTGAAGGGAGAAGCCTGAGGAGGGGTTTGGACAGGAATCATTTCATTATAGTTTCAGAAATCAGCCAAGAAATGTCTTTAGCTTCTCATGCTGGACTCTCATGTGAGGAAATCCAGGGTCGACTGCACTTGGGGCTGCAAAGGCACCCGGTGTCCTAAGGCTGTGTGATTAACCAGGGAAGCAGGCTGGGCTGTAAGGGATATGGGGATCAAGTACACCTTTGACATTTTAATAGATTTGCCAAAGGGGGAATCGCAACAAAGGGGCACCACTTCCCATCTGGCCTGCTCATTAACTCTGACTAATTCTTCCTTTGTTTAATTGCTCATTGTGCTCAGCCACTTTACAAGGACGAGGGCTCTGCTAACATCATTTGTGAGGGTACAGTTCTCATTAGCTAGCAGCCTTACGTGCTGTCCAGAAACAGACTGTGGATGCCCATGATCTCCTACCCACAAACAGGAGGCAAGTCCAACCGCAGAGATCTTGTTTGTCAGGGTTTGTTTTATGTCCAGTCTTTGATCTTGAATTAAAACAGACAGTCTCGTTTTGTTTCTTTTAAAAGAAAGCTATCTTCCTGCCAGCCAGTGTTTTGTCAGGATCATATTTACAAAAACTACTTTTTTCCATAAATAGCCAGGACAAGAACTGCCCGTGCCTGGCATCACTGATGATGGTATGACCTCATATACAGCGTCTGGGTCTTCAGTCCCAGGACACGACACTCCATTCAAGGGACTGATGTCCCCACTGCTCCTGAGCTCCGGGGGTAAATCAGCTCACCACTTCATGAGCTGCCTGCGTAAGGCGAGTTCCAAGCAGCTGCAAAGAGAGTCTTCACTGGTCTGGGAAGCGCATGGCAAAGGGGGACAGTACTAACATTAAGAAATAGGAAGAGGAGCTTCAACCAGGGAGGAGCAGCTCAATGTCCCTCACGGGGCTCGGACAGCACTTCAGGGATGACCTGCCACCAGCAGGAGACAGGAGAGGCACCGTGTGTGGACTGAGTGCCCCCCACTTCCTGCGGTCCATCTCAGCAGCCTCCCTATGGTACACGACAGCTTACCTTCAGACTGAGCAGTATCTTTTAAAATTCCTCATTTTCCAAGGACTATAAAGCAAAAAGACAAAAGTGGGTGAATGTGGGAACCCACGCTGATTCTCACGGTCACTCTGCCAGAGGATGATTCATGTGCATTATGTGGAAATAGGAAACAGGGACATCTGGAAAACATCTTGGCATGACAAGACACCAGACAGACGTGAAAAAGGAAGAGTGTGTGTCCACCAACAGAGCCAGCCCACGGAGGGGCAGGGGCCGCCCCTGCCTGTGGGCAAACATGCCTGGCCTCCAGTAGAGAAAGAGGCGGGGGGCGCAGGAACCCAACACACCCCAGGAACTCCCTGAATTTCACACAGCACTACCCTAACATGACCTGGGCCAAGGAAGGCTGGCTGCGGGAGGAGAGGAGTTGGGAAACACGTGCAAATCTATGTATGTTGTGGTTCAGATCTGGAACGTTTCCCAAAGGCTCCTGTGTTAAAGGCTTGGTCCCCAACACAGCACTGTGCAGAGGTGAGGATTTGGGGCAGTGACTGGACCCCGAGGCCTCTGACCTCATCTGTGGATTTATCCACTAAGGGATTCGAAATCTGAATGGGCTACCTGGAGGCGCTAGGAACCGTAGGAGTGGTATCTAGTTGAAGGAGTGGGTCCTTGGGAGTGTGCCATGGAGGCTGTATCTTGTCCCCAGCCCTCTCCTCTCTCTTCTGCACGTGGCTGCCATGGGCTGGGTGGCCTTCCTCCTCCATGCCATTCCACCATGATGTTTCTGCTCTGAAGCCAGCCAACATAAATCTTTCCTAAGTTGTTTTTCTTAGGTATTGTGACCAACACATCAGGAAAAGCAGTTAGCAACAAAAATGGGCAGAGGTGCTTGGAAAGTCAGAACACCAAACAAGGAGAGCTGGTTTCCCTCATATTTTAAGGGATAATGACTCTAGAAGTAGATGATAAAATCACAATGTTGGCGAGAATGGGACCATGATTCCAGACAGACCTCCCAAGCGAGAGCCCAGCTTGTGTTTCCACCAAAAGCATCCAAAAGCTACAAACCCCACCTCCCAAGGCTGCTGTGGTTCCCAAGTCCTCCACTTGCCCCAGCCTGGGTCCTGGGGGTGTCTGTCACAGTGGAGCAGGTTCTGGAGGTTTTCCGGTCTCCATCCGCAAGCCAGCAATCTCAGCTGGAGGTCAGCGGCTGGGTCTTCGTGTCCGCGCGTCTGTCCAGAGCTGGACAGCGAGTGTACTCAACACTCACATTAATCGCTGCTCTAGTAATACCACTAGTACTTGAGTGTTGGGTACATGTGCATGTCTAGGATGCGTCCAATTTTCTAAGGTTGGAGCAGCTCAGTGGGAGCGACTGATGTAGCAAAGTCCCTGGCTGGCAGGGAGCCCACACCACAGTTTAGACTGCTGTCCAGCAACCCTTCTTTCCTAACAGCTGTTCCTGGCTTGGAGACGGAAGGGTCTTGTGGTCAACCAAGTGGAGGGGTGCCAGCACTTATGAAAGGTCTGTGACATCCTGGAGCAAAGGACAACTGTCCATTTAATGGTAACTTGTCGTCCCCAAACTCCTGTCCTGAGAACGCTCTTCCATTTCCATCTCAAAGGACAGCTTTGAATATCCCAAAGAGGGCCTGAGGACCGCATCTGGGCAAAGACTAAACCAGACACTGTTGCCTCTCAGGAATGTTCCCATTCTTACAAACATGAAGATGCTCCACTGGCCTCAAAATACTAGGAGTAATTTCAGATATGCCTAATGCACTAAGAAAATTCTGTTTATTGAAAAACTCTCTTGATATTTATACTAAGTTGTACTTTTAGTGCACTTTGATTTTATATATTTTACACATTGAGAGTAAGAAGACAGAATTTCTTTTTAAATACACGAGAATTTGAAATCATGAATTTAACTCAGATACAGTGCCTCTCACACAGTAAGAGTTTGTTAAATAAATCTTTGTCATTACTAGTTTTTATTGTTACTAGTCCAAATCAGTTAATTTACCTAAAGTTTCAAAGAGCCTACGCAAGTATACTCTCATTTGCTAGAGAAAAGAATTTAATATGCAGGAAAAAACAGGACACCTTCAGCATTTAAAACCACATCCTTACGGCGAGGTGCTAAGCAGCTCAGTGAGACCCTGTCTCTACATAAAACACCAAATAGGGCTGGGGAGGTGGCTCAGTGGTCGAGTGCCCCTGAGTTCAATCTCCAGTACCAAAAAAATAAAATAAAAAATAAAACCACATTCTTTATTCCAGTTGTAGTCTATGTGCTGCTGAACCAAGCACTAAAACCACATTCTTTGTACAGTTTAATTTATATGAGAAAAAAATTTTAATATTCTGCTAAAAAAAAGAGATAATCTTCTTTACTGATCCTTGATGATCCAAATGTATTCTACACAGATAAAAATAATAAGGAATACAAAGAGAATCACCAATCTACAAAGTATACCATACAAAGCACTATATTCTTATATTTTCATTTCATGGTGAAATCATAGCTAAAATTATACTCATTATTAACCATGTATAAATTAACAGATCAATGAAAAGTATTTATAAATTGAAGACTATTGGATTTTCTAAAATTACCAATAACCTTGTCCTTGTCTCAAAAATGAATTTCACCTAAGATGTGATGACAACTAAGGAAACCCCTATCTCTATGATCTCATCTCAGGAGAAGCGAGCTCCTTCACCTTCCAAGTCCTGCTGAAGCGGGAGGTGCTGTGCGATCACTTCAGTACAGCACAGAAAGGGCTACAACGCGGCATGGCAGGTGCTGGCACATTCTGTGTTAGGGCAGCAAGGGAACATCTCCCCCTCCCCAGGGCCACTGCAGCGCTCGCGGAGCAGCCACGGGAGACCATCCGTGAGCTGCACACAGAATCCCAGAGGTCGGAAAGCCCCGCCCCTCCTACCTGGGTGAGATTAGACCCACAGCCTTCCCTGCAGGTGTTGGTTTCTACTGTGGCATGTCCCCAGCAGCAAGACCTACCTAGAAATGCTTGTTCTGTGCCTGTGAAATTGCCTAAAGGAACCGCCAAGAACCCCATGCGGATGAATGAATCCATTTGCAAAGATGAATGGACAAGACCCTCGTAGCTCCATAACCTGAGGAGAGCAAGGGCCATCATGGCCTCCCTGGATGTAGCAGGGCTGAGGAGCCAGTGATGGCCGTGACCTTGGACTTGTGTCCAGAACACATAAGCAATGCTGTCATGCTTGCTGCTTGCTGAGTAGGTCAAGAAGACGTGCCCAGTAAGTGCTGAGGTCACAACTTTAACCTAAAGCCACGAATTTCCTACAGGACTGGGTACACGGCGGAGGTTCCCACAGGCAGGAGGGACAGGGACCCCAGTCCTCACCTCAGGGGTGTCTCTGCATGTCTTGACACAGGTCAAAAATGCCCTCCCCTTAAGGATTTAGGTATTACTTTGTTTTGTTTTTGCAGAGCTGGAGATCAAACCAGGACCTTGTGCACGCTAGGCAAATGCTTTCTACCACTGGGCTATACTCCAGCTTTGGGATTTATCTTAACCCATTAGGTCTCATCTTCCTATATATAGGACACCTACAAAATCTTAAATTGATCAATTTTATAGGTGTCTTAAGAGATTTATAGGTAGTTACAGATGTCCCCTATGGACGATGGGGCAATGGCCAGTGCTGTGTGGAACAGGGCTTCTCTGAGGATTACAGAACGCTGGCTGCTCTGGACAGGGACCCCAACCCATCTTGGGTGGGCAGGGGACTCACTCAGAAGACCTACCAATGCTGCTCCATGTCACAATGAAGTGTCTCCCACGGGTCTATCTGACCAGATGGGGAGCCCAGGCTGCTTTCCTCTAGAACAGGGTCAGGGAATCTGCCCATGCCCCAGAGAAATAGGTCCACCTCCTGGAGGTCCTCTACCCTTCCCACCACTGCTGGCTCACAGACAGCTCAGAAGGCCTGCTTTCCTGGCAGGTGGCCATGATGTAGGTTTATACCACAAACTCAGTTTTAGGGGAACAGGAGCTGACTAGAGACTTCAGGATGTTCTGAACCATGTGTTCCCCCAGTTGGCCTCCTGGGTTAGGATCTCCCAATCTGCTTATCATAGGGAGTGGACTCATTGGCCTTTCAGCAGCGATTTAAAAAGTGGGTGAGTCCAGTGATTCTCAGCCCGGGACAGCTCTGCACACCTGCACCCCCAATCGGGAGGCATTTGGCAATATCCAGACATCTTAATCGGCACAGCATGTGCTACAGGCATCGAATAGTGCCCAGGGAGGCTGCAAGACACTCTGCCACGCACAGGACAGCCTCAACAAAACATCCTGACGCCTTGACCACTCAAGACATCAACAGTGCCAGAGGCAAGAATCCTTGGACTAGCCAGTCTCTGCCATGGTCAAAGGGGTTTAATACTTGTGAACACAGAAACTACTCGGCACCACGTCTGACCTGGGTGGACGGGCGAGGCACAAAAGGCTCCACCTCCTCACTCCCACCTAGAAGGCTGAGGGTTCCGTCAGGGGACAACGGCCACCACCCAGCGTGAAGACACAGAGACAGGCTTACGTGGGGGAGTGGCGCGGAAAGGCAGCCCACACACCCTCAGCCCACAGCACTCCAGGAAGTTCCTCCCACATTTCCAGGCCAGAAATGGAGTCGCTCCCAGACCGGCCACTTCTCCAGCCCCTTCAAATCAGATAAGGCTCAGATTTCGACGACAACCTGCGATTGCTGTGTGATGACAACTTCAGTCCTGGGCGGGCCCAGCGTGTGGGGCGTGAGGCTGGTACTATGATTCACTCGGCCTGGCTAGTGACGGTGGGAGGGTGTGCTTCTTCCCCACCTCTGGGCAAGGATCTGGGTAGCAGCAAGGTTAAAGCCTCCTGTCCAGACAAGAGATGCCCACGCAGCTGTCCCTGTTCCTTAGAAATGCTACAATGCCACTTAATTAAGACTCTCTGTGTTCCCAGGACTGTGGCTTGAGAATGTCCCTTTCAAAAATCTGTGTTAGAAACCACCCAACCTTTTCTACGATAGGATTCATCAACTGGCTGCAACTGCAGTTTCGCCTGAGTAATGAAGCTAAAGCAATGTGTCCTGGTGTGTATGCGTGACACACAGGCCTCATCATATCCAAGCAGGTCTGCTGACAGTGAACATGGTCCAGCTCCTGCTGCATCCAAAGCCTGTCCCTCTACGTTCTGATTCCAGTTGTCCTTTTCTTCAATGGAATCTCTCCCTCCTCAGAACAAGAAGAGCATTTTTTTCTCAGTTGCTTCTACTGGAATTTGATACTTCCTCTCAACTTGGGGTTCACTTCATGAGCATGTCTTGCCCTCAGTTCAAGTTCCCTTATTGAACTCTCCAGGGTTACGGAAGTCAGTGGTGGTTTTAGACAGACATGGACTCGCAAGACTTCCTGCACAAACTCTATTCTAGCAACATACAAATGTTTGACTTTGAAGCACACAGCTAACTCCTGAGAAGGGGCTGCCTTCCCTATCATCTTAAATAGTTGAGAAAATCAGGTTGCCAGCAAAAGAAGAGCTTAGCATGGCTATTTCTGAGTAGGCAAGCATCCAGAGCCCTAATCAGTTTAGGTGGATAACGTTCCCATTGTGTGCAAGGCCACACTAATTACCTAACAGAAAACTTCTAAAGCATCAGTGGCCTTCCAGGCAAGTGGGAACAAACAATTGAGCGGCTCTAAAGTCAGGAAAAGCCTGATGAGTTTAACTGCTGCACTCAGGACACGCTGCCTGGCATTGTATTGATGACTTGATAACAAGGACATCACAGTCAGCCCTGGATGCCTGCATCAAATCTGTTTACAGCCCCTCCAGAGCTTCAGGCTTCTCCATTAATGCCATCTCCAAGGAGAGCAGGAATTAGTCAAAGAGAGCTGGTGATTGCTACTGGAGATATTCCAATTCCCATAAAAGGTCTGCTAGGTTGTGAGTAATACTGCCAAAATGTTTCTCAGAGGGACACGAGAAAACAGCCTCAGAAACAATGATTTCCGCATTTCTCAGGCTGCGACACTGTCCCAGTGAGGTGACTCTGTGTCTGAGCTATCTCCTCCATCTTATTTTTCAAAACCAATCAAACTGAGTTTAATTTGTAGACTCTGGAGAATATTAGAAAACCCGCACAAGGAATGAGGACATTCATTACTTGCTCAGAAGGCCACCTGACCAAGCACCGATTCAAACGCCCTCCTTCTATACCCCTGATCACGGGACCATTACTTGGAGGACTCAGATGTTCTGAGGACACCAGGAAGGCTGGGGAGCTGAGGGGATCAGCTGCTCTTGCTGCCCACTTGGGGCAGGTGCCTTTGGTAGTGATTCTGGGATGAGAGAAGTGGAATCCTGTCTGGCACAAGCTCAGGAGAGCCCCAGGCACCTCCCATCGCTAAATTAAGTGCTTTCCCAGGACCTCCAAGACAATAAGTGGAAGTTTAAAATTTCCCCAGTCAGGGGGAGGAAGGCCCCTTTGCTCCTCAGTGCTGGTGAACCCCAGAACTGAGCTGTTAATGCTCAAGATGAGAAAAGAGCACGCCACTGATTTTATTAAAATCATATAACACGAAATCACCTAGCAATTGCACGGGCTTCCAAGAGGCTTCAGGGTCCGCTCAATAATTATAGTCTTTAAAATGCAAATTCCACATGGCTGAACCTGTAGGTTGCCAGTGTTTCTAGGATTTTTTATTGAATAATCAAACAAAATTCCAGAGTGGGAGATAGAGGAGTGTGCTGAGAAGTTCAGCGGGGACACGGCAGAACCCCACACCTTCCATCCGGTCCTGGAGGAAGCTCCGAGCTTTCCCAATTCCAAGCTCACGCTGGTCTCAGCAGAAGGTGGGCAGAAAAGCTCAGCACAAGAACACAAGCAGCAGTGCAGCCTCAGGATGCACCTCCTGAGCCTTCCCAACCACGGGACGAGCCCTGCGGGGCCTCTGCAACACCATCAGCGCGGGCCTGGCCCAGAGAGTGCCCCTCACTGCAGAACTTCCCCAGCGGCAGCAACATGGAAATGAAATGCTGGGGGACTTGCTCCTTCTTGGAGCAGGCCCTTGAGGCCACCTGGTGGCCCACTGTGCCCAGCCTTCTCTGCAGCCTGTGGCCACCTCTGTGTGGAAACACTTTGTTCAGTCACCAGGCTGGGAAGACAGCAGCCAAAACTACTGAGAAAGCTGCACCTCAACAAGTCTTCCTTGGTATATTTGGATGGGTAGATTTCAGGGTCAAATGGATTGGATTTATAGGTGTGGGAGAGTCTTAGGGGCCCCAGGCCGCTAGAGGAAGCGGGGAACCAGGCCAGCTGGTGATGGGACTGCCCTCGTGCAAAATGAGACACTCACTGCCCTCTCCGGATCCCAGCTTTAAGGGCACAAGGTTAACAGAAAGCACGAACGTGGGCCTAAATTTCCTACCTATTGTCACCATGAAGGTCCGTTTTTTGTGGTTTTAAGAATGTCTTTGTTAGCTCATGTGTATGATTCAAGTTAGATTTTTCTTAAGTCTGGTGGGATGAGAGTACTGGCATCCACTTTCAATAGCCTTGAAAATGCACACTGCAACTAACCAGAGAAAATCCGGGAAGAGCCTGAGCGGAGTGTGAAGGTGGCCTGTGCCAAGCTATTTTCACATACTTCCACATTCAGAGACTGCCCAGGCAAGATAGCACCACTAACGGCCGGTGTGATTTTTAAATACTAATGTCATCATTAGTATTACTAATGACATAAGTAAACAGCTGAAAAGAAATAAAACAATTTTCTATAATGTAGAACGGGGCATTTCACAGGTGGTCTGAGACTCCATAAAACTTGAGGCATGCCTTCCAGGGAGAGGAGGATGGGCCTGCTGGCCCAGAGACACCTTGGTGCCCTGAAGACAGGAAGTGGTCCAAGGAGCACACTGCCCCCTGCAGGCCCCAGGCTGTGATGCGTGGCCACAATGGGGTCCTGCCCTCTACTGACCAGCTTCACTGCCACCCAGGGTTGCCAGGGTGACTCAAACAGCTTCAGGACACAGCTTCTGTTGCTTGTATAAAATCCAGACAACCCCCTCAGGCCAACAAAAATTTTCTGTCTGGATTGGTGTTCCTTAAATAAGAGGGGAGCTTCATCAGACACAAATATGTTCTAATTTTGCATCTGGGAAAGAATAAACATTTACCATTTTTTAAATAAATTGAAACAAGAATGTGATAAATGAAAAATCATTCTAAAAGACTAATTTAAATAGAAGTCCCTCAAATTGAATAGAAACTTTTTTCTTTTCTTTAGACAAATCCTAAATATAGTTCTTGTCCATCAATTCTAAAAAGAGAGCTTGAGTCAAAAAACTTCCTGCCAGTACACTTGTTTATCCAGAATCAAAAAGAAAGACAATTTGAATCCCTTTTTCCGCATACATTGCCAGTGATTATTACAACCTCTGGAGAAAACCTTACAAGAACATTAGTGTCCAGAATAATGTTCAGCCTGGTTTCGCTTCACTTGTATTGCTCTGGGGAAATTATTAAGACAGCAGTGAGGTTTCACCATGAGAAGCCGATTGTTCAGCTAGTGGGTTAGTTCCGGGTGGCTTCGACAGTGAAGGCAACCCAAAAGGAAGTGCTGTGAACATGTGGGGACTTACCTTCTGTCCCTTCACTCCATGGCAGTCACATTTTCCACAGCCAGAGCCATCACAACCACCCTGAAAGTAAAGAGAGCATCTGTAAGTAGGGGAACACTCCTGAGCTGATACCAAGATTGGCACTAACACACTTGAGCATCTTCACCATCATGAACGAGTCATGCCTGCTGCAAGCAGGCCGGGGACACAAGGTGTGTGTGATTCCATGGGCCATCACGCACCTCCTGTGGCGTGCCTCTTGCCAAACAGACAAAACAGCAATCCTGGGGTACAGCCCATCAAAGCCCTGGTCCCCAGACTGAAGGCTTCACTGTGAATGTTGTCCTTTGTTAATTACCACTGGAAATTTTCAAGGACACTGGGCTTCTGGCATGGGAATATCAGGCCTAAGACCACTGGAGACCGAGGGCTCCCCAGGGTGGACTCCATGCTCTGTCCCTCACATTCCCAGGGACACAAAAGAATACAAAAAAAAAGAAAATGTTTGCACAGAGAGAGAATGAATGAACATTAAGCCCAAAGAATGGGTTTTGAGTTCAATTAAGTCTTGAATACTCATCAATGAACAGTCAACAAAAAAATGTTCTTGTAGTTCATTTCTAATATAAAAATCAATGCCAAAAATGCAAAAAAAGAATCCAAAACAGCATGACCGCTTGACAGGAAGGGAACTAACAAGCGTTCAGGGCCCACCAGGTGCCACAGTGAGCTGGCATCTTATTCAACAAGGCTAACAACAGTTTTGAGGCAGGTCCTACCCTACTGCCCCATTTCACAGGTGTGCACACTGAATCAGGAGGGTCGGTATAACCCTCCAGGACGTGGCTGAAATGAGAGCCCAGCTCATCTTGCATCATGTCGATGAGTAACAGCACCCACAGGCCTGCAGTTTCCCCAGAAGAATCCAAGTTTTAAACCCCATACACAGCTATTGTGTAAAGAGCAGTAAGGGATGTGACAGGAGCAACATGGTTCACAAGCCATTTGATGCCTGAAGTGCATGCCAACATTCTGCTGCAGGTGATCATGGTTTCCTGAGAATAAAATGCTATTCATAGCACTGTGCCCAGGTGACATCTATATTTTTAACACACTCAAGGGTTAGCCCCATTGCCATGGAGATCTTCTGCATGAAACAGTTACATCTGGAGATACTTATTTCATGAAGTTAAATCCGAACAAGTGCCTCCAAGACAGTAAGCTGTTCTTCATTTTATATTTTGGAAATGGGGACAATTGACCACAGTCCAAACAAACTCCAGAGATCAGGGATCTGTCTCCTCCTCTGACTCACAATCCAGCAAACTCCGGGCTCCACTCTCAGAGCCTCTGACGTTCCGACCACTGCCTGTGCACAGCTTCGCTGCTCATCTGGGCCCTGGTGACCACTCGGGGTTGTCCAGAGTCAAGGTCAAAATCCTCAACCTGTGCTGCAGGAGGTCCATCCAAACAGCACAGATGAATCTGGGGGACTCTAACAGCCTGGCTCAACTGCCACCATCTCTCACCACCTGGTCCCCATGGCATGGTGACTGCACCTGCTGCAGGCTCTATTCCTCTGAGATTCCATGGATCATAAAGCCCACACGGAGAAAGACATTGACGAGCCATCAACTGCTAGGTCTCACCCAATTTCAGTGTTGTCAAACATGAATATGTTGGCATCTCAGAATCCATGCAGCAGTGGCAGGGCCCAGCTGCCATTGTGTTGGTGGCAGAGGTGTTCACTCATCCAACCTGAGTGACAACCACAGACCACAACCCAGCAAGGCTGCGTGCACAATTCTCAGTACCAGTGCATGAGGGCACGGCAGGGAGCTGCTCCCAAAGGCAGCTCAACATGATTGCATGACGCGGTCACCCCCGGTCGCCCGAGTAGCAGGGAAGAGGTGGGGCAGGTAAGTAACTAGGTAAATCACATGTTGATAAGCACTTAATAACTTGGTTAGCACCCAGACCAGAAATGCCCAGCAAATACAGCAGCCCCAGGTCACTCAGGTTCCCAGCCAGCCTCCCCGTCAGGCCTGCATCACCTGCATGGCGTTCCTGCTCTGCAGCAGGTTCAGAAACACATCTCTGCTCCTTCAGCTCTGCTAAACTTCATTCCATTCTTACAGACATAGCAGGAGAAATCAACCAGGCTGAGCTCAGTTATCTGCACACTGTTTAGGAAGGGCCCCCCAGGTGCCCACATTTAGTTGCAGCAACTCAATAACAGTGCCAAGTGAAATGAGATCTCTACTTATAAGTCAACAGTAATTTCTTTGAAACATTGAACTTGCAGAGAATTAGAGTACTAAAGCTAAAAATGGCTATGTGGCAATTACGGGTTTTTCTCTTCTGCAATGTTGATAAAATCTCAGAAGCTTATCTCTCTTCAATTTGAAGGAGGTTATGAAAATGAACTTCCTGGGATTATTCCCATAAGCTGTCAGTGGACGCCTTAAGTGCAGGGACCCGGGGCCACAGTGGCCATGCTGGGGTCAAGCTGCTTCTCAGGCTTCTGTTCAGTGGCATGTGTGGGTGACATGCAGGCAGCTCTGGCCTGGACAACACTGCAGGTCACAGAAACTCAGGGAATCCAAGAGGAGAAATCAGGACAAGAGGGGTTCCCCGCTCCTCCACCAGCTTGTACTATATATCACACCCGAATTGTTTTAAATCCCAGGCCAGATGTATTTATAGCTTTATTCACACAGGAAATTCTTAACTTCTTTATTCACATAGGAAATTCTATTTCCACTTCTGGCTTTAAGAGGTAGTTCCAAAGAATGGATGATTCTTAGAATATCTAAAGTACAGCCAGCTTTTCAGAAAAAGATGTTTTTAAGGCTATGATTGTATCACATTTCAGCTGGCCTGGCATCTTATGTCAATGGCTTTAATAAGACCAATTAATTTTCAGAATAACAAATAAAATTCATAAATACATGTTTACTTTGCTAAATAAATCTCTTTCAAAATATCACCATTCTGATTTTTTATAGGTTGTTTCATAATAGAGCTTGCTGAATTTCACCCTGACATCTGGGGGTAATCTAGCTGTGATCCAAGGGCACTAAAAAGAATACAACTGGTGTGCTGAATGTCCCTTTACAAGCAAGTGTAATGCACACTTCTGAAAAAGCTAGTTAAAATAAAAGCCCTATGTGGCACATCCTATCTGGCTGCTCTACACTGCTATGCTTGATGGGCAAGTAACCTCTACTTGCGACTCAAGAGTCACAGCTTCATGGGGGACCTCACTTCTTAAAAGTTCATCATAAATGTCGTGATTTCCTGGAGAAGTACATTTTACATCTGGGCCTCTCAGCAAAATCAAAAGGTATGTGCAGCTTGTGGGCCCCCACAGCACCCTGCTGGCTCCAGCTCCAGGGAGTTGACAACAAGCCTGTCCGCTCCTCCCTTGGCCTGGACATGTCGGGCCATCGATGCGCTCCATCCCATCTGTTTCAGATAGGACGGGAGGAACTGGTACATTCTGTGAAGTGCCTGTTCCTTTCCCCTGCACTTCCCCTTGCGGCGTCCTCGGGTCAAGCAGATTAGCTCCAGGTCCTGGGCTTTCTTCCCACGAGACACACTTAACCCCAGTGGTCACAATGGCGGAAGCTGGCCATGAAGGCAGCCCTGCTTGGAAGCCAAGGAATGTGGCTACAAGACCTCAGAGGACAAGCATGCTTTGGGTCTTGGTCCTTCCCACAGAAGGTGACTGTCATGGGCAATAGTAAGTGGGGACCCAGGGGCACAGGAGGAGAACCTGGAAGGCCTTTGTCATTTACCCCTGAAACTGTAGAGAAGCTGAGCAAAAACCAAGTCACACCTGGGAGTCCTTCAGCCTCTTCCCAGGAGTCTGCACCGCCTAAAACTCACCCTGGAGTACAAAAGCTGCCTCCAAGTGGAAGCCACACTAGGCTCCAGCACAGCCCGTGAGACCTGCACACACACCACTGGCATTAAACAAAAACAGAAAACACAGCATGAAAGGAATGCAAAAGTCCCACAGAGCAATCCCTAGACCAAGAGCTTTGTGTTCTCTAGGCCTCTCCACAAGCTTTTCAGGATGGGTTAAAATCATTAATATTACTAAAATCTCCTTTTATGCTCCCATGAAGAGTTCCAGTAAGTAGAACCACCAGTGTCAATGTTAGAGAGTATGTTAAGTTCTAAAAATACACAATGACTTCCCAATACATGATACTCCTGCCAGAGGAGGAAGCCCAGCCTCCTCCCAGGTGCTGGAATCTAAAGATGCCAGGAAGCCCTTCTCCACATCGAGGCCAGCTTCCCTCAGCAGGACAGATGGCAGGACAGATGGAGGGCTCCCTGCTGGTTCTCAGAGAGCCTGTGCACTGGGCAGCTGTGAGCTCTGTGGGGGAGGCACTGTCCCAGCAGTCTGCTCACCTGGCCTGCCCACCGTACCAGAGCATGCCTGGAATGAGTGGACCAGAAGGAGGTCCACCCTTTTTTTTTTTAGTTGTAGATGGACACAATATCTTTATTTTTATGTGGTGCTGAAGATCGAATCCAGTGCTTCACGCATGCAAGGCAAGCGCTCTACCACTGAGCTACAATCCCAGCCTGAGGTCCACTCTTTCTAATGGTTCCCCTGCTCAGATGGAAGATCAGCCTCTGCCATCACTGCTTTACGACTTATGTGTTTCACATCCCACAAAATAGGGACATGTGGAGATCTGCCAAGTTGAAAGAGCTTATCTTTCAAATTCCTTTCCACATTCCCTATGCTGTGCAAAATGTCAAAATAGTTCTGTGGGGCTACTGCTAGTCCCATATTCTTCCTGTCAGATCACTTCCTCGGGGGTCTTCTGAATAATTATCTTCCCAACTAAAGAAATATGTGTAGTAGAAGAATGTGCATCAGGGCTGCTTGAATTAAGTGTGCAGAAACCAAGATGTGTGGCCAAGGGGCCCTTCACACACGGCTGGTGGGACTGCCAGGCAGAGTCGCCCTTTGGAAAACCAGAAACATTCATAAAATTTACCCCTCAAACAACTATGCATAGAATTAAAAAGTTAGCAACAAAATCAAGAGCCAAATATAGGTCAAATGTTGCAGTCCAAATAATTTCTTAAAAGCTTACATCTGCACAGCATTTTTGAACGTCCACAAACACACCCGATGTGTTTAAGGGTGAGTAAATCTCTGCCTTGTTTTCAAGAAGATCATTGTCAATACCATTTCATCTACATTTGTTTCATTATTATTTTATCATAATTTTGTCTTGATCAATTAAGATTGAGGAGATTCCAAAGATGTGATAATAATTCATCATTAATTTAACCAAAAGGAGAAGTTAGTTAAATGATATTTCTGTTCCATTCAATAATAGAAGACGTCGACAGAGAACAATCCTTGCTACTTTTGAGACAATATTTCTGCTCTAATCTGGAAAACAACTGCAAGTGTTGATACGTTCTTGGCAAAAAGTATTAGCATGAAAAATCTGAGAAACAAACCAAATTTCAGTGTGTGGCATCTCCCTCTCTTTTGTAGCGTGACTAAGCTTCCCACATGGGAGACCTTGCAGCCTCCTGCTTCTCGTTACAGCTTGGGCTTGGGAGCCCTATGGGGCTCCCACAAACACCATGCTGCGGAAACCAGGGTGCTTGCTTGTCTCCTCCCCACCAACATGTGATCCCAGCCCTGCTCTCCTTCCCTTCATACTGGCTAACTCGTCGCTGCTGCCTTCCTTCCCTTTCTCCCACTAAACGGGGGTGGACAGTAAATGTTCCTGCTTGGAGGAGAAGATGGCCCAGCGGGAATAATAATAACGAAGCCCAGTGCTTCAGCTCCAGGTCATTGGGCTCTGTCCAGCTGCAGGCAGATGTGGCTATAATTAGTGGTCCCGTGACAGTGGTCCTTGGATGGCCAAGTGTGCAATGAGCTGGCAAGCTCCGTGGGTGTCCACTGGGGCCCACGAGTGGAAATGCACGACCTGGGGCGAGACTTCCCATGACACTGAGTCACTGTCCTGGAACACAAGCCAGCGAGTGGGCTTAGCAAGTCCCCAGCATCAGGGTTCAACTGAGCCTCCTGTGGGCCTCCTGGAGTCAGGGACGGCCCTGGGCGAAGGTGCAAACTTGAGAGACTCTGGAGGCTCCAACTCCCTGTTTTCAGAGCCCAACTGTCGCCATGGGGACTTCTCCCTTGTAGCTGCCCTCTCCAGTTCCCAGGGTTCCCATCTCAGCCCAGAGACAGAACCACTATCTCTATCTCTCTTCCGACCCAACTCCATACCCTCTCGTTCCTTCAAAGAAAAAGTGCTAGTAAGCCAGGTATGAAAAAGACACTGGTCATCTCCTGCAAGTCTGGGGAACCTACAACTCCTCTGTTGTGTTGAAGTCATGGACTCTTCTAGACGTCTTGCTATCTCTTCTCTATGGGTCTAAACACAGACATGCCCCTGCTCCCTCCACACCTGGTCTGGCCCTGTCCTCCAATCTACTTCGCCCCCTTAGCTGACTGTCCAGACATCTGCCTCCACTCTGACCTCTGACTCCCATGTCTAGCCCCCATGGACAGAATCCCAGGGCTTGGGCCCATGAGAGGTGAGTCAGCAGGGCTGGGGGCTGTCACCAGGGTCCTATCCAACCTCCTACTTAACAGATGTTAGGATGTACCTCCCATTCATCCTGCTGTAGACCAGGTGAGCCCCAGATGCTAGGAACGCAGGGTGTGTTAGCTAGCCAGGGGAGGAAGGGAGAAGCCCCAGCTCAAGGAGAGCTAGCTGTGGGATGAGCCAAACTCCCCAGTCCTGCCATCAGGTTCTATGGAGCCAGCTCGCGGAAGGCCCATGGGACTTTGCCCAGAAAGAAAGCAGGATAAGAAGGCATCAGGGGAAGGGCTGGGGTTGGCCCAGGTGCCAGGTGGCCAGGACTGAAGTGACCCAGCTGTGAGGCTGCAGGGCGCTAGGCTCTAGAGGTCCTGGACACAGGGCATGGCACAGAGTTCACGCACAGCAGTGGGCGGATGCACAGCAGCCGCTCCTGCTCCTCTAAGTTCTGTTTATCCCAACAAACAGATAACACCACTGAGACTCAGAAGTGCTCCCTGAGAAGCAGGAGCACATTCTCAGGAAGACTTAGAGAAGTTCCAGCCACTGTAGTATTGCCTAACCACGAGTAAGTCTCCACTTCTGCTGCATCACCAAGCTCCAGCTGTGGCATTTACTTTAAATGCCTGTTTTCAAAGCAGACGTACAGGAGCTTCCTCCGTACCCATCAGAGTTACTCAATCTGCCCGGAGCACCTGGAGCGCAGCTCAAGAATGCAACACGGAGTTCCAGCTGGACACGTTTTAAAGGTTGAAGAAGAAATAAGAGAAGGGAAGGAAGGAGAGAGTAGGAGGGAAGGAAGCAGGAGAGAGTGAGGACGTGCAGGAAGACAGAGCCCAGGTGTGCCGCAAGGCCACCCTGCCTCCTCCCCTGCTGTGGCTTGAGACCTGCTGGGAGGTGGCCCTCCACCGTCATGCCTGGTCCTCTTGCTCAGCCATACATGAACCCTATTTCTACGGTTCCTTTTAAACATCTTTGTTTCTCAGACTCACCACCATCGCGACCACATGCTGTCAATGTTGCTGCAAAGGATCCAGCCTTCTGTGGGGCAGCAGATTTAAAAGAGGGGAGATAGGCCCCAGCCTTGAATTCTCCCAAGTGCCATCCTCTGATCCCACCCGCCATCTTTTCTGCCTTACACCTTCAGACAAATTCCTAACAGGGTCTCAATGTGAAATCTAAGCCACGCCTGGCGGATCTCTGGGGCCTTTCCTTCTACGACCCAACACACACACTGCGCGTTCTCACATTAAGTAAAAACTCCCAAACCGCAGCTTGGCTCAGTGGCACACCAGGGGCTTCGAGGGTGGCTGTCCAGGGGGCTCCATGCAGAGCCCACAATGCCGCTGTCTTCCAATACTCAGGGCCCGCATGCTCTCGGGAAGCGGCACATAAGCAGCACCCAGGGCAGGGAGACCCGCTGCATGCTGAGCATGAGGCAGCAGAGGCGAGTTTTTATTTATTCTCTGCATTCCGCTGGCTGAGCCCTGGAGGTTTCTGACACTGGAAAAGGACATGTGGAAAGCCCACGAGACCACTGAAGTATGTCAAGAACGACGGGCCTCCGAAACAGGGCCACAGAGCCATGCAGCAGGACCACAGGACCTTTCCTTCCTCCATCAAATATGGAAAATCCTAGCTGCTGCCATGACTGTCTCATCCCCTGGAGGGAGGGGCGGGAGGGGAAGGAGGTGCCAGGAGAAAAGCCCAGGCCGACGCACCTTACTTGATGATATAATCGGTTTCATATTCTTGGAGATTCTACCATCAGTGAGACACATTTCATGGATGGTTTTTGTTCTGTCCATTACACTGTATAGCTCACATTCATCTTAACCCGTTAGGCCGTACTTAACTCGTGATAATGCAAGAACAATGTCAATCCTCCTGCAAGAAATGACATAGACCCTGCAGACATCCTCCAACTTCACTCCAGGCAATCTGTGCTCCACCTCCCTAAGAACGCTCCACCCAGAGCCAGACTTGTGGGTGGACTTTCTCAGGATTCCAGCACTGTTCTGGGCCCACAGGAGATGGTGAATAAGGAGTGGGTCCTTCCCGTGAGTGATTCTAGTTGAGGGGGAGAAGCTTGCACAGGAGCCACACTGGGAAGGATCGCTGCTGCTGCTGTGGACTACACGGTGCTCGAGCAGGAGAGCCGCTCCAGACTGGGGGTGTGCTCAGAGGAAGGCCAAGGAGTGAAGAGGGTGACGCTCGCCAGCAACACCGTCAAGGCCCACTTGGCCCCACGCACGCGCTTTATAGAAGCAGCAGGGTACCGGAGCCCTGACCCCAGCGGGACATCAGAGCCTGGGATAGCGGACAAGGACGTCCCAGGAAGAGGAAGCAGGGCGAACCAATATGGAGATGAGAAAGCCCAGAGCATTCTGAGGACCCTGGAAAGGCCGGCTGACCCAGGACGGGGCCCTGCACGTGGCCAGGCGGGCGTGGCACATGGTCAGGGCTGCAGCCACTGTCACGAGGGCCCAGCTCCAGGCGGGGTGACCATTCACCATTCTAAGAACTGCACAAGGGCACAGCTTCTGTGGGCCGGAACCTCGGCCTGCACGCTGCATCCCACAAGGGGGTGTCACTTGTTAATTCACTGCAATGTCCAGTCCCAGAGAGATCACAGAATATCCTGCGAGGACAGCAGTCACAGCTATTCACCTTTCTTGTCTGACAGGGGACCTGTTCTAGAAAAATCTGCATGTTTAGACTAATCCCAGACATTCAGAATGAAGCTAAAACAGGATTTTCATAACTACACTCAGGGTCAAATACCAGGCTCACTCATTAAGTCACTTTTCAAAAAGAAATGGATTTATACTCTTTGTACCCCACAGGCTCTAAAGTGTTGTGGTACATTTCCCAAACCCAGGGGCCTCGCCTTGGGAAGATCACCCCCTGAGGGTGACATTGCCTGATGTATATCTTTAAAACCATGTCTGAAAACTCAAACAAAATGTAAACAGAAATTGCAAGTAATACACTGCAGTTCTGAACACCTGCAGAAGCAACACGGCTCCTCTGCACTTGACAAATGGCCAGAGACCCATCTGAAGATCTCTGTGTGACAAGCTTCCTGGGCACATGCACACTGGAGCACAGCAGAAGCAAAGTTTCCTCAGTACTCGGGTATAATGGCTGGTGGACCAAAAATGCTACTGTGCAAACCATAAATGGCACTTTCAAAAGACCTACCTCAAAACACAACTGTAACACTTATGGTTAAAGAAAAAAACGGGGAAAACCACAGAGGAAAACCAGGAGGTTGCTGGTCAAAACCGTGGCTTCTCAGGGGCACCCTGGTGTTGACACTGTGGCCAATGCCACCGAGAGGGATCTGTGGGGATTTCTGTGAGGTCCTGTGGTTGATTGCTCATTTCCAGACCAGGTTTCCCCACCCGCTTAGTGTATACGATCAACACACAGTCCACCCATCCACAGGCATGCTGACGAGCTCAGGGCCATGGAGCTCCAACTGCAGCAAACCTCCTCAGCTTTTCCAAGGGCAGTGAAGAAAAATATTTAGCAGAGTTGAGCCACTCACAGTTAATTATGAAAATAAATATAAAGGCTAATAGCCTTTCAGTCACGTTGACTGCCATCTGAGTTTTAGCAGAGCTTTCTTAGAAACTGGAGCTCACTCCAGCTCCCGGTCCTTTGCTGGGAAGGACAGGCAGACAGCCCTGGTGTATCTGCTCTCTCATGTACGGCCCCTGCAGACAGATTTCCCAGTATCCACTGGGCGGAAAATACAGTGCAGTTTTAAGAGATTTTTGGATATAAAAGTGAGGTTTCTAATGGCGAAACACTGAGAATAAGAATTCAACATCCAGAAAATTCTAGATGTATTTTGCTACCACTTACCAGTAAGTTTAAAGTAAACAGATATAAATCATGTTGAGTCAAAGTGAGCTGGACAACCCTCAAGAAAGTAAAATTGAGACATGTGCTTTGAGTTTCAAGATTATTTCTCTCTACCCCAACTATGGGCCTTCCTTTTATTAAAAACAATCTGGAATGACCAGTTGATGTTAATGATGAATTAATATGTAAGATAATAAATAATACTAGCTTTTCTGTCATTATTTGACTTCAGTTTTAGGTTCATAACAGCTTTTGGTAATCTCATCACACAAAGAAAACTGACTCAGTAGTTCCCTATGTATATTTTTTAATCCTTAAATCAGGAAATAGCTTTGAAGACAACAAGGATATGTTCGACACAGTTTCAGTGTTAAGTGCATTTGATGTCATTAAAAATGAAAAGCACTTTTGGTCTCGGTAGCCTTAAGCAGCACCCACAAGACCTCTTTAACCCGAGGACCTCACTGAGCGGCTACGCCCGGCAACATACAGCATCCTCTGAGGACGCCCAAGAGCTGGGATGAATCAGCGGAGAATGGTTCACATTCCTTCCTTCCCCACTGGCCCCTGGAGCATGGCCTTGGCAGCCCTCCTGGCCCACCTCCATGTGCCACTCCACTGACCTTGGGAGCCACCGCCATGGCTTTCCCCGCCTGGCTAATTTGCATGCTTTGCCTATTTAAGGCAATACTCGCCAGGCCTTGCTTTTCTCCCAACCAGCCCTCATTTCCTCTCTTCCATCTGCCCTGCCTTCATTGTTTAATAATTTTTTTTAGTGTATTGACCCTGGTTAAGTAGCTCCAACAGTAACTACTGCGTCGTTTATTTTCTCATCTGACAGGCCATATTTATTCTGAAGTTTGTGCAAATCTAAAACAAATTGTTCCAATGTTTTTCGTTGACAAGGATTACTGTTTTCGAAGGCCGCCCTAGGTGTGGCAAATCCAAGATGGGAAATGTTCTCTCAGCACCAGAGGCCGAAGGAGCCAGTGGACTAGACAGGGAACAGGCCTAATCCGAACCCACCCCAGCACAGTCACCTGTGGGCAGCATTGGTAAATTTGGGGTCATACAAAAACGTGAAACTGAAAGTCTCTGTTGAGAATGTGTGTAGGACATGATGCATAGTCGCTGCTGATCCAAACCAGCCAGTCGTCCCAACAGGATTCTACTCATTTATTGGCCACAAAAACAAGACCAAGCGACAAACAAGGGCTAAGTGCCCAGTGAGCGCTGTACAGGCACTGGGCTGGAGTGGCCTCTGTCGCCTGTCCTGTGCTACCTAACCGGAGCCACCCCAGCATTCGGTGCCCAGGCAGCTCTCTCTGTATGTGAGATGCATGGCACTGGCCACCACTCTGATCCTGCTGCAGCTCTACCTGTGTTATGTCCATCTGACCACACACTCCATCACCAACTCCCAGGTCAGGGCCACTCCCAAGTCCTGCCCCTCCAGCCCACTGGCACCACCAGGAACCTGTCCACCAACAGTTCCAACTGTGCCCGGAAGCTTCATCCTAGGCAGGTGGGGAAGACGGCCGCGCAGTGATGGGAATGGACTCTTCAGTGACCCCACACACAGAAACAACTAAAATGGTCAATTTCATGTAATGCATATTTTACCACCAAAAAAAAATGTGGAAGTTTTTTTGTTTTGTTTTGTTTTTTAACCAAGTCCACACTGACAAACATAGAGGGAGAGGAGCACAAAACCAAGGCCCACCAAGACCTCACTTGCACCTGAGGAGTCTCACCTAACTATGGTGAGTCCCAAGAGGCTGTGGGACTGCTGCCCTTACAGTTGAGGACAGAGGTCGGGGAGGCCTTGCACTGGCCGGGGAGTGGGGAACAGAGCTGTACCCCTGGGCGGAGTGCCAGAGACATCCCTCTGTCTCTCTACAACACATAACCTCAGCCCTTAACCTTCCCGTGGACAATGCGGAGACGGCAGGGGTCACTTCAGGGTGTGCTTGCTCACCTGGGGATTTGGTGACCAGAACAGCCACTTGGCCTTTCAATTTATATCAATAGCGGCTCAAAAATCAAAGGTGATTCTCATACGCTCCTCGGACGTGCATAACTTCGGTATGTGTCTTAATCTGCTTACGGACCTTCTTCCTTACTCTGAGTCCTCATCTTTATTTAGATAAAATGACACAGAGGTCAACAGGCCTGCAGGTGTGCTTCATCTCCAATCCCGCTACTGTACAGCAGAAGGAAACACAGCAAAGGCACTGGGCCCGCGGGCTTCACAGCACACGCGGGGAGGGAAGTGCAGACAATGCTCGGGCGCGCGCCGCCTGCCACGCTCACTACACCCGCCAGGAACTTCCAGGTCAAGGTCTATGTTTCCCCTTCCCCTGATCTGCTGCCCCTCCCGGTTTCCCCTTGGTGATGCCCTTCCTGCTGAGGACTGAGTTATACAATCTGATTTCATTGCTACTGTGGCCAGGAGTCACCCAGTACTTCCACCCAAAGGCATACTCTTGGCCCTGACCCCTGAGGACCTTGAGGGAGTTGCACACTTTCAACCATGATCCTGAACTTTGTTCAGATGAACCGAACTGCCCTCCAGCAGGTAGATCTGATTGGCTGAGCCCTTCCCACTCACCAGACGCTCCTGGAAAACTTCCACAAAGCAGAAAGTGTGCCATGGAGATGAAACCAAAGGGCACACGCACACCCTTCTCCACTCCAGGCAGAGGGCAAACCACCCTGGGCCACAGAAAGTGAAAGGTCTTCAGGGAATTCGGGGTAGCCTTTGACCTCCAGGAATGACATCATACACTGAATCAAATACTTTAAAATCAGGAACGAAAGTTCAGAGGAGAAAACAGAGCACACTGCGCTATCCCCACAGGTGGGGAGTCCACCTGTCAGTCACTAAATCATGTACAAAGGAGATCGTTAAGACAGACTGTGCCCTGGCACTCCCTAAAAACCACCCTGATACAGGTATCATGATGAGTAAGCTGTGTTTCGTTTTTATCATCAAAACGAACTTGGTTGTTTTTTAAGTTCTTTTTTTTTGGAATTGAGTATTTTTTTAAATGAATGAAAAATAACTTCTTGTGTAGTATGATAGCTTTGCCAATTGTATATTTAATGAAAAATGTACACATAATCATTAAAATGGTATTCTGCTTTACAGATCTTTTTTTGTTTTGTAAATACCTACTGGGGTTATTTTATGGATTGTAAAGCATAAGTTTAGCTTGTCTGTATTATAATGAAATAATAACAAGTTCCACTTATGGATATAAGAAAACCTAGAATTAAACAGTTGAGTGACTACTGCTCTCTTAAATACTAGGCCAGGATTTATTTTCAGAGCCAACACATCTGCAACAATTGCATCAAAAGAAAAAATTGGGAACATCCTTATCCCCACCACCCCCCACTAGCTGGCGGGAAGCTGGAGCAGCAGCTGTATTCAGCTGCTCCCATGGGAATGCTGAGGTGGCGCCCCGCCCCTGACCATGGCAGGCCCCTGCACTGGCCTTCCATCCCACCCTCCTGGGTGTAGGCTTGTTGGTTTCTGAGGTCAAAGGTCCCAGACTCTGGTCCTTATTTCTAGGAGGTACCGACAGACTGGACTGCCAAGGAGTCACAAGGTTCATAAAAATTCATTCTCAGCTCTGAGGAGCACATTCACCATGCCCAGGAGAGCCATCTGTTCTGTCCCCTGCAGGTACCTGAGCAGCCCCCGCTGCACAACCTCTGCCCAAAGCCAAAAGCTCAGCAACCCCTCCTAAGCTCCCTGCAGCTCAAGTCCAGCAAAATTCCCAGTAGCCTAAGAAGGCAGAGGGAGGGTGGCAGAAAGAGGAGAGAGAACAGGAACAGGGGACACGTGCACTCAGGTAGATGCACACTCCTGCCTCGCTTTTCTGACCAACAGAGGACGTCGGCTCCAGTTCCCTACACTCATCCCTCAAGCCATACTCTGTACCAGATACGTGGGTCCAGCACAAGAAGGCACAGGACCGCTCACACTGCTTTGTCCTCTCTGTTTCCTTCCTTCATGTCCATCACTCAGGGACTGATCCATGATCAACACCCTCCAGAGCCCATGAGGCCACAGGAGCCCAGGGAGTCCAGCCGCTTTACTTCTGGGACATCTTGCTTACGCTTTGCCCTCATCTCCTGCCCTGTTTTACTAGACTGTTCTTCCCCTCGTAATCTGTCACTAAATCACCAAAGCATGCTGGCGTGCTGGGCAGCCTGAGCATCACCAGGAGCTCAGGAAGGCGCTTCACGTTCAAAGTTACCAGAGAAGAAGCAAAGCACACCGGCACTGCCATCCAGCAAGATGAGGGATGAGATAAAGAAAGAAGGTAGGGCAGTCGAAGACCATCAAAAGGTCAAAGAATGAAGAGTGAGCTGCTGTAAGAGCTTGGCTTATTTCCTATCTATAGGCCTCAAAACCCTCCTACACATGCACACAGAGTCATCAACAAAGCCAGACGAGGCCAGGACCATATTTTGAATAATTATGAGTATCCCAGCGGCCAAATGAGAGGGTGAATGAGGTGGGCCACAGCCTCTAGCAGTCCCAGACGGTGACACCCCTCACTGAAGTCCTGCACAGCTGCCTTCTGAGCTGTGCGACTGACAGGGAGCTGAGAACCGCACAGCATTCCTGGTTTTCACAGCAGAGCTGAGAGCCAGCACCAAGGCAGAGGACCCACAGGCGGCTGAGGCTGAGGAGCCTGTCCCACCCGGGGTGCGCTGGGCCTGCGTCTTAACACAGGTGACAACTACAGGAAGTCACAAGTGACTTTCAGGAAGCAGGGGGCCCCTCCTCCCTGCAAAGTCCCCATGTCCTAGTGCATGCTGTGAGGACACTGGCACCACGAGAGGGGCATCTGAATGACCGCATGCATTCCTGAGGCACAGCGCACCGTGGCAGGCTCCGGTTTGGGAGCTGGCAGAGAAGACAGGTGGGCCCCTGAAGGCGACACGGCCCCTCCTTTCATTTCTACTACAGCAGAGCCACTCTCCACGCTAGAGCAGATTTAGGTGGAACACTCCTGGGGAATCAACCAGACACCACCATGCCTGTTAGGATGCTGCGTGGGGTACGGAAGGACTGTCAGCTCAGTCATCTCCGGCGTTGTTGCTGAGAGACCTGGATGGGCCACTGCAAAGAGACTGATGCCCACAGGGACGGCTCCTGGCAGCAGATGCTGCAAACACAGGATGGGGCTGTACACAACCCAGAGAATGAAGTCATGCACCAGCCTGCACCCCCGGGAAACTCTGCACACAGCGAAAGATCGCCATGGCGATAAAGAGCTGAAAGCTATTCCCCACCTCAGCTATTTCAGCCTTTCGGCCTCGGAATGAGCTGACAGATGGCAGCTTCACACAGCGTCGCGCTCCAGGCAGGGCCAGGGGAGCTGTCGAGTCAACTTCCTCTGAACTAGGAAACAACAGACTGGACATGTCACAGCCCGCCCAGAGCAGGGCCATCCTGACTGTGTGGACTGCAGCTCATGAAGAGCAAGTCAAAGCAACCAGACCCAGGATCTCCAGCCCTGGGTCACACTGACAGAAAGACGGTCCTGACCCACATGTGGATGAGAAAACAGCAGTGGTCACACAGGACGGTGGCTGCAGGACAGACAGGGCAACCTGGGCCCTGGGCTGGATGCTGACATGGGATAAACTGCTCTAAAGGACAGCGCTGGGACAGCTGTGGAGAGCTGAAGGAGGCTGCTGCGTGCGGCACCACTACAATGCTGATTTCCTGCGTTTAATAAATAAGCCATGCTAGGTGGAATATCCCTGGCTGGGAGACAACGCTGACATGTTCAGGGCCCAGGTGGATGACATCTACAAGTTACACTCAAATGGCTCAGGAAAATTAGCCACAACAAGGAGACAAAGACGCGCAAATGCAGGTAAGTGCCCACGACCCAGGAGGAAGGCGCACAGGAGTTCACTTCCACCATCCTGGCAACTTTTCTACAAATGCAACTGTTTCCAATTTTGAGGTTCTTTCTTAAGGAGGATAAAGAAATACTAAAAAATTGGAAAGGAAACCAAGACTGGGGACAGGGTGTCAGGCAGCTGAGTTGCACCCTGCTGGACCAAATGTAAAGCAAGCCCTTTTGAGCAGATAAGGATTAGGCACAAAGGAAGCCCCATAACAAGGGCAGCAGCTGCTGACAGGAGCACAAATCACACAATGCCACTGCTGGAGAAAGGATTTCCGGTCACCCAGTGGGCCCTGCGCTCCCCGCCAGCGACCCTGGCCACAGGAAGGACCTTGCCCATCTGATGTACAGGGAGCCCTTGGCACGGCAGGGCTGGAGGTCCTGAAGGGACGAGGCAGCCACACCAGACCTACTGGGAGGATAGCAGGAGAACACAGGAAAGGCTCCTCCAGGGCACTTGGGGTTCCCAACCAGCACATAAAGATGGGGGCATTTTTTCTCTCTCCCTTAAAGGCATCCTGAATCACACAGCTGTGGTCTAGTTGCCACCCCTCCCCCTTCTCTGCATTGTCTTCTGCATGGTTGTGACAGCAGGAGAGCTTGGGGAACCTGCCACAGCACCCCTGCTCCCCAGCCTCTGCTGGCTGCCAGCTTTCTCTTGAGCTGTTTGCATCCGTCCATAGCCCTGCACGCACCCAAAGAGCAGCCAGGCTCCGCGCCCTTCAGGCTGTCATGAGGCACATGTCAGAAGCACTCACTGCAGAACGGAAGCCAGAAGCGAGGGCGGGCTGATGAGTGAGGCGCAGGCAGTGACGTGAGAAAATCTGCCACTTTTCAAAATTTGCAGATTTCAAGCATTCCCAAAATCAAAGCCCTAAAATTGGTTCAAATTAAGACAACTAATAGCTTTGAATGAAAAAATAGTCTTGTAAACTATTTAAGACGAGTATGTTAGGTCCTGATCTTGACCCTGTTAGATGTGTTACGTAGGACTCTGGGTCCGTTACCCTGGGCTCCATGCCACACATGGCCAACTCCCGGCACACTGCTGCCAAACCGAATCAACAAAATGCCCTGGAAAGCACCAACTCATGCCCCTGGCCCCAGGAGGAACATCCAATAGGCTGTTATTAAGTGCCTACAGTATACAAGACACAGTCACCGGCCACAATCAATTCCCACCACCGAGTCACACACCCAGGCCCAGAGGGGGCCGTCTGACTGTAACCTGCTGGAGAAGCACAAATACTGCCACACCTCCAGGGGAGGGGCAAGGAGGGTGAACAGGCCCTCTAGCATGATTGAGCTCTCCATGCCCTGCCAGGCTAGGCTTGGGAGCTTGGATCTGACACCGAATGCAAAAGATGGCAGTGATCTCTGGCGGGGGGTGAGAGGGCTGAGGGAAGGAACTGGCGTGACCCTTTCTTGAGGGTTAGATGGCACCATCAGCATGCCGAAAATGTTGAATAGAAGAATGACACGTGGCAGAATTACCACTGCCCTGACTGAGAGCTCACCATTGGACTTCATTTCCAGGCAGTGTGGTGGGGAAAATGATCTTACATTCCACAGAGCTTAGAAAAGGCACCGGCCATGCCACTGCACCATGGCCATGCACTGGCAGCATGACTGGTCACCTAGCCTCCCACACTTCAGCATCCTGTCTGCAAAGGCAGGAATGGCGCCCCCCACCAGGATGACTGTAATGCTGAAACACAGCAGCTCACCTCAACACAGCGCACCGCGGGCTCAACAATCTCACTTTTTTTCTCAGGTAATCTTCCAGGAGAAGGTAGATTAAAAATAAGGAGGAACTTGTTGGAGAGGTGAGAAGTGAGAAGGAACCTCCAGAAAAAGAGCAGAAACACACCTACACACACTCTCACCCACCCAGGGAGCAAGGGAAGGGAGAGCTGCCCAGCACGACCCTAGCATAATGGTGTGCTCCTCAAAGAAGAGGTGCGTGATACTCCCTTCAGTGAACACAACAGTGGACAATTTTCTTTTAAATGATTATAGAACTTTAAGGAAAGTTCTAGAACATTAGCTCATATCCAGAGAAAAAAATTCATGCCCTGATGTCAGTAAAATAAGACTTTTCTATCCTGCAGTGGCCAAAGCACATGCTTATAAAACCACTATTCATGTAACTTAATAATGCAGAAAAGTATAGAAAAAACAAAACCTTTGAGAAATCAGGGGCTGATATACTTTTCCCATAGCATAGGGGAAAATCCTAATAAAATTATATCACATTATGCTGATAGAAATCACACCTCTGGTTTTCCTGCCAAAAACACATGACCTGAATTGGGTCAGAAGGAAATGTTGGACAGCCCCATGTCAAAGGGCACTCTATAAAATCACTGGTCAGGACTCACCAGAACTGTCAAGATCACCAGAGGCACAGTAAGACTAAGCATTTGTTCAGACTGGAGGTGATGGAGGAGATGTGATAGCCAGGTGTGGGGCTGTAGCTGGACTACAGAAGAGAAGACGACCATGGTGACCGGTGGTGGCATTTGGACAAGGTCACCAGGTCAGGTAGCAGTACTGTGCTACAGCTATCTTCCTGTTTTGACCATTGTTCTGTGATTTTGTAGGATGTCAGCATTCAGAGAATGTGAATGAAAGACATAGGAGAATATTTTGGAACTTTTTTCTAGTCTAAAGTTTTTTCAACATTTTAAATTTCTTAAATTACTTTTTTAGAAAATCTGAATAACTTACCAAGACACCTCATTTCATCTGTGGTTTTTCAAAGCCAATCTTTCAAGTACACTCAATATTAAAAGAATCAAGATAATCAAGGGGCAAGATTATATAGTATTTACCAATGCTCTATATCAAAGAGGAAGAGATGAATTCGTTCAGAAACTTCTAGTCATAGCCTCTCTAAAATGAAGAGAAAGGACCTCTGCCAGTAACATCCTTTAAAGCTTTACTTGATTCCTTTTTGCTTTAAGAGCTATGAATTGTAGCACACAGGTGACAGATGGCTTTGAAATTTAAGTGAGACCTCGTTTTTACTTCTGCAGTAACTTGGGAAAAAAAGAGTATACAAACACATATTATTCCACAAACAGAGTGAAATCCTGTGATTTCATAGACCATGGATGCATAAACTTATGAAGAAAGCAAATGCTGTCTGTCTGAAGAGGTACCTCATGCTATAAATCAGATTGCATGGGGGGCAAACACTCTCCAAGTTCAGCCTGCTCACGGCACAGGTCTGAGATGCCCTGCTCACAAGACGGTCTTCAGCCACTCTTGCCACTGCCTGTGCTGGGATCGGCTGAAGGCATGTGGTGGTGGCCCAGTCGGCACCTGCCTCAACCCCTACGCCTTCCAGCCTCCATACTGAGCTCCCTCTCAAAAAATGTCAACGGTTCTCAGCTCTGTACACACAGATGTTCACCAGGGGTGAAAAGCAGCTACATGTAAAAAGAGAAGGCCATATCCTGATACTGACGACCCTTTTTCTGACAGAATTGAGGCCCAGGAAAGTTGGCTTTCTACCTCAGCAGTTGAGAGAAAAGCCACGCTGTAACAAGGGCTTGCAGCCAAATGTGGCCAGGCTAGTGTCAGGACCTGCCCCGCCACCCTCCTCTTGCAGGAGACAACCATCGAGGCTGCGGAGCCCAAGCATCAACCCTCTGTGCTAACAGTGAATAAGGTAGCCCAGAACTCAGTGAAACTTCTTTTACAGCCTCCTTTATTCAACAGAATGACCACGGTGAACACTTTCGAAGCATACTATACTCAGGTAGCAGATGGCTGCCTGAACTTTTCCCGAGAGCAAGCATTTTGAGAGCTGGGCTGCCTTTTGGATCCTTGGGGCACTATTGGCTTGGTTAATTATTCATTTTTATGAATGCAACAAGTGTCTAGAAAAAAAGATTCATGCTTTGTTTTTTGTTTTTGTTTTTTGGTACTGGGGATTGAACTCAGGGGTACTCGACCACTGAGCCACATCCCCAGCCCTATTTTGTGTTTTATTTAGAGACAGGGTCTCACTGAGTTGCTTAGCGCCTCGGTATTGCTGAAGTCTGTCACCAGTCTCCTGTCTCAGCCTCCCAAAGTGCTGAGATTACATGCGTGCACCACTGCGCCCAGCTAAAGATTCATTCTTAATAGTTTCCATTCCAAAAATTCTATTATTGAGCTTCTTTTTGTGTGGGTATGGTATTAGGGATTGAACCCAGGATCTTGCACATACTAGGCAAGGCTCTACCACTGAGCTATAGTCACAGCCCTTTTTATTTCATTTTGAGACAAGTGTTACTGAGTTGCCCTGGCTGACTGTGAACTTGCCATCCTCCTACCTCAGCTGGAACTATAGGTATGCACCACCACGCCCGGCTCTGAGCTCCCTATCTGAACAATGCTTATATTCCTGAAATGATCACCCAAGGCTGCTTCTCTTGTTGAACAGTATCTCTGGAATTCTGCCTTCCAACAACTCTAGAATCCAGCAAACACAGAATTTTCTTCTTTTACCAATGTATTGCCAAACCCCTCAAAAGTCTGATGCATAATACATGGTTGATAAGCAATTGTTGCCTAATTGAAGGGATCAGCAAATAAACCAGGCTTTAAAACCACCCCCTTACCTCAAGACCAGAGTTTAAAGATTAGACCCTAAACTCTGAAGCTTCAAAGGATGATATTCTGTAAAAAGAAGTCTATAAATCAAACATCCAACTTGATTTATAAACCCAGATCTTAGAGTCAATCACTGCAGTTGAAAAGGGTATAAACTTCCCAGCATATCCAACTAGTATAAAGAGAGGCTAAAGGCTTACCATCTTGCTTCTTTTGCTTAAAGGACAGGCAGGGATTTAAGGGGTGTGAAGTCTGTCAACCACACCTTCTAGTTTCATGGTTAGAGTGATCAATGAATTTGACCCCATGCCATCAGCTCAGCAGATGCAGGTCCTCTTTCTAATGAGGGTGATGAATCAATAGTGTGTGGCTGGAGCTTGTTCAGGGTCACAGAAGCTTATTCAAAAGCCAGCACCAACATCCAGACACACAGGAACACTTAGGCTGCAGCTAAAAGCACTGAAGGGTGCCATCTGCCTTCACTTCCAGTAAGCTTGAGCATTTATGAGTTTTGGAGGCAGAAAGACCAGTAGGATTTTGGGGCCTGGGCAAATGCAAAATTAACTTTTCTTTGAGAATGTGCCATTATAATGGCATTAATTACGCATGTTTTTTATTTTCAATAAATATTTAGTAAAGGACTATAAAAGATAAAGTATTGTGTTAAGTCCTAGCGATAAAGGAAATACAAGAGGCCCTATTCTCCATGAGCGCGATGTCAATGGGGAGACCATGGAGAGCAAACAATTACCACATCACCGGCTACTTACTATCCTAAAACATGAATACAGATGGGAAAAAATCTGTTTTTCTTCTTGATACAGTAGCTCAAACCTAAATCACCGAAGAATGCAAGGTGGCTCAGGAAGTGGGCCCCAGGACACATTCTGTGGTTCACTACCTTTTCTCCCCACCAGTGGTGTTAGACATTCGGTCCTGAAGCTCACACAACCCTGGGAGGGCGGAAGTCCAATGGTGAGCACAACCTCCAGGAGGCAGATCTGCATCTGGATCTGGCTGCATCCCTTGCCATGCTTTGAGCAAGCCACTGACCCCACAACTCCCAAGTGCCTCCCAGTTACATCGGGACTGTGTCGTCTATCTGCTGAGTTGGTGTGATATATCACATATGTGAAAGTATGTGGCAGACACTCCAGATGCCATAGCCATCTCCAACATCATCGCCATTTCTAAACTGAATTGCAGTGAGAGAAAGGTCAAGAAAAGAAGAAGAGTGATCTAACTGGGACACCAACAACCACACTATTTGTTCATCAAGTCATAACATTTTAGAAGTGGCTGAGCTCTTAGGAATCCACCATTCAACCTCCCTGCTACTCAACCCAGAGAACTGATGTCCCCAAAGCAGTGACACACCAAGATCAAGAGAGTCAGGGCAGAACTTGAAGCCATTGCAACAGGCAGCAGTGGCATCAAGGACTGTCCTTGAGGCCTCCCATCCCTCAAGAGCAGGGGCAAAAGTGTTTGTTCTGATCTAGATATCCTTGCTAGCCCCAATCACCTCCCACTCCTTCTCCAAGAGAGATGGTCAGATGTTTGAGAGGGGAGCTGCATGCAAACAACCAGCTGCATCTAGAAAGCCGAAAGTCAACAGAACCACTTCACCCATGAATGCCAGTTATGACCCTGCCATCGTCCATTTGTATTACACAGCTTATAATTGATACTCCACCAGACTGTCTGTCCCCACCAACATACAGGAGAGTCCCCTGAAAATCCTTGACAAAATGAAGCTTTCAGAATGATGGTGGTAACTGCATGGCTTGCCCTCACTACATCCCTCTCCACAGGAGGGACAGTCGATTAATTGCCTGATGCATTTCTCCAGTGATAAGGAGAGGGCCAGATGGATATGGGCTCACTGCTGTGATCCAGTCATTGTTTAGCTCTGTCATAATTTGACATTGCACTGACTTGGTGACTTTTTACATCTTGGGTAAAAAGACTAAAAAAAAAATAGGAAATGCCATATCCCTCAGAGTACAAATATACATAGCTATATAAAATATGCATGTACATGTATATATCTATATACTATATATGTGCATAAATACATGGAACATGAATAAAAATTATTCAAGAAAATTTTAATCATTTTTTCACTCCAATATATCTTCAAGGAGATTTGAAATCCTTTTATTTTTGCACAAACTACATTATCTGGTTTACCTTTCAAGTATTTCCGTCCTTATGGTAGAGCTATTTAAAAGTGTAATGCATATTACATGCCTGTCTTGGTAGTAAATCCAAGAGGATCATCAAAAAAAAATCTCCTGAAATAAAAAATGAATTAAGTAAGGTTGCAGGATACACAGTTAACATACAAAAGTCAATCTCTTTCCAATGTATCAGTAATGAACAATGCAATTTGACATTAAAAAGCCAACTCAATGCCATTTAAATTAGCAAAAATGAAATACTAAAGTGTAACCTAACAAAATATACATAAAATATATATGAGGAAAACCACAAAACTCTGGTAAAAGAAATCAAAGAGGAATTAAATGGAGAGGTATTCCATGTTCATGGATAAGGAAACTCAATGATGTCAAGATATTGGCTCTTTCCAACTTAGTCTATAGATTCAATTCAATCCCAATAAAAGTTCCTGCAAAGACCAGGCATGATAGCACATGCGTGTAATCCCAGTGACTCAGGAGGCTGAGGCAGGAGAATCACTAGTTCAAGGCCAGCCTTGGCAACTTAGCAAGACCCTATCTCAAAGTAAAAACTAAAAAGGGCTGGGGGTGCAGCTCAGTGGTAAAATGCCCCTGGGTTCAAGCCTCAATTCTAAGAAAAATAGATATCTGCAAAATACTTTGTATGTATGAGTCTAAAGAGTACACAGAGAGGCAAAGATCCAGAAAAAAGCAACCCAACATTGAAGAAGCACGAATTTGGAAGACTGAAACTATTCCATGTTGAGACTTATTATAAAGCTACAGTAACCAAGGTAGTGTAGTATTAGTAAGAGAATAGATAAGTAGATTAATGGAATAGAATAGAGAGCCCAGAAATAGACTCACATGAATACAGTCAACTGAACTTTAACAAAGAGTCAATACAATGTAAAAAAGACAGTCTTTTGGAACAAAAGACAGTCTTTTGCAAAAAAAATTAATCTAGACTCAGGCCTTACATCTTTCCCAAAATTAACTCAAAATGGATCACAGACAAAAATGTAAAATGCAAAACAATAAAATTCCTAGAAGATAACATAGGATAAAATTTAGATGACCTTGGTTTTGATGATAACTTTTTTGATAACACCAAAGGCATAATCCATGAAAGAAACTTTGAACTGTAAGTTGCACTTCATTAAAATTAAATTTTATGCCCTACAAAAGCCACTCAAGAGAATGAAAAGACAAGCTGCAGACTGGGAGAAAATATTTGCAAAAGAACATGATAAAGGACTATTATCCAAAATACACAAAGATATCTTAAACACAACAATAAAAATTTGACCTTCATAGATACCTCACTAAAGAAGACATACAGATGGAAAATAAGCATGTGAAATGTTTCACATCATTTGTGAGCAGGAAATGCAAATTTAACCAGTGAAGCACACCAATTACAATGGTCTAAATCCAGAACACTGACATCAAGTGCTGGTGAGGATATGGAATGAGAGGAATTCTCATCCATTCCTGGTGGAAAGGCAAAGGAATTCTCAAGCATTCCCAGAGGAAAGGCAAAGTATTGCAGCCACTTTGATGGAGCCTTACAAAACTAGGCACATTCTCACCATCCAATGGAGCAATCATACTCCTTGGTATTTATCCAAATGAACTGAAAACTTATGTCCCACAAAAACCTGCATGTGGATATTTATAGCAGCTTTATTCATATTTGCCAAAACTTGGGAGCAACCAAGATATCCTTTAGTAGGTGAGTGGATTAACGTGGTTCATCCAAACAATGGAATATTATTCAGCACAAAAAAGAAGGGTGCCTCAGGCAATGAAAAGGCGAGGAGTGCACGTTACTAAGTTCACGTTACACCTGGAAAGGCTGTGGACTGCCCGAGTCCAGCTAGAGGACCTTGTGGGCAAGGCTCCAAACAGTGGAAAGATCAGAGGCTGCACGGGTGGGAGGGAGGGTGAGAAAGCAGAGCATAGGGGCCTTGGGGCAGTGAAACCACTCTGGGTGGTGCAGTCACGGTGGACTTGGATCAGAACCCACCAGCAGTGAGCCCTAATGTTACCCATGGACACTGGGTGGTAATGACCTGCCAGTGTAGGGTCCTTGCCTGTACTGAATGGACCACTCCAGGGGACACCGACAGGGAAGCCATGCAAGTGTGGGGCAGAGGGTGGATGGAAGCTCCCTGCACCTTCTGTTCCATTTTTCTGTTAACCTAAAATTGCTCTAAAAAATATAGTCTATTAAAAAACAAAAACAAAAACACTCTTGTGTATGTATCACCCCAAATTGTGAAACAGTAGTAAAACAGCTGCATGATTATTTTATTGTTGACTCAAATATTTCATCATTTCCCTTCCAGCACCCTGGCTCAGTAAATTACTACAGATGTTGATGAGCCTCCTGCTGGGCCCCAAGGACTAGATCCTGGCCTTCAAGACTGATCCTCACTGTTCTGCCAAAGCCTCCACCACACCCAGAGTAATTTTACACAGGTCATATCAAAGTGTTTAGTATAAATAACCCTAAATTAGAAGCAGTAATTCATTTCTCAATATCAATTACTATGCATCCTCTTGGGTGTAAATGTTCGGATTGTGTACATAATAACATCTGAAGATATCTAACCACCACAGGGTATTCCGCACCAACCAATCAGAGCAACCCTGGCCATGACCATCCAGTTCTCCTGCCCCTAGGTACACATATGAGATCCACACAACACAAACTGCAGTGTGAAGTGTCCAGTGCTTTAATTTGAAACAGAGGCTGTGAATTGGTGGCCAGGGGTGGAAATCAGCCTATAGATGTGTGCTTTGACCTGCACCAGATTCTGGAAATTCAGACTCTAGGTTTCTGATTCTTTTCCAGACTTTTAAAAATGGGCTAAGGGAGTATCTCAGTGCAAAAGTGCTTGCCTGGTATGCACAAGACCTGGGTTTGATCCCCAGTACGGGGGCAGGGGATGTGTGTGGAGACAGGATCCCACTGGCCTCCTTGTGCAGGGACTTGGCTCTCCCACAGAGCTGGCTGCTTTTGTCTAGCTATCTGCCTGACCCCAGCAGACGAGTGGGACTCCAGTCTAGATAAGCAGTGTGAGGTACATTAGTTGAGCTTTAAGCCATTGAAATTTGCATCTGCTATGTTCTAACATGCATGGATTGAATACTCTTCTAGAGAAGGATATTCTTCTAGGAAGGAAGGAAGGAAGGAAAGAGGGGAGAAAGGAGGGAAGAGAGTAAAGAAGGAAGAGGAGGGACAACCTGGATCCCACCCCCAGTACCACACACACAAAAAAAAAAACCTAGCTGCTGATGCAAAAGTTTCTATTTAACATATTATTTTCTCCAATCTTTCTTTCCCTGAAATTTCTGCTATAATGACTCATCTTCTCTGAACATCTTTTCATCACAGTATTCAAGTTAATGAGTATGCTGACCCTTCCTGTGGAAGTTCCGAGCACCAACAGCCCTCCTTCCAGCTCATGGAGGCCACACAGTGGCTGGGCGCTGCTCAAGCCTCCTGAAGCCACAGTGCCTTTGCTCTGAATGATCCGGCCATCCTCGCACAGTCCCCTGGGGACTAATTCTGGCCTCCCTCTTGCCTTCCTTGACCTAGTTCTCACCTGTGCACTGAGTTCAAGTTCACCCCTACTTCGACCTAGCCATTTTATTTTCCTCGGACTTCTCAATACTCTTCTGGCCTCACTCTCCCCCATCATCTTGTACAATGCTTGGGCACCCATGCTAGCGTCGCTGCGCGTGATAGTCTTTAAAAAGTTCTTTCATACTTACTCCTGTCTTTTTTTTAAGTCATCACAAGTAGAACTCCAGTTTTCTCATTTCCAGCCTCGTGGCTGAGCACATATGCTAACTAATTTAAAATGTCTTCTCCAGTAATTCAGAAGATGCTAGAAAACAGCTTTCAATGGGGCCACTTACAATGACCCACAGTGGGTGGACATAAAGGCACAATGAAGGAAGGCTTATATCACAACCCAGGAAGTGCTTCCAGCAGGACAGGCCTGGGCGCCTCCTTCTTCCCATCCCATCGTCCACGCGGCTCCACCCAGAATATTCCTGAGCCCACCTGGGACTTCCCTTCCCTCAACATCCTCCTTCCTCCTCCTTCCTGTTCTTATCATTTTGCTTTTACTTTTATAGCCTGGATTCTGGGAATACCTGGCTATGAGCCCACAAATTGAAAGCTCCGTCCTTCATGTACCATCCTAGACTCACTGACATTTATAAAGCACACTCCGGGTTTTTCCTCTGGGGGTGCCCACCAGCCTGCTTTCCTTCCCTCCTTTCTCCCCTCCTTCCTTCCTTCCTATAGTCCAGTATATGTCTACTAGGCCATGCCTCCCTGGATCAAGGAGGTGTGGAAGAGGACTGTGGACCTGCCCTTCCAGGCACCTGCTCCGGGGGCCGGTTCTGGCTCTGTCACTAGCCGAGGCAGTTGCACGTTTCTGCTTCATGTTCAGCAGCTCAGAGTCCCGCTGATTTTCACGCAAACCCTAACTCACGTCTTGTGCTACAGAGTGCCTTCCCAGAGTCCAGGCCTGGAGAAGGCCTCCCGCTGCACTGCACCTCAGTGCACGAAGACAGCCACCAGCCTCCCCACACTGGCCTGGAACGCATGCAGTCTTCTAGCACTTTTTGTGATCAAAGATCCAGCTCCCTGGCTCCAGTGATGATAATATCTCAATAAAACGTGTTTCGACTCTTAAAACCATAATTCAACAAAACCAAGCAGCCAACCCTTGCTGCACCAGGAAGGAAACTTTTCTTCTACCAAAATACAAATTACACTGTCTACCTCTGAGATGGTTGTTTTGGTTTCCAAACTGTTTCTCTCAATTTTCCTTGTGCAGGATACCAGAAATGACTTCACCCCCTGCAGTCTGCATGTGCTTCCTGCCCTCCTACCATCACCCAACCTTGACCTCGAAAAGTCTGGTCCCGCTGGGGTCTCACACGTGTACCTCTTCCATCCTGAGGTGGCTTTCTTCTCTTGGGCGCCATTTTGGAACAGCTGATACCTTGATCATCGTCATCACTGCCCATGGCAGGCCAACTCCTGCCTCTCCTCTGTGCCCTGGAGACGCTCAGTGCAGTGACTTCCACTCTGGTCAGTCCAGTTCTGAGTGAAGCGGTTCGTGTCCTCCACACTCCTACTTTTTTAAATGTTGCTAAACGCTTTTCTCTCCGTGCATTTAACCAGTCTTTCTCGTATACACTGACGTCTCTTTTCTTATGAAGCCACGTCTTCCCATAAGCCTGATACATATTTGCTCATGACACACACAGGTCCGCCCCACACCTCACACCCTCTCTGGGATGCTGCCTCAGCCTCCCCGCAGTGGAGCCCCACCTGACCTCATGGTGCGCAGGCTGGGATGCCATGAGTCACTTAAACAACTCATGTTCCACACAGCGCACAAGCCCCAGGCATGTGCAAGCCACGAGTGACTCCAGCTCAGGTTTCACCTCCTGAACTGTGGTAGATGCTTTCTCTTAAGGCTCTGAGGACCTTGTGCACCTTCGGGTGGTAGAAAGGAACCAGAGTATGCCCGATTCTTACTCTGAACATGTTTTCCTACAGGGCAAAACTTCCCAGCATCAAGAAACAGCCACTCAGAAGTGCCTAGCATGATTTCCTTCTGATAGTTTTGCTAAGATTTAACATTTTAATTCTGATGCTGCTGTACTATCCCCAACCCCATCCAGGCCATCCTTTCCTACTCAGCTCCGGCTCCTTGACTATCTTTGGCTGAATCTGCCTTTCATGTGGCTTGTGACACCCAGAAGGGCCACTGCCTGCAGGAGACCCCACGGCCACCCGCCAGCTCCCCAGAGTTCCTGCACCACGCCTGCATTTGTCCCTGCAGTCCCAGGACTGGCACCTCGCCTAACTCCTTGGTTCTCTTTCCCCGACACCTCTCTGTGTCCTCCTCTGTTATCTATTTTCCATTTCCATTGAAAACGCTCCCTTTTGACCCGGGGCTCATTTTTATGTCTATGTCTATTACTAAATGGTGAAATTCAATAGTTGCAGAGAACAGCCTGTTTGTAAAAGTTACTTCTTTAAAAGAACTGAACCACCAATGTGCCCACAGGAGGCGACTGACTGTCGCTTGACTGTGACACGTTTACCACCTCCACAGTGCCCAGCACGTCCAGATTTCAGACACAACAAAAATGTACACTCTGTGCCTGCTACATGGCAATGGCCAATCATGAATGTCATACAAATGTCAAAAGTGAAATGCCTCTAGGAGTTCCCTCAAAATCTTAAAATAAAAGTCACATTCCAAACTTCATGATTCTCATGAATACACCACAAAGTCACCATTATGCTATTGAGAATGAAAACAACGGCAGGCTTGTGCTGTGAGGGAAACTATCCCAGGAATGAATGATACAGAATCTTCAGGCTCTTGCTCCCCTCTTGTTTGCTTTGGCTCGGCTGCATCACACCACATGGTCCCTACACATCACACCTCTGCGGGCAGGTGCAGCCCACTCTCGACTCTGCAGTCAACTGTGGTGCATGGGGCTATGAAAGGAAGTCGCCTCTAAAACATCCCCTTCGTGACTATCCAAGCAAGCCTCTCTCATCTCAGTAGCTGTGTTGATAATACACGGATGTAATCATGTAGGTGTATTTTCTTTCCTTTTGGGGACGACAGCCTTTCTCAGGTGCTGTGTTCATAAATAGGTATCTTCACAAGATATATGCAAAATCTGGACGGTGCCTCACTCTCCACCGGCCCCTGCTCAACTTAAGCGTCTGTTTAGATCGCTGTGCTCTCCTTCGCTTCAGGACGCATCCAGCTATTTTGGATCAATAAAAAGATGGCTTTTCCTCCCACTCCAACTATGTGTCCCAGTTTTTTCAGTCACTTGGACATAAAAACAACTTGAAGGCTCTTGACTTTCTCAGCAAGCAGACCGTCCTTCGGCCAGTGGCCTCACAGCACCTTGAACACCGCCGTTGGCTTCTGTCACCATGGAACATGTGAGACCCTCTCCCAGTGTCCTTCTCCTGGGAGAACAGCTGTAAGAAGCAACATTGTTTCACAACGACAAGACTTCAGGGAAGGGAAGCCCTATCTCCTGCAGCCAGAAAAATGATTTCCAAAAAAAAAAACATGAGGAACAGAAATACTGAGCATTTCTCAACGTTCCAATGGGAATTCCATGCCCACTGAAGCACATGATATTGACATTATTTCAAAATGTTTTATTAACATTGGTTACTCCTTTGGCCTCTTGAGCATGACAAAGGACAAGCCAGACTTGTAGTGGGCCAGGAGCACCCGGGTGCTTCCAAAATCACACGGAAAAGAAGGAAGAGCAGGGGACCCGCCGTGCCATGGAGAAGACGGGTCACAGAAACACAGGCAGCCCAGACTTGTCCCGAGTGAGCTCACAGAGAAGCTCGAGATTACTTTAAACACCTATCAATGAGGACCTTGACTCCTTGGCCAACCACAGTGCTGGTGGTCAGTGTGGAGTGCTCCCTGCAAAACCTCGGCCTTGGGCACAGCTGCTCTCCGCCTAAGGCTGTCTCAGAATGAGGGCCTCCTCCCCCGAGGCCCACAGGCTGCCAATCCCTCAGGAATGCTGTTTCCCTCTATGTGACGAACCCACCCAACGGCTCTGTCCTTCAGAAAGTGAGCAGGGAGCTCTGCCCGTGCTTTCTGTCAACGTCCTCCACCATCTGCCCTCTCCTCCCACCCGCAGCCCCTGCCTGCTCAGATCCCAATCCCTTTGCACCTCAAGTACCAAAGCCCTTCAGTGGCTTTCCTGGCTACAGCCCTGCTGGAGGTGCAGCCTGCATGTCACTGTCCAGCAGACTTTCTGAAGGAGGCTTCCCACTGTCACAGTCACCAGTGACTCTTGGTTTCTAAAGCATAAAACTTGGACAACTTAACACACACACACACACCCCGTCATCGTTTCCTACCAAGCTGGAGAAATGGAATGATTTAAATGACAATGATATAATCCTGGCCTAGACAGACCTGTGTTTGAAAACTACTGGGAAAACCTTAAGGCTTTTGTTTAGTCATTGATAAAACAGGAGTGAGACTCCCCGGCCTGCCCCGTCATTGCGTGGACCATGGGCAGCATGAACAGGGAACCAGGCGAGACTCTTGAGGCACACCCCTTCCATGCCTACCTGCACTCCAAGTTCCTTGCTGGTCCTGGCACCATCCTCCTTCCTGTTGGGCCTTCCCTGAGGTGGCTGCCCCTGTCCAAACCCACCGCCCTGACTTCAAACACAAAACCTTTACACTATGGATGGCAGCGGTCTCTCCTCACACATCGTTCCCACCAGTCAAGGGTGGCTGCCAGGATTCTGAACTGGGAAGTCTTGAGATCTCAGGAAGTCTCTGACCTGACTGTGGGGGCCCGGCCCGGGCCCTGAGCACCGCCTCCCCAAGCACAAGGTCCCACCCAACAAGGGAACCCTGCTGCAGAGAGCTCCGGCTCAACTGTGGCTCCACCTTCCCCTCCAGCACAACTCCCAGTCAGGGTCTGCACCACAATGGGGGAACATGATCCACGGGGACCTCTGAGGGAACCATGGGTCCATCCCTACCCTGGGCACAACTCTGAACCCGAGGTCTGCACCACGATGCGGGGTCACCTGTATGGCACGTCTGCCAAAAGCTGCACTTGTTGTGCACTGGTTCTGCTGACCCGTCTCTGGGGTACCTGCTGTGGCTTCCAAGAACCACGAGCTCTGTCCAGTGCTCATGAGCCTTCTGCCAACACATCCATCCGGGAATGTCGTCACATCAAATTTACGGATACAGGATTTCTGGATTCAATATTGTTCTCACTTGGTGATCAGGACATGGCCCACCACCCATCTTCCTGTACCTGCCCACATGTCAAATCTGAAGACAGGGACTGTGATTCCATCTAGTCTAGGTACCCCAGGGGTCCTGGAGTGCCACTAACCTCCAGGCATAGACTCGAGTGAAAGGTGGCAGCATCCTCCTCTTTCTTTTCTTGTGAGTCAGTTCTCTTATCATGTTTCATCTGTCATTTGCTTGTGTTTTGACATTGAATGGACATGGCTGATGAGCCTGGAGTGAAGGGGGTAACACACCAGTGTGTGTTAGTCACACAGGGAGGTGAGAACATGTACGGAGCCCAAGCCATGCTGTAAATCATCAGGAGCCAGCAGGAAAGGCACGGGGGGGGGGGGGGGGCCTACATGACTGCACGCTGCACAGCCCAGGGGCACACACACACACACACACACACACACACACACACATGCTTGCACACATGTGCACCTAGACTGCACGTATGCACACACACTCGTGCACAGAAGCTCCCCTCAAAGGCTGAGTCAGGGGACACCGCACAGCACCACACTCAGGCTGGGTGAGGTGGCCGTGAACAGCAGTGCTGGGCAGCACCGTGGGGTTATTTTCATGGCCCAAAAGGCTTTAGTTAAAAAGGGTGGGATGGGGGAGAGGTGGGGAAGGCTCCTTCCAGCCCAGCCAACAGTACCCCACAGCAGTGATGGCATCTGCCAGCAGCCTTTGGTAGAATGTCTGGCCACCTGTGGGCACGGCTGCCCGAGCAGAGCCTCTAGCCTGCCCAGCCTGCAGGGCCACAGCTGCCCACATGCTTACAGAGCATCTTTTAAGTGGAGAGCAGGGTTCTGGAAACTCATCCTGACTGTCCAAGCCCATGCTGGCATGAGTGCCAGAACCTTCCCCAGGGGCCCAAAGCTTGTGGTCTCTGCAGCAAGCCTGTCCCTCAGCTGCTACAAGCCTGGGTAGACACCAAGACAGGAAGCTCAGCTCCACCTCTTTCCCCTGTGACGTCCTTCCTTGATGTCTCTGAACAAAACATCCATCACAAGTAAATCTAAGAAGGCAGGAAAGCCAAAAGTCTGGAACTCAGGAACCCATGAGCCACACACACTATGTCCTAAGATCTGACCAGCACTGTGTAGGATGCATGGAAGGAACACATTATGATGAGCTGATCTTCTAATGCAGACTCAGCTGGATTCTGCTGTGATCTACCTCCATAGGCAGAGTCAAACCAACACACGAAAATATTCCTCACAGCTGTCTTTTTTCTGGGAGCAGGGGGACTTTTTAAATGAACAGAAATAAGGTTATGTCCTTTTCCTAAAAGGAGAACTTGATGGGCTTGAGGTCTTCACGTCCTCAGAGTGACAGGCACATGTGGATGGATGGAGATGATCACTCTCCAACAGCTGGAAGGAAAAGGTGACACCTCACCACAACTAACGCTCACTGCCTGTTTCTTCTCCACGTGAATAGAGCAGTGCCCGCTGCCAGCCACTGTACCGTGGCCAGGAAGGTAAAACCAGAGCAGACACGGTCCCCATCCTCAAGGAAAAGGCAAGGCCCACAGGTCCCCATCAGGAGGAGGCTCCCCTTCCGGAGTCACCAACAGACACACAGCAACATGGCGATGGCCAGCCTGGCCGTGCCATCAGGAGAGGGGGCTCTGCAAGGCGTCAGATCTATTCATTTTTCCAATCTAAAAACACATATCCTTTTCCTACAGTGAGTTATTTTCAAAATTGAACACTGGTGCACTAGCCAAAATCACCTTGGTTAAAATACTGAAGTTGACAGGCATAAATTCTGACATGAAAATGTGTCCTCTGAAAACATGAGTGAGTGGCGGGTGGGGCAACCCTGGTGTGGGCTCCATCCTCCTGCAGTCCTTGCACACGGAATCCCAGCCTCTAGGAACACAGCAGCGCTTACCTGCTGCTGCTGCCACAGGCTGTCTCCTCACCCCAAATGCCTGGGACCCAAAGTGTTTCCTAATCTGGAATATTTGCATATGCATTGATATCTTGCGGGTAGGACCCAAGTCTAAACACAAAATGCATTTTGTTTCACAGATACCGTATTCATTTTGTTTCATATACAACATATAAAATTGCCTGAAAGAAATTTTATATGATATCTGAAATAATTCAGGGCATGAAGTGAAGCTCTGTGGTACAGAATTTTCCACTTGTGGCATCAGGTTGGCCCTCAAAAGGTTGCGGGTGTTGCAGCACTTTGGATTTGGGATTTCCAGATTGGGCATGCTCCACCTGTGTGAACAGAAAAGAGCACTTGGGCTGAGCTACAGTGAAGGTGAATGGCACCTGCCAATGTGACTGGGCCATGGGGCACCCCATGGGGTGGATGCTACTTCCGGTGTGTCTGTGAAGAGTTTCCTGGTGAGATGAATCTGAACTGGTGGCCTGGGAAAAGCACCTGGCCCTCCCCAGTGTGGGAGGGGAGCTGGCCCCACTGCCCCATTGCTGAGCTCAACAGGCTCTGCCTTGCCCTTGACTCTCAGGCCTTCAGACTCAGACTGGAGTCCACCATCAGCTCTACTGGGTCTCCAGCTGCAGCGAGCAACTGTGGGCTCCTTCTCCAGAGCCTGATGGTGGAGCTCTTCATAGACCTCCTGCTGGTCCTGTTTCTGCAGGACCCACCAACAGGGCCACTGTTCACTGTCCTCTGTCCCAGGTCTGTGCCAGGCCCTCTGCCATAAGCACTCATTTGACGTTTGCTCTGGAGGGTGAGGATGCTCACACCTACCCCTGGTGTGTGATGGTCTGGAGAGGCCTGGAGGGAAGGAGAGGCCTGCACACAGAACAACTGGGGAGAAACCCCCACAGCAAGAAGGTGGACAAAACTAAGGAAGAGCAGGCTTTGGTCCACAAAACCCTGACCACACAGGCAGGAAGGAAGGCAAGTGCTGCACAGTCACCCACCACTGGACAGAAACTGGGCCTTGGGGCCAAGATCAGGCAGGCAACTGTCTGGCTTACCCACTGGAGGACAAACCTCCCTGAAGCTCCCAGGGAGGCTGGAGGCTGGAGGACAGCAGGAGGCAGAGGCAGAGAGGACTCTGCCTCAGGAGGTCAGCATGATCGGGCCCATGGATGTGCAGAGCCCTTGCAGGCAGGGGTCCTCTCAGAGAAGGGGCTGGGGAGATGGTTAGTTAAGGGCAGAGGTCAGCAGTGGGAGACAGGCAGAGACGGTCATTCCAGAAAGCCCATCCTGGGCAGTGGAGGCATTATCCCCAGGAAATGAGGGTGTAGGCAAACCACAGTTGGCTGGGGTGGGTACCCACAGGGACAGGAGAACTGGAGGTCCCAGGACTGCCTTGCCCCAGTGTCCCGGGCTTCTTAGGGGTGCTGAGGTCTGCAGGAGCTGCTCCCAAGCCCCAAGGTGGACGAGCCGTAAGCTACAGCTCTGTGGGCCTCTGGGCTGTCCATGCTGCAGGGGAAGCACGAACAGACAACTAGGCCCTGTGCATGCACAGCTGCAGAACCCAGCTGGGCAAGCCCAACGGCAGGGTCTCAGACACCATTCTCCAGGTCCACATGGTAGAGGTATCCTAGCCTGCCTCTCACCACCTGACACCCGTCCTCCATGGCGAAAGTCAAGCAGACCTCGTCTCTTAGAAGAAGTGCACTCTGGCGTTCTACAGCATGACTTCAAAGTTCTTCAAAACAAGTTTGGAAATAACACAAAACTCCAGAAAATTCAGGAGTGGCATTTGGAAAAAATAAGGCTGAGGGTGGAGAAAGGGGGCTGAGGTGCTGTTTGTCTGCTCTCCTCCCCTCAGAGGCCACCCACCAGGGAGAGGTGGGAGGGCACTGGTCATGCTGTATGAACACGGGTGCAAGACCAAGGAACAGAGCCACAGCCACAAAGGTGGGTCGTGTTCCCTGCAAGAAAAGAACATCCTCGCCTGCTTCTGTCCAGCCTTTAGACAATAGCAGCAGAATTCCTTTAGGCTCTTGTGACATCTCAGCAAAAAGCCAGACAGCACATGGTCCCCGCCTCAAAGCCCAAGGCCAGCCACATTGGATACCTCCTCTAAACCGTTACACACAGCTGCAAATCTAAATATTCCCCAACTCCACGTCTGCCACACTTCCAGTCCTATTAATACCTTATCTCTGTGAAGTTCCCTGTTTCCTCTCCAAACAAGAAAGCCGGCCAGGGCCAGAGCTCGGATTTTCCACTGGAACACGGGACAAAACGAAGCAAGTTTGCATCTTGGGTTCTCATTGTGTTCACTGAACTCTTCTCCGGAGGTCAAAGAGCTGGACATGGTGAGCACTCACGTGGGCAGAAAGCCAGCACCGCGGCGAAACCCAGACTGCATCCTTGAGAGCCACAGGCCAGGATGGCCCTGCCTGGGAAGAGCTGGCTAGCGGTCAAGGACGCCAGGCTGCAAATCAAACACACTTCCGCATCGGGCACATCCGAGCTATTTACAGTAGGAAGCGCGTGGAGATCTCGGCACAGATGTTCCTGAGAGAGAAGTTTCCTTTGAGGAACGACGACCCTGCTCCATTTCCACTGGGAAAGGAGCAACCAAGGGCTGGAGAGCTGCTTGAGGCCCTGAGCAGCCATGAGGCCTGAAATCCACGCTGGGGCTCGCGGCTGAGGAGCCGGCGGTCCCGGGGTAGCAGAATGGCATCTCTCGCACCCAAGCCCTCAGGATCGACGGTCAGAACTGCCAGGTCAAAGTTTCTTACAGAGTCTTTGCATTTTGGGGGGCAGACAAAAACGAAAACTCATGAAAATGTGAATGTCATTCGAAAGGAAATAATGAGCACTCGTTCACTTTGAGGACCTGAAGCCTACAGGCAGCTCTCCACTCGCCTGTCTCCCGTGTGCGTCTCGGGCTGTAAGCGCCGAGTGTGGAACGGCCTGCAAAGGAAAGCGGCCCGGATCCCTGCATGCGGGCACACGAGGGACCGAGCAGCCAGGAAGGACACAGAGCCCAGGCACGGGGCGCGGAGGATGCCCTCGTCCTGGGCCTTTCCTGAGAGCTACCCCTTCACTCCCCGTCTCTTCCCTCCAGTTGTTCTGACTGGGAGGGGTTTCTGATCTCAAATGGCCCCAGGCTGACCCGTAGGCAGAGGGCAGGCTGGGCCATGCTGGGTACTGAACTGCCCAGGCCACCATTCCCCCTTCTCCACTGCCCCTCTCCTGCAGGCCCCGTCCCTGGCCACACCCACCCCACCGTCTGGGTCCACATTTCCAGGGAGCTGCTGCAGCTGTGGTATGCACCAATTTGAGTCTGCGTTCAATGCTCGTGCACCCAAGATAACTGAGCAGATCACCCAGATCGGTCACTGCAGCCGAATGGCTTGTGCAATACGTGAAGACCTCAAGCCACGTCAGAGGCTGGGTTACCAATTGTGTATCCAAGTCTATAACCGCATGGAGCACACCCACAATCATCTTCAGGGGCCAAAGACCAACTTCTCAGGCTTTGTCTAGGAGGAAACCTCAAGCCCGGGGCTGTGAGACACCCATGTGCCACGGCTGCTCCTCTCGGGTTAGTTGCTACAGCCACGGTGCCAGCCTTCCCCTTCCAGGGGAAGCATGTTCTCCCCAAGGCGAACAAGACCACAGACGCCAGGGCGGTGGTCCTTCTGATTCACGACCTCAAGGAAGACAAGCAGGTTGGCTCTGAGGCCCCCAGAAATAATAAAAAAGAGGTCTAACCTTGAAGAGTGGTGTATGGAGTGAGGGCTGGCCCCCCAACAGCCATGCTGGACACACATTTGCAACAGTTTGGTTCCTTTGGCAGGCGATTTGGTGTTGTTCTAAACAGAAGAGACCTGTTTCTTGGCCAGCAAATCTATTATATAGGTTTTATGATTTTTTTCTCTCTCTGAAAGCGTGGTTGAAGGCCTTCTGAAGTTTATTTTCTGGCCATGCAATATGTGTGGCTGTGCTTACCCTGCAGCACACAGGAGCTGAGAATTCCAAAGGGAGCAGCTGTTGGAATTTCAGTTCTCCAGCTTCCTGGAGGGAACACAACCGGTGCAGCATCTTTATCACCAAAATGTCACTGCACTGTTTAAAGTTTGTGTCTGAGGCATCATTTTCTTTATGATTTCCCTTTTTAATCAGTACATCTAATGACCGACCACATGTTTACACTCACTCAAGATTCCCTTAAAAGGCAGCCTGCCCCACAGTCCTCCTTCCGCGGGCTGCTTCTCTGCCTTGCTCCTTCTGCCCTTCCACTCTCTCCCAAATCACAACAGGAACATTTCTAGAAGCAGCTATACCTCTCCACCTGCCTGGGGAAGTAGCACCTCTGGACTGTTCACACCCCCATGGTCCACTACTGGAGCCACCAGGCACCTTGACCTGTCCACACCTCAAAACTCTCGTCTCCCCTGCGGGTTCCACCAGATGGGACTCTCCATCCCATGTTGTTGTTTTTCTGGGTTTTTGTTTTGGTGTGGCTCTTGGAATCACCTTCAAGTTCACCTGCCAGTGACCCTGGACTTGTTAGTGTCTGAGGCTGGGGTGGTCAGTGATGGATGGCAGGGGTCAGCGGGTGGAGGCAGAAGGTGAGGGTAACAGCTGTGCCAGGAATGGGGCTCTGCACTTGGATGAGCACAGACAGCAGGGACAGGGGCGGGGGTGCACTGTGGGGACATCTCAGCCTGGAGCTCACCCACAGGGGTGGCCTTTGGAGGACGAGGGCTGACTCCAAGCCTTCCTGTCCAGGATGGGAGCTGGTCCACACTGCTCTGCCCAGAGCCTAGTGCTTGGTCTCCAGGAAGGCACGTTCCCCAAAGACTCACAGACACCAAGTGGCTGCTCTGGTTAAAAGCCACTTGTCTTCATGACCAGCTTGACATTTTAAAGCAAATTCTTCCAACCTTTGATTCTATCTTTTCATTCCTTCAGCATCTCCCAGCACCAAAGAACTTGCTCTTTTTCTCTGAGGCTCAGTAAAAATGAGAGGAAAGTATTAGGGTGCAGCCTCCTCATAACGGGAGGTCAGGACACATCTGGGAGTGCAGGGTGCCACCTAATCAGTACTCTCCTAAGGTCACGGGCAGACCTGACAGGGACACCACCCTCCCACTGTCAACTGCCCCCTTCCTGGTGACTGTGTGGGAGGGACTGGGCTTCCCAGACCTCTGCAGCCCCTGCCCAAGCACACCGCAGAGCACAGGCCTTTAATCAGCACAGGACACCTCCTGGGGGCACCACACAGCCCAAAGTGCATTCTCTGACACTTTCCACCTGTGATCATAGAGGCACTTCTCCTGGGACCGGGTGATTTCCTGAGTGGATTCTTCCTCTCTTTTCTGCCACTTGAAGAGCTCTCTTTTAACTACACAATTCTGCCATCTGCAGAATTACAAATCAGACATTCATCTCTGGATTTCAACATCCTAGCATGACCCTAGCCACCACTTGGTCAATCTTGGACATGGGCTGAGCACCTATTCTATGCTATGGTGCCCCTGCTCTGCGCTAGACTGGGAAGGGCACAGAGGAAGAAACCAAAGTGCAGCGGGAAGATGGGGTATGCACATGTGTGCAGGCCATCAGTGCGTCCAGGAAGCGAGAAAAGCATCCATTTTATACAGACAATACTGGTAATGCTTGCCAAAACTGCCTTCCTTGACCAGGGACTTGCCCAGCACCCTCAGCGTGGCCGGCATCCTGCCTGCCTCTAAGAGCTAGTGCTTCTGAGGCAGCATCCAGTTGGCTCTCCCCATGCACTGCCAAGCCCAGGGGCTTTGGCCTGTTTCAACAGATCTCCCACAGCAATCCTCTACCAAATCCCTCCAGACCATGAGCCGGTGGCACGCACCCTTCGTGCATGAGGAAAAACTTCACGCGTGGCCTCCTAAGCATGGTCTGTGCCCAGGCTTGTCAACATCGCGTGACTTCAACGGTTCACAAGCCCACTGGAGAGGAGAGGCTACGCTGTGTTCCAGAGTGGACCATGATTCATTGACTCTCAATCTATCACTCTAATTTGGGGATAATTGATTAAATAATAATAAAATAATAGTAATTTTTATTAAATAATAAATTGTCACACATCCTCCTTTTTTGGTATCAGGGATTCAACTTGGAGGCACTTAATCACTGAGCCACATCCCCAGCATTTTTTGGTTTTTACTTTGAGACAGGGTCTTGCTAAGTTGCTTAGAGCCTCACTAAGTTGCTGAGGCAGGCTTTGAACTTGCAATCCTCCTGCCTCAGCCTCCCAAGCCACCAGGATTACAGTCATGTGCCACCACACCCAGCTAAAGCTCCCCTTCCCTTTTGTGTTTAATTTATTTTAACCAGAAAGAGAAGCAGGGACCCAATGTCAGGAAGACCCAGCCTGGAAGTTGGCTTGAGCCACTGCCTGCTTCCCCAAGGGTCTCCCACGTGGTCTTGCCACAGGGCTCCCTCTGCTGCAGCAATTCTGCTGCAGGACCCCAGGCTGGAGGAAGGACAGGTGCTCAAAGGATGGCCCCTGGCAGGTAGGCAGCAGCCACTGGGACAGTCGTCCCCACGCAGAAGATGAGCGAGAGGTGGCATGCCCAGGGTTCGCCAGCACACAAAGGAGCAAATCTTTCCAGTCACTAAAGTCCCACCTCAGACTCAAAGGGATGTGGGATAGTGAGAAGGAAACTGGCGGCTATTAAACTCTCCATTCCCACTAGTGTCTCCTAAAGTATTTGCAGCCCTCTCCTTCAACTGGTGACAGATGCTGAATGTCACTCAAGGTCACCCACGAATGCACGTCCACCAGGCAGTGCCACCATGGAGAAGGGCTGCCGACCTGCCACGCAGATCAGCAAAGCCCAACACTTAGGGGGAGGGGCCCACGGGTGGGTAACAGCCGCACAGAGGGCCTGCTCGGCACGTTCTCTGGCCGGCGAAGCTGACGGCTCTCACATGTGTCTGTGACTCCGGGCAGGACCAGCAGAATGTACACGCTGGGGGCGGCTGCTCCTACCTGCAAGGCTATGACAAATGAGAAACGCAACCTGATTCTTTTCCTCTGCCAAGCACAGCTTTCAAGTTAATGCCACTCTCTCTCATCACACAGGCACATGCCACGCCCAACCAAAACAAGGTGCACTACGAGGTTAGCGTGGTGTGCCAACAGGCTGTCAATCATTTGTCTTTCTGCCACAGGACATTCTGCTGTGACATGACAGATAGGGCTCAGAGGCAGCATACCAAACCCAGGACTGTGTTGCTGAAGATGGTGTTCAGACACGGGAACATCAGTGGATCTTAGCTCTTCCTCACTCTCTGACACTTTAAGAAGAGAAATGCCAATTAAGAAACCAAGCAAAGGACCATTCCTACAATTAGTTCCCACTAAAAGGCCCTGCAGTGTCATAGAGATTTTTACCTTAGATCATTTCCTCTTATTAACAGTTTCTCAGTTGCAGGATAATAAGGTATGAATACTGCCCATTGTACAAAATGTGCCACACAATTTGCCAGGAACTTTGACCTGTGTTTTCTTGTTTGAACCACAGAGTATTTTCTTAGCAATGGGTCTCGTGTTTCTGGCTATCCTAACTCACAAATTAAGTTTCCTTTGCGCAGGAAGCTTGGGACATCTCTATCCCAGCAACAAGCCTCCAGTTTCACCAGGTAGTGAAAGTCACAGCAAAGGGCCTGCCTGCCACTGTGACCAATCTCCTCTGAGTGAGGCCAGTGCTAAGCCAAGGACTAGCGCGGGCTTTTCCAGAGCAGTCACGCAAAGCCATGGGCTCACAGTTACTCAGCAAGGTACAAGACATGGTGTCCTTTGCATCTGGAGGCCCCAGGGCATGTCCCTGCCAAGGACAACAGCAACCCCTTCCTCACTGTGTGCCTCCAGCACTTACACAGGTCCTGCTGACTTGGCCAGAGAGCGATGCAATTTCAAGGCAAAGGACAATATTCTTGCATCACTATTGTGACACACACTGTCATCACCAGAACACACTTGCTTTTTGAAGTCTCTGCCATTCCTGCATCTGGCATTTCCACATCTGATGGCTGGTGGTTTTCCCATGACTGGCTTTGCTTAACTCCCAGGCAGGGTGGAGAACCAAGCTAACCCATTTCCTACCCTAGAGACATTTCAAAACTTCTATAAAATGGAGCACTCTGAACATCCGTCGGTCTCATAGATGTACTTTAGGGCACAGTACTACTTCCCAGGGGGACTTTGGTTCTCTTCTTACATCAAAGCTGAGTTTCTGAGTCAGTAAAGGGGGCCGCCTTTGGACTTCTGGCTGAGCCTGATAAAAGGCAGAGGGGGTTGATATTAATCCTGCGTATGACCATAAGGGCAGCTCTTCTTACCTGTCTGCTCCCAAGCCTGGAACAGTGCCTGGCACAGAGCAGGTGTGCAGTGAGCATTTATTGCAAGCCTCAGTGAATGTCACTTAATACACACACACACACACACACACACACACGGCATAAATACACAATGTATGTATGTTCACACAGATCATAAAATCTCACCTCCCGAGGTTTAGTCACAGGTGTGTTCAATGCATGTGCTCAGTGAGCAAGCGCTGCAACAAACTAACAAAAGCTTCACGAGTAAAGGGCACTTCGGTGAAGCAAGGCTCGGATGCGACGTTTCCCTGAGACAGGCGCAGACCGAGCAGCGACAGCGGCCATGCAGTTGCATGGACTGTCCCGCTTGGGGGCTTTTCAAGAGGCCCCCAAGGGATGCCTGGCAGCACATCCGGGTTTCCCTCCTGCACGTTCCCACTAAGCAGCTTCGGTCCTCGACACCTGCCGAGCTCTGAGACGGTCCGGCAGCAATGCTTTAATGGCTAGAAGCACCCTCTGGTGTGCCAGGGGCATCTTCCATCATGGAGGCTGGATCAGACTCTGTAGGGACACCTGGGATTCCAGCACGGGGAGCGCTGGCACACATGCATTCCAGGCCCGTCTGTGCTCAGACCGAGTCCACCAAGGACTGCACCTGACCCTCCACCAGCCTTCCCTGCTATACCAAGACGAGGGAGGAAGGAGCCCAGGGATTCCCATTCTGCACATCTTAATCACCTGTGACCTGTCACGTGGGCCACCATCAGGGAGACCTCTACCAGGAGAGGCCACCTTCTGCCTGGCTATAAACTACCGAGCATCACAAGATCTGGCACCTGGAAGCTCAGCGATGCCCACCAGGGGCAGGACAGTGGAGGCGCTTCATTCCCATGGGCTTGATTTTCCAGGGGATGGAACCCAGGGCCTCACACCTGCCACACGAGAACTTCACTGCTTGCCGCTGAGCTGCATCCACAGCCCCTCATTTGCTCCTGTTGGTTTTAGTTTCATCACGTATCAAAGCCCAGTTTTTCATCCTGGAATACTTTGGGGACAACTCAAAATTATGCCATAAAAACATTTGTGTGTCACTATCATTACAATCTCAATATTTCATCGATTGCCAGAGAAGCTTACCTCGTCTTAAGGCATGGAGCGGTGATCAAAGAAGGCATTTTCCAGTCTTCCTAGTTCAACTCACATGTGAAAATCAAAGCTAGACCCTGAAGTCAGTAATGACAACTGATGTGACGTGGTGACCACGCAGGGCTTCACCTACATCACCGCGCGTGTGTGGCCTTTGCAGCAACTCTGTAAGAGAGTGCATTATCACCCCTGTTTTGCAGATGAGGAGACTGAGGTACGGACAGGTTAAGAAGGTTGTCAGACATTTACTTGCTGGTAAGTCAAGAATTGGCCCCATCTCCTCTGGCTCCAGAGTTTACAATTGAATGATCCTCTTTCTAGATTCCAAAACCTACCTGAAAAACTTTTGGGGTCAAGAGAAAATGGATCAAGTGTTACTTTCCCCATACAGCATAACATCCATCAAGCCATTACTAAGATCATTCTGACTTCAACTTGGGCATTTATCCAAATTCAAAGTACAAGAGCCACTCTACCCACCTGCACACTTTCCAAACCAGAAGTAAGCTCAATACACATACTGAACAAATTTTAAATGCCACAAGATACCGAGCTTAAAGACTATTACCTTCTATTTGTGTTTTTGTTAATTCTTAGCCTTAGTTGTTTATTTTCACTGATGTAAGGCAGGGGGTTAGTTACAAATTTGGCTGCTAGCCTAAAACAATGCCCAAAGTTATGTATGTCATAAATGATTTAGTCAAGAGGAAAAAAACACATATCTCACATAACACATTCATGGATGATAACCTCCATGAGAGAAGAGAAAACATCTAAAGTCCATGATAATTTAAAATTATTATTTTGTTAAAGTTTTAGAAGTCTGAATTCCAGAATAAAGAAATACAATCTTGCTATTTTCAAGTATCTGGGAAAGCATAATCTAATTATTACCAAGGCACCCAATGGCTATTTGGTCAGACTTGCTTTAACAAGTTGATAAAAACCAGCTGGTGTTTGCATGCTGTTTATATGCAAAAATATCTGTTAAAGATAAGCTCTGAATAAGGGAGAGGTCAAGACAACAGCCACTGCATGTCTCATAGAACTGAAAATGTCTTCCCTTGCTCATCAGTGAATATTGCTGATTCTAGACCAGATATTCGTGTATTTATCTCCAATAGATCTGATCCAGAAACTAAGCTAACCATGTCATGGATGGTATTGTCCCTACCCCTGACCAATTTTCCTACTTTGGCAACTTTTTCTTAATTTGATAGGCCATTTCCTAACCGAAATTTAGAGTTACTTTAAACCACTAACTCCAAATGGTCTTTAACCTCTGGGAAATGGATTTGGTGTAACGAGAGACAAAACAGAGAGACAAAACAGAAATTCCTCAAGGGGGAGCCGAGTGGCAGAAGCTGAGGAGGCTGGTGAGCGGGTGCTGTGTCTCCACCCAGACACCCTGAGCCAACCTGAGCAGGTGTGAGGGCCTTAAGCCGTGGCCCCTGAAGACGGCAGTACCCGGACTTGAGGTGCATCAGGCCTGAGAAACCACACCGCCCTTTCCTGATGAGGAGGAAGGCTCCCAGGGGACCAGAACAAATTAATTCCCCAGTTTCCACTTCTTGACACACCACGTGTGTGCTTCTGAGACCTTCTTCAACCTCCCCCAGTGCACCCCACGGCTGGAACTGGCATTGTTGGCAATAGCAATAACAGAAAAGAAACTGAGAACTGGGGGCCATTTTACATGCAATGCTTGATCTTGCTCGGAGGGCAAGTCAAGTCCCCAGGTGGGGCCACGCACTGCTGCCCACATGAAGCAAGGACACAGGCAGGACCTGTGGCCTCCAGACCAGCAACACCAGCATGCCCCACCAGATGCAGATTCTCAGAGGCACCTCAGGGACCCCAAGCCATGTGCCCAGCCCTGGGTGTGCCACGCTCCGCAGATGGCCTGCTTCAGCCCCAAGTGCCTCAATAACACCATCACTCTGCTGTTGATTCCTCAGAGTTTGCTTTTCACTTAACAAACAGAATAGTACCCTGCACAAGGCAAGCACTGTACAACAGCTTTACAAACATTAACACCTTGGCTCCTCCTAAACAGCATCACCACGCCACACACGAGGAGGCCCAGGGCTGTGTGCTCAGGGCCAGCGCCAGCCACCTAATGCAGGCAAGCATGTCCTTGGACCCTCTCCTCCCAGATACGTCCACAGGCTGCCATTGTCCTTCCAAAAATGCAAGTGTGCATCTGATCCTTTAATTCCCATCCTTAGAGAAACAGGATTTTCTTTTGTCTAGCTAATCTTGGGTTCTTGGAATTAAGATAAACCCTCTCCTCTGACAAACACAGTGACCTCAATTTAAGATCCCAGGTTAATATTTTCCAAATGGATATTACAACAATGGACCAAAGCATAAGTTCTGTGACCTTTTAACTAATAAAACGTTGTGCATTTATTTCAGCAATGATAACAACTCACCCTAAATCAAGTTCTAAAGCAAGAACAGTTGATCCTAGCACATATGTTGCACTCAGCTCAGTAATGATGCTGTGACATTAAGATGTTATTGTATTATCTTAAAATTTTTAAAATACAACTCAAAAATTAAAGCTAGTTAGGAAAAAGAGCTGCTTGTGTTTAAAAATGACATTGTAAAGCTGGTGCTCTTGGATGATATGCGCTTATCCTTAAAAATAAGTCACTGGTTACATAAAAGGAGAACTATAAATTTTAAAATAAACTTTGATTTTTCATATCATAAAAATATGGTTACTTTGTAAAGTACATCTAAAGATCTAATAGCCAAATCTTCCACCAATTAAATCCTATATTATTTCTTCCAGAAAATAAAAAAGTCCTGGGGTTGTGGCTCAGTGGTAGAGCACTTGCCTAGCATGCATGAGGCACTGGGTTTGAGCCTCGGCACCACATAAAAATAAATAAAATAAAAGAATTGTGTCTATCTACAACTAGAAAAAATAAAAAATACTGAAATAGTTATCACTGGGCATATGTGTAACATGCTGGAACAGGAAACAAATACAGACCTAGAACCTTCAAAACACCCCATGTGCTAAGAGGTGAGTGACGGGGTGATTTTTCCTTCTGAAGTGAAGACAGAGCCGGCCACCTGTCACCAGCCTCTCAGTCTTCCTCACCCCTAAGGTGGGAAGTGCTGCAGGCAAAGGTTTGTGGAATAGCTTTTGATACATGGAGTCACAACTCGAAACACCAGGTCCGTTTTTCATACAGGAGTATCTTTATTCTCTAAAGCAGAAACTCAACAAAGATTTTAAATAATTTTAATCAAGTGTCAACTAGGTATTTTGTCTCCAGATGTTCTGCTGAGTTAGACAGTGTTCATCTGACCTCTCTAGGAATGGGTAATAATAAACAGCTCATTGTGCATTTGGTGACCTGGGAATAGAGCAACTGGTTCTTCCAATTCATAGGCAGTCTCTAGCTGTTACCTAAGAACAAGAAATGTCAAAAATGCACCTGGATGGCATGTAGGGGCTGTAGCTCAGTGGCAGAGCACTTGCCTAGCACGTGCAAGGCAATCAATCCTTAGCACCACATAGAAAAATAAACAAATAAAATAAAGGCATGCTGTCCATCTACAACTACAAAAAAATTTTAAAATAGATAAATAAAAGCAATGGCAAAACTCTGAATAAAGAATAGAAGATGAAAAGGGCAATCACTCCACTTTCTCTGTTGATACAACCAAGAGATACATCAAAGCCCATGTCAGGTAAGATATTTCTTTTCTGTCTGATTTGGATAGCTGCATATCTTCTACCTTACCAAAGATAACAAAGTGTTCTTATATTGTGCAGGCAGATGGAAAACCAAACCTAGCAAAGCTTCTACAAAGAATATTACTAAGCCATGGAATAAACTATTTACATAAAGAGTCCAGCATTGTGTATATTTCCAGCTCATGTTTAGTCTGTGGTGGAATATTTGCTCCAAATTTTAATTTCAGGGGAAACACCTTCACTTGGCATTATCCTTCTTATATCCTCTAATAATACCTCAGGGATGGACAATGCAACATAATTTCCATGAGCCAGTAGGCAGCTCTGCCAGAGCTTCCCAGGGGAGCCTAAGCTAATGGGAACAAAGACATCAGAACCAATTATGAGTAATTAATTCATGATTTCCTCCTATGTGCCAGGCCCTCTCTCAGACACAGTCAGGGTGTTATAAAAAGAAAGAAAAAAAAAAGCTGGATGCGGTGGCGCAAGCCTGTAATTCCAGCACTTAGGGAGGCTGAGACAGGAGAATCCCGAGTTCAAAGCCAGCCTCAGCAACAGCGAGGCACTAAGCAACTCAGTGAGACTCTCTCTACATAAAACACAAAATAGGGCTGGGGATGTGGCTCAGTGGTCGAGTGCCCCTAAGTTCAATCCCCAGTACAAAAAAAAAATATGTCCACAAGTGTCTTGTAATTGGCAGGAGTGTCAGAACCAATCCACCTAAGACAAGGCCATGCAGGCAATGCAGCCACAATACCAACCAGCCTTACCCCAGTGCCTGCTCGCTCACGGGCAGAAGCCCACTGTGACCTGAAGGCGTCCATGGACATGGCAATCATCCTCGTTTTATGTATTAGGGACTTGAGGCTCCAAGAGCTTACACTGCTTCTGGGTAGCAGAGAAGAGTAAAAATTTAAGCTGGATTTTCACAACTCCAGACACTTAATATTCTCCCTTACAACTTCGATTTCAGAGGCAAGCGCATGAAAACACTGCAGAGATCTGCTTTAAGATTCTCTGAAGAATCAGAACAAGAAAAGAAAAGAGACAGTGAGGTGAGGAGCAGACACAGCGGCTTCCATGGAGCACAGAGTCCTTCCTGACAGTCACCAAAGTGGCCTGTGGGGAGACATGAGCAACAGGCCAGATAATTAGAAGGATCCTCACTGCAGAGGGAATGCAAAGCCAAGGTAGCCATGGTCAGGTCCAGGAAGCACAGGGCCAGCTGTCTGCAGGAAGAACATACCAAGAGGACAAGAGCTGAGAGCAGGGCAGGCGGGCAGGCAGAGGAGATCTGGAGTGGGCTCGGAGCTGCAGGAAGAGAACGCCAGGTTGCTTCAGGTAAGAAGCAGTGGGAGGCTTTGTGACTGAGGAGACCTGGGGGTTAGAAAACAGGGAAGCCTGAGGCCTCAAGGACAGCCGTGGCTTCTGGGCTCAACATCAGGAAACAGAAGGTGCCACATATGACCAAAGTCACAGAGGCGTGAGGGCTGTCAACCTGGGCAAGGATGGCAGGTTCAGTTCAGAACACTTGGCCAAGTTGGAGATCAGAGAAGGACTGCTGAGGTGTAGTGTCCCTGGCAATGGGAAGACATTGGACTGTGGGTTTCAAGAAGGCAAGTGGCGTCACCTTCACAGGGATGACAGGAATCTGGGGAGAGAATGTAGAGAATAAAGGCACACCCACTGCAGGGCTTAGGGAGAAAGAGGGTCACAGAGGAACAGGGAGAAAACTAGGATGGAATCCGCAGAACAATGGAGGGCAGCCCAGGATGGATGGCCCCCTGTGCCCAACTAGGACACATTAACCCAGAGTAATGCCTGCAGCTTCAACACCTCAAAGAATCCCCAATGAAAACGCCTCAAAGAATCCCCAATGAAAACGCCCTCTGGTTTCTAACCCTTTGCATTGTGTGCACAAGAACAGTAGGAATACGTCTTTCTATTGTTCCACAGCTACATTTTTTTAGTGGCCGTTTAATAATAGCAGGAAGAACAATGCTCTAATGATATTATTTCAGGCCTTCTATTGTTGCTTTTGCTTACTGTATCCCAAGAGCTCAAAATGCCAAGCCTGTGAGAGACACGTTCATTAGGTTAATCCTTTCTCAGTATCAGGGTCAACTGTTGTTCAGTCACAATGCATCCAAACAAGGGTTGTGGTCTCTTCAATTCTTGAAGTCCACCCACTATCTACGAGGATTTGTCTCACAGCATCATCTGTGGGCTCCATTTCTATGCAAAATCTTTGCCAGCTCTTCACTAAATAACCAAACTCGTTAAAGCCATCTTTACAGTTTCCAGAAATGGGCCGGCATTCTTGTTAATGAATAATGCAGGGTTTTATGAATTCCCTCGTGTCCTTGCCCCAGCGAGGGGAGGTTTTCTGGGTCAGTTCCTTCAGGCACTCCTGCCTGGAGTCAGTCATCCATATTGAACTTCCCCAATGCCCCCACGGAACTGCCCCCTGGAGAGAAGAGACAGACACGTTGGAGCGAGGGACTCCTTCATGTCACTCTTCTCCTGGACCTTGCCCCTCCACTTCTCTCTGCCCCTCTGAGATCAGAAGTCAGCCACCCAGATAGCTAACAATAGGAACAATGGCTTCTGGTATCTCCAAGGAAGGAATTTAAGGTCATCATTCAATGCAAAGACCCTTAGTCTTGAGAGGGGCCAGAAAGAATTACGCATTGTTCAAAGGATACACTACGATAGCGCATGCGAAAACTATATGCTAGGTTTACAGCTCAGAGGTGGAATGTCTTCCCAGAAGCCACTGTGGATTCCCAAAGCTGGTACTCCTATGTCCTTGGTTCCCCTTGATTGTGGCCTTGACCAGCCTGGATTCTGTTTATCTTTCTCAATATTTCTCACCAGTCTGTGGCCTTCTGGTGAAGAGACAAGGTGTCACTACCTGTTGTGTGGTCAGTGCCTGACTGGGCAGAACATGAAGGTGGTGTTCCAGATGTGTGTGTGGAATAAGGGAAGAATGGACAGGTTCATGGGAGGAAGGTGTGGGTCTTCCAGAGAAACCGAGGCCTAGGATTCAAAGAATGCCCCAATCACCTGCTTAATGAAAGCATGGAATTTAGGCTCCTCTTGTCCCTAAGCATACCCATTCTGCATGCCTGTGACTAATCTGTAACACCACTACTCATGCAAGAGCCCAGCCTGACAGACATGGGGCTGATGTACATTATCTCTTCTGCGGGGGCTGAGAGGCCTCCCTGGGCCTGGTCCCCTTTACACAGACAGCATGAGGGCTGGTGTGGCCCATGGACTGCTCGGAAACCAGCTTCTCTCAGTCACATTCACTGGTCAATTCGCAGGGGAATTAAATCTCACTTTGAGCTCTGGGTCATTCGGTCCCAAGAGTGCTGACTAATGGTCAGGAGGTGATAAGATTGCCGGGCAGGCATCAACACACTTAGGGAAAGTTCACATTTCTGATCCTGAGAAATCATTTATTAAGATGGATCACCCAGAGCTAGTCGGAAGGGGAGCTGGAGGCTGCAGAAGGGAGGCTCGTTCAGCTCTGGCTATCTGCATGCCCAGAGCAGAGGTACTCATGGTCAGAAGCATCAGGGCACATTTTTCTCTCTGGCCTACGCCCTATTCCTCCTCTCTTGCCTAAGAGAGAAAAACAGAGGAAAGGAACAGGGGGAGTGTAGTTTAGGTGTGAGGCAAAATAAATGATTTGAAAATCCATCCACAAGTAAAGAACAGTGTGATCACAGCACACAGGGTCAGATGCAAATCAAACACAGAGGACATTAAAGCACAGCTCAGCCTGGCACACAGTAGGTGCTGCAGATGCAGGGGAAGTGGGACTCAGACACCAAAGAAGCAGGTGATCCGAGCAAAAGGAATGCCTGCTGGCTTCTGAGTTAGGATGTGACAAATCTGCAGCATCTTTTCATTCAAATTGTATTTTTTAAGTTATATTTTGCTTGGATTAATCTAGACATTATTTCAACATTTTGGTGTACCTAATAGCTGTTTTTGGAAGGAGGTAAGTAAAATGTTAGTGATGGCACGAAGAGGGAGACGGATTTAAAAACTGCAAGATATTATTTTTAAATGGATTTTCTTGTAAACCCTTAAGTTTACAATAATATGCATATTAATCAGTTCACTCTAATTCATCCAGGAAATATACAATGTAATGACAGTATCTGGGAGATAACTGGTGAGGGAGTGCCAGCAGCAAGATTTCCTAAGACAGTCTATGATACCTTGAGGGATGGAGCAAAGCTAGGGGCCAGGAATGCACTTAGCCATTAGCGAATAACTGAAGGGAAGTAAAACAATCCCAAACTCAACATTGAGTTTGATTTTTCAGGTAAGAAGAGGAGTTTGAGTGAGTGCTTCATTCCTTTTAAGGTCCTAGATGTCTGAAAAGCTAGCTCTCACAATTAGCTTTGCTTTGCTAACACTGTCAATCAGAAAATCTAAATCCAAACAGTGGTTCATATTTCCCAACAGAGAGCATTCCCTGATTTCCCTGGCCATCCGGCCTACCAGTCTTGTCTTAGAAGTGTTAAATCTTTTGGTCAACATTTCTAAACCAAAATAAAGGATTCTCGAACCCACTCTTGAAAGTATTTTTGTCATCATTACAGAAGGGTGTTTAAACAGCTGGCTATGGCACAGGGCAAGACCAGGAGCGGGAGAACAATCTGAAGTTAACTGCTGATGTAATCATAGCACTCAGTATCCAATGAAGGCGCTGCCATGGCAGAGGCAAGCTCACAGTTATGAGACTCGTGCATACATTACCAGTTTATTCTAGTATGTAACAGTTGATAACTTAAACATAGTGACGAGGAGTTACTGAATAGCATTCTCCCAAAAGAGAACTGGAATTTTAAAAGGACAAAACCAAGGGCAAGACTAAGAAAAGCTAAGACTAAAAAAAGTAAGTGTGAGAAATCTGGCAAGTAGCAAAAATCATTTTTAGCATTTGAGGGGGAAAAAAATCAAAAAATGTGCTTAGAGGCCACACCTCTGGCCTCTGGGACTGCTGTGACACCAACAGCTGAAGCTCTATTCTCTGGAGGGGAAGGGAAAAAGGAAAGAACAGCAGTCGGTCCAGAGCTTGACTCCTGCAAACAGATCTCCAGAGCCTTTCTGGGCAAGCACATAACCAGAGGAAATGAAAACTAAGCAAACAATTTGTGCATGAAACAATGAGATGGAGTTTCACTTTAGTTTCACACTCAAATACAAATATGGTTATAATCTTAAAACACATACTACTACTAACAGGCAAGTCGAGGATGGTCATTTTCAAGCCGGAGGTACGGGAGAGCCCATTTCGGTTCTCAGCGAGCCTTAGGCTACACAAAAGTCGTGGGAAAGCAAAGAGACAGCTGTTTCCAGGCAAACGGCCCAGAGCTGTTCAGCCTCAACCACCAGAGTCTCCAAACAACCAGAAACACACCCAAAGCGATTCAGAGCCCATGTGTGGGGCTCTGAGCGGCGTGGGGTGCGCGTGTCCACCCATCCAGCCCCCGACCCACTCGAGCACCCAGGGCAGGTGAAGGCACCCAGCCGCCGAACATCTCCACGATGCGGGTTCAAATCCCGCTGGCTCCTAGACACCCCTACCCCGCCGAGGTGCGCACCAAGTTTCTGGTCCCTTCCAAAGGCCGGGAGAACTTCCCTAACTCTGCCGTGCCCCGACCATAACAAAGGAAGCTCCGTAACGGATGCGCGATCGCAGCCCACAGGGATCACCAGCGGGACCGGCCCGAAGAGTGCACCTGGGTCTGTCAGGCGCGACCCCGAGGGGCAAGTGGGCGGCTGGCGCTGGGCGCCGGACAAAGGCCTCGCGGGCTGGCTGGGGCGCAGGGCGGGACGCCGGGGAGCGCAGCCGGCCGGGACTCACCTTCGCAGCGGCCCGGCTGCGCTCCTCGTGGAGCAGGAGGGCGACGGGCAGCAGCAGCAGCCAGACGCCGAGCCGGGGCCCCATGGTGGCGCGCCGGGAGCGGCGGGCGGCGGCGCGGGGCGGCGGGGGACGGCGGCCGGGCGCGCGGGGGCCGCGGCGGGCAGCTCACTCTCGGCGGCTGGGGCGTGAGCGCTGCGCACCGTCCCGGGCGCGGCGGCTCGGAGCGGAGACTTGCGCGCGGCCGCTGGAGCTCAATTTGTTGGCGCCGCCCCCTCCCCTAGGCAGGGCGCGGGCGGCGTCTCTAAGGGGAGGACCCTGCGGCGCGGGAGAGAGGCGGCGGGAGCGCGCAGCTCGGGACTTGCGCTCGCCGCGGACCGGGACGCAGGGCTCCACACTCTGCACCCAGGAGTTCTAGCGCCCGGATCCCGTGCGCCTTGGGTGCGGGCGGAGGACCGCGAGCGGACGCCGGGCCCCCGAGGCCGGCGCGCAGCGAGGCCAGCCGCGCAGCTGGAGTGCCGCGGCGGGCGCTTCTGGAGGGCCAATGCGCGTAGGCTGCAGCCCCTGACCACCGAACCCGAGGTGAGAGCGACCCCAAGGCGGCACGGAGACCCAGGCCCCAGGGCGCGGACTCGGGGCTCGCGCTGCGGCCGGGGCTGCGCGCTCTCCTGCTTGGGGTGGGAAGGAGGAGAGTCGGGAAGCGGAATCGCGCCGCCTGGGCTGAGCGGGACCAGCCAGGGCCTACAGGGAAGGCCCCCCTTTTCCATTCTCGTCGTGGGACGGCCTCTAGTCACCCCTGAAGGAGCCCGGGGGGCACACTGGGGAGACGGACTCTCGCGGCGAGGATGCTGTGCCCGCCACCCCCTCGCTAACCCGTTTTGTCTCCGGCCTTCAGACCAGGAGGGACGGAGCCGAGCCGAGAGAGGACCGACTGGGACCATGGCCCAAGAGCGGAGCGCGGCGGCCGGCCCTGCCGTGCGGTAAGCGACACTCTGCCTACTCCCTCGGGGCGCGCGCAGGGGCCCCCGCAGGTAGCTTTCAGAAACTGACAAGTCGGGGCCCGCATTCACGTCACTCTTCCCCCTCCTCTCCCACGCAGGTGGCTGCTGCTGGGGGCCTTGGCGGTGGGGTTCCTGGCCCAGAGCGTCTTGGCGGTAAGTACAGCTCGGCCTTCGCGCGTTTGGATTTGCGCGCCCGCGAGGCTCAGGACGCTGGCGTGGCCTTCAGGAAGGCAGCTCTTCCGTGCCCACCTGAGAGAAAGGGGCAGAGAGGGGCTGTGTCGGTTCGTTCCCCAGCCCTGCAGCTGCGCGTCGCAGGCGCGGCCCTCTCAGGGGGGCTCATAATTTAAAATGTAGCCGAAGGCATCTCATCTTTGCTTTCCTGTCTTGAAGAAAGGCCTTGGCCTTAGAAGCAGGGGAGGAAAGTCAGTCACTTGGCAGCGAAACGCGGGCCCTGCGGTGGGCAGAGGGCTTCTGGATTGTTAAGTCGGGGGCTCTGGGGGAAACGGGCTGGGCCAGGAGGAGACAGCCCTGTCATTTTAACTATCCTGTGGGAACAGTGGAAGAGAAACCCCTTTTCCTCCTGAGGGGTGGTCTGGCCTGGGATGAGCCACAGGTGGGAGCTGTGAAGCCCTGCCTGTGAGGGTTTACTGGGCACAGCCCCTCAAAGACCCCCACTCACCGCAGCTGTGCCGGTATTCTCATTGCACATGGTTGGCTGCATGGTGGGCTTTTACACAATGTAAACAATATCCACCACTTTTATTTTTGCTGTTACCATGGCTAAAACAGCACAGGTGTGGTAACCTCTTAAATTGAAGGCACTTGCTAGGTGTGTCCAGCCCCTCCATTTAGTGTGTGATGGAATAAATACCTACTTTCACAGCAGCCAGTGCCCCAGGTGGGGTCCCAGCCGGAACTGGCCCTGCTCTCCAGGGTTCCACTCTGCCTAGAGCACACAGTGGGGTGTCTGTGTGTGTGGTTTTATTTGAATTGTTACTTTCACACTGTCCTGTCCTAAAGTAAAGTAGGCAGAGGTTCTAAAGGCAGTGAATGAGGAAAACTACTGTCATGTCAGAAACAGCCGCCTGCTTGGATTCAGGGCCCCGAGCAGGAAGGAAGCAGAGGAGGTTGGAAGTCTTGCCCCATGTGTACGAGGCCAGGGTGTTCTTAAAGCTTGGGTCTGTCTCCTTCCTGTTCACAGTCCTGATTTAAGCAGAACAGAACCTAGATATCAGCCAACATCATTACCCTGAGGATCCTTGTGCACAGACCACATGGGAGACTTGGCCCAGATTTATGGACCAAACAATACACACAGGAGTTCCTCAGAGAGTGCCAGGCAGGGTTCCAGTGTGCACATGGTGTGCTGACGCCCAGGCCTCTGACCCCAGAACCACCATTGACATATCCAGGTCTCCTGCCTGAGGATGGTGAGTTCCAGGAATTCTTGCTGGGAGCCAATCCTAAAACTAGTGGAAAGAGCTCCCTGTTTGGGGACTGAGGCATCAAATATAGCCTGCTCTATGAGCCTCACCTGATGAGCCAAGCCTCACTGTCCACCCTTTGCAGTAGTGAATGTCCCCATTTTGTCTTGGAGGCCAAGTGCCCTGCTACCTGGAATACAGCTCCATGCCTCCCCAATCCTGTCAGGTGCTATGAACTCACCTTCAGTCTCTTTCACCCTTGATCCTTGGTTGGGACCAAAAGCATGTGTTGCCTAGAACTCCCCAAAGTATAGCCCTTGGCCCCCACAGAGCAGAGTCACCTGGAAAAGCTTGGTAGAAACTGATTCTGGTCCCCGTCCCAGGTCATCTGGTGGGACTTAGTGAGGTAGAGCCTGGAAGTCTGCATTCCCACATTGTGCCAAAGTTTGGAAGCCATTGAGTTGGAGTATTGAGTTGAGAGGCAATTAAGGTTGCTTGCCAATTTATTTCATGTCTCTGGACTTTAGATTCTATATGTGCAAATGAAAAATAGGTAAATATTTTAGTGGTTTTACTGGTGACATTAACAATGTGCCGTTTGAAAGGAATGCAATTTGTTAAGTTCAACAATGCATTGATCTGCTAGCTTCTTATTGACCAGCTTTAATAGCTGTTACCCATGAAATAAATTCCTTGATCCTGTACTACATTCATTAAATTCCTCTTAATTGTGGCAAACTCAGCTCCTCCCCTGTTTGTTGGCCCAACTCAGGAATCCTGTCTCCTTGTCTGTGGTATCAGGACTCTTCCCAGGGGTGGATCCATTCAAGGAAAGAGCTACAATTGTATCTTCAGAGCATTGTGCAGAAACAGCTGAACACTTTAGTGAAAAGCCTCAGTAATTATTTAATGAGTATTTTCTGTGTGCCAATTTGTGCACATTAATACATCAAAGCCTCCTCAGAAAGCATACCTAACGTATGTAACTTATTACTGCTATTTGACAGGTGATGGGGGGAAAGGCACAAAACATAAATAATGTACCTAAGAGCTTTCTCTTTTTAAGTGACTAAGGGGGTTCAGAGCCAGGCATTTGCCCACCACACGGAACCTCCAGGATCCCAAGGCAGCAGTAAAAGAGCTGCTGAGTTTTGGTCTTTAGGCCTCTCACTGTGTGGGGGCTTTCTCCTTGGCCTTGACCTTGAACTAACAGTAAAGCTCACACACTGGAATCTCCCTCTGCTCTGAGAACTCGGAACACAGATCAAGGGAGAAAAGGAATCAGCTCAGGACTCAGAGTGGGCCCAGGGGCTGTGGGAACAACTCAGGGCCACTCGCTGTTACCCAATTTGACTTTTCTAGAGGCCCCCATGCTTGAATGCAATGCCAAGGAGCCAAACACACATGTGAACACCCATCCTGAGAGGCAGAGGGTGCTGACCCCAGCCTCCCCCGAGGTGGGCTGCTGGGTCCCATCCCACCTGGGTCAGCTGCTGCTGGGTTATTGCCTAATGCAGATATTCCGCTGGCCTTGGGGTCTTTGAATAACAGGATATTCAGAAGAGTGAGTATCCCTCTGAGTGTCCCCCTCAGAAGGCTGTCACATGGCGGGGGGCGGGGGAGGGGCATGTGAAATGCTTTGGCCCAGGCACTGTGCCTGGGCAGAGTGGGCTCTAGGGCTGCCTTGACACAAGCTTGGGTTTCTAAACAGCCTTCTCGGACCCCAGGTTCTTGAAAATGTGCCTGACTCTGCTGCCAGCAGTGCATGCACTGACCTTCACTGGGACTTAAACGCTCTGCTCTCACTGCAGCCACACTGAGCATTGTTACTTATCTTGAGGCTGGGCAGCGGCCTTGAAGATCTGAGGCCCAGTCCTGTGTGATTCTGGAGGAAGAGAATTCCAGAGAACAAAGGCCTTCCCTGACATCAAATAGCAGCAGGCTGGGTGGTCACCTAATGACCTCAGCCTGGGAGACAGACAGGGCAGGGAGGAGTGGGGACATTAACACAGGTTCTCATAGGTGTCCATGTGCACCAGGAGACCTGGAATCACAGGCATTGTGCCCCAGGAAGAGCAGGCTACAGGCTGCTTGGGCACCAGCCTGGGTTTCCAAGCTGCCCTTCAGAGGCAGGCCCTGGAACATTCATCTGTCTCTGCCGCAGACTGCCATCCCTTTTCCTCCGCTCAGAGGCAGCAGCAGAGTAGTGAGGCCTGCAGTCTACTTTCTGGGGCCTTGGGAGAGGCGAGCTGAGAGGCGTCTGGAGCACAGCTGAAGAGTCAGGAGGACAGTGCTTTCCTCCCTCCCTGGAGCCTTGGTCTCATTGTGCAAAATCTGGGCCCCGAGAAAGAGAAAATCACAAGTTCCCCCTTTCTCCACAGAACGCCAACCCTAACCAGCCCTCTAGAGGCAGTGGAAGTAATTCTCCCTGGGTGGCTTGGATGTTTTGGCCACAATAAAATAATAGCAGGATTCGTCACCAGCATCCCACACTGTAAGTGGGGAGGAAGGATGATCAGAAAGCAAAGGCAAGAAAACAGGCTGTGGCGCTGTCCGGGGCTGTCTGCAGAACCAGAGGGAGAGAGAGTGTGAAATTCAAGGGAAAAGTTTTAGAACAGGAAACAAAGACCTTGCTAGAATAATACAGATCATAGTATTGTCTAGTTGTGTGTCTGGGGAGAAGGGAAGACAATGGGTGACTCGCTTAAGTGGTGAAGACCAAGGGGAAGTTGTGCTAGCCCGCCCTGGTGGAAGGCTGCTGGAGCGAGCACTCACTACCAGGTGCTTCTGCGTCTGAGAAGCTTTTGATTAGAGGATTTAGAGAAAGCTCGCCCTGGGGCCTGTGGCCTCCATTGCTGCTGTTTGTTGGCATTCCCCCCACTGCTGACGTGGCATGGATGGTTTGGACCTGGCCTGGGCTAATTCACCTTGTGAACCAGCGGTCAGCGCAGTGGGCTTGCCCAGCCTGGCTACTGACTGGCCATTTGTCCTTAGGGTGTGGAACAGGCTAAAAGGGGAGGTTGAAGAGCTGTGTGGCAGCATTGGCAGGTACTGTCCGGGTGACCACATGCCCCAGCATAAAGCCAGCACTGCAGCCTGTGCCTGACCACCTCTTCATGGACCCTGCAGTTCAGGGAGGCCTGAGGGCAAGTGGGGTCTTTGGTGTACCCTGGAGCAAGGAGGCTTGCCCAGTGGGTATCTAGGTTCCAGCATGCAACCTAGAAATGTGCTGCAGGAGGCTTTTTGTCTTCATGGTGTCGAGAAGCTTCTTGAATGTGGTAAATATGTGGTACTTGACTGGTTGAAGAGAAAGGAAAGGCAGGGCTTTGGACAGCTGCCTTCTGCATTCCCCTTTGGTGGCCACTCCTTCAAGTCGCCAGTATCTTGGGACATGCAGCCCTTGATTTTATTGACAGTGGGTTTCATTTTTATTATTCATGAAAGAAAATCGTGCCATCTCATCTTAGAGGGACTCCACGAGTTTCTCCAATCCTGTGCCTGTGGTCAGAGAGTGAATTTCAAAGAAAGTACTAGTGGCCAGAGCTTCACTAGTGAAGACTGACCTCCCCACTGGATTCTAGGGCCCTGGCCGCCTGCCACCCCTGTCAGACCCCTGCTCTTCACAGGCTCCGTGAAGGTGTGTGGCCTTGCAGGAAGTGGGGCTGGCTGCACCGAAGCAGCAAGCTCTTTTGTAAAGCCCAGTTTTCCCAGTGCATTGTGGTATCCTGGAGCAGCTCCTGGAACGGAAAAACTGGCAGAAGCTGAGTCTGCAGCTTAATGTGTCAATGTTAATTGCTTGATATTGACAAGCATGCCAATGTCGTGTATGACACCTTGTCTAGGTGAAGGGTTCACAAAAAATCTGCACTGTTTTTACAACTTTTCTACAGATCCAATTATTTTGTATACAACAATCATCTTTTAAAATGTTCCTTAGAAGTTGTGAGCAGCCACATTTGGTGTGCACAGGCAGGCACGAAAGTGCTGAGAGAGCTGAGGAACCGCGAGTCTCCCATTAGTGAACAGCAGATGTGCCAGCAAGAGCAAAGTATTGCTCCCATTCTTTTCTCAGGTAAACAGAAGTCACTGTTTCCTGGAAATGGGGAAGAGGCAGTTTGGCCCCTGCACAGGAGGCAAGCCTTCCGAGGAGGGGAGGAAAGCATGCCCACGTCTCCTGGTCACCCCCAGGTCTCACAGGAGGCCTCCAAGGGGGGTGCTGTTGCCCACCCTTCCTGCTAGGCATGCAGTGTACGTGGTATTTGCTCTCTGTCCTGTTTCCTGGCAATAACTGCCACAGTCCTTGGAATCTCTAATGATAACGTTCTTTTGTGTGCTAATGAATTGACTGATGGCTAGACCCCATAGGTAGCTGCAGGTGGGACCTGGTCACCAGAAAGACCAAGGCAAGGTTAGAGTCCAACCTCTGGACAGGGAAGAGGGACTGGAATGGCCCATGGCCAAAGCTACACATTGGAGCTTCCATTAAAAACTCAGAAATACTGGGTTAGGTGAGCTTCCAAAGAGCAGCCCACATGGAGGTTCCTGGAGGTGGTGCTAGAGGGGCTGTGGCCACTCCATGCCTGCCTTCGCCCATACCTTGCTCTGTGCGCACCTCCCCTGTATCCTGTATAATAAACCAGCACATGGAAGTGTTCTCCTGAAACCTGTGAGTCACTCTAGCAAGTTAGTCCAACCCAGAGGGGGTCATAGGAACCCCAACTTATAGCCCTGCCACAGGTCAGAAGCACAGGTGACTGGTGTCAGAGGTAGGGCCACCCATGGACTGGACCGCGGCCTGCTGTGGCTCCAAGGTAACCAGCATCAGAATGGAGCAGGAGGACACACAGCTTAGCTGCTTGCTTGGCTCCTGGGGAAACCCCACACATCTGAGTCACACTCCATATTGAGAGTAAAGTAGGAGAAAGAAACAGGAGAGCTGGGGTGGGGGTGGGCTGCTCCATTGTTTCCTGAGCCTGATGGGAATGGAGGCTGGCCTGACAGCGTGGCTTCGGGGAGGACACAGGACCTCAGCACGCAGAGGCCTATGGCTGCTCACGCCTCTGGCCCTTAGCAACTTGTCAAGCCAGCGTGGTCCTGTGCTGTGGATAACAGGAGAGCCCCATCCTGCCTCTCCATGTAGGATGACAGCATTTGCTGCTTGGAAATGGGTGGTCTGCCCAGGAGCCCTGCTTCCCTGAGCCCCACCCCACACCCCCTGCATCACACAGGATACCCTTGTGGTGAGCTCGGAGGCAGCAGTCTCCCAGTGGCCACAGTCCTGCTTTGGGTAGGGGCTGACAAAAGGGGCCAGGAACAAGGATGGCCCACGGCCAGTGGATGTCACCTGGCACATTTGCCTGTCACTGCCCTGCCACCAATGACCGGAAATGAGAAGCAGGGCTGGGGCCACTTCTGCACCAGCCTGCCAGACCAGCCCTGTGCACTGGCATCAGCGCTCCTGGCCTCAGCCCCTGGGGGACCAAAGACGCCTGTCCTCGTGCTATCAGCACACACGTGGCAGAGGTCAGGATGCCTGGGCCCACCCTTGGACCCAGCTGGAATCGAGGCCCCTTGAAGAGCCTAATTGGTGTGCCATCTCCAACTGATAGGATCTAGAAACATCATTAGAAATCTGGGTTTAAAATCATCATGTGCAACCCCTGCAGGCGCCAGCAGGGTCTCCACCCATCATCCACCTTCCCCCCACAGAAACAAACTCCCTCGGGTGCAGCCGCTGCTCCACGGTGCAGAGTTCAGGCTCCATGCACTGCTCCTGAGCTGACCTCCCTGCCGCACTCCAAGGCTCGAGGCATGGGGGCCTCAATAAACTGGTTGTTATGATTGAGGATGTGGTTGACAGTGTTCAAACAAGTCTTTTGAATGAGGAATGTGGTCATAGAAAATTAGAAAAAGACTAGATTTTTTTAGAAATATTTTTCTCACTTTTTTTTTCTTTTTTCCAAATTAAGTACTATCCCCAGTGGATGGAAGTAGCTGTATGTGGTGATAAGGGTCTGCCTGGGGAAGATTTGCATTTTTTCCTAGGGATTGTTTCAACTCCACCCTTAAATTCCTATTTTGCTGCTTTGGCCCAGGTCAGTGATCTCTCATGTGGGAATTACAGAAGAATTTGAGTTTTTGAATTATGTGGACTAATTATCTGGTACCTGGTAGAAATTGCAGAGCAGTGCGTTTTCCCACATGTGAAGCCTTTTTAGATCCGTTATTGCCTGTGGAGCAGCAGGGCCCTGTGAGAACCAAGCACAGGCTGCACATGACCAAAGCCATGTGCCCTACGAGCTTCCAAGGCTCTGCTCGTCCCTCAGATGACAGAGGTGCCCACGAACCATGAGCGTGCAGTCATTTCACACATGAGGAAGAGCAGCACGAGACCAGCTGTTCGGTGCAGCTCCGGGGGCCTGTGGGCTGGGACCCTTTCCTCTGTGGTCCTCAGCCCCCAGTAGCATTGGCCCTGGGGGGATAAGGAAGGAAGCCCTTGGAGAGTCCTAGTGGGATCTGCTAGGACCTAACTGATCCCCAGAGGTTCTCCCAGTGTCCCATAGGAGAAGCATGGCAGCACCCCTTGCTGACTCACTGAGGGGGACGGAGGCCGGCAGGCAGGGCCATTGGCAAGGAACCTCGGAGCCAAGCTGAGTGTGAGGCCCAGCACTCCAGCTGAAATACTCTGCCATGCCAGGGTGACAAGTCTCCCTGGGGAGGACATGCAAGGTCACATGTCACCTCCTGATGCAGGCGTATGCTGAGAACAGAGAGCAGGTGGCTTCCTTGGGGCACAGACCTCAGAGTAGGTGCACACAGGGAAATCTTGATGCTGCTCGGTGGCATGCTGTCACAGGACCTTCTCCGGGCAGCAGTGCCGGGCAGCACTGGGTCGGAGCGGAGGGGAGGCTCTGAAAAGTTCTGACAGTCACATGTAGAGAGAGGGTATTCCCGAAACCCCGTGGGGAATGAGAGGCCTGCCTAAACAATCTGCTGGACAGGAGGCCCAGAGGGCAGCGTGGAGGCGCGGTGTACCTTCTTTCCTGGGCCCACGCCAGCTCCACCTCTGACATCTGCTTTCCCTGTCATGTGGCTGGCGTCCTCACTAAAGCCGCCCACGGGCCGACAGGTGGGCAGCTGTGGCCTCCTGAAGAACAGGAGTTCCTGGGCTGGCGCCCCAGTTCCCCAAGCACCCCTGACCAGCAACCGTGTCACAGTTCTGAGTCACAAGCTCCTATATGTGAAGCTCATTCTGTAAAGGAGCACCTTGGTCCACTAGGAATAGTGTCCACACGCAAGTTCTCACCTCTGTCCTCCTGTGGCCACACGTCCAGGCCAGAGGGTGAGGACAGCGGGAATGGTCAGGTGGAGTGTCAGGGGATGGGGGGAGTTGTCCTACTGTACCATCAAACTTACAAAGGCAAACATGCCACGCGGAGTGGGGTCACCCACTATGACCGAGCCCTGTGGAGGTCCCCGCTGGAGGCCAGGTCTCTCCCACTTCCATGTTGGACTTTGTGCGTTGGCTTCACCTGTGGTTGTGCTCGTCAGCGAACGCTGGTGCTGAGGGACCACGGAAGTGCCTCCTGTGCACAGGGTCTTGTGGGATTAGGCCAGTGTGGGTCTGGTGTAAGACCTGCCCCAGCTCCTTCCTGGCTGGTGATGTTGGTTGACAGACTTAATCAACTTTTTACATTTTTTTTAAAATGTTTTTAATTGTAGATGGATGGAATACCTTTATTTTGTTTATTCAGTTTTATGTGGTGCTGGGGATCGGACCCAGTGCCTCACACTGGGTTAGGCAAGTGCTTTGCCACTGAGCTACAGCCCCAAGCCCAACTTTTTACATTTTTGATAGGCTTTTAAGACCAAAGTAAACTAGTTGTTACTGCCTAGTTCTCACTACCGAGGATGGAGGGGAGCTTGCAGAGAGGGCATTGGTGACCTCAGTGGGTAGTGCCTGGCAAAGATTAGCTAAAGGCTGCTCAGCTTAGGTTTTTTGGTTTTTAGTCAATGTGGGTCTTCATGCTTAAGACACAAAATCTTAAAGTCCCGGCATTATAAGGATTGGGAGAGAGCAATGTCTCAAGCCAGGATGCCAGATGGGCGCAGCGGGTAGAGGCTGCAGCAGGACCCGAGGCCTGACTGGAACGCAGGAGGGAACATGGGGCGGAGGGTTCCTGTTATCCAGGCTCTTGGTGCCCAGAGTGCTGAGACCATGTGGTGCCCTCGTGGCACCTGGAAGGCCACACTGTGTGACCAGGAGGCTGCGCCGTGCATACGGTCTCCCTGCGAAGCAGCTCACGTGGCAAGAAGTGGCATAGGTGCACGTCCTTCAAGTTTGAGAAACGTCAGCAAAGGAGAACCTTGGTGTTTTAATTGAGTTACGACAGAACTAGATTATTTCCAGAACAAATGGAGAGGCTTTTAAACAAAGGCTACTTAACAGTGCGAGGAAAGGTTTGGCACCACCACACAAGAAGCGTGCAGCCCCAGGGAGGGGCTCTCCGGAGAGCAAGAGTTTCTTCACCCCACTTCCTGACAGGGCCTTTGCTCTGGGACCAGTGGTCCTTGCTGTTCTCTGTCCATCACAGTCAGAACTGGCAGCTCCCAGGTGAGGAGGGCCAGGGAGGAAATGCCTCCTTCCTAGGCTTCCTTACTTGGTGACTCTCCTCCTAACCACCAGCTGCGTCATAACCAAGAAAGGACCTGAGATACTCTGCTTTCCTGTCTGAAAAGCATCTTCCTTCCCCTGCTCCCTGCCCTCTCCTCCTGAGACGGTCTGAGCTCAGACAGGATTTCCTCCGTCTTAGTCACCTTATTGTCCAGTCTTCTTCCCCCTGCAAAACAAGGAACGTTGAGAGCAAAGGGTCCCATACTTCCTGTCTTCTGGATGAGTAAACCTCCTGCCCGTCAGTGGGGGCCTCTGTTTTTACATCAGGATGCCAGGGGATTGGAAAATAGCTGCGTTTATAGTTAGGTCACGGCGTGCAGTGCATTTCCAGCCCTCCATCTTGGCTGTTGGTAATTTGTGGCTGCTCACCTGAAGTTCTAGGTCTCTATCAATGCCAAATGCAGCCACGACCTGGCAGAAGTCCCACCCACCTCCATCCCTAGGTGGCCCAGCCACCAGCACCACCAGGACCCCTGCTGTGGGGTATGATTTGCCCCTTAGCAAGGCCCATGTTGCAACGGGGGTGATTTCTTCTCCAACAAGTGCAGCTTGTTATCTGCATCTCACCTGGTTGGAATTTAATGTTCTGGAAATAAATGAGTTGTTTCGCTCTGGAGGGGGAAGGAAGTAAGATTAGTCATGCTGGCTCTTGATTTTTTTTTAATCCAAAAATTCTTTACTTAAGAAGTACACACAATTAAGAATAGGATCAAATCCTGTCCAAAAGTTCTAGGATGAGGGGCAGGCTGGATGGTACTGATTTGACTGGGAAGTCTGGCTCCCCTTGAACAAATTCTACCCCTGGGGCTGTCTGCTTTTTTGTGTATAAACAGGAGAGCAAAGCCTGAGAAGCACCCCAGAAGAAAGCAAATGTATTTAAAGGGGGAGAGAGATAAGTAAATGATGGATGGATGGAATTCACTAGTTTGTAAAATGGCTTTTCCTCCCTTTTATAGCACCTTTCAATCTGTTCTCCCAAATTTCTCTGGTTCTTCAGTAGGCGAGACGACAGACCAAGGCACTGGGCAATATTCCTGCCTTCTCGCTGGTCTTGTGTTTCATTACTGAGCCTCTGAGAATAAACACAGACAAAAAGCAGGTTTCATGATTCCTCACATTTTAAAAAGTCACCTTAGATCATTATTCTTTCTTAACATTTCATGTGTTTAAAACTGGTCCAGCCAGCTGCACTAGTGCATGCCTGTAATTCCAGCAACTCTAGAGGCTGGAGCAGGAGGAGCACAAGTTCAAAGCCAGCCTCAGCAACTTAGTGAGGCGCTAAGCAACTCAGCAAGACCCTCTCTCAACATAAAAACTGAAAGGGTCTGGGGATATGGGTCAGTGGTTGAGCACCCTGGGTGCAATCCTTAGTACAAAAACAAACAAATTGGTGCCGAGTAAACTCTTGCCTGATTCATACATCATGTCCATTATAGATGCTGTTTGTAAACTGATGGTTGAAATGATCTCATCACACCCCTCAGGATTTTCCTGTGTATATGTAGTATAAACGTGTGTTGATTTTTTTTAAATTTTTTTATTTGTTCTGATTAGTTCTCTATGACAGTAGAATGCACTCTGACACATCATACATAAGTGGAGCATAACTTCTTATCCTCCTGGTCGTACAGGATGCAGGTTGATTCTTCTATACTCTTTTCATTTTTGTTAATTGTGGTAAAATATGCATCATAAAATTAACCATCTCATCCATTTTAAGCGTATGGCTGGCTCCTGGGCTTCAGGCACCTCACACTGTCATGCAGCCATCACCGGCATCCACATCCAGAACCTTCTCACCTTTTCAAAAAGAAGCTCCATGCACCTATTAAACCACTCTCCCTTCCCTCTCACCCTTGCTTGGTAACCTTCTCTGCTTTCTGTCCCAATGGATTGAACTCCACTAGGGATGAGCATGATTCCGTACAAGTGAGATCATACAGTATCGTCCTTCAAGACAGGGCACTGGGCACGAGTCCTCAGCCTCTTCCATGGCATACCATGTACAGAATTTCCTTCCTTTTTAAGGCTGAATAATATCCCTATGATTCTTAAGGTTACTTTTAAGCTCAATTTTGTTTTCCTGCCTATGAGGTTGTAAATGGTGAATGCTGGGAATTTTAAAGAAGAGAAAAAAGCAATTCCCTGCTCAGCTGAAGGTGGGGGTCTGCGTGAGTCAGGCCAGCAGCATGGGCCTCCTGGACCTGAGTCTTGGGGCTTCTGTCTGGCTCACTGGCTGGGCCCACTCCTCTGGGTGTTTGTCTTGCCTCTGGTGCATGTGAAACTCCTTCTGCTAAAGGAGGTTCACTTGGGGCCTGCTGAGTTTGTTACCTCCCAGACAAGCAGGTATCCATCCGGGAAGGAATCCCAAGTCCAGGTGGGAAGTCATGAGTGAGAACTGGGCTGGACATACAGGTGCAGGCACCCGAGATCCACAGCAGTCCCTGCATGCCCTGGAGCTGCAGGAGAGTTCCCAGGAAGAAAAGAGGGAAAGGAGGCATCCAGATGAGGGAGGCCAGGCCAGAGGCCAGGAGGGCCAGGCGGAGCCAGGATAAAGAGCCTGGAGGAGGGACATGGAAAGACGGTGGTCCCAGAGGATCCTGGTGCCTTCTCCACAGACCTCAGGCTGCTGTGGGCTCTATGCTTCTCCTGCCTGTCACTGTGACTCCCAGCATGGGACCCCTCGTCGGTGCTGCAGAAATGTCGTTACATAAATGCGCTATGTAGCCATTCTAGGGGAGACTTAAGGCCCTACGGTCGGGCAGAGTGATCAGGGCATCGGGCACCTGGGAGGGTCAGCTCCCGTGGGTGGGAGGTGGCCCAGACACAAGCTCCTTCTCTGATGGTTTGCTGCTTTGACCTGACACTGAGTCTGAACGCTCAGTCCACCTAGCTGCTGGACCCTTGTAGTCCAGCAGGAGCAAGTGGACAGAGGGATGGAGCTGCTCCCATCCTGCAGAAGCCTGCTACTGACCTGAGGGACCCACTGTGCCTTAGAATCGTGTTAGCAGAGTGGCCAGAGCCACGCCTCAGGCCTGGACTCCAAATGCAGCACCCCTGGAGGCCCACCAGCTACCTTGGGGCTTGGGTTGTGCGCCTCTGAGTACAGGGCTCTTGCCAGTGACCGCCTGAAGACAGGAGAGAGCCCTTAAGGGAAGCCCCTGCTCCATCTGGCGTCAGATGTCTTGATGGGGCCTCCTGGGTGCCTGAGTGGCCTTGCTGTCTGCTTGCTTTTCTAGGTTATTCATGCTTAATATGACTCATCTTTCTGCATTTTCGAGGATAGGGCTTAAGTGGTGCAGGCTGCCCGAGGACACCTGTCCCAGACAGAGAAGGCCAGCAGGGGCGTCTCAGCCCTGGCTTCTCTTGGTGCTGCCATCATGGGAGGCAGACAGAGGAAGAGGCTTCCTCCGCATCCTGAGCCCGAGCGTGGACCCCAGAGCAGGGGCCAGGCCAGGGACAGGCAGGCACCCAATGCCCACTTGTGTCTGATGAGCCAGCTGGGTTCTGAGTGGTGCGATGGGCTGGAGGTGGTAGGAGAAGAGGGGGGGAGAGGAAGAGTCCTGGGCAAAAGCAAAGTAAGTGCTTTGAGACTTTTTGTTCAAAGTCACAGCACAGATCAGTGTGCTCAGCGCCAAAGGCACATCCCTCAAAAATGTGCACTTAAAGTCAACCAGAGATGAGGGCTTCTCTCATTGGTTCCGCTTGGCTGGAGTTGCCATGTTGAAAACTACTGGGGTAGACACACATTGGCTTATCTGCACAGTCAAACTAATGCAAAATCTGCTTCAGCTGCAGGACAGAGTGCCAGACTATTTCAATTTAATAGCCTGCATTTTTTTTCCTTGAGCTCCAAATGCAAAGGGAAGCAGGCACATGGCCAGTGAGCCAGCTCTGGCTGAGCTGGGCTTTCTTCAGGGCAGCAAAGGTCCACCACTGGCCTCCTTTGTCCTTCTGGAAACCCAGCCTCATGGTTATTGGGGGTAAGACTGTGGGAAGTGGGCTGATGGTCCAAAACCTTATAGTGGGAGACAATTGGACTGAGTCCCCCCGAGACCTGTTCTGCAGAGCCCAGACATGGAGGCCACTGAAGGAGGGAGCTTGACTGGGAAGTTACTTCTCCCATCCAGCGTCCAGCATCATAACCTACCAGGAGAGATCTGAGTCCACAGGGCAGGTGATGTCTCTTCACCTGGTTGCATGAAAAAGTAAACGGGGCCGTGTCCTCCATCCTGGCTAGAGGCCACAAAGGGTGGGTGGTGCCTGTGCCCTGCATCTCTGATGCCCTCAGGTGATGGGGATGCTGCCAGTCCCAGTCCAGGGAGCACTGTGTGGGCAGCAGGCTCTAAGCACTATCTCCAGGGGGCCCTTTCAGCCCAGGCGCATGGCTGGTCTCTCCCTGGCCATCAGTAGCATGTGTGGCTGCCAGCTTCCTGAAAGGTCCGGGAAGCATGTGGCTCCCTTGCTTACAGGCTAGGTGGGCAACTCCTGGCTGCAAGTCTGTCTCATCTGCTGTTCTTAGGGGGTCCAGGCTTTCTTGACTTTGCAAAGCTTTTTTTGATGTGTGTGGCCTGGCGTTGGAGGTATCAGGCCAAGAGCACGTGTGACCTGAGCCATCAGCAGATTGCTGGTTAGCAGGGGGATCCTCTAACTTCATGAAACCACACTTTCTCCTGTAAGAGTGAGTCGTCTTGTACTGTCAACCTGAGCCTGTGGTTTTAACAAAAGTTCAGGCCAAATGTGTAGATAACAGTCAGAAATCCATACATTTTTTAGGAGACACTCAGATCTGAGGATCAGAAACAGGAAGCGACACTGGCTTCTGGGACTCTGGAAGCGCCTGCCTGGGGCCTGGCAGCCCAGCCTCACCAGCTCTCGCCCCAGCTTGTGCCAGCAGCTACATATGTAGAGTGGTACTTCATTTTCCCTAGCAGCAGTCAGGCCTGCACTGACCGTCTCCTATTATGTCTGTCCATGTCTGGAAAATTCCACATGAGACCACCACACCCTAGAGACAAAAACCAAGATCCTGTGGCCAGTTGTGTGGAGGAGATGTCCCCAAGGGACATTACCTTGCAAGACATTACCCTCGATGAGTACATCGAGGCCGAGACCTTGATGTAGTCGAGGACCAAGGAGCCCAGCGCTCTGACACTTCCGCTACAGGCCTCCGGTCTCTGTGGCACATGCCCGTCTCACCCCGGTGGCCCTCCCATTCCTGTGCTGCTGCCCGCTCCTTCAGGGACAAGATCTGCACTCGGCCTTTAGATGGGGGCAGAGGAGGAGCAGGCCCTTCCCCTGAACCTCATCTGAGGACATTTGTGTAGAAGTTGGACTGCACCTCCCCTCGCCCGCACCCAGGGCTTCGTCCCTCAGGGTCCAGCTCCTGTGGGTTCATGTTAGGTCACGCTGTCACCTCAGGCAGGCCTTTTGGTTTCCTGAGGCTCTGTCGCCCTCTCCTCCTCTGAGAGTTACAGTCCCCTGTGGCACATTGCCGAATGGAACGCACAGGATGGGGAGCATGTGACCGTCCGGGCATGACGTCACCACCTCCCCGGGTGCTGGTCACTGTCGCTTCCTCTCCACCCCAGTCCCACCTGAACCTGAGCCTGCCTCCTCCTGGTCATGCTCCCCAGCAGCCCCGGGCTGGCCTCACTGCTTCCTGGAGCCTTGGAGCCTTGCGCAATGGTTCCTGGAGTTCTTCAGGGTAGAGGTGAGCCCTTGGTCCTGCCTGTTGCAGGCCCCAGGAAACCTTTCCACTAGGCTGTTTGTGGGCATCGGTTACGTGAGTCTTGACTGCCTCTTCCTGGGCCCCTGAAGCCTCAGTGACAGGCCAGGCCCTGGCCAGCTGCCTGGTCCAGGGAGTCCATCTACCTCCAGCACGTCACTCCTACTGTGACAGTCAGCCTCTTAATCTGCTTGGCAAGCTGAGGTTAACACTGTGTTAGCTCAAATGCTGAGTGCTTTCAAAAAAGCAGTGCAGCTGAGTCTCAGATGGCAGCTTCTAAGTCAGCTAATGACCTTGACCAGGTGTGACAAAGCCATGCTCGTGGGTAGATGATAAGCTTGCGTTTGTGATGCTTGTTCAGTGCACACCCCCTCAGCCCAGAAGTGTGAGGGGTATTCACTGGGTGACACAAGTCTCAGCCTCAGAGACCACCGCCTCCTCCAGGACATGCACAGCCGCCTGTCCTCTCTGCTGGTCACTAGACAAGTTGACCTCCTGTGGCTCCACACCCATTCCAGCCACCCGGGACTGTTCTCAGAGGGCTCCTGCCCAGTCCCAGCTTGGACTCACAACTGCTCTGCTGGTGTGCTCACCCCTCTACCCGTGGGCTCCCTGATCACCCTGTCCTCCCCGGCTCCCTAGAATGCCACCCCGTTGCCCACTCTGGACATTTGAGACAAACTCCTCACATCACTGGCTGCACTTGATTCCACCCAGAAACCAACTGGGACATCTCACCGCCACCTCCCAGCCAGCCCTGCAGGCGCTTCCATCTCAGAAGTAGGATTCCGCATTTTGCATTCAGGCCTCGTCACTCAAAGGCAGTGACCTCTCCAGTGAGCCCAGATGGCTGTGGAGTGGCATCGAGGATGGGTGTTGGGATGGAAAACAGAGGTTCCGCTCCCAGTCGTTGGCTCATGTTGTTGTAAGAGAGGAATTCATTCTGCGGGTGTCAGCGAAGCGTTGAAATCCCCCACGGTTGGCAGAGCCCTCCTGCTGTGACCAGCGCCCCCGCCAGTTTTGTGTTCATGATTAGTCAGGAAGCTCCTGAGTGGCATTTCAGCGCTTGCCCGTCATCATCTCAAAGTCAACCTTTAAAACAAAATGGTGAGCATAAAATAAACGACTGTGCGGTTTCTCGGTTGTCGCATACACAAAATTACTAGAATAGTCTGAAGAGATCTTAATATTTTCCTAAAATTTTACTCATGAAGCATAGTTAGTATTTTAAATGACTGTTAGTGATGAATAGAACTCTGAGGTCAAAATCACATGCCCTAATCCTCCTTAATCCAAACAACCTTGCTGTTAGACCATGCGATCCATGTGAACAGAGCAGCCGTAGGAAGACTGACTTCTTAGCGGGAATGTTCAATTATTGTTTAAAAATCTGTAAAACTTTGCTTCTCTTCTAACTCTCCAATTTGGATATTTTCTTGCTATTCCATCCAGTCTTTCCACTGTTAGATTAAATTAGAGAAAATTTTCACTCTAAGTTGACACTGAAGCAGAGCCAGCCCACACAGGTCAGGTTCACTGTTGACAGGAGCAAATGTGGCATAGGCTGAGATTTCTCTCCGTGGTGTTTTGCCACCCTCCTCTATTTCCATCGCTGAGTTTGTGAAATGGGAAAAGAAAGCATGTTGAGAAGAAGTTGAGGGCATGGGCATGTTCAGCCCAGTTTGGCCAACCTGAACCCTCACTTCAGTGATTACACAGGACTGAGGGTGATACAGGAGATTTCCTGGGAAGCTTCATCCTAGATACAGAACCTCAAGATCAACTAATCCAAACTTCTCCTTAAATAGGGAACCAGAAAGGTGGAGAACCCAGCTGTAACCACACAGCCTGGCAAAACTGAGACACCAAGCCCTCATCCATGTTAGCCTGATACAGCAATGCTCTCATAGAATTTCACTAATTAAATCATTTTATATATTAGATCATTTTTGAGTGAATTATGTGATTCACTGTTTTTAAAGGCTTGTTTTGGACATAATGAACAGAACATTCCACTAAGCCCAAACCCACAGATCTTGGTGGAACTACATTATGGGACAAACATTATACATCTTTAAGATCCAGTATTATGCCAGAAATCTTTGTCTATCTTGGCACAGTATGTCTACAGCCCATCGCAGACCAAGAAATAGGAAACAGACCAATCTTAGCAAAGTACCCAGGCCAATTAAACAGAGAAATGCATTACTTATTTAGTTCTTGTGGAATCATGTTTCTTAAATGCAAATGTTTTAAAAGATCAACCGAGTTTGCAGTAACGTGAGACACTACCATATTTAGTCTTGCATTCTCAGAGCACCTCTAAAAATAACAAATACCATCCCTACTACCGTCACCCCAAGTCTACATCATAAGGAGAAATAACTGTGAAACATGAGTGTGGAAATCCTAAAATTGGGACAGGTGCAGTCATCTCTATTTGCAGAGGAGCTAAGGGAGACCAGAATCATGAAGCAACACACCCAAGGTCTCTAGCCTGCCAGGAGCGGGCAGGAGCCCTGGCCCTCCTTCATCTGAAGGACTGTCCCGAGGAAGTGGTCCCTGGCCCACACAGCTCTGTGTGGAGTACTTCTGTGGATAGTCCAATTGGTGGTCTCAGCCGCCCCATGGAAGGGATGGAAGAGTATAATGGACATGAAAAGACAGAGGGACATTAGAGCTGCCCCTGCCATGTCCCTGGTGGGAAGGGAGAAGTGCCATTACCGCCTGAGCATACCCAGGGAAGCGCCTCACTCGGTAGTGAGTGGGGACTCACTATTAAGGTGCTGCAGTACTACAGTGACGCGGCCACATCACTGTTTACAGCTGCTCAATCACTATAGCCACGCTGTGGAGCCAGCCTAGATGCCCTTCAACAGATGCATGGGTAAAGAAAATGTGGTACGCATACACCATGGAATATTACTCAGCCCTAAAAAAATGACTTTATGACTTTTGCTGGTAAATGGATGGATCTGGAGACTATCCGGCTAAATGAAATAAGCCAATCCCAAACAAACCAAACGCTGAATATTCTCTCTGATATGTGGAAGCTAACACACAACAAAGGAGGGGTGGGATAGAAATTCATTGGATTAGACAAAGGGGGATGAAGGGAAGGGAGCGGGGAATGGGAATAGGAAAGAGTAGAATGAATTGGACATCTCTTTCCTTTGCTCATAGAAGAGCACATGACCAGTATAGCCCCACATCATGTACAACCACAGGAGTGGGGAGTTCTACTCCATGTGTGTATAATATGTCAAAATGCATTCTGCTGTCATGTACATCAAAAACAACAGATTATACACACACACACACACACACACACACACATAAAGATGCTGCAAAACACAATTAGGAAACCAGCTTGTCATCTTTTTTTCTTAATGTACCGGGGATCAAACTTGTGTCTCATGCGTGCTAGGCAAGCGCTCTACCACTGAGCCCCAGCCCCAGCTTGTCATCTTTTAAACGGCAAAACCAGGTGTGACGGGCACGATATGTACATGGTTTAGGTTGCCAAACTGACGTTGTACATTCTGCCTTTTACTCTTTGAACCCGGACGCACTATGACGGTCTCCTAACGAGACGTGGATAATGAGCTCTGCCTGGAGACCTGAAGCTCCCGCAGTCCCTTTCTCAGAGAGGGGACCTCGATGTTGTTTCTCCGGTCACTCTTGTAGCTGCATGACTTCATCTCAAGCAAGCTAAATAAAGGAATTTTCAGTATTATAACGGTCGCTAAGCAGACAACTGACGTGTCAGCGATTGGAGGGGTGAGGACCCAGGGCAAGGGTGGAAAGATACTGCTGTCGCACGGTGTTTTCCTTGGGTGGCTTCATTGTGCAGGTGGGTGGCGAGTTGGAATGGTGCTGAGCGGTGTGGGCTGGGGTGGAGGAGAGCCCAGCGCCCAGCGCTTCCCAGCCAGCCTGTCAGTCTGATTGAGGCAAATCCCCTGAGACCTATTGAAACTCCCCAGCTGCTGGTTCACAGTCATCTAAGCAACTCTGAGAAGAGGTGAAACCTCCTCAGGCCAGTATTTCTGGGATTCTCGTATGGTTCAAAGCCAAGAGCACAGCTTTGTTTTTCCAAGTGTCCAGGATGGGCTGCCCACTCCCCCTCAGCTGCTCCTCTGGGCCGTGGTCTTGCCATGTTTGGCACACCAGGTCTGGTGCCTTCCCAGGCCTACCTGCACGCAAGATGACTTGGCCCTTCTCCTTTGAATTAAGATCTCCTGCTACATACTTTTTGCTGAGAGCAATTAATTTCTAAAACAGCAATTAGGAGTTTCTACCAGCCACTGGCAGCAGGACTGCTGTTTTGACCTATTTTGGCTGACTAGTTCCTCTCTAAATGGTGTGGTAATCAGGCTGTTGGGCTGCTTCGGGGCCTCCGCGCCACATTCCTCTCTGGTGTGTCTAACATCTCCCTGACCTCTACATGAGATCGCTGCTCATGAAATGCTGTTTAAATAAACCCTGGGTGTCCAGATTCTCTTGGGGTCAGTAGTTTTTTTTTTAATTTTTTTTCTTTCCTTTCCATGCAATTTTCTTTAAAAAGGAAATTTACTGATACTTCCTTCTGGGGAACAATCTTACTGCCCTTTCCATCCACCAAAGATCAGTTTGAACATTTTATACTGGACTTAAGATACCAGTAGAATAGCATGCCAATACAAGGCCACAGCAAGTGACCTTGAGGACAGTCTGTGCCAGCGAGCTCCCAGTCTCCAGAGAATCCTCAAAGTGGTGGCAGGAGCAAGGCCACCTGGGAGGTAGAAACCTGTCCCAAGTCCCCACAGTAGTTCTGCGGTAGTTTTCCATTATGCTCATCTCAAAGATGTCTGTGTTATCAGAAAGACTGAGAGAAGTCCTCCCTTTATTTACTGTTTGCCCACATCAGTGGTGACAGTACTCTGCAGACTGCAGCCCAGAGCCCATCCATCTGTCCCTGCCGCCTTGGTCTGCCCTGGCCCCCAAAAACTACCACAGTGATAGGAGGGTGGTTGGGGTGAGGCACTAACAGACCCTGACAGAAGTCAGATCCAAATCATTCATAGCCTCAAAACCAAGTTTTGGAGACTAGGGTCAATAGGAGGGATGGGGCCATATTCCAAACACAAGTTCAAAACACCCAACGACAGTGTTTGGAATCTTGTATCTACTCACAGTATCCTGCTTCCCTGGGTGCTGGAGAGGTCAGTGCTCTCGGATATTCACTGTCACCTGCCAGTTCACATCACCTGGCCATCTGTGGGGTTGTCTTCATCCTCATTTGGGAGCTCCCCACCCCTGGGAGCTGTGTACTCTGACCACGGCGCCTGCATGGTGGCATGTGCAACAGGTACCGTCATCTTCTGTGGCTGCCTTTTCTCCCCTAGTGATGATGTCCCTTCATGGGTTGGCTCCTCCATTTTAACGTAGTCCAAGTTACCAGTCTTTTGTATAATTAGTGCTTTCCCAAAATAACTCCTTCACTCTGAATTTTGCCATAGATTCTATGATACTTTGCATCATGTATCTGCAAGTAATGATGGTTTTGTACTGTCTGCAGGCCTGTCGTCACTTTTGTCTTATTGCACCGTCTAGAACACATTGGCATTGTTGAACCAGGAGGTGCCTCTTCACCACCTGCTTAGCCCACAGGCTTCCCTAGTGGGCTTTGACATGAGTATTAGAGCTACAAAAACTATCTTCAGAACCTGGGCTCACTTTTCACATCACACAATCTCCAAAATGGCTTTCCAGACTATCTTCAAACAGAACGTAGCATGGGAAACCCCTTTCCAAGTCCTCCTCTGGTTCAGGTTGTGTCAGAAACTCACAGGCAGAGAGATGTGAACAAGGGTTGCAGAGGCAACAGCAACTCAGAATGCTGCTTTACCATTGCCAAGCAACACGTGGCATGAGCCCCCCTCCTTCCCTCCTGTTGTCCTCCAGGTGCTGATGGTGGCCTCAGGTGCTACCCAGAAGGCAAGCACTGGAAGATGGAGGTGAGGCACTGGGCTCACAGAGACATGGGTTCATCCCATTTTTAACTTTTCACAGAAGTCTTGCTTTCCCTGTTCATGCTGTGTTTTTCCAGATCCCTATTTTGAAAAGTGATCCATGACACCTTCCAGTACTCACTAGCTTTCTAGGTGATTGGCTCCCAGCACATTCTGACATCAGCTGTAGCATCAAATGTGTACTGGCTTTCTGTGATGGTGAAGCCTGCTACCGAGCTTGGTGGAGGTTCTACACAACCTGATCATGGATATTTCCCAAAGACCTCATTTCCATGGTAGCTATGAACATCATAGCTCCGAGCCAGCAAGAAAGGGCTGGCTAGGCACTGCAGCCTGCAGGCTCCTCACAGGGCTGGCCAAGCTTCCTCCTGGAAAGGGTGGGAGCAAAGGGGGATGCTCCTGAGCCTGGGGCCAGCCCCATCACCCTATGGGAAATTCCCAAGTGTCGGAACCTCCCCACAGTCCCTGCTCTGTGCTCCCTGCAGGTGTGTGGCTTCCCACGCCGAGTCCCCAGTGCTGCTCCCTGGGAGTGGACCTCGTGGATGTGGTTCTGCCTCCAGGCCTGTCTCTGGGCAGAAGTGCCCTTTGCAGCACTGCAGAGAGTCACTTTTTGTTAATAAAATCTGAGGTACTTCAGCCACGACACACTGTCCTTGGCTCAGGCCTGCAGCCCGGGGTCCTGGCCTACACCTTGCCTCTGTGCCCACAACTGTGGCAAAACCTGGGGCAGCTGGGCCTCGCTCCTGTTCTATGCCCATCTCTCACCTTTCCTCAGGGCCCTTCCCATAGACCTTCTCCAGGTCCGTCCTGACTTTTCTAAGATGGCTATGACTGAGGCAACCCATCAAAACAAGCCCCTCTGGCTGCAGCAGGCTCCACCTGGACATGGGGACAGGGCTGGCCATGGGCAGGGTCACGGCCTGTCCTATCAGGATGTGACCTCTCTGTGCCTGAATTGGTTTGCCATGCTCCTGCGCTTGGACAGTTGCTGTAAGGTGAAGATTATAAATGATCAAGGGTTTGTCATATTAGATAAGTTCTTACCATGGCCTAGGCCTTGGGCTGGCACTTGACCTCAAGTTCCCTCCCCCCTATCCTTCTGCAGACAAGGAAACCAAGTCCAGAAAGTTAAATTGGTGGCAGCACTGGACGCTGCCTGAGCAGCTCAGCTTCAGCGAATACTCCGTGTTGCTGCGTGAGCGCACAGCACTGGTGTTTGCTCACAGAGCACAGGAATGAGGTGTGTGAAGCACGTGTCCCCAGAGCACCTAGTACAGCACCTGAACACAGAGGCATGTAGGAGGACTACTGCCCTCAAGGCAGCTAGCTCCCCTCTTTGGAGTCAGGTAGCTCATGCCATGAGGATGAGCTGTAAAGGAGAACTTCTGGGGGCCAATCAGGAGCCCTGACTCCTAAATTTGACACTCAAAAAGAATGGCCTGGCTTTCTGTGTCCATCACACTTGATGTGGGCTGTGGGTAATGGCCTCTTTGTGAGGATTGTCCTTCTGTCCATGCCTGAAGTTACTTGCACTGTGTCTTGAGGGTCACGTCCAGGCCTCTCCTTAGATCACACGACAGGAATCTGCTTAAGACAGCAGCTTTGTGGTTACCTACCTGGAAGGAGTTTGTGCATGTCTTTATATTGGGATGAGGAAAGGAGAGTGTGCTGTGTCCTTTGTACCTGGTAGTCACGGCAGTCATTTGAGATGAGTATTAGCTTGCTTGTTCCTTGAGATGTGATGTGTAATCTAGGAAGACTGGACAAGCTCTCTGTGCAGAATATTGTGAAAATGCCCAACAAAATCCCAACACTTCCCGGGAACAATCCATGCAGCCGACATGCACGGATGCTGTTTATGAAGAGCTTCTGTCGTGTGGAGAAATGGCTGATGTTGAGAAAATAAGGATGCGACCTTTATCCAAAATGTAATCTCGAGTTCATAAAAGAGGTAGGAGAGGAAGGGCCAGAGGACAGAGGCCGCGCGTCCCCTGACCAGGGTGAGCTGCTGCAGGCTTTCTGGCCTGCTCAGCACTGTCTAGGCCTGAGGCAGAGCCTAGCCCTGCTCTAGGCGTCCTGCACTGCCCTTGACCTGGGCTCATGCCTTCTGCAGACACAGCATCCCCACCTGCGTCCTGCCACCTGCCCTGGGTTTCTCCCGGGTCCTCTGGGCTTGGGTGCAGTCATGAACTGACCCTGCAGCAGCAGCCTGCTGGCATCCCCTCAGAGGGAAGTGATCTGTCTGGTCCAAATGCAATTGACTCCCAAGTTCTCTTTGTGACACTTTACCTGTAGCCCCCTTGATGTCTGACGTGATGGCCAAGCTGCCATTTCCCGTGTCCACTCTAGCTTGTCCACACCCATGGCTATGACCAGGACTTGGGCGCCATCTCTACAGTGGTGCCATTTGCACTCTGAGGAGATCAAATTCTGGGGCCAGAGTGATGCATGCCGTCCTCTGCTCGATGCACACTGCTCCACTGGCTTTATCCCACCTGTGGGAAAGGGGCAGCTTTGGCACACAAGGTGCAAAGGTCACCTCCAAATCTTGGAAGCGTGCCCTCTTGTAGCAGCCTCCGCAAAGGTACCGAGCCATGCAGCTCCATGCTGGCCTCACTTTAGATGGCCAGTCAGTCCTTCTGACCTCTCTCCCCACCTACAGCTGTTGGCATCTGTGTCTGCTCCCCAGGGCCAAGGTTTTGAGGGGTTTCTTTTAGTTAACTTCTTTGGTCTCAGGGCTATTCTGAATTATTTTCTCCACTACTCTGGCACACTGATGTAGAGAATTAGGAGTTGCCCATTTCCTCTTTTCCTGGAAAATATTCTAATGACTCTTTGATAATATGTCTGATTGTGTGTCTCAGGCACAGCCGATCTTTCATGAGCAGGGAATATAATGACGCTTCACTCGGAAAGCCAGGCAGAATGGTACTATTCATGGAAACAGGCGAGTAAACAGGCGGGAATTGAGTATCAAAACGAAGCTGAACAAGCAGGTTTTTATGGGGTCCTTGCAAGTTGTACCTTGGAGAAGAGCCAGGAAGCTGGTAGGGTTGCTGTACCGAGCAGGGGCTGCCGGCGGGCGGCCGGGCTGGCTGCTCCTGGGCTGTTTCTGGTCCCTCCGACTGGCCGAGCAGGCCTGGTTTCACCCACACAGCATGGCGTCGCGGAGAAAAGGGTGAGGCATGGCGCGTTCCCTTTCCTGGGGGGGACTGTCCCTTCCTCCTCGTCTGGCATCCCAGAGGAACACGGGAGGCAGCGGGACAGCACCTGCGAAGGGCTGCCCAGACTCCCGAGCTCTGCTGTCTGAAGCCCCATCTTGCCGTAGCCGTGCGGTTCGGAGCTGTAGAGGCCCGTTGGCCAGTTCTGCCCGAGGCCCTGGGCAGACGGGACCTCCAAGATGCTCCCACTCAGCAGCAGCCTCACCTGTGTGCGTCCAGGGGGCACACACACTGCTTCCGCTGTGAGCCACAACCAGCGCTCCCAAGGGAGCCCTGAGTACTGGTGCCCGTCAGCGGAGGTGTCCACCCTGCTGAAGGTGAATGGGGATGAGGGAAAGGTCGTACGGCACACGTAGGTGCTCCCAGGGTTTCCTGCACGTGGGTGTGCTGCACATGCTCACTGCAGGTGGGCACTCAAGTCTGACACAGTGGCAAGCAGCCCTTCAGGCTCCACGGTGCTGGGAGGGGCGAGGATGCTGGAATGTTAGAAGAGCAAGATCTGGAACCCCCTGGACTGGTCAGAAGGCATAGCACCTGCCATCTGGGATCATCAAAGTGAAACTTCAGATCGTACCAACCAGAGACAGGTGGTGAGGGCCCAGAGCTGATGGGCACAGGAGTCTCGAGTGACAGACCCAGAAGGTGACCCAGCTGTGGAACTGGGGCTGGGAGCCAGCAGCCAGGTTCAACCAAGAGAATCATGGCAGGGAGCAGGAGGCCAGGAGGGGAGTTAACAGGCCAGAAGGTGAGAGCACAGGCAGCAGATGGGGATAGATAGGCCTGACTCCACCAGGAGGGATTGGAACTCTCAAACCATGTGGACGTCCAGAGGCAGACCCAGAGGTGTGGGGAGGCTTGAGCAGTGCATCCCTTTAGCCACCCAGTGGTCCCAAAGCCCCCCACTCCCCACGCTGACCTAAAGCAGCACCCTGGCACCGACCTCTTGGATCAGCGACATGCGTGTGGTGCAGGAGGTCCAGGTGGAGCCCCTCTGGGTGCACCGCCAGCCCATCCCTCGGGACAGCCTGCAGACACTGCAGCTGTTACAAATTGCACATGGAGACTCGGCATAAACGGAGCCCACTCGAGGGTACCAAAGCCTCAGGGCTGTTGTTCATCCTGCCATTCAGTGAGGCTGATTTCATGGGCTCGCAAGCCACGCAAGAAATGTCCCAAATGGGCAAATGCAGGCTTTTTGTTGACAAATTATATCCATAACTAATTTTTAAAGATGCTTTACATACATCTTGTATTCTATAAACTTTTCACTCATTGATTCTAATTAGACAAAAGTACCTCCCAAAACCTAAGGGAGGGAGGAATACTCAGTCAAGGCCACACAGTCGCTCCACGGGGTCCAGAGATCTGAGACCTCTAGGAAGGCAAATGGAATCTTCACCATGAGCTGTAGAAAGAGCAGAAAGTCCCTGGAAAGCAAGCACTGAGAGACAAAGGAAAGGAGACATGAAGCCAGTATCCTCCAGCTAGGAAGAGGCTCAGGAATCGTGTGTGTGCTGGTAAAATGCTTCCTCTGCAGAGGACAGAAGTTCCTAGGAGCCACTTATCCTGGGCTGTTAACGCTAGAGCAAGAGGAGAGCTGGCCTGGCCCATTCCAGCTGCAAATCCCTGTCTCTTCCAAGAAGCCAACACAGGGACCCCAGGGATGGTTTATCTAAGGGCTAGGGAAAGTGTGAGGTAGCCAAGGAAACCCAGCCATGTCTGCAGCTGGGAAAGGAGCACTGTTTTCCTGACGTGTGGGCCTGTTTTGCAAGGGGAAGGATGCCTCACTTGCTGTGCCCCAAAGACATGAGCTGAAACATGCCTGGCAGTTCCTCACCTCCCTCCAAGGTCTGGCCTCACCAGCCCCAGGCCCAGGCTGTTATGCTCTGACCAGGAGGCCACTGCATGTAAATGAGGAGCTGGGTTTTTGCTTGGAGCCTTTTTGTTGTTGTTGTTAAGTATCTGTAGAAGAGTGACCCACAAAAGGAAGAAAGTGATGCCCTGGGTTTCTATCCTGTGGACCAGGTCTTCACCATCCTTTGTGGAGACAGGGGCCTTTCCTTGAATGCGGCTTCTCAAGCTGCCCTCATGTCAGAGCAGAGACAGCCTCCAAGGAGAAGCCTGAGGTGGCGCTCAGAGAAAGTCCAGCCACCTGTTTTAAAGCGGATCAGCCAGTTGTTGCTGCTGCTGTTTTCGTTTATGCAGAGAATCAGAGGCCATCGCAGTTATCACGGGTCAGGTGTCCAGCTGCCAGGTGTTGTCAGGCCTTTGCATGTGCAGTGCTTAGCTGAGGGGAGCCACCTCACGTCCCCATAGCACACAGCTTCCTCATGGGGGCCACATACCTCTGAAGCTGGAGGGGCCAGGCCTACCTATTGCTGCTGCTGCTTGCCCAGTAGTCCAGACCTGGCCTGAGGATGCCCATCAGCCTGAGCCTCCACCAACACCACATCCTCTTCCTGTACCAGCCTGGGACTTAGGAACAGGACAGGGGAAAGGAGCCCGAAGCAGGTCTCCATTAAGGAAAGGCTGGCTCCCCTAGGGTTAGTCATCTTTTCCGACTGCAAAACTGATGCGTGACCCTGAGACGCCAGGTGCCTAGACAATGCCTGGGTCACAACAGATCCCGGTCAACTTTCGGAAGGAAGAGCCAGTGAAGGAAGCAGAGTGAGCTGCTGGAGGCCTGAGGTTGTTGAGGTTGTGCATGGGGCTGGAGCTGTGGCGCGGTGGTACAGCACTTGCCTAGCCTGTGCGAGGCACTGGGTTCAAGGCTCAGCACACATATAAATAAATGGATAAAATAGATGTCCATCGGTATCTAAAAAATATTTAAAAAAAAAAAAAAAAAAAAAGGTTGTCCACAGCTCTTCAAAAACATTCCAGGAACTGAACGTTGACTCGGGATGAAGCTGGGTGAACTAGGCACGTATGAGGTCCCAGGGTTTTTACCTTAGTGGGGCTCCTCTACCTTGTGTGGAAAAGTAACACTGTTTACACCGGCCACACAGTTTGTCGTGGCTGAGTCCTGGGGGTGCTGAGAGGAGAGGAGAGGCAGACCAAGGGCTCCATGGCTCACAAGCCCCAGGCCCCAGGCAGGGCTCAGCCACTCAGCGTAGCTGCAGCTCCACCAGGTCCCCATGGAGGCTGGCTGCAGCAAGAGCGTTTCCCAAGACTTTACTGCGCAGACGTGAAAGGAAGACAGAGGGTGAGGGGGAGAGGGCACGAGGAGGCTTGGGCAGTGGGCATGTAGACAGGTGGCACTGGAAGCTGCGGCACCCACACAGTGTCCCGCATTCCATGGGCGGCATCTCCCAGAGAACGCTGCTCCTAGCCCAGGAGGACGACCCCAGCAGGAGGCATAGCCCTCCTGTAATTCACAAAGGTGTCGTGAGGCACAAAGAACCGAAAAGGGACAGAGAAGGCTTAAGAAGGTCTCGAGACCCCTCTGTGCCTTGGGCTGTGAAGTGGCCTGAATGTGGCCGCTGGAGCTGGGCGCCTGCGCGGCCCAAGCCGTCCCCATCCTGCCGTCCTAAGGCTGTTGCCTACTGGGTGCCTCCAGCACGGCTGGCAGGGACTTCAAAGGACCCCAGCCCTTCCTATTCCTCTTAGGTGCTTGTGGGTGCTGCCACGGCGAGGAGGGGGGTTGTCCATGAAGGGGAAGGCCTTCGGCGGACAGGAGGAGGGCACAGGCCTGGGCCCAGGGTCTGGCCACTCCTGGCGCGAGGGAGCTGGAGTTCCTGGCAGTGGCTTCCTCCCCAGGGTGGTGCTCTGGGGAAAGGAAGCAGTGAATCATGACAAAGCCGGGAAGGAGGCGAGACCAGCCACTGGACACACTGAGGGGCCAGGGCCAGCGTCACCCAGGAGTCAGATCCGCGAGGAAGCGCGTCCCCCTGTGCCAGAGCACCCGGGGTGACCTTGACAAGAGGCTTCCCTCGCCTCTGCTCCCTCCACACTCACTGCCCTCAGCTCTGTGTTCTCACTTTCTTCCTCAGTCCCACCCACGGTTGGCAAGTCCCTTGCAGGGTTCCCAGTCCCTATGGAGCAGAGACCAAAAAATGGGGCCATGTGACCTGACTCTCAAGAGCATCCTGCTAGAGCAGTGATCCCACCTGGCGCTTAGAAAGACCTGGGCACACTCTAAATTAGTAGAACAGGTTTATCTGAACAGCGCAGGCAAGTGATCAGACCTCAGCAGGAACCCAGGAACCCCAGAAGAGCCACTCCCTGGCTCGCGCTGGTCTTCTGCAGACCGCCTCCTGCCCCCCGCGCTTTAGTACTCGTGGTTTCAGGAGCTGCGGTTGCCCCTGTTGGTCTCTGCCCCCAGGCAGGGGCCTGGCTGTTTGCTCCTCGGTATCCACAGGCTCTCAGAAAGGGTCTCTAGGTAGGACATTGTGGCAGGTGGGGGACTTGATATGCTTTTGAAGGAGGAAGCTAGGTTCTAGATGTGTCGTGGAAGTCTGGCTTCGAACCCACCTGAGCCAGCTGCTGTGCCAGAGCTCTTCTCTGCCCCGTCCAGAGGGGCTTGTACTCTGTCAGTTTCCCCTGGCCCCCAGGCTGTCACAGCCAGAGTGCCAACATTTCCTGGCTTTTGTTGCACCATGGCACGAACTCTGTTTTGAAAGGACAGGAGCATAATAAAAACGGATACGAAAGAAGGGACAGATGACATCACTTAAAATATTTGAGGAAGTCCACTCTTTTGGATGTTTATGATCTCAGCATGTTAGTTGTTTGTAATGTGATAAGAGCACTTTTGATACATAGGGGGAATTACAATCCTGGTTGCCCTGACAGGATTCTTGAATTTTTATCTGAGACTCAGAGCAACAAACACAGAGCTGAGGTCTTGGCTTGAATCCCGAGAGACTCTGGCTGGTTGGTTGACCTTGGGTATAAGGTTCAGCACAGTTGAGCCACTTGAATTGTGCCTAAGCCAGCTATTCACTGAATTAAAAAAAAGAAAGAAAGGAAAGCAAGAAAGAAAGCTAAGAAGGCTACTTATTAGGTACTCAAAATCTTACCCCAGAGAAATTGATGTTGCATGGAACTTGTTGGTCCCTATCCAAGGGTGATTCTGTGCACTACTTACAGATTCATGAGCATTTTGTGCACGCCTCTTGAATAGAAACCTTAAAACATTCCAACGACTCCGTAGAAGATGACCTCCTTGACCAGCGGAGGTGCTGAGGGTGAGGGATAGACTGGCCTCACCCCTTGGCAGGTGAGAACAAAGAAAGATCAAGACAGGAGCAGTGAGAGCTTCCTGCCAGCTCCTTCCATGGGTTTATCTCCTCCAGCCCAACTACAGCCCCTCACGGTAGGAAGGTACATCTACCCATTTTTTAACTAAGGAAACTGAGGGATGTGGGATACAAGCCCTGGAACCCACACCCCTCCTCCCAGCTCAAGGGCTTAACTGTGAGATTTGCACCCCCAGGACAACACTCTGGAGGCCCAGGAAACCCCATCTTCTTGCAAACTCCCAGGTTGGGGATGAAAAGTCAACAGTCGGTAGAGCAAAGTAGGCAGAACTGGTCCCTGAAGTTTCAGCCCCAGTACCAACATGCGCGGCCCAGTGCCTCATTCCTAAACTGTGCGTGTACAAATTCTAAATGAGCCTCATGGAGGGAGGTCAGCATCAAACCTGGTCCACCCTGGTCCAGGGCCAGTTTGATATTCATAGGTTGATACTGCAGTACCCGTCACGTGAGGGACTGAGTGTGTATCACACAAGAGTCCTAAGCCCAGCAGTCTGCTGGGGGCACAGAGGAAGGCAGGACTGAGAACTGCCAGGCTACAGTGGGATAACCCACACCCGAGCTGAGCACTGCCCACACCAGTCAGTGTTTGGCCCTCTCCATTACTGGCCCCAGCAGTACCTCTCTGCTGTGATCTGAAAGATCTTGTTGTGAACTCTCCAGTGCAGTGAGAAATCCATCAAGGGTGAGGTCACAGCACAGGAGCCCTGGATTGTTGCAGACATCTGCAGCAGACGGGGAGCTTCTAAAAGCTGCCAGCCCTCACTAACTTGACAGGACAAAGAACAAGGCAGAAATTCAGAAATTCCGGCCCAGAATCCAGGCCAGCAGGTGTGTCCAGTGGCTGTGGTCTTGGGGTAGTGTTGGCCCTGGCCACAATGCCCCTGTGACATGGGCGGGCGGTCTCACAAAGAGGAAGCTATGGGTGTAAAACACCAAGCCTGCCCAGGCAGGGCCGCTGCTGTCCATTGCATGCCAAGGCAAACTAATACCATCCTTGCCTGGACCAGTCTCCTCCACAAGCAACAGAAATCTTATTGTACTAAGAAAAGGATTGCATGCTCCTTGTATTCTCCTCAGATCTTTCCCCAAATTTAGCATGCAGGAAGGTATGAGACAAAGGTCTTCAGCTGGAGGAACTTCTCTGAATAAATGGCTTCAAGGGATGCATCTACTTCCCTTCTTATGGGCTGTGTTAAACGCTCACTTCAGACCTCTGTGCCGACTCTAGCCCCATAAGTGTATTCACCGCCAGAGAATACCAAGAACTGACATGCCACATGCATAATTAGAACTTGGTGTGGATAGAGCCTGAAGTAATGCTGCGTTACACGATGTCTCGGTAGACTGGCTGTAGCTGGAGAGCATGTAAACAGCATGCTCTTGTATGTTGGAGGGCGTTTGTTCTAAATATAACTCTGAAGCCATGCACCTGTAAGATTGGGTGATCCTTTCCACTGGGATCACGTTGCTGCTGCTTGACACTGGGAAGCTCCTGGTGACTTGTTCTCCTGCACACTGAGAGAAAACACTGTCCCTCTGGCTGTGAAGTGACTAAAGGGCAGGGAACACTCCCTCGGGCTACGAAGTGTCATTTAACAAGGTCTTTGACGGCCACGTTTCTTCTTCCTTGGTAAGAATGCTGACACCTAATGGAGCTGAGGGTGAGCAGGACACGGAGGTGGCCTGCTGTGGCCTGAGGTCGCCTTTCCAGTTCATCCTTGCTGCTTGCAGCTGATAACTAACAGCGATGTCACACTGTTAGGGTCCATGCCACAGAGTGTGCGTGTGGCTCTAGGGGGGTTTATTAGATTGACCTGCACCATCAAAGGCTGGATGGTCCCACAGTGGCGTCCTCAGACTGCACGAGTGGGAAACCTCTGGCTGCTCCATCCAGGAAGCCAGAGCCTCAGAACCAGGCACAACCCCCACCTGAGGCTGAAGCCCCCATAGAAAGTTGGTGGTGTCCGTGTTCAGAGGCTGAGGGATCTGGAGCCTGCTGTCCAAAGGCGATGACGGGAACCAGGCTTGCCTGAGAAGAGCATGTCTGCTGGGCACCCCTCTTCCACCTGTCTTCCAAGTAGGCCCCCAGCCTGCTGGACTGCACTGTCCACACCCAAGGCAGGTCTTTCCCAGTCTTGCTGACCCACATGCCAGTCATCCCCGGAAGCACCTTGCAAACCCACCCAGAGTGCGCTTTACCAGTGCTCTAGGCCTCTCGTGGTCCAGTCAAGCTGACAGGATGGACCATCACAGAGGTCATCAGAAAATGAAGAGACGTTCGTTCAGATGACATTGTCCCTGCAAGGGGTTTGTACCTACGAGTCACAGAGGAGCTGAGGGCAGAGTGACCAGCTCCGGGAACACGGCACACTGCCCAGGAGTTCCTCCTTCCTCCTGCCCATCAGGGTGCACGCTCTGCCTAGAAGCGTTCCTCATGGTTCTGCCCGAGCCATGGGCAAGCACCTTGTTCTCTGCAGCTTAGCAGTCTGTGCCTTCCTCACGTGCTGTCCTGTGACGCCATGCCTTTGGTCTTTTTAAGAGAAAGCCCTACGTTCGCTGTAGCATCTCTCCTCTTCCTGGGAAGTTACTGTGTCTGTTAAACCATGCTATTTTTTTAAATATTTTTTCAGTTGTAGGTGGACACAATATTTTATGTATTTTTATGTGGTGCTGAGGATCGAACCCAGTGCCTCATGCATGCAAGGCAAGCGCTCTACCACTGAGCCACAATCCCAGCCCTATAAACCATGCTATTATTTTTTTTGGAATTATTACTAATTTTCTCAGCACCCCAGTTACAAAGTGCATGAATGTGGACTGAAGCCCCTCATCCTTTCCGCATGCCTCACTGGATTGGAGTGTGATTTTGCAGAATGTGAAGGTTTTTCAGAGAGTCTTATATTGTGCCATAGCAGAAAACCCTGTATGTGATGGGCAGGGACGGGAGGTGAGGTCAGTGTGGGTCTGACTTTCTTTTACCCAGTGTGAGAGCTGATGGGCGGGCGGGGTCTCAGCCGTGTGAAGGAGGACATTCCAGGCTGTTGGAACCGTGCGTGCAGTGCAAGCTCTGAAGCAGGTGAAAACCCGGGGTGTCCGTACCCAGCACCTTAAAATCCTTAACATTCCGTCAGCGTGAGAACACGTTGACAGGGAAGGAGACTTTGAAAGCACCAGAATAGTGGATCAAAGGAACAGAACCCCAGGTGGCAGGAGGACCTGGGAGCAAGGAGGGCGAGGGCCCCAGAGGTGAAGACAGAGCATGTGGTGTCCTCTGAATGGAGCGTGACATGGCTCCCACTGAAGGACTGGCACCAGAAACCCACACACCAGACATTAGTGACCAGCAAAAACGTGGGGGTGACAGTCGATATTAAAGATGGAGATACAGGCAAGACCGGGGAAGGTGATTTGCACAAACTTGTCTAGGACAGCAAACGGCTTCCAGCGGAGGCCGTTGGGGTCTGGCCTCGTCATCTCAGCTGTGCCCCTGTGTGTAAGCACACATTTGCCTGCATGTACACACCAGCTCCTACAGCGTGGCTGGTGTGCTCGTTAGCTCTCAGAACAGCACCACCTCTGTGGCAGCTCCATGATGACATCAGTAAGAGGAGTTTTAATGACCAATGACCAAACCTCCTCCCCTGATATGTTGAGGCAAACCCCACCAGCATCCTGTGCCAGCACAGTCTTGCCCCCTGGGTGCCAGAGTTGGTAATGAGGGACTTTCCAAGAGCCCAAGAACTGGTTCTCATCCGAGACTTCTGAGGTTGGTTTCATTTGTAACTCAAAGCCTTGGGGTCCCAGGCAGAAAGTCATGAAGATCCACTAGAATCTAGCCATAGAGTCATAAATATATCTAAATTGCAACGGAAGTAAGCCTCCAGCTGTTTGAGCAGCTGGAACTGCTACAGATGTTATGAGAGATGGTCGATGCTACAGTGGGTACTGGAACAGACTTGGGGAAGTAAATGGAAGTAGCAATAAAAGGCAGCACCATCCAAAGACCAAGATGTTAGGTGACGGGAACGGAGCCCTGAAAATGCAGCAGGCTATCCTCAGCAGACCTCACCTCAGCTCTGGACAGGTGTCACCTGCTTTCCAGGGTCCTCGGCTGGCTGCTATTGACCCTGCCTGTCCAGTGCTCTACTCCAGCAGACCCCACCTGCATGGTCACTGCTTCCTGCCTGCCTGGCCCCTCCCTATAGCCTCAAGTCCACTCCCAGGTCCACTCCCTGGTCTTCACTGTCCAGGATCCAGGTTTCTCCACAAGATGACTCAGGATGAGGCATCTGCACATCTCCACCCAGCACCTAATAGAGCGACACAGCACATGAGGTCCTCGGGCAAGGACCAGGTTGCTGTACTTGTGAGATGCAGGGAAGGAAGAGGCAGGGACACTCTGGACAAGGCTGGGCCCCTGGGCTCCAGGTGGCTCCCTGGCCAGTAGCAGTACCTGCTTCCCTCCTTCGTGTGCTGGTGGCTGGAGATGTGCCAGCCTTCCTCACTAGAGAGATCCTCTGGTCTGTCTTTTGCCTATGTGAAGAAATGGCCGGGGTGAGGATGTGCGGCAGGAAATGCCGAGCCCCCTGCCTCCCTGCGCCAGCTGGCCCACCTGTCTTCACCTGCGGCCGTGGGCCCACCCACACCTGAGATCATCCCTCTCCCCAGGCCAGAACGCGAGGAACGTTGGCTCATGCCTCTCTGGCTGGGGCTCAGCTCTCATTCCTGTGTCTGCAGCCCCAGGCCCATGAGCTGATGCCAGTGACCCAGACTTGGACAGGACAGGGTCTCCAGGATGTGCATCAGGAGTCCTCCCTGTAGACTGCGAGAGGATGGTCGTTTGTATTCCGTGCCCAGGTGGATCATTCTCTGCCAGACGCTACCCTTCATCGCATCTTGGCCTGCTCCTTCCTCCTCTCCCTCCTCGCAGTCTATGCAACCTGCCTCCGGTGCTCCCTGCCACTCCTCGTCCTGGAGCCAGCAACCTCTGCGGCCTGTCACTAGCCTGCCTCGACGGGGGGATCAGCGCTGTACCTTGGGAAGTGTTCTCACCTTGGCCTTCAGCCTCCCGCTCTCTGCCCGCGGGCAGCCCTCCCCGTCTGTCCGATTCCTGCCTTTGGCACGCATGCCCCAGCACTCGTGTGTGGCCATCACAGGCTGCTCTATCTCAATAAATCCTGTTTGGAAAACACCACGAGGCTTTGAATTGCCCAAGAAGAAACTGAAGGTGTCCACATGAGCTGGAAGAGCTGGTCGAGATGTGTAAGGCCACAAGCGTTCAAAATTGCGCTGGCACCTGTTGGCTCCTTGAGGCACCAAACACGGTCCCTCCTGGTGACATCTGCTACTGTAGCAAATAGCTATTCATCTGGGCCGATGTCCGGGAGCAAACCCAGCAGCCTGACCTCCTCTCCCTCCCTGAACCTCCCAGAGCCAGAAGGGAGGCAGTGGTCACCGTGATGGGACAGCTGGCACTGGTGGGGTCCCTCGGGGTTGTTCCTCCAAGTGGGCACACCTTCTTCCATCAGTCGGACTCTGCCTCCAGCTGGTGACCCTGGCAGGACTGCTCTTGAGGGATGCTTTGGTCGCGGGCCCTTGAAATGCTGTGAAAACAAAGGAAGTGGCTGGCTGGGTCCCCCACGGGCTCTCCGGGAGAGGACTTTGTTCTGTGTGTGCCACTCTGGTGGCGTTTCCTTTTCCATATACCTCGTCTTGCTCATGCCATGTTGGAATTATTTCCTTAATTTCTAAAGCTGCATGTGCGGAAATGGCTTATATTTCCTGTTTTGATAAACTAATAGAATTTTCCCGGGAACCTTGTTCTCAAGTTGGCTTTCTTCTTTGTTAGGATTAAAGGGTATTTCTAAAGCGTCCAGCTTGACTGGACTTGTGACAAACAAAGACTTGTATAGATTATTTTGTCTTAAAATATAAAAGATAATTACTTTTAGCAATAAGCAATATTTACCTTTTATGTCGCTTAGAATGGGTTATTCAATATTCCTCTGTAGAGGAAGTTTGGATTAGATGCTGGGGGCGATTCAATGGCAAAGAATCTGTAAATTCCCTTCAGAGAGTTGCTCTTTTTGGCTGGAGGTATATTGGCTTAAAAAGATTTCCTTGGACAAGACGTTTCTTGGAACATGTGGAGGACAAAATATTCTTTGTTTTAGGACAGATGAGTTTTGTTCTTGAATTTTCATATAAATTTGATTAATACTCATTTTTTTATGTGCAAGTTAAAAACAATGCCACCATTTTTCCTTTCATTCATATATACTGTATCCGCTGTAATGATACATCTGCAGAAAGCTGGGTGCATTGCCATGGATTTGTGCCCTAAAGGTACACAGACAATTCATATAGGTAGTTAGATAACTAATCTTAAGGAGTCTGAATCATTTATGTGTTTTATTTCCTGGTCTTCAAGTTATCATTCAGAAGTGTTTCTGAATGTCCTAAATATAAAACCAAGTCTGTGGTTGGGAGGAGTGGCACTGGGCAGTTTTTTCAACACTTGGAAACACGGTCATTCTTTAGGACTGCACACCTTTGCCTCAGGTAGGGAAAGAGGCCCTTCCTGTCAGCCTGATGGTTTGTGAGCCCTGGTGAAGGCAGCATGGTACCCCCTCTTGGTGCCATGGAGTTGTTCAAATGGAGGCAGAGCCAGCAACCTAGGGGACCGGATGTTCTCTTAATCTTTGCAGCTGCTACTGTTGATCTCTGCTCTGGCTCTACTGAATCCCATTTATAAATGGCAGAGCAGATAGATTCTCCGCTGGCAGACGGTCATTGGCTCAAGGCACAGAATCCTCTGCTTGGGCATGACAGGAAGCTGGAGCCTGTGTTCCCTGAGAAGACCCAGTGACTTTTGTTCTACAGAGTAAAAGACTCACCAGGGAGTCCAGACCATGCATCTAGGGTGATGTGAATGTGTCTGAGACAGGTGCTGTAAAATTAGATGGATTTTCAATTCTTTCTAAATGGAATGATGCCAAGACTCCAAAAGACTCCAAGGAAAAGAACTCCCATACAAAAATCCAACCAAGATCCACCTTTATGTATATCTATAAAGAACCAATTATTTTTAAAAATCAGTAAATAAACAGAAGGAAGACCAGTAGAGAAGAGGAAGGGAAGCAGGAGGAAGGAGGGAGAAGTAAAGGAAGAGGCACTGCGGACTAAAATGGAGCAAATTAAATCCCATGCCAGTACGATTATGCCAAAACGAACCCAACTACCACGTGTGATTGTGATGCACTAATAAAAGGTTGTTTTTAAGCCAACCAAGACAGCCCTTGCTAAGCTTTCCACCTTTCACCTGCAAACAATGTTGGTTGCACTCCAGTTGAGTGGGATAGGATCTGAGTTCTCCAGAACACACTTCTTAGGCCTGTACCTTGTCCTCTGGCTCCTGAGCAGTCCAGATCATTCCCAAGTCCTGTGACTTCCCATCAGCACAGCCACACTGGCCACCAGTCCAGGACAGGGGAAGATTCAGCAGGAAACAAAGAGCCCTAAAAGGATATATTTCAAAGAAGGAAAAGAGAACTAAAAAATGGTACTTTGATTGGAAGCCCAGCCTCTGCATCCTGGGGACTAGAGCCCCCAAAGTCTTCAGGGAGCAAGGTAGACCTGAGGTAGCACTTTCCTAAGATGGATGCACCTGGGTCCACTTAATCATGGCCCACCCCACTGGCTGAGACCTTGCCTTCTATGGCACAAAGATGTTCGTGGCATGCAGTTCCCTCCTGGGCTCCCACCGAAGCCCCTTTCCCCAATGCCAGCCCCACCATCTAGTGCAGAGCTTTGCCGAGCCCAGCCTGACTGCCTGGAAACCATGTCAGAAGGCGGGTTCTGACCCAGGAGATCTGGGGAGGGTGCATTCCCACTGGCTGCAGGGCAGTGGCTGCTGCTGGTCCACACTCCAGCTGGGGGTCCTGGACAGTCACCTCCCCTTCCTCTCCACTTCCTGCTGAAGCTGCTTCCAGGTTTTTCCTCAGGCTCTTTCCCAGTGTCTTCACTCGTGGGCCCATTCAAGTTTCTCCACAACCCCTGGCCCTCTCTGCTCTCGTGCTCTCTTGCCACACAGGCTTCGCTTTGAGTACGCCATCTCTGTCTCTTCCTGGTGTGCAGACGGTCCACTGGGAGGCTGATGTTGAAGCTGCTTTGACCCTTTTTCCCAAGCTCATCCTTTGCATTTATTTTTCAAAACCACTCCTGTGGCTTCCACAACACCGAAGCTGTCAAGAGATGCTACGATGATAGGGACATTAACTCCCCTGGGAGCACAGTGTCTCTCCCAGTCTCATTCATTCCTCTGCCTTTCTTGAAGGAGCTGGTGCTTCGGAGGGGGCCAGGTCTTCAGGGTGGCAGGTGATAAGATAGTTGACATGATGGACCTGTGTGAGGTCCCCAGCTCATGTTGGTTCTTCTGCTGAAGGAATTGGTGATCACTCCTGGTTTGAAATGGTCATGTATTTAGGAAGCAGCTGAATCGCCTCTGATTTGAGCAATGACTGGTACTCTGGTGCCTCTGAACTGTCTCTGTCCTGGACTGTAAAGCATCCACGGGTTGGAATGGATCTCTGAGCTGGAAGTTGGGTGTGCAGCACTGTGGGGCATCCTGAGGGCCGTAAGAATGGACTCCCGTTCACTCCAGGTTAAGATGTTCCTGACTCCTGAAGTGATGGCAGGAAGGTCTTGCTTGCCTGGGCCTAGAGGGTGATGGGCAGCTGGGGCCTCCTCTTCGTCATCGTGCCCTCAGGCTAATGGCCTTTGTGGGGTGGGCACGTGAGCAGGACAGGAATACGATGTAGCCAAGGGACAGGGCCTGAGCTGAGTGAGTCTGTTAGCAGGTGCCACTCGGCCTCCTATTCCTGACTCACAGTTCTCCCCACTCTTCTTCAGCACATCAACCAGAACTTCAGGTAGGTAGGTTCAGGCGTCTGTTTATTTAATCAACCTTCTTGTCTGCGTGCTCATACTCCACAAGGGCAGGGACAGTGTCTGGCCTGTCCCCACTTTATACCCAGAGCCCTGCACACTTGGCAGGAATGGATGAGGGAGAAAAAGGGGGCCAATGGGTTTGTAAGGGAAAGGAGATGAATCAGCTCTCACTCCTGCAGCTGGTTTGAAGTTAGGAGTGCCAGGTGCCCTCTCCTGGGCCAGGGCAGGAGCACAGGCTCCTCAGTGCCCAGAGCCCCTGGTGGGACAGAGATTGCTGTGTGGATACGAAGGGGGAAGACACGTGCGTTCTCCAGGGCATGGGGAGACCGCCAGCTTCCAAAGGTCTTCAGAATGATTGGTCACCATAGGTTCTTTTTCTCCTGGATGAAGGACATTCAGATAAGCAGGGCTTGGCCAGCTCAGTTGAATAGATGTAGTTTGGCCCTTGTGAGCTATTGCTACCCTCCTGCTGGACAGGAAGATGAAGACCCTGTCCTGCGCCCCATGTGGTCCTTCCCCTCACTTGCCCAGCCGCAGCCTTGGAAAGGCATTTGCATCTTGAAAGGCTCAGTTCAGAGACACGTGCAGTGTGAGAGCCCATCTGGAGCACTCGCTCTGCCCAATCAGTAAATACTTCTGTTTGTCCTGGAGACCTGGCATTCCACTGTGTGGCACTTAGGACCCTTGTAGATGCCAGAATTCATAAGAGTCCCTCTGAAGGACAGGTGAGCTGCCCATGGGAACACACACACACACTCACACCCATGTGTGGCTGGAAGGCCTGTGACTCTGGGGGGCATGGTCTGTGAGGGGCTGCCATCCAACAATGTACGCAACCTCCTTGGTGAGACAGGGCACCTACCCACTGGCACACACTGGCAAAGCACAGTACCAGAAAGGGCCATTCCATTGTGGGCAGGTCATGAAGAGCTCATTTCTATAACTGAATCTAGTGAATATCCTAAACTTAGAAAGGGCAGTCTGCTCCATCAATTTGAAACCATTAAAATCTTTCCAACCCATGATTTATATACAGGGATCTGGCAAGTGGCTCTAGAGTCAAAATTTAAAATAGCACGTGAAACACCAGAGGGAGGTGAGCAGAGCCCTCACCCTTTTCCCAGCAACTGGCAAATGAATCGCTGGGTCAGCTGGGTCAGCTGCCAAGGCACCTATTCATATCATGGTCACGTGTAATGAAGTATGAATGTGCTGGCCCTTCCAGGCCTGTCCCATTGGTGCTGAGGATAAGCCATGAAACCTACAGCTTAATGTGAAGCTCTAGTCCTAAAATCACGTGTCCAAAACCATGGAAGTTATTGTAGGTAAACACCGAAACCATAGAAAATCACCTTTTGAGGGCATAATAGGGTTTTATATGTGTTCACTTTTACACTGTGGAACTCAAGCAGTCTCATTACCTCTCATGGGACAAAAAGAACCAAAACGAGATTTAAAAGGAGGTATTGGTTTCTTTAAAGGATTTGAGACACTCAGACTTTCTGGAATTCTTCAAAGCAGTGACTAATGCATCAGGTACTAGATTATTGTAAGAATTATTGTAAGAACACAAAATATGTGGAGCTCTCAAGCGAGGCCTCTCTGGCAGGGAATGGTTAGCTCAGGAGAGGGTCTGACAGTCTGCACAAAAGGAGCCTTGAGGGACTGTGGAGGCCCCAGGTAAGCGCCAGCCAGCCAGATGGTCCTGAGTCAGAGTGTCTAGTGCTGGCTGTGGACAGTCTGCACTGAGCAGGACCCGCAGCAGGGCTGTGGCCACGCCACTGCCTCTCCATGTGGATGCCCCCTGCAGTGGGAACAGGGAGGACTCTGGCTCACATCTGTCATGAAAACCCTGCAGAAGAGTCCCCAGTGCCCACCTGCTGGGTCACTGAGGTGCGCAGAAGGGAAGGAAAGCACGTGGCGACGCGCAGTGCTGCTGGACGCTGGACGGCCCTGTTGGCCCAGGGGCTTTGCTTGCACAACAGGGTTTGGCCCAGGGACTGCCAGGGGCTGCTGGTGTCCAGAGTTCTGTACATGTAACTGCCCGCTACATGGGCCCTGTGGACACATCAGGCATTGCTGAACTGTGGCCAAGCATGACAAGCCAGCCTGAGAGTCTCCTTGATGAAAGGCTGCACCAGCTCACCTGTGCAGGGGGTCTGTACAGCTCACCTGTGACGGGGGCTGTGGCATCTCACCTGTCGGAGGGTAGCTATGGCATCTCACCTGGGGGGTGGGCTCAGAGCTCCCTGTGAGGGGAGTGGGGGCCAGAGCTGCAGCTTGGCCACTTGGAAAGAGGAGAAAAGAGGCTGAAGCTCCTCATCCTGCTCTAGGTACCCAGCACTGTGAATAGTCTAGAAGAGCCAGGGTCCTTCCATGGTCCAGTCTCCATGTTCTTCTTTTATCCAAAATGCTCAAATCAAGAGTAAGGAATCCTTTTCCCCCTGGAACTGGCCAGCCCGAGACCCCCTCGGATGGCCAGTAAGTCACTTCAGAGTTGCATTCATGGCAGTAGGTTCGATTCTGCCCCCCCTCGAGTGACAGAACAGGTTCTGGGGGAAGCCTGCTTCCTCCTCACTGCAGACCGGCCTGTCTCCCAGAGCAAGAGGCACGGAGTGGGCTCTGCCTGCAGGCGGGCTACAGTGAGCTCACAGGTGATGCCCGACACCCTGGCAGGCGCACCTCCCGCCTCTTCACAGGGCACCGCCCTTCAGTCGCTACTATTGGTGTGACCTGGTGGGACCCAGAGCAGCCTGGCCTCGGGTCCTGCTCTGCACTCCCTTGGCTCCCTTGGGTCTCTCCAGGGTGCGTCCCTGCCCTCCAGGAAGAGCTGCTTCCTGCCCTGGGTTCTCATTCCTACCACAGCCCTTGACCTGTGACGTAGTCACAGAGAACGTCCCTCTGCATTTAATCGGGACGCCTGGGTTCAGGGAACATCCTCCAGGCATGCTAGGCCATTGACCACAGGACGCATGGCACCAGGCGAGGTGGTGATGTGCCAGGTAGACTCACTGATTCCACCGTGGGATGTGTGTGGTAGGGAGGCCAGGCATGCTGGCAGCTGGCGGATGGGAACGCTCTATCTTCTGCTCGGCTTGGCAGTGAGCCCATCTAAAACTTCCAAATAAATGCTTATTAAATATGTTGAATGAACTCTTGGTTGTTAGAGTTGAAAGGACTCCCAGCAGGTGGTATTGTGACCCATATTGTAGATGACACAGTTTAAAGTAACTTGCTTTGCTTTGTGCTTGATTTTTGCAGGGCGTGAAGAAGTTTGATGTGCCCTGTGGAGGGAGAGACTGCAGTGGCGGCTGCCAGTGCTACCCTGAGAAAGGAGGACGTGTAAGTCAGAGCATCACCACAAATACTTCCTGATACTTCCGTTTGAAACTAAAGTGCCTTAAATCACCTGATTGAGTCGATTGCATGCTTTGCTAAGAAATTTAATCAACGATATTCTCTTTGACCAGCACAACCAATAACGCCAAATTAGGCCGATTTATTGCCACTTTTCCTTTCTCTTGTTCACTGTTAAGAAGACCTATGGTCATCCTTCAGCATCTGTCGGGGGTGAGTTCCAAGCCACCGCTGGGTCTCACAAGGTGACACTCAAATCCCTTATGTAAAGTGGCATAGGATTTGCGTGAACCTACACGCATCCTCCTGCACTTCAAATCACTCCAGATGACTTTTAAAACCTAAGGCAACATAAATAGATGTTATACTGTACAATTTAGGAAATAAAGACAAGAAAAATCTGTACAGATGCAGTACAGATGCAATATTATAAAAAATATTTTAATCCATGGTTGATTGAATTCATAGATATGGAACCTTCCAATATGGACCGCAGGCTCTGTGTGCGTGTGTACATAGCTACACATGGGCATATGTATACACATAATGCAATGATGTTTATACTTAGATTTTACATAAACATATACCTTGTTAAAATACCATGGAAGAGAAAACAGTTGCATTTGTACTGCAGTGTAGGTATGCAAACTAGAGAGCATTGGCCTCTATGCCATTGATAGTGATTCTAAATTTAAAATTGCTCATTCTCTGAATGCTCTTTATATAGCTCACTTCACAGATAAGCAGAAAAAAAGGCTACCCCAAATTACTACAAGAACACCTGGCGGAATTTGAACTCGGCCTGATATTGTGTCTAATGTGCTCAGTGCTTCACTGAAGTGGTTGGTCTCTTGCTCTGCTGCCTTCAAGCAGGTGTTTGAGGCTCTACTTGTTGACAGAGAGAGTTCTTCCACTTAGATGTCCAGGTCCACCGTGCATATGGAGGTGAGGGAGGAGCATTTCACCCTATGCTACAGGGTTGACGCTTTCTGTCCCCAGGGTTCCTGCTTGTCTGCACCCCTGGTGACTGCCAAGTGGTGGGAGGCAGTCAGGAATTCTTGCCTGCAGTGTTGTCCTTGCCAGAAATCACCACTGTCCTGGGCACCCAGTGAGTTTCTCCAGTGGAGTCCTGGGGGGCAGTATTGAAGTGGCTGTGTCTACTCCTGCCTCCGGCTGTGGGATTCTGCCAGGTCAGGATTCTGTCTCCACTCCTGAGTCCCCTCCACAAGACATGACCCCTTGTGTTCGTGACAAGGACCCCTGGTCAGCATGGTGGTGGTGTTTGCTAAGCTGTGATTGATCACTACACCGGTGGCAGAGATCACCACAGAGGGGCTGTGCCTGGGGTCAAAGCCATCTCTCATGCTGTGTTCATCAGGCATTGCCTTTCGCAGGCGGTGAACTTCAGCTTCAGTGAGGGGTTTCCTGGCTTAGGCTGAGGACTTGATGTTTTAGGAAATGTAGATGAAGGTCATTTGCCTGCATTTAACAAGGATAGCTCTATATATATATATGGGTGCCATCTCGTGAGGTTTGGACTGCCCCGAGTTCCCTGCCATTGGTTTTCCCAGTGGTGAAATGAGAGATCCATGAAGAGATGCTGGGCTGCAGACACCCAAGCACTCAGCCGGCCCAGCCTTATATGGACACGAAGTAGATGAATCAGCAATGTACAAACATCTGCGACCAGCCCAGCATGTGGGGTGGAGTTCGGCTGGAGGGGCCTCTGTGTTCTCCGGGTATTTGGCCAGAGCAGAAGCCTACGGCTCTGTTCTTTCTCACTTCCTGTGATTATCTAATGCAGAACCAGGACTGAATTTTCCGTATTGCCCTAAGAACCTGGTTCTTCAATAAAGTCACTAATTGCGATTTGTCAGCAGACACAGCCACCAGCGTGCCTGCACTCTGTTGTTCTGCCCCAGACCTTTTCAAAGAGGTTTTTTGGAAGGAGATCCGTAAGGTCCCTAGGTCTCTGAGCAAGTTCACAGCACAGACACCAGACACCAAGACCTTGTTATTGCCCAGCGTTGCTAGCTAAGGAAGCAGCTGCATCTGCGTCTGGACATTCTCCAGCAAAGTGGAAACTGACCCCCTCTAATCCAAGTCTTAGGTGGGCTCCGAGTTCCTCTAACTATTCAGCAGATTGTCAACACTGATCAAATTTAGTAAAACTTTGGCCCCTATCTGAGCAGTGTGTGCAGGAGTGAGGAGACCAAACCCGCCGTGCAGGCTTTACCATGGGTCATCCACATCCGCGCTGTCCCAGCACGCAGGTGGCCTGATGCTTCATAAGACCCTCCTGCGATGGGGCTGTACAGACATTGCTGGGATGTTGGACTGGTCAGCACCCAAGGCTGTCCAGTTAGTTCTGGGGTACCAATGCACACTGGTCAGTAAAAGGATAGAAACAGCTGATTGTAAAAGGAGAGGAAAAACCAGCATAGGGAGAGAAGCAACCGCGCTGCCTGCTGGAACCACCTCGGCTGCACTGAGGTGCGTGTTAGGATGCTTGACTGCCTCTGCTTCTTCAAAGCAGTTGTTAAGGTACAGCATCAATTCCAGTACTGCAAACTTGGTGTATTTGATTACCGAATGCATGAATTAATAAATGGGTTAAACATTCATGAGTAGATTTACCTCAATGTGTTTCTGCAGAAAGCAGGGCCACATCTGCCCTACTTTTGGGTTGATAGTATTTTTTAAGTAATGTAATATATAAAAATAGCAGTTGGACAGAGTCTGCTGTCCAGGGAGCTGTGTGCATAGTTTGTTCTTTCCCACAGCTTCCCCTGGGGTCCCTTGCCATATATTTCCCCCCTGGTGCTACTGTAGCGATGATGAAACGCCTCCGGCAGGCTCTCCACCCCCTCCTCGACTAACTCCGCCTTATAAGGACATGGTACCTCAGCCAGTGTGCTCTTCACCATGGTGACTGCCAACAGCAGAAACTGCATGTTACTGGATAACTTTTGGACTCTAAGCAGAAATCGCAAGCATACTGTAGATTCCAGTTCCAAATGAGTTCTCATGTTACCAAATGAATGAGCTTTGTGTAAAACGCATGGAGCCTGATCTGCACCCTTAGTTGGTGAGCTGCAGATTCTCCTGGCAGGCAGAGAACTGCTTCTTGTGGGCAGAGCCACCAAGTCCCTAGATGCTTCCAGCAAGCGACAGTCACTCCCCGGTCAGAGCTGGGAGGGGCAGTGTGATTCACGCTCGTGTCGGGGGAAGGGCCTACAGGATCTCATACCCAGATGGCAGCAGAGGCCCGAACTAAACCCACATCCTGGGATTTTGCTCAGGAGTCTTGTATAGGTGATCTTCACCCATGTCTCGCAGGTGGGTGGAGATGGGTAGGTGTGAGGGTGAGGAAATGCATTCATTCCTTGGCTCTGACCGTGGGCTCAGAGAGGAAGGAGGCCCAGGATGAAAGAATACTGCTAGCCTCAGGGTTAGCAAGGAGAGGGCCTGGGCAGGGACTGGCAAACCTCCTCTTCAAGGTGGGTTGCAGTCACTGCCGTTTGCTCTCCTGAGTTCCAATCATTAGTCTCACCCTGCCCTGTGTGTGAACAGGAGTTCAAAATAAAACTGAGTTTCTCTTTGAAATGACTCAGTATAAACCTGAAAACTCATCGTGCCTGGTGGGGTTGTGTGGACGGATCTGGCTCAGAGTATGGATGCTGTGCATCAGCACGACATCACTGGTTTCCGTGGCTCTCGTGGTCCTGTCCGAGCAGTTTGGAGAGGTGGATTAAAACTCTGTGCTGCTGTGGCGAACCTCTCTCTCCACGCCAGCAGCCAGTGTCCAGGCAGACACTCCCAAGTGGCATGCAGCATTCTAAGTAGAAGTCATCACCAACGTGCACAGAAAGGACAAAGAATTGTTCAGCAGTAGCAGAAACACCACCTGGCTTCTGGGCCACGACCCCGTCTACACATGACTCACCCACTTTCCAAACCGTGGGGTTACTTTTAATAGGACTTTGGAGTAAGGTGCCCTGGCTCCTCCTAAGGCCAGGAGCTGCAGCAGCTCAACTACTCCATCATTTTCTGTGGGGAAAATAGGTCTAGAGGAGAGCCGCCCGGGTGTGAACCAGGCGGTGCTGTGCCCACTCAGTGGCCTTCCTTTCACATCTGCCTCTGCGAGAACAGCCTCGCTTCCCTGGAGCGGTCAGCACTCAAATGCGTGTTCTGCATCAACTGCGGCAGGCAAGGCCTGGGCCTAAGAGAAGGGGTTGCACCCGTGAATAGTGGAAGCTGTCCCCAACAGCATGGCCTGCTCAAGTGAATGAGGGACGGCTACAAGGCCAGTAGCCTCAGCAGAGAGGGTGCAGGGAGGTGAGGACAGAGGGAAAGGCGGGGGCGGTGGGGGGACTGCACAGGCCTGGGAAGCTATCCGCTGAGGCCAGATGATGAGCCCTCTGGAGACGTCTTCCAAGAAGTCAGCTAGCTGATCCAGGGTCACAGAGCCCTTTGAGGGAAGACTAAGGCTCATTCAATCTGGATCTAATTATAGGCAAAGAAAATGCTGTGGAAGACCTTAAATTGTCCCCAAACACAGAATAGATTGCATTTAGCCATAGTTAGCCACTAAAATTTAGGAACAATATTTATTCATTCAGCAGAGGTTTATGGCACATCCATCATGTGTCAGGCACCATATGGGCAGTCCAACCCCTGGTCCGCTGGCACTGCTATTCCAGCACCACGCTCTCCTGGAGGACTGTCCTAGGCCATGTTCAATCTGCATTGTCCAGTGCAGCTATTTGAATAACAGAAGCGTGGCTAGTGAGCCAATGAGCTGAATTTTAGATTTTATTTTATTTCAATTAATTAAAATCCAAGTGAAAGACACACATCATTTGTGGGTGCCACACTAATCATCAGTGCAAGTGCCATGGGGTGGAGGGAGAAGCCAGGAGAGTAGGAAAGGCGATAACACTTAACCCATAAGAATGCTCCCAAAGGTGAGTCCCAGGTTCTCACAATGGACAATGGAAAGCCAGGCATCATGAAAGCAAGACCAGGATTTGCAACCTGTAGGCTTATTGCTTCACAAAAGGATGTTATCTCAAAAGTAACCCAGCCCAAGGCACAGCACACTGGAAATGCTGATGCACAGAGCCTCGGGTCAGCCAGCAATCGGAAGGTCTTCAGCCTTCACCCCTCACCCTCTGCCTCCCCAGGGCTTCTTGGGGAGACTGTGCTACTTGCTTTTCCAAATGAGCTCTGACTAGGACCCTCCTTGCCTTCCAAGAGCCCCTGGTGTGGTGGCTTTGGCCAGCTTAGTGATTCAGCTTGGACTCTTGAGCAGTGTGGCTCTTCCTTTCTTTCCAGCAAGATTGCAGTGGATATATTCTTAAGGTGGGACTTTTAGCCAACTATTGCAAAAATGAGTTAATTATGCTGCTAGGGAAGAAGAAAGTGCAGTTTCCATCCCCACCCCTGCTCCCTGTTCCACCCCAATATGATGAATATTTAAGGTCAAAAAGACTGTTGTGACACTGTTTAGGATCTGATACCAAAAAAAAGGCCAGGTTGGAGGTCACCCCGCCAAAAAAAGTACATTATTAAAATTTTAAAAGACATAATTTTAACATCACTTCACTGAACAAACTCAACATCATTAGACAGAATCTGATGATTCTGTCTGAAGGTTCATGTTCAGGGGGGCTGGGGTGGAGCTCAGTGTAGACCACGTGCTTGGCACACATGAGGCTCTGGGTTCCATCCCTAGCACTTCTACAGGAAGTTGGAAAAAAATCATTCCCAGCATCTGTCCGTTCAGTGCTGGGGATCATACCCAGGGCCTCACGCACACTGGCCAGCGCTCTGTGACTGAGCTGTATCCCCAGCCCCCATTATCTCTGAAATCACCATTCCCTTTATCTGAAACCTACCTTGGAGTCCATTGTTTCCTATCAGTAAAATATGTTGTTAAATAATAGGAATCATGAAAGTCTTTGGTAAAAATTAATCACGGCGATGATGGCCTAACACTTATCAACTTCAACAGATAGTGCTCCTATCACAGCTACTTGCTGTGACAGCTGGGTGGGTATTTGCTGATCTCTGGGGCAGAGAATGGCTGCGTGGTGCAGGCCTGCTCGGCAGTTGACAAGGCAGCCGTGCAGTGACGGGCCCGAGCGCAGAAGAAGGCGTGCAGGAGCTTGTGGATCTCGTTTCTCCACTTCTTCTTCTGATGGACTCTATATGCATGCACCCCCAAAATGCTTTGGAAGGCTGGGCCACGTTCTTTCATAGCCTCTCCTGATTCCGGAGATGCTAATGAGGATGCCCTCCATCAATCATCTGCTACCCTGGAAATGCAGGGAGAAGCCATTGTCTTTCTAAGAGAGCCACACACCCCTCTATGTCGGTCTGCGTTTACATCCAGACAAACCAACCATAGAGTGGGAATTTCAGAGCTCAGAGCAGGGGACAAAGTCCAGAGAAAAATAAACCCTTTGCTTCTTAGCAGAATTCCTGGCTGGCCAGATGCTTTCTGAAAAGCAGACTGGAGAGCAGGGACGTTCATATGGGTCACAGAGGCACAGAAGTGACCCTGGACTGGTCACTGCGCTGGCTAGTGCAGGCAGGCAAGGGCCCTATTGTGGGTTTAGGGCAGTGGGCTCAGGGAACCAGGCGTCCACATCGGCCACCCCACCAAAAGTGCTAAGAGAAGACCATCTGGCTCCCTCTGAAGCTGGCAGCTCTGGGGAAGTGTCCTTCCTTCAGAGCTTCATGGAGAACATGGACGTCCCTCCACACCCAGGGCGAGGAGGGTAGCAGCTGCTCCATCTTGATGGGGCACCGTACAGACTCCCCAGGGAGCAGCACCCACAGTTCCACTGTTCTGGAAACCCAGCAGAAGCTCTGGCTTCAGACACCCTTTGCTCTCCACCTGCTGGTGGGACGTCTGAGCGAGTGCTACACCAGAGCTCTCCTCCTGCAGGAGAGGCGTGCCGGGGATAGAGGCCTGTTTTGCTGTATTCACTTCCCAGTTCATGCTTAACAAACCATCGCAGGCTGTCTAAAGACCAGAGCGAAGTCTTTCCCAATGACATGTGCTTCCCAAATGCTACCATGGCAGCAGAGGCTTTGCCTCTATCTCGGTCTCCCCTGGCATAGCGGGGAGGGATCTAAAACTGCTGGCTCTTTGTGTGGGGTCAGCCGTGGAGACCCGTGGAGTCGTTCCACGCAGTCTACCTGTCCAACCCCGTCTAGTCCGCAGGCTTGTGCCTCACTGCTGCAGTAATAAGAGAGAACCAATCGATGGCTTTGCAAAGTTAGGGAATTACCCTTCTCGTTTCCTTTAGACACGGTAAAATAACCAGAAGAAAATGTGGCAGAAGTAGCCAAACCCTGCGATCCTGTGCACATCTTCCTCCTGAGGGACCTCTGAACTGGCCACATGGGAAGTTGGAAATGGGGTCCTCTCCTCTCTGCCTTATTTTTGCCATTTTAAACTTTAAGGAACTACCTCATCCTCCACGTCCAAAGGGCAAAGATGGTACATCTTTGTGTCACTATCATTGGCATCAGGGCGAACATTGAATAAATTTATTTTTAATAGTTTTGAGCACTTCAAAAATTTCCTAAGAAGCCAGCCAACCAGAGGCCCAGAGCAGCCTTCCAGTCTTAGCCCTCTGGCATCTCAGCCAGACTAGCTCACTGTGGTGTAGACAACTGGATCATTCAAGTCGTCAGATGTCTGACTCATAAGAGAAGGCACAAAGCAGCCTTCAAAAGACCATGTGGCCCCGCTGCTTCTCTCTGTGCCCCATCTAGAGGGTTAAATTCTAGGAGAACCAAAGCAGAAGCAGACTTCCTAGTGACCCAGCACAAGCCCTGCATTGAGGACAGTTTCCTCCCAGGCCACACTGAAGGCATTAAAGACCCCCCCATAGGAACAAAAGCTTTTGTATCCCAGACACTGTTAGGATGGATGATTCCTGAAGGCTTGGAACCAGAAAGAAAAAGACAAAACAAAATGGAATGGAAATAATTAATGCTGGGTAAATATCATCTTTGGCCTAACAAGTTCTCAGTTACATCGTCAGCATCAGTGTTTTTTATTAAATTGTCTTGGTAAGTTGTTCTTCAAACTTAGAATCTGTTTTAAATAATGAAACAGTCAAGTGAGTTCTGCGGTGAGGCCAGTCTCTATAGTAAGAGTTGAAGTGCCTGCGTGCGTCTCTGTGGGAACGATCGCTTTTAAGAAGCCACATTAAGTGATGGCTGTGGCATTTTAAGTCCTGTGAAGACAGAAGATGAACTTCGAGAGAACCTGAGATCAGGTTTCTGCACTGCACCCTGTTCAGCATCTGTCCACAAAGCCCGCCATTCTAGGTTTGGTGAAGGAACGTCGTGTGGCCTTTGAGGACAGAGGGGCACATCTGGATCTGGAGCCGAGCTCACAGTCCCACAAAGCCCGAGGAAGCCACTGTGCTTTGCTCCTTTTGCCTCTCTCCTGCTCATTTCAGCCCTGCCTGGAGAAGTAGCCGGAGCAGGGATACAGGCAGCGTGCACAGTGGCTGGCAGGCTGCACCGTGTGCGCCGAGCCAGAGCACTACGACCGAAGAGAGAGGCAGATGACGAACCCGGAAGTCCATCCCAGCTGCACGGGACACCTGCCTTCCCGAGTGAACACCTGGAGTGGTTCAGATACCTGTGTATCTTCCTGTGCACTTCTCGGCACAGAAGGCTAGAATATCAGTCCCAGATATTGACAAGGTTTCTCCCCAGCCTCATTTCCAGGAAGGGCAGAGGATACCCCTGAGACTGTCAGATACCTGTCTGATCTTAGCTCCAGACCTTCCTGGTAACTGACTGGGGAAAAAAACAGAATAGCTTTATATCTGTCCAGAATTAAGTTCATATAGAACTCAGTTAAAAGTCCAGCACTTTATTACAAAATATAATAGCCTCACTCTTAAAAGTTGAGCTTAAAAGCTTCTCTTCTTCAAAGTGGAACCTTGGGGGAGGACTGTTTGCTGACGTGGAGTCCCACCTTGGAGTGCAAGTTGGTAAGGCGCACTTCACAGCTTCCGCAAGAGACCCAAGGGTGTGGACTGGGTGCCGCTGGCGGCAGACCTCTTTTCTAGCATCCAGGCCACCTCAGTTCAATCCCCAATTACAAAAAAATGAGAAAAGAAAAGATGGCCCAGGGTCCATGTCCACTGACAGGTACCTCTCTCTTCCCTGTCAGTCTCACGTCTGTCTCAGAAATGAGCTCTGCTCTAGCCAGTATTATCATGAGGCTTTCTGCACTTCAAAGAGGGAAAGCCAGAGGCTGCTTATCCTCAGGTGTTGTGCAGGAGAACAAAGGAGTTCCCCCTGCCACACAGAGCCAGCATTTCCAAGAAGCTGCTGAGAACATGAAGTCAACCTTCACTATAAAATAGAGCTGTGTTACTATATAACATATAATTAGCCAATTATAGTTAAACAGTAATTTTTAAAATTTCAGATCAACTAAGAGCAAAGAAAAATGATAGCATTGGGATGTTTAATTTGAAGTCCAAGAAGGTCAAAATACTGCAATTTGAGTTGTAGTGTACAGCTAAGCCAGGGGCTCCCCTGAACATCAGTCCTAGTTCAACCCTTAAAACCCAACGGCATCGGGCTGAGGTTGTGGCTCAGTGACAGAGCGCTTGCCTTACATGTGTGAGGCACTGGGTTCGATCCTCAGCACCACATAAAAATAAGTACACAAAATAAAGACACTGTGTCCACGTATAACTAAAAAATATTTAAAAAAAAAAACCAACGGCATTAATAAATGGCCCTTGGGGCCAGAATGACCATCAGTGGCACGGGAGGCGGGACCCACAGCACAAGTGATGGTTGCTCCCACTGAAGCTCTTGAGAAGATCGCAGCCCAGGAGTCCAGCTCTGGCACAGGCCTGCTCCCTCCTTAGGAGGCCATCCTCCCCATCCCCATCCCACAGACACTGGCAGCCTTGGGCCCTCAGGACACCCCATTGCAGCCACCTCCTCCACCTGCCCTAACCCAAAGCTCCTCCGCCAGTGTCCTCCCTTCACAGTGACATCACAGCAGAGGTTAGGAGAGAACCGGATTGCTAAACCTTTCACACCTAAGTATTAATAGCGAGAGCTTTAAGTACGCCCGAATCCTGCCCAGTTTTCACGTGGAGACTTGTACTTCACTCTGATCACCTTCCTCCGAGTGTCTCACCTCTCTTCCCAGACCTAGGCTTCCACTTGCTGCCTGGCCAGCATGGAGGGAGGAGGAACAACAGCCCCCATGTTTGAAAGCAATCCTGCTAAGACTGTCCTAGGTCCCCATCACCCTGTTTACCACGCACACCATAGCAGTGGCTCACAGCAGTGCATTTCTACCAGAATATTCTTTTGCTTTTAGCAAGTGTGTGTGTGTTCTTTTTATTTTTTCACTTTGACTGCTAGTCTTCTATTTGTGCAACTGATTTGTGAAACTTTGTCCAGGATTTTACTTTGATGACTGTTAAATTGTTGAAAGATGTAGCTAGTCTGAAATGGAAATGGGGAAGTGCGAGTGTTCTCCCCACCCCTTTGGTCCCCCCACCCCCGCCTTGTCTAAGTCTGATCTAATTCAAACACAGACATTCCATAAAGATGGCTATGGACCAAGAAGGAGATTTCTAAATGTTAATTGCCACTGGTATTTTTAGGACTTTATTTTGAGGCTAGCATTAATGAAAAGGAGTATGTAGCCATCTGCATACCCTCAAGTAGAATAATCAGACTAAGGAAGCAAACAAGAAGAACTTTGTGGGTGAAAACAAACTCTCTGATTCCAGAAGATTAAAAAGACTTCTTTAGGAGAAAATAAAATTTAACAAAAAGGGTGCCCTTCAAAAACATAGGCTATCTGGGAGGAAAGATGAGTAATGGAAATGCCAAGTTGTGACAAGGGTGAGTAAGATCAGCCCTTTGAGACTGACATTTACAGAGGACAAGGACACGTCACCACCACCCTGGTCCTTCCCCAGCAGCCCCTGAAGGGGTGAGGGACAGTTACAGATCAAGGTCGTTATTCCTAGAATTAAGATGTAGTGCTGCAGTTAGCACGCCCGGGATTTTGGCATGCCGTTGTATGTGCGTATGCACATGTGTGCAGATCTGTTTACACTTGTGTCTTTAAATTTTGTATTTATATGCTTCATGTATGTGTGTTTCCAAAGGATCACAATTTACTATCACAGAAAACCCTTCTGTTAACTAGTGTTCAGTGTGAGGTTTTAGTTATTTTTAGCATTTAATCTCATCTGAGAACTTAAAAAGAAGTCAAGTGTGTGTTTCTTTAATGTCCTGAAACATTACTTGAACATACTATTGCCTTTAAAAATTTTATCCAGTCTATGACAGATGATCCCAGTACTTTGAGCAAAACATTTTAAAAAACATCAGGCTCTCTGCATCCTTATGCTCTGGCGGCACGCTGCCTGTCCTGTGGCCGCAGTCAGAGAGGAGTCTGGGAGAAAGCTCTAGAACCTGGGTGCAGTTGGGCTTCTCAGCCTGTGGTCTGACGCTTCAGTGCAGAGCCCTCTCCTCCATCCTTCCATCCCTCCATCCCCACCCCTCACCCCACAGTAGAGCTACCACAGTAGAGCTTTGAGCCACAGGAACTCCCAGTACAGACATGGTGTGCTCAGGATGGCAAAAAAGGCCCAGAAGGCCAGGGCCACATTCCCATTCCCTCCCCACCTTCTCCAAGGAAGCCATATCCCACTCTGGGAGTTTCCAGGTGTTCTCACTTAGGTTTACAGAAGCCGACACTGTAAAGGAAGCGTGATCAAGTGGGTATTTAGGAGTGAGTGGCAGCAAGCCACTGACCCCGCTGGGCCCACGCCCGGGGCCCATGGCCTCTTGCGGAGGCAGGTCCTTTGAAAAAGGGGCCAGAGGCCCTCTCACAGGGTGGGGCCAGGCACAGAGAGAAAAGCTTCCCCCAGACCCTTCAACAGACTTTTTTGTTTAAAGCAATAATAATTTTCTGTCTCTGAAGACCATGCTGGATGGCCCTCTTTCCTGTTTCGCTCTCGGAGCTCTCTGATGAATGGGGCAGGAATGGGGAGACAGGACGGGTCGTTCTGGGCAGTTTCGTTCTCTGGGGTTTATCCCATGGCGCTCTCTTAATCAAACTGGTCAACATGAGGCTATTATTTCAAACTTAAAGACGTTTTACTGTTTGTATATTGTTCCATGTCTTTCTAACACATTTCTAGAAGGCAAGCTTTTTTCTTGTCTGTAAAGATCTTTTCTCCTTTTGCCTAAGAAGATAACCTGAAAAGAAACTTCCCATTTAAACTGACTATTGATGTTCTGATAATTTTCTATAATGCTTCATTTGGATCTCATTTTGTGGCCACTACAGTAAAGCACGTGTTATTTTTAAAATAAGTCCATATGAAATAATCATTAGTATCTTGTTCCATTTACAAAAAAAAAAAAATAGCAGGTGTTTCCTCGCCCCCTTGGCAGGCCTGTTGTTTGCCTTCTGTGTGTGTGCCGGGTGTCCTGTCGTCCACGGCATGCACAATGACTGTCGTGGAAGGGCATTGTTTGGGCTCACATGATTTTCCTTCCAAAATGCAATATAGATTCAGAGGTATGTTAGCCACTATGGAACTCTCCACCCCGTTTCTTAATAGACATGTGGTTTAGTGACTAAAGGTTTATTTTTGTACACATAATAATTCCTAGAGATGGAATGTCCGTTACCTGTTTTCACAATTAAAAGGGGGGCATTAATGATTTAATTATAAGCTTCTCCTGCCAATGCTATTACTCCTGTGGAGTGCTTGTTCCATTTCAGTAGCACACCTGGGCTTCAGAATTCTGTACTGACGTAACTCCCCAGGGCTCGGGGTCTCCCTCCACGTGCCCCGCAGTCGATGGCTTGTGTGGCAAGAGCTCCTCACTGGGCGAGTGCTGCCCCTTCAACCTTAGCAGCGTCCGTGCGCGATGGGACCTGCCTTTGCTAGCACATCATGGACGTGCTTCCTCCCTTCTTCACACAGTGTCTGCTTTAGAGGGGTTTGGGATGCAGTGCGGCCTGCTGTCTTTAAACGGAGACATCAGGATACCTGTAGACCGGTCCTCCTGACACGATCAGCCAAAGGTAAATGGGAAGCAGCCGCCACACAGGAGGTGTGGACACGCGGTACCCCCAGGACTCGGGGCCCAGGCTGCCTTCCTCCGTCTTGGTGTGGCTTCAGGACTCCACAGAGGCTGCTTCTGGTCGGGCCACGTGGCCTTCGGGTAGGGCCTCCACTCTCAAGTGCTGGGCTGCACGTGTGAGGCAAACATCTAGCTCTGGCAAACTCTATGAGAAGCTCCGTGTCTTAGTGCCTCATCCTCGACGTCAGCCATGCCGACCTCTTTCTGTCCTTTTTCCTTGTCACCTTTTGCATTTCGTTGGTGGCTGCAGAGCCAGCTCTGCTTTCACCCTCGGCTTGGATTCCTGGCTCTTCAGAGAGCCAACTGCACTGCCCAGCTGTAGCCAGCTGTTGCCTGCCTCTGAGGACCCTGGAAAACCCTGTCACTGTCCAGCTCCAGGCTTCCAGCCAAGCTGAAGTTGTATTAATAAGTTTATTGCAACTGCTCAAGCACTTGGCATGAGTTATGGGAAGAAGGAGAAGAGGATGTCCAGTCAGGTCGCTGTGGGTCGTGGGCCCCAGGCTGGGGCTGCTGAAGTCCTTCGCGCCCATTAACTCTCCATCCTATGACAGCTCCATGAGGCAGTCCTCATCTTACACTAGGAATTAAGTCAAAAACAATGAAGTTAACAGTCCAAAAATCACATCGTTGAGGAGTTGAGGACCCCAAATCTGAACCAAGACCCAGAGTCAACTTTCCCTCCCAAAGGGCACCTGTCAAAATATGGGAACAATAGTGCACATTTGAAACTCAAATTGTTCCAAATTATTTGTGTTTTCTCAACCTATAATTCTGCATGGATTTTTTCTTTTCTTTTTGGCATGCTGGGATGGATCCCAGGGCCTCATGCATGCCAGGCCAGCACTCTGCCACCAAGCCACATCTGAGTCTTGCATGGACGATTTCTTTTCCTAAACAAAGTCACTAAGCCAGAGAAGAAGCAAATATCTAAGGCCACGGTTTTGTAAATTAAATACCCACCCCTTTCCCCATCTGTTTGCGCTCATCTTTCCCCTTTTGGAAATAGTTCTACACCAAGAATTGGCAAGGGCTGGGGCTGTGGCTCAGTGGTAGAGCGCTTGCCTAGCATGCATGAGGCACTGGGTTCGATCCTCAGCACCACATATAAATAATAAATGAATAAAATAAAGATCCATCAACAACTAAAAAAATTTAAAAAAAAAATTGGCAAGTCAGCCTGGCTCTCTCCCCTTTGCACACAGGAACCTCCTATTTGCACACTAGGAAGCTTCTCCAAATACGGCAAATGTGCTTTTCAGCTCCCTTGACTCCAGGGTTCCTCTGCTCCTCCTCTTCCACTGTCCCTGCTAGCTCCGCACCCACCCACCCCTAGCTCCTGACCCTTCCTGACTATTCTACCACAGCTTCCTGGAGTGGGCAGTTTTCTGTCCCCTTCAGACACCTGAACACACTGGGGGGGTTTCCCGTCTCCTCTTCCGTGTCAAGGGGTGGCATTGGGGGATTCTGCCAGTTGCTCTCCTTAGGGTTGTTCAGTCTGAAAAGTCATTGTGAGACCCCCTGGTTTCAAGTCCTCCCCTCCCTGGAGCACTTTTTCTTTAGTGGCTACCCAGTTCCCTGAGGACAAAGGGAGGGTGTTCCTCAGGGGCAGAAATTTGTTGAAGACCTGCTGTGGAACTGGCTCTCAGGCCCAACGCCATCCTGAGGTTCTGGGGTGAGGGACATCCAGGTGGGAGTCTTGACTTTGGAGTTGGATTCTGGCTGCACCACTTGGATCCCCAGCCCTGGGTGAGCTGCGCGCACCCGCCCCCTGTAGCAACTTCCTCTGTAAAGAGAACCAGTACCCGGGGCAGCGGCTCCAGGGAGGCAGATCCTCAGCACTCGCTTGAGCTCCATCACACTGACCCGTGGCAAGTGGCCATCTATCTCATCCTGGCCTTCTCTTTCCCTGGCCCTTCCACAGTGGCCTTCCTCATAGTCACTTAAGCCCTAAGTCAGGCTGCTGGGTTTGTGGGTGAACAACCCCACAATTAAATCTACCTTTGAAATTGCATAAATGAGATGTTTTGGACCTTAGCTCTTTCTGAAATTTTGACAGAGAAAAACAACATAAGTGTGTTATATCTTTGTATGGGAATGGTTTGTACATGTGTTTATTAAATATCTAGGATTTTGTCTCTGCAGAAACCTCTCTAGCCCTGAGAATGTCCTGGGTGCATAAGAATATCAGCTTGTATCCTAATTTTAGCAATTTATACACCACTGTGCTGAGCAAGCACTGATAGCATCACATTGTTTATTGGTTGAAGAAAAAATTTGCTAAGGAAAAACATATTTTACCTCCATTGACTTAGGATGTTTTAGAGAGAGCCAAGAGTTTCTCCCACCTGCCAGTGACCACAAATGTGTCCCTAATGTCTTGTCTGCCTCTTCAACGAGGTACGCACACTCGAGTAAATCCTTCTTATCTCTGCGCTCTTGATCCTGTGAGCAGGTCTGGAGGGTCTGGAGCCCGTGAGAGGAGCAGAGCCCCCTCATGCCTGGGGCTGTTCCGGTTCCCTCTAGATGTCACAGGAGGCTCTGTCCCCTAGAGTACCTATTAATCATGCAAATCATACATCATTGTGTAACATAATCCCAGATGGTTCAATTTAAGATTTTTTTCAGCTTTACAGTGGTGCTACCGTGATAACGCATTCAGTAGAAACCATACTTTGAATTTTGATTTTTTGCCTTTTCCCGGGCAGGGCAGTGTGGTGGGTTCCTCTCTGGTGACACTACATGGTGGCCACTCTGGGTCAGCCCTGTGATCACAAGGGAAAGCAACCGGCACTATAGTATATTATATTGCCAGGGTCTTTTGGGTACAAATACTCAGTCATTACACGAGATAGTCAACACTCTAGTATAAATAGGCTGTGCGGGCTGATTTCGCCCTTTAAATGATTTGACTGTGGAGAAAGCTTTCAGAATAATCCCGAAGGGCCAGCTCCTTGGAGAAACACCTCCATCTCCTCACCAGTCATGGAGAAGCTCTTTACATTGAGCTAAACTTGTTGAGCTTGCTTAAAGCAGGGAGCAGGGAACCACACTGAAGAAGGGGACGCCCTTTCAACACGTGCCCCGTGGCAGCCTGGGGCTTGGTGGCTCCGTTCAGACGTGACTTGAACACCTTGCCAGTGTACTTCAGTGGAGCTTTTCTTCACAAACTTTTCTGGTAAAAACAAGAGCAGCAGCATGTATTGTGAGTGTTTCTCCTGTTAGCAACCAAACTCCAGCTCAGAAAAAGAGTGAGCAGACAGGGCTTGCACAGCTCCACAGAGGAAAGCAGCACGCCTTGTAAGAACCTTCAAACCACGAGCACATGGACTTGGTTTTGGCAGAGGGCCTGGCCCTGGTGCCCTGAATGACCTGGGCTGTGAAGTAAGGAATTTCACCTTTATCAGGCCTCTGTTCTGTCGCTGTTGACTAGTGTTCCCGTGCTAGAAGTGAGATGCAAGCATCTTTAATTTCAGCTTCATTTATAAAGGTTAAATATCAGAGATTTGCTCATTGCATAATTTGCAAACAAAACACAGTATAAGGAAACACAGACAAGGAGGTAAAGTTTTGTCAAAAAAATAGTTGTGGAGCAAGTTGAGAATTGTAGATCTAGTAAAATTTACAACAGTAAATTTCACTTCGCATTTTGGGGAACTGAGGCCTGTTGTGGTCTAGGGACTCATCCACAGTCTCACGTGACAGAATGAGTCCCCTACTGGGTCATACCTCCAGAGATTCCTCGGGATGGAAAAAAAATGTGAAATTTCTACCAAACCAGGAAACTTTTTAAGGTTGATAGAAAGAGCTGGGAAAACAATTGCTCAAGTGAATTGATCCCAAAAAACAGAAATAATCAGTAAGATCTGCTTTACAAGGGAGTAACTGAAGCCAAGTCCATGTGTGGAAATCGATATTAAAATCTGCCCAAGCCAAGCACACATGCCTATAATCCCAGCTGCTCAGGAGGCTGAGGCAGGAGGATTGTAAGTTCAAAGGCAGCCTCAGCAACTTAGCAAGACCCTGTCTCAAAATAAAATATAAAAACAGCTGAGGACATGGCTTAGTAGTTAAGCACCCCTGGGTTCAATCCCCAGGACAAAAACAAAAAACAAAAACTGCCCCATTAAGCACTTCCTGAATGCAACTTTCTCTTTGAAGGTCTAGGAAAAATACTCCCACTCTGACCTATGGTCCTTAGGCAACTACACAGTCCCTTGGTGCCCTCCTCATCTGTGGTGTAACAGTGAGACTACCTGTCCAGATCGTATTGGAAGGCAATGTGGATCTCAGCAGACAACCCTGAGTAAAAGCTGCTCCCGAGGAGACAGGCCAGGGCGTGCGCCTCTCCCCGCACTCCTCCAAGGCTGCGAGAGGTAAAGGAGCATAGCCTTTGGCCCAGCGTGCTGACACTTGGCTGGAGTCGTCAGAGCCAGTGGGCCTCCATCCCCGGGGCTTCACTGCCCCAGCTCCAGTTCCCAGCAGGCGGCAGCAGTGCTCTGGCACTGTGTGCCCTAAGGTGGAGAGCCCAGCACACTCCCAGTGCGACGTAGCGCTGTAGGAGTTCGGTCTCATTACAAGCTAGCGCTCATCTCTTTGCCTAGTTTATCAGTTAAGCTTCATCATAGTGCTGGGATGCAGAGAGCCACGTCAGGGTCGCTGTCCTCAGGATGGTGGACAGACATGCACGTTCTTCCCGTGTGCCTTGGGATGCCACCTGCAGCCCTCCTGACCTGCCGCATCTCGCCACCCCAGGCCTCCTTGCCTCTTTCAGGTGTCTCCAGGAAGCTACCTTTGTGCTGCAGTTAACCCTGAGTTGAGGGGCCATCCCCTGTCACACAGCCCATCAAGCTCGGAGCCCGTGGCCCTTCACACCTACCTCACACCTTTGGTTGGAGCACAGCCACACCAAATATCCCTGGAAAGCGCTACCTTCCAGGCTCTGCCCAGCAGGGAGGCCTCTGCACATAGGAGAGCTTGTCAGCCCATATGAGCCCCTGAGAGGGGAAAAGAAATTTTGGGGGATGCCTTTGTTTTGGAGTGCAGGTAAAACAAATCACTCATCACTCAGGGCTTTTTCTTTCCCCATTGGAGGAATTTTCTCTTGCATGTGAGATATTAGTATCATTTCTTATTTTATATAGGAGTTTTTTGAAGGGACTTTTCCCGTGCCTTGCCTAAGCCACAGTTGATATAGTCAGCTGTCTGTAGTGCTTTAAATTGTATATTTAGATTTTAAGTAGTAATATTTTGAATATGTTCCTATTCATGCATGGGCTACCTTGTTGGATTCTCACTTCACCTTAGAGGTAAG
>CM053404.1:140604016-140654658 GCA_028644305.1 Xerus rutilus
TTTCAGTGCCCTGTGAATGGAGACATTAGAGAGACTCCCTTCCCTCGGGAGTTCTAGGTCACATCCCAGCACATGAGGACCAGGGCTTTTGAGGCTGGATGGGAATCCCAGGGAGATTTCCAGAGACAGTGGCAGCATCCCTGACCCTGGTTTCCCAAGAGTTATGTAATGACCCAGCACAGGGAGCCTTGTGGTAGAGCTGGAAGGACCTGGCCACCTCCACCCCAGCGCTGGACTCAGTGGGAGCCACTGAGCCACTTGTGGCCTCACCAGCCTGCACAAGCAAGGGTCAGCCTGTCCAGATTCTCCTCCCTGAACTGACACCCCATCCAGCCCCGTTTCAAAGCTCTGTGGCAGGAATTCCAGCTCTGCACTTTCTAAGTTCATGTTTGACCTCTGTGCGGTCCCTCCGTGGAGCAGTTGAAAGCTGTCCTTTGGGGACTGGGATGTGCGCTCTCACATCCTGTGACTCCACTGATGCTGATTCTCAATGACGCGTTCACAGGAGGCTCTCAGCAGAGGAATCCTACAGGACAGGGCTGTGTGTGCCTGAGAAACAACAGCACAGCCTGCTGTGAGCGCCTGAGCAGCCCCTCCCCTTGGGATGTGGCTCATGAGCCCCTGTTCCCATGTGGCGCCAAATGTTTGGACTTATTCTTACCAGATTTGAATTTAATGTTTTATATTGAAGACTATTTTCTAAACAGATATCAAGTGAAAGCTACTTCATTTGTGTCTGACATGTCTTCTTAAACTGTTCATTCAGTTATCTGAGTCACAAGTAAATTATGGGTCCTCATTCCTAAGAAACTGGGGTTAGAACCTCTCTAGGATACTTCCCCATTCACAGGGAAATGTGCTCATTTTCAGCAGTGCTTCGGGTTGACATTTGTGTTTATTTTTGTTTGGGTTTGGTTTTTGGGGAGTTGTCGGACATGGCTTGTAGGATGCTGTGTGGGCTGCAGGAACCCACTCCCATCTCAAAGGCACATCTGGAGAAAATAGCCATGAAGCCTAAAGTCTGTGAGCCCCTGCTGCTTTGCAGGCACGTGACTTTAGGTAGAAAAGAAGCCTCTACTTCCAAATTAGCAAATGGGGACAATCAGAAGAGCTTGCCCAACAGGAGCGCCAGACTGGATCATCCCTGAGATGGCCTCCACTCCTGTGGTATCTGTTGTTATCTCAATGTTAATGATTGTCAAGTTAAAGAATCCCAGATAACTAACAATGCGTTCCTTGTCTGGGTCATTAAGGATGCCTTTGAAGAAGCAATGAATAGTGCAAAGCTCAGGTCTGCAGCCAGGTAAACCTCTCTTTGAGAGTAGGCTCTGTCACCTCCGGCCAGGTGGCCTTGGTCAAGCCTAACCTCTGGGACGCAGGGTCCAATTCTGCTGCTGGTGTAGTAGTAACAGCTTGCTTACTTACAGTGTTGCCTTAAGAATTAGAGGTGGATGGGGCTGGGGTTGTAGCTCAGCGGCAGAGCGCTTGCCTTGCATGCGTGAGGCACTGGGTTCAATCCTCAGCACCACATACAAAATGCATAAATAAATAATAAAATAAAGGTTTAAAACAAAAAAGAATTAGAGGTGGATGAAGGCATCTCTGGCATCTGGTAGGTGACGTGAGTGACAGTTGCTCCCTGAGGTGTTCACGTGGGAGCCTTCACCTGTGCTGGGAGGTGTGGCTCCACTCTACAGCCCTTGAGGACTGATGGATGGCTCTCTTGAGTGGCTTGATGTGTACCTTAAATTCCTTAGTCCTCCTTGGACCTCCGCATGGCTCAGCGCCTCTTAGATGTCTTTTCTGGAATGTTCTCTCCTCCTGCTCCCATGTATGACCTCTCCTGTGGTGAGTTTGGAGGGAGTAGAAACAGGTCCAAATTTTCAACAGCAAACTGTAGCAGATGAAGAGCTTCTGACTTAGGGTTCTAGAAGCAAGAGGTTCAAGTTAATGGTACCAATAGGCAGGATGAACACTGAGAGAATTCAAAAGTAAAAAAGGGGGCTGGGTTTGTGGCTCCGTGGTAGAGTGCTTACCTCACATGTGTGAGGTACTGGGTTCCATTCTCAGCACCACATATAAATAAATGAATAAAATAAAGGTCCATCAACAACTAAAAAAAATTAAAAAAAAAAAAAAAGTAGCCAGGCATGGGGGTGCACACTTGTAATCCCAGTGGCTTTGGGAGGCTGAGACAGGAGAATCGAGAGTTCAAAGCCAGTTTCAGCAACAGCGAAGCGCTAAGCAACTTAGTGAGACCCTGTCTCTAAATAAAACACAAAATAGGGCTGGGGATGTGGCTCAGTGATTGAATACCCTTGAGTTCAACCCCAGTACCAAAAAAAAAAGTAAAAAAGAACCTGGGGGAAATCAAGTCTGTCAATGACCCAACAAAGAAAATGCAGTAACAAGGACCCATTTGAGCAATTCTAAGGTATTGATTTTATTACTCTCCAGCCGCATTCCAAACGAACGTAATTTATTTATCTCCAAGGTGCAGGGGAAAGGACAGGTCTCAAAGAGGAGAAGATCAAGACAGGACATTCAGAATCAGGAACAAGATGGACGAGGGTAAATGAGAGCGAAGGGGGCAAGAGAAGGTCACAGGGCTGTGGGGCTCCTCCAGCCCCTCCGTGTGCATCCAGTTGAGCATGTGAAAAATGCCTGTGAATTTTTCACCCAAAAATGTATTGTGCAGCAGACGGCCCCCACCCGCAGAAAGACCATATTAGTACAAGGCCTGTCTCATTCCTGTTTCCCCAGGGGATGCCTCAGAATCCCTGGCCTGAGAGTCCCCCTCAAGGTCACCCCTGTCCTTCCCACCCCCTCGTCCAGTTGTGGTCAGGGATCATTATTGGATATTTCCTGCCCTGGAAACATCTGCTCTTTTCTGGGCCTCCACAGCTCCCTCTTCCTCTTAAGTGTCATGCAGTCCCAGCAGGAAGACGTAAAGGAACAAACGAGTCCTGAGAGTCCAGGGAGGAGGTCAGGGGTCGGTTTCCATCCTCCATGCGGAGCAGTCTGGCGAGGGGAGACTCCCTTCTTCCAGGGTGCGAGGATTCGGGATAGTGACAGCCAGTGAGTGCTGCCCCGGGGGCCTCGCCACGCGGTGCTGAAGGCCATGGTGCGGGTGCCTCCAGCTCCAGCTCCTCAGAACCACGAGGTCAGGCGTGTGCACATGTTCCCTGCTGTAAGCTGAACCCGAGCCTCTTCATTTCTCTCGTAAGCTCATTCTAAAGAATGTTTAAGAGGAAAGTAAAATTAAAATATCAACCTAAACCTTTTACCAGCCTGATTTCTGAGTGCTAAATCACTGTCCCATCCAGAAATCATTTCCAAAGGTAATGGCTTAAGAATGGCTATGCTTGGGTGCGCACATTACATTCAGATTACCGTTTGTATGAGCACCGTATAGCATGCAAGCCTATGTAAAGTGCAATGGCTTTTCTGTTGAAATGTATTTCAATTCTCTGGGTAATAACGTTTTTAAAATTGGTTTTTAGTTCCTCAGTGTTCAGTTATACTTTGCTGGAACTGGAGACAATTTCCAGAGAACCTCATGATTAAAAAGAAAAAAACCAAACACCTTTTACCACATGATTCAGATACATTGAGGGTCAAAATGTCTTTTCCCAAAACATCACTGTAGGACTCGCTGTGCAAGCCTTCAGCAGAATGTGTGCTCGTCACCCCACACGCCATGTCAGTGGCAGCGGAAGATGGGAGGGACTTCCTCAGTTAGGAAGGTTCTGATGTTGAGCTTGGGGACAGGGAGAGACCAAGAAAGCCCCAGGAATACAGGCTGACATCAAGGATGGACAGCCAGAAAGGAGCACGAGGGAGGGCTGTGGGCAGGGTCCCAGTTTTAGCCAGATGTGGCCCTTGTCTTCTCACTCAGCAGATGTGTGCTGAGACCTGCAGGGTGCTACGTGGGCCAGGGGACACAGCACTGGCCTCTTGGAGTGCACCGTCCACTGTGCAGTCAGGAATCAGGCCAGTGAGTGAGAAATAGCTGCCATGCCTGTTGTGAGGACTCGATGGAGGAATCTGGGAAAGTGTCCTCGGAAGGACAGTTCAGTTGAGGGTGGAAGGTGGAGCCGGAAATGCCAAAGTAGATGGAGAGGGAGCTGTCCAGGCAGAGACAGCACGCTATGAGGGCTAGAGGGCCAGCGATTGCTGAGCCTGCGTGGGGGACAGGAAGAGCAGATGTGCAACCCCGAGCAGTAGCCCTTCCGGGTCAGCCATCTTTCCCTGGAAAGCCCAGCATCATCCACAGACTGAAGGAGCCCAGCCCAGGCGTGCCAACCTGTGCTCATGTCAGGGCACGTGACAGTAGTAAAACGTCCTTAATCTGGTGCTGGGGACGGAAGGCAGAGCCTGCTGCGTGCCGAGCACCTGCGTGCCGAGCACGTGCGCGCCCCCTGAGCTGCGCCCAGCCACAGGCGCGTTCGGGACGCATACCTGCTGCCCGGTCAGCCCTGGCCAGTGTTCACCTGGTCGCTGTCGCCCTGCTGTTGACCACATCTCGGTTAGCCGAGTTCCAGAGCTGTCGGCGCAGAGGTGGCCTCCTCTTCGGCTGGCTGGCGAGTGACTTGCCTGTGCGGGGCTCGGGTGCGGCACATCACCTGGGGCCTGGGGCCATCAGCACAGGAGCCGCGGCCCAGCCCTGCTTGTGCCACAGACCCACCGCCCGCCTCCGCCTGCCCTCCTCCCCGCTGCTTGCTGGCGTAGATTTGGTTGTCAGTTCATAACTAATTCAAAAACAAGCTTTTAAAAAGATGCCATGGAGCCTGCAGACACACGCTGAATTAGAAGTACCCAGGGAAGAGGCTGCAGGGCATCCGGAGGCCCCAGGGCAGGGACTCCCAGCAGCCTCCACTCGCTGCAGCGGCTCACTCCCCTCCACAGGATTGGCATGGGAAGTGGGGAGTGGACAGCTATCCTTCAGGAATGTCCAGTCAGCATGTAAGATGGTGGCCAGGTGTGGCCAGCACTGTCCCAGGTCCCTCTGATGGGCAGCTCCAGAGTCAGGGGTCATTACCCAGTGAGTCCAGTGGCACGAGCTTTCCCTCCGTGTGGGAGGAGCCAGCCAGCCTTCCGCTGAGCACGTCCTAGGAAGCTACACGCACAAGAAATCTTGAAAGTAGTGGATTCCCCGGCTGCGAGACTCACCCAGGGCCAAGATGGCCAGGATGGTGCCAGGGCCTCAGTGCGGGCAGTCTGCCGTCTGCTCTCCCTCCTAACCCTTCTGTCCTCACTCTGCAAAGTTCATGAGAATGTGACACCTTTCTCCTACAGTTTCACTCCTCTCCTCTAGATGCAGTCATTATATTAAACTGAATATAACATTTTGTTTATAATTAGAAATTTCCCCCCAAAATATGTCACTACGTATGCTTTTGATGCAGCTGTGATGCAACTGTGGAAGTTAGCTGTGGTTTTTTGTTTCTTTGTTTGATATGAGAGTCTCTGTGTTGCCCAGGCTGGCCTCAAACTCCTGGGCTCCAGGGATCCTCCTGCCACAGCCTCTCAAGTAGCTGGGACTATATAGGTGCACACCAGTGCATGTTAGCTGTGTTTAATCTCCATTTGAGCAAGTCAAAGGAAGGCTAGGATAAATTACATGCGCTCTTTGCTCCTTTTGATTATTTTAAAATGGACTTTATTTTTTAGAGCACATTTACATTTACATAAAAATATTGTTCAGGAGGTACAGATAGCTCTCGTATGCCCTCCACCACCGCTGCCCCTGAATTCTCCTGTAAGGAACACCTGCCTGAGTGTGGAGTGAATGTTATGGCTCCTGAGCCTGTGGCATGGACCTTCCCTTATGCCTGAAGTGGGGTTGAACAGCACCCCAGAGCTTGTGCAAACACTTGGAAGGCACTTTGGTGCTGAAGCAGGAGGGTCACAGTGGTCTCACTAGGTGCGTGTTGGAGATGGGAAGCCGTCCCCAAGCCCCTGTGCTCCCTAGTAGCTCTTCTTGGGGAACTGCCTTTGACCCCTCTGGGGCAGGGGGTTCTGTATGTGGAAAAGCTCCAAGAGTGAGGAAGGTGGCCAGCAGGAAGGCTGTGAGGCAGAGGACGCCTGCATGCCTCTGCCCTCTTAGTGGAGTGCCACTCACCCACCCTGCTGATAATCTCCAAAAGATAAGCACTGAACATCTTGTGTTTCAATTCCTTTCTAAAATCAAGCCACTCAGAGTCTCACTAGAAATGACTGCTGCCCCTTGTATGAGAAAAGAACCACAGGTGGTTTCTGGCCTCTAATGATTCAGTAAAGTCAGCTTTGATTTGGGGATCGCAGTTTCCTCATCACGAGGACCAATACCCTGTTCTTTCTAGTCTGCAAACTGTTGGGCACGTCTACCCATATGCACAGGCGGGTCTAGCAGTGCGTCTGGTGACTGCGCCTCATCTGTGCCTTCATGCCTTTGGAGGCTGAGCTGCTGCATTCCACAGGCCTCGAGCGGGCGGCCCTCCTGAGGTCTGGCTGCACGGCCGTGAGTAATGAAGCTGCTCGCAGCCTTACCATCCTTGGTCATGATGTCGCTCCAGCTGGAGCGGGCCTGCCAAGACCGCGATAGCCGTCAACGTGACATGGCAGTCCTTTGGAAAACCTCCTCGGCCGACTGTTTATCCGCCCCCATTGATGTCTGGCTGAAGATAAGGTTTACAGGCCGTTTACTTACAAGTGCGTCAGGAGAGTCTTGGACGTCGCCAGTGCCGTTCTGCTGAATGCAAGTCCACAGAGACGTGACCTGTGCAGACTGGAACCAGAGAAGCCCTCCTGGTGCTAAGCCATCACTTCTCCTGGTTCTGTGGCCCCATCTTTCAAAAGGGGCCTCAGGTTTCAGGGTTTGGTATTCGTGGGCCTGATTGGGGAGAAAAAACACTAGAGAAGTACTACAACAATGAATTTGTATTCCTTCTTCCCACTCAGTGATGGATGCATGTTTTCCATTAATAAACTATTGAACTTTTTTCACTTTTTAAGAACATTGTAGGTGGCATATTTCACAATCTTGGCGAGGCAGACATTTTTGGAGTCAATCAAAACTGGAGGCCAGCAGTACTGGCTCTGAGCTGGTCTGCCACTCACAGTGTAGCAGGAGGAGCCTTGTGAGCTGCAGCGGGAGGTGACCTGCAGCGATTGTATCAGCTCCACGGGGATGAATGGTCCTTTGTGGGGCAGAGAAGAGCGAGAGGGTTGGCGTGGGGCAGAAGAGGCCTCCGTTCTGCATTTGGAAGCCACCAGAGGACACTGAGAAGCTGTTCCACCATGTTTTTAAATTTGCAAACTTATATTTGCTACTTTGAATCCAGTTGTTAAAAATTCTCTGGTTCAGCTTTACTGGCCCTCTAATGATGTTAAAAGATGTGAGAAAGCCACTGTGTCATATGTGAGAAAAAAGCGACCCACCCTGGGAAAACTGACAGACACGTGCGGGCCACAGCGAGAGTGGCCCACCAGGATGTGCAGTGTTTTGGGGGCTTAGAAATTGTTTTTAGAAAAGCACCAAAACCTGAATCAAGGTCAGATTCATTTCCCCTTCGTGCCCCTCCTCCCCCTCGGCCATTTCTGTTGCCGTTTTGGCCTCCTGCTCTGTGGAAAAAAGACGGTGTGAAGTCCCTTTATTCAGGCACAACTGAAAATAACACAAGGCACATTCACCATGAGGAGGACTCAACTGCCCATTGAAAAAGCATGAGTAAATATAAAAAGCTAAATGTCAAAGGCACCGTTTAGAGTCGCTGATCCCAAAGAAAATGGAGCCAGGGTGTCCAGCTCAGAGCAGGTCAGAACTGGAAACCCCCTAGTCCCCCAACCCAAGTAAGTTAGGGTGATTTCTTAAAAGTACCTTTTTCTGTGGCCAAATTCATATAAGGCTGTTTTCTTTCTTAGTTATAAAGCTACCTTTTCTGGCTCGCTTAGACTGTTCTGTCAACCACCAAAGGTTGTCTTCATGGGCAGTCAAAGTAAGAGATTGCATACATGGTCGAGCAGCTACTGTATGCCCGGTGTCCTTGTCACGGTTGTGAGGATTGCTTAAGAAATAGGTAGAAGGGACAAGAGGGCGCTGGAGAGAAGCCAGAGAAGGCTCGCCACACAACGCCTGCTGGTTCCTGGGGCCAACCACCAGCAGAATCCCACACAAGCACCCACCATGTGGACACAGCCTGAAGTCAACTCAGTCACCCAGAGCCACCAAGGGATACATTGGCAGAGTAAAGGTAAACCATTCTTCCTGCAAACCTTGGAAGTTGAGGACCTTCTTGAGAGTGGCCTTCGCTCACTCCTGACGCTGTGCAGCAGTGAACCATTCCATGTCCATGTCTGCGGCGAGAATGGAGGGCAAGTCCAGCTGAGAGGATTTTAAGGGGAGCCTCAAGTTTGGCTGGCCCCAGACCTATAGTCCTGCAGCTCTGAACCCCTTACCTGTTTTTCTCCCACAAATGACAAAAACAGATGTGTCACGTTAAGCCACATCTTGTGAAACCTCTCCTTTTCCAGATGTGTAGCGTTCCCTGGGTGATGCAATCCAGTTTTGAGAAATATATGAAAATATTGGAACTTTTCAAAAACCCTTTAAAATTGGGAGATTTGGCATGAAAACTTCTTCAAATGCTAATTCCCACACAACTGACCTAATTTTTACAATCTGATTGTGTTTGTACTCTGTGAGCTTCCTGGCAGGAAAAGGATAGACCACCTGCTCCTGTCAGGGGACGCATCCTGTTCAAGGCTAGGGCGGGCAGAGCAAAGGCTCCTCTGGCCTCAGCTTCCGTGGTTGATGATTGCAGAAGTTCCTTCTGTAGGATGTGCCATTAAAATTCTTGGTGGTTTGAGTAATCTCCCCAAGGCCAAGAGAATCCAATGTTCTTGAATTCATTCCATATTCACAATATATCCAGTAACCATGTGTAGCAATCAGATTAATTCTCCAAGATACACAGCCAGCTGGAACTCCCAGCCTGAACATGGTCTCCGTGATGGCTGTTCATGCAACCTCCTTACCCAGAGAGTGGCTCCCTTTTCTGTTCATTCAGAAAGTGCATTTTGTTATATACACCGAATCTTTTTGGACCTTTGCAGACCAATCTTTATATATAATAAGAAAGGACAAGTTCTTCAGCAGATGAGAAATTTAAGAGATCTTAGATGTTTCTTGAACGTAAATTCACTTTGTGGCTTTGAAACTTTGGACCCGTGGAAGCCTGTGATCCTTACTGAGTCAAAGGGCGGTCATGCACTCAAGCCTAGACGCACAAGCCAGCGCAGCAGGAGCGCATGGCCCAGCTATTCAGATGTGCGTCCTAAGTCACTGTCAGGAGGGAAGTCACAGTGGGCCAAATATTCTGCATGAACTTGATCTCTGGTTCCTTGACTATAACTCCTCCTTGATCAATATGTATATAAAATACATTCCAAACCAGGAAAGTGATCATTATGATCATTACATTATTTTCCAAAGGAGGGAAAATATGGTAACTCCTGAAAACCTAAGTAACACATTTGCAGTTGATTCAATTAAGGAGAAAGTTCTATGGGCTGGGGCTGTGGCTCAGTGGTAGAGCACTTGCCTGGCATGTGTGAGGCACTGGGTTCGATCCTCAGTTCCACATATAAATAAATAAAATAAAGGTCCATGGACAACTAGAAAAAAAAAATTTTAAAAGAAGAGAGAAAGTTCTAGTTCCTCTTCAGAAAATAAGAGAAAAGAAAAAGTTATCCAGAAAGTCACTTAGCCCCACGGGCCTAAGTGACTTTCCCCATAGGGTCATGTTCCCCTGCCCATGTCCTGGCTGCATGAGGCCTGGTGAGTTCAACAATCCAGCCAGTGTTCCATGTTGAGTGGAGAACCATTTAAGAGGAAAAAGCATTTCATAAATAAACTTATATTTAAAAAGAAGATGTAGCTCCTGGGGCTTCCAACGCCTCCTAACAGAAAACATCTGCTGGATTTCCGGAATTTTCCTAAGGCCTTGAGAACACACCCACGCATTTCCAATTTTTTTCCTAACCATGGAGTTGGCTTCGTCAGTTCCCAGTTTTATAGCTCGCTCTCCTCCCAGCAGTTGGCGGGGTTTGCCCTTTACTGTAGGCCCATCAGGCACTTGTCTGGTCCATCCACCGTGTGGGCTTCCCTCCACCGGGCAGGGTGGGGAAGCAGACCAAGTCTGGAGACAGAAACGCTGCAGAAAGCAAAGCTGATTTTTTGGCGAGGGCTGGATTTTTGCCCTTCTTAGTGGTAGTGCTGGCTTTGCTCAGGAGAATAAAACCGATGCATTTCAGAGCGGCCCTTGTCTCCTAAACGAGTGAGCAGTCATCACTGCGACAGGATGCGTGGCACGCCTCGCGCCCCTCCATGAGGGGCTTCGCCCCATAAGCGCCAGGCGTCGAAGAGGCAGTGGGGCTCCGTCTGTGGGCTGGCCTGCCCATGGGAACCGAAGCCAGCAAAGCTGACTTTTAAGAGCTTCTTCACAGGGCTTCAGCTCTGTGACTTCCTGACGGAACTGTCCCCGCAGACAGCCTCGAGCCGCAGCGCCAGCTCAGGCGCTTTTCCCAGCTCTGCTCCCTGGAGTTTGAGGGATTCCTGGTCTACAGTTCTTAAACACCTTACCCCTGTGGCTTGGTGGCTTTCCTGACCTGCTCAGGCTGCTCAGGGGACTTGAGTTCATCTCACTTCCAGGTGCCAGTGGCTCAACATCCAGGACTCTCAGCCTCACAGATGGCGCCTCGTGACTCAGTCCTCATGGGAGGGGCTGACTGACCTGTCCGTACCAAGCATCGGGGGTCAGACCTCGGCAGTGAGTTTTGGAGGGACACACATATTCAAAAGAAAGCGATCACTGTTTAAAGCAGAAAAGGACAAGGGAGCCAGCAGTGTCATAGCAACCTGCATGTTTCTCTTCTTGATCTCTTCGCCTTTCTAAAGAGAACTTTCTGTCGGCCGAGCTCTTCAGATCTGGACACAGATTTGAAGGTTCTGTTCTTCCTGTACAATGCAAAACTGGTGAAAACTGACACAGTCATTATTCAACAAGCATGTGACACCCACCATGGGAGGGGACTGGGGGTCCAAACTTGAATCAGGGGCCACCCCATGATAAGTCACCATTCAGCCAGACATGAGGTGCAAGAAGAGCAGCCAGAGGTGTGATGTCCAGGAAGCCACTGTGTCCCTGGACAGAGATACAGCAAGAGGCAGGGCCAAGGTGTGAGAGCTAGATGCCTGGGGAAGCAGGGGTGGAGTCAAGACCATTTTTAAACACACTGGGAAGGGAAAGGAAGGAGGTGCTGGCTGGAGGGAGACAGTTATAAAATCCTCATCAAGTCCAGCGTGCAAGGAGAACAAGGAGCACTACAATTGGGAAACGGTCATTGTTCTGAGCACCAGCAGGGGCACCATGCTGGACAAAGCAGGGGCGGTGTCCAGGAGACAGGACTTCTGTTGGAGTTGATCTGTGTGTCCTGGAAAACACCCACAGAGGATCCAGATGGGATCCCCACCAGGGAGCACGAGGGTGGGATTGTCATCTTCCCATCCCTTCAGATTTGCTGATCACTGCAAGCCCGCCTCCACGCCCAGCATGTCCCTAGAAGGGCACGGAAACTTACCCCAGGGCGACCTTCAGCTTGGATCAAAGAAGTGGTGGAGGACCGAGTGGCCTCCCAGAGGACCCCCTTCCTGCAGGCTTCCACTCCAGCTCAGTTCTCATGTGATCCAGGGGAACACGTCATGTGTCATCTGAAATAGCCTCATTGGTTTTGGTTTCTGAGTCGCTTAAGCAAGACAAGGTCCTCCCGTCCCTCCCTGGGCTTTATGCTGGCAGCAAGTTTGTGGTCCTGGGCACCCACTTAGGAAGGTGAGCTGACGAGGCAGCAGGTTTCCGTGTGGCGGGAGTCATCTTCTGGTGAGTGGCGCCTGTGGCGGTCAAGCATATGCTTCCCGTATCCTTGCCCAGTGGGTCACACTGTGGCTTCAAAGAGCTACACTTTTGCATGACAGAGTAATGTTGGGCTCAAAGAAATCGCCTCTAAAGGGGAAGCTAGTAAATTCCATGACACATTAGCTATGATCCTCAGATGTGAACCAGAATGTGAATTGTTCTTCATAACCAGCAGGGCCTGAAATCAGAAAGAAGCCCACGCAAGTGGGTTTGCTGTCCCATAGAAACTATGGCTTCTGGATCTGCACAGAACAGGCGACAGGCTAGGTATGGTCCCAGGTGGTCATGGGTGTAGGACCCTGTGCAGTGCTGGAGACACATGTCAAGATTTGCGTGCCGTCTGGTCTTAGAGATGTCCCAGGGTACGTAGGAATGTGTCAGCAAATTAACAGAAACACACCGCTAACAGTTCTCTGTGCGAGGAGACACCTCCCTCCTACACAGCTGCTCTAACACAGGCGAAACCCAGGTCCCCACTGGAGCATGTTCCAGGGAGTCCTAGTAATTGGGCTGAGCTTCCGGGGAAAGTGGAATTTGCATAGAAACTTACGTGGGATGCTGGTCAGCTGGAGTGTAGTTTATAAATGAGCCGCGCTGCTTCCCTGACGAGGCTCACCTTCCACAGTGTTCTTATACTTTGTCTTCTCTCCTGTTTTTATGTATTCTTTACACCTTCAAAGTTTGAGAAGCATGTGACATCTGTGTGTATGTGAGTGTGCGCACGTGCGGGTGTGTCTGTCCTCGGCGGTAGCTTGCATCCCTGCTGACCACTGAGCACGTGTCTTCAGGACACTGCCTTCTTAACCTCACCCATTGGAAGGGAAGTGAGGCCTAGAGACTTCTGGACTCTGGGGCCTGCAGGCCTGGCAGGGTTTGCTTCAGGCCTCGGGCTCGGCCTACAGGAAGCTGCGAGGGTGTAAGCAGGGCATCCAGGAGCCACACTGGGGAGGGGCAGAGTACTCCTGAGGCGATGCTTCTCTGTGACACCAGGAATGTCTGCCGTGCAAGTCAGATGGGGCTGGATAGGAACCGGATCGATTTCAAAGAAGCAGCGTCCGATTTCACTGGCAGTTAAACCAGCCCTTCCGGGACCTCCTCTCTGGCCCAGAAGTGTCCTCGGGCTCAGGGGTGGGTGGGACAGGTGTGGAAAGGATGTCACAGGGGGACTTTGGAGAGGATCCCCTGCTGAGCAACCGAGGATGGATCAGAGAGGACGAAACAAGGGACGCGCTCCAGGGGAGAAGAAAGGCACTAGCCAAGCTTCCAAGGAGCATGAGGACTGAGGGGCACCCAGCCACCCAGGCGAGGCCTGGAGCGACCTGCGGATGGCGCTGGATTTTGTCCCATGGTGGCCTTAACACCTTTAAGGTAGAAAGAGATGTTAGAGCACCTTGATTTCCAAAACTGAAGGGTACATAAGGAGGCAGCAGAGAGAATGGACGAGACAGGGCAGGGAGGGCAGAGGCGGAGGTGAGCGCAGGGATCTTGGTGATGCTCAGAGCTAAGGAGCCAAGGGGGCAGGAGTCAGCAGCAGGAAGCTCCGCTGGGATTAAGGAGAGAGGAGCCAAGGTCTCTGCCGCCTCAGGGCTCGGGGTCTGGCCAGGTGCTCTTGCTGTTAACTGAGCTGAGGATCGGAGAAGGACAAGGGGAGGCTGGGGCTTTGCTGGGAGCAGGGCTGCAGGAAATGAGACAAGTTCACCTTAAGCCCGCTGCCTTTGAGCTGTCTGTGGACCCCTGCACAGATGGGAGTCGGCACCTGCAAATGGCGACTGGTGCAGTTATGGGGAGTGAGGTGTCTCACCAAATGGGTTTACAGGCAAGAAGAGAGCTCATGGCAAACTCCAAGACGGTCTCCTCACCAGGGAGAGGCCAAGCAAGGTACGTCGTAGGTGTGCAAAGAAACCACAGGGAGCCTACATGGGGCAGTCCAGCTCAGGAAGGCAATGGCAGGCCAAGAGGGCCTTGGGGTTGGGGACTGTGTCCTGACCTTGGGTGCAAGAGGTCTGTGTGAGAGGCCAGCTGGAAACCATCCCGCCCTCTGCAGGTGTGGACAGGAGTCAGGACTGCTTTGTCTGTGGAATGTGATCAGCTTCTACTTGAACATGGAAGAGCCCTTCCCCACAGTAACTGCAGTGTGGTCCCAGGAGAGCCTTAGCGGGTTGTCCACAGTCACCACCCCTGCTCTGCCATCTCCCTTTCCTGTAGACAAAGGAAGTGCCCCATGGCCCATCCAGTGCACTACTTGTGCAGAGATGTCCTCTCTGGGCCATCCTCTGGAGTCAGAGGCTGCTTTGGGGTGAAAAAGCCTTTCACGTGGCCAGGCACAGAGGACAGCCCCAAGCACTCTCCCTGGTGGCTCCTGCCCACTGCAGACACCTAGTAAAACACAAGACAGATGGGGACACACACACACACAAGGCCAGTGTCTCACCAAGATGCTAGAGAAGGCTTTCTAGGGGCAGATAAAGTGCAGGATGGAGATCCCAACCCCAGAGCAAGCGCTGGCCATGACAGGCCTTGCCTAGGTCTCTGGCCAACTCCCTCCTCCTTTACTCCTGTTCACGGAGAGCCTCGTGCCCCTCTGCAGAGCCCCTGTGCACTGTGCACGGAGAGCCTGTCCTCAGGAGGAAACGCAGCTGTGCCCGGCTGTTGCCTTCCACTCTATGGAGGAAAACTGCTTCTCGTTTTTCTTCTGACAAATGCCATTAAAAAGAACGAATGTCCTGTGTCCTGAGAACATGCCCTGGCTGAGTCACCTCTCTGGAATGGACATGAATGGCATTCAGCTTCCTCCCGCCCAGGACCCGGGTTTCAAGTCTGCACAAAGGAGCCATCCATTATCTTTCCACAGACCGAGAAAGATCCGCATAGTTTGTTGTTCTTTTTTTAATTGCGGATGTGTGTTCAGTGTCCGTCCAAAGAATCACCCTACACCAGGGAATCTGAGAAGGGAAGTCCAGGATATCCAGAGAGCCATCTGCAGGGCCAGCCACGGCTGCAAGGGCAACCATTTGTTCACTGCCCAGAAGACGAGCTGCAGCCCCGCGTGGGCAGCGAGGGTACCGTCCAGCAGCTCTAACTGCTCAGTGGCTGCAGAGCCGTCCTCGGCGCCTGGTCTTAGCATGGATAATATCTCTGAAAAATCTCTCGGAGGCCCACTTCCAAGACCTTACATACTTTTACAGATGCAAATAAGGAGTTGCCATCCAGCCTGTGCCGTCTGCCACTGTGCCTGCCAGTAGCAAACCAAGGGCTGTGGATATAGCTCTGCAGTAGACTGCTTACCTGGCCCCGGGAAGCTGGGTTCCATCCCCAGCAGGAAAATAAAATAAAAATTTCAGGGGTCACAAGGAGTATGAGGACGAATAGCCAAGAATGGCAGGGCTGTGGCCATCCCGTCAAGTCCAGCTAGGTCTTTAGGAGAGGTTCCCAAGCTTTCATTTCACGTACCCATCATCAAACACACATGGGGTGCCTCGCAGTGGCACAGGCCTCCACAGGGCCCTCCAGCTCTAAGCAGATACGGTTCTGTAGCCATAGCCTCTTCTCTTCTTGGACGGCCCCTGGTGGTTAGGCAGCCTGGAATCCCCCTCGCCTTCAGGCTCAACCCCCTTCCACAGACCTTCCTGTTCATGGGTCACCATCCACACGTGTCCTGCTTTCCAGCATCTCTCAACACTACAGTGAGGGGTCACTGCCATACCCCCCAGTTTTGCTCACAAGCCATGTGGCCGCCAGCTCTGCCCTGTCCTCTCCCTTTTTTGGATGTTTCTGACCCTCTGTTGCTGTGGGGAGGGCACCCATCCCCACACAAAAGGCCCAGCTCTGCCTCACCTTGGTGCTAGGAGTCAGCTCCCGTGGGTCCCCAGGCTGCCCAGGGCCTCCCAAGCCATGCACCTCCTCCCGGGAACTGCTCCCTGGGAGGTGTGCACCTGGCCTTCCATCCATCCTACACCTGAAGGCTGGCTCACTCCACCCCAGGAGATGCTCAACCACTGGGTCTTCTCGCCACCCAGAGCCGCCTCGGCCTTTGGGAAACCTGACCGCAGCCCTTCTTGACAAAGTCTCTGAGGAGGCGCGGGAGACACGTGGCCCTGAGCTCTACCTAGCCGCTCCCCAGGGTGCACGTCTGAGGGTCGCAGCCTGCAGACCAGGGGCTCCCCTGCATACCAGCGTGGCTAAAGAGTAACCAGCTGCCTGGTTTTGCAGCCTCTCTGCCCATCGCTGTGCAGCAGAGAGGGGGCTAATGAGCCGTGAAATGGCAACACTGAGCCGCAGCAGGTTCAGGTGAGGTGCAGCGTGGCCACCACAGCACTGGAGTCACTGAGCCCGAGGCTTTCTGTCTCTGTGTATGCTACCTGGCCACCTGCTTTCAGCTCCATTGAGCTCCTGAAGATCAGGTCACATGCTCCTCCAGGGAAGTTTGCTGTCTTCTCTTCACAGTGCCAGAGTGACTGCACTCCCTGCCTCCGTCTCCCTTAGAATGAATGGACTAAAGCGTGTACTCAGAAATTTTGTGAAAATCAGAACTATTACATGAACTGCTGGAAAGTTCTCCAAACAGGAAGTGCCCTGAAGTCCAGGCATATTAGTGCTGTTCTGACTTAGTCCCACGGATCAAATCTAATGTCACCTGAAATCACTGTCTCACGGGACTCTGCAATGGGTCTGGGTCCAACATGTCCCCAGTGGGCATACTTAGCATGCTTTCCTCTGAGTAAGTCAAAGGGAAGGGAAAGATAAGATGAATTACTGAGCTCAACCACCCTATAAAAGAGAAGTGGAATTCGATATGCTCCTTAGACAGCGTTGGGGCTCAGCAGTCAGTTTTCATCAGCGTTTTCCCATGGGAGGTTAGGTCTCCATGGCAGATGAGGGACGTGCCCTCTGCCCCACCGAAATGAGTCATTTAACACAGAGCAGGCTCCAGGCTTTGACATCTTCACATGGCTTGAGGATCTGTGCCTGAAGTCAAGGTTGGTGGGTTCTTGCTCCTGAGAGCATGACTGCCACCTCCTGTTGACCACTGGAACTGCACCATTCCTCCAACCCCAGCCTTTCCTCACTCCCAGGAACATCAAAGGCAATGACAAAGTGACTTTTATTGATGTCCAGCTAAGATTTGGTTTCAAAACAGAGATATGCAGAAAGCATTCAAAATCTGCCTTGTATAGCTTTTTCTCAGACCCATGTTGGCAACTCACCCATTTTCTCCATCACTCCTAAGCCTGTGTCCCTGTAGTTCCCCTGCACGGCTTCTGCTCTGACTCATCCCTGACAGTTGTCCTCAGAAAGCTGGTTCGCACATCCAGGACCACGTCCCCAGGAGGGGCTCCTGCATTCCAGAGTCCTCGCCTCACCCTCCAGCACTGGGGTTCGCAGGCGCTATCTTACGTATCTAATCAGATTTTAAGTGTGGTCTGAAGGGACCGGCCCTCCTCTGCAGCTCTGGGTGGTCTCCTTTCTAGGGTCTGTGTTAGAGGCCAGGAACGCATTCTGTCTGATAGTGCAGACAGATAAACCAGACCCTCTGTTCAAGCCAAGAGTCAGATTCCTCCGGGCGGGCTCGGCAGAGCACAGAGGTGCAGAGCTGGTGGGTGGGGTAGCCTCCGACACACCAGGGTGACCTTCGAAATTGAGTGGGAGTGGGACAGATGAGGGGGAGGCCCCTGCAGTATAAGCCCAGAATCTGTGCTTCGGAAACCATGAAGCTGTAATGGTCAGGAAAGGGGCCTAAGGCTGGGCGGTGGCTCGGTGGCAGAGCGCTTGCCTAGCACATGTGAAGCACTGGGTTCCATCCCAGCACTGCAAAAAGAGGAGGAGGAGAAATAACAGCCTAAAAATAGAAAATGTTGTATGGGAAGAACATGAATGTTTGGAGCGAGATAACCTGGTCAGTGGCGGTGCTGAGATCCGTCCACTTAACAGTTTGCGAACCTGTTCTACGTGTGAGACACTGGGCACAGCGTCTGACAGGAGGCATGGCCTGTTTCCAAGGGCCCTGTGGTCCCATGTAAAGTGTAGGTACAGAGTGACTGTACCATGCAGTGCCCTGTGGTAGAAGCCAGCTGAGGAGCACCTAGTGTGGTTGTAAGGCCAGGAAAACCTTCTGAGAGGCAGAGCTTCAGTTCCACCCTCCAGGGCCTCTGAGACAGTGGGCAGCCAAGGCCAATGTGTGCAAAGGCCCTGAGGTCAGAGAAAAACTCACCAATCTCCAGGAGCTCACTTAGGTTGGAGCAAACTGCCATCAAGGGCGGGGAGAGCCGCAGGCAGGGAGGTCATGTGGGAAACAGGAAGGCAGCAGTGAAGCCCCCAGGGTGAGAGGCAGGGCCCCCCAGAGCTGTGGGAAAGACCTCCCGACAAGACGCAGAAGCTTGGTGGGGCAGGGAGGGAAGGGGTCCCAAAGACCCTCCACATTCATTCACAAACAGAAGTGCACCCCCAGAGGTTGGCAGTGTGAACCGCCTGTGTGGCCTGGCATGTCCAGGCAGGCCCAGTGTTGGGGCAGAGGGTAGAGAGGGGGCTTCTGGGTTTTGCCTCTGTTGGAGATTTCTCCCCAGGTCCTACCTGTGAGTTGAACTCACTCCTTGCTCCCAAACCTGGCCATGACCGGAATTGCTTCAGGAGCTTGTTAAAATCTCAGTTCCCAGGCTCCCCCCACATCTCCCAGACTACTGGACCAGAAAATTCCCCAGGTCTGAGACTCCCTCAGTGAATGCAGGGGCCAACCCTGGACACCTCCTCCAGGAATTTTCTCCAGTTTTTCCAAGCACTTGAGTCAGCTGGGGGTCTCGATAACATGCAGATTCAATTCAGGGGGGCCAGGGGCTTGTTGATGAGCCCCAGGCCAGGGCCAGCTGTCCACCTGGACCTTGAAGGCGCCCCATGCTCTCTGAGGCCTTTCAAACCTGGTAACTTCATGAAGTCCTTGACAAAGCAGTAGGTTATCAGTGGCAAAGAGCAACCATATGAATTTGAGAAGTAATCGCATACTGACCCAGTTTTTAGTGGAGAACACTCCAAGATTCTTCCTAGTGAAGGAGGCTCAAGTTCACATACCAGAAAGGCAGGTGGTATTTGTATCATAATTCATGAGAAGGTAATATTTTTTATCCACAATAAATGGAATCCGTACTTCAGGTAGGAACTTTGGAGCTGCTTTTCAGGTACCTTTTCCCTGCCTCTGTGCACGTTTGTAGCCACATGCTGGTCACCGAAGGGGTCGACCTTTGATCAGCTGCTCTGTTGTGCACGTGCTCGTGATAGTTCAGGCCCAGGTCCGCTTTGTGTGGCTCGCCCTCCCGTGGGGCCCTCCTCCTAGCAAGGCCCACCCCTTGCCAAAGAAGCTGTCATTTGTCTTTATGGAAAGGATTAAAGGGACCAAAATTATAGTCCCAGCCCCACTGCTTCTGAGCAAGCCACGTCCTAGCTCTCAGTCCTTGGTACCAACAGGAGGCTGAGGTATATTCTTACTAGGAAAGGGTGTCACAGAGGGGATGTAAATGCCATGAATGGAAACTCTAGGCCTCAAGCCAAATCTGGACTAGCAGAAATGCAGACACCTGTGGGAACAGAAAGGCGTGAGATGAAAACCCAGGTGCTTCGCACACATACAGCATGCTGACGGTTCCAAGCTGTGCCCGCGATGTGGTGCGCTTGGGACTTCCCTCCATTGCCCACAGGGTACAGGAAGGTGTGGCCCACCAGAGAGCAATGTCACAGCTTAAAGAAGTTAATCGATTGCCATGTGATCCAGCAGCCCTGAGGTTGACAAAAACATCCACACAAACAGCTGCGTGTGAGTGTGTACAGCAGCGAGGTTCACATTCACCAAGAGCGACTGCTTGGCAGACTGTGGGGATCCAACAGACTGTTGCTCAGCAGAGGAAAGGAGCAAACTACTGGTACATGCAACAGGGTGATCCTCAAATGCATCAGGCCAAGGAGAAAAGCCAGGCACCGAGGCCTGCCTCCTCATGGCCCCATTTGCACAATAGTCGGGAAAAGGATGGGAACATTGGAAGAGGAGACCACAGTGAGTGGCAGAGGCCACACAGGGAAACAGGGAGAGGGAGCCATTCTAAGGTCATGAGTACTGCTTACACGCTGTGCAGTTAAAAAGTGAAAAGCGAATTTCAGGTCTGGGGATGCAGCTCAGTGTGGTAGAGCACTTGCCTAGCAGCATGAGGCCCTGGGCTCAACCCCCAGCACCATCAAAAAGAAAAAAACAAACGGAGTAACAAAGAGTGAATTTCGTTGGATGTAAGTTAAAAATAAAATCTTTGTTTAAAAGGAATAGGAAAACTAAATTGAAATAGCAGATAAGCAGACTAACACCAAAGAGGGAGGAGGAGGGAAGTGGAAATACCGAGGCATGTTCTACGGACGGAACACCGAGCTCTCGGTCCTGTTCAGGAGCATTTGAAATTTAGGTAACAGGAAAGCTGTGCACCACAGCCACAGCAGAGCCCCCCACCCAGAGCCCTTCTCTTGGTTGGCCAGGGGGTGGGCTGGTGGTTTGCTTTTCATAGCAGAACCAACTCTAAAGAATGCTGACTTCAGAAGCGCTTTTCTTCCACGTGACTGCAATTTAGTCTAAATGCAAAATAGATATGCCTCCTGTTCTGTCCCTGGTCTTTGCCACAGATATTAGAAGGTCACTCTCAAGGATGTGCCTGCCTCGGTGGGTTAGCAGGGAGGCCACCAGCTGGACAGTTACTCTCACTGCCTGCTGTGGGCAGCACTCTCAGCTGCTCACTCCTCACAGCGCCCTGCAGGGCAAGGACAGAAACGCAGAGCAATTAGAACACGGTCTCCAGCGTGAGTCATGTCACACTCTTGGGTGTGACTGTGACCTAAGAATACTAGTAAAATATGGACACGTGCAGTTGGCGCATGAAATTAATAGCCTGCAATTGAAGACATAAACACAGACTCCTAGCTTTAATTACCGGTCGTTTCACAATTGGTAACCCATTAGTTACGTTCTATTCTAATCGTTCCTCTCTGGTCACCTGAGTGTAAGCCAGAGCCACCTTGTGTCACTCACTCACAGTGACATTCAGGCTATTTGACAGTGATGCGCTGGTCCTTGGGATTGTCTTACACATAGACAGGTGCTCAGTTAGAAAAAGCACTTGGACCTCCCTGAGGCCTGACAGCCAGAGCTGTGTGTGTGCTGCCCCGGGCCCAACTGCCTCCTCTCTGCCTGGTTCTCAACTCGTTCCTACTCGAAGTCCAGGTCCTTGTAGGCGACAAGGCTTAGGATGTCCAGTCAGCCTGTTAAGCAATGATTCACATTCAGGGAGATGCAATGTGTTTATTGCTCAAGTTCAGAGGTAATGAGAGGCTTTCCCAGAAGATAGGCTTTCCAACAGACTTTAAAGTCGTGTCCAGACTATAAAAAGCTGGGCCTAGCTTCAGGCTGGCAGCCACGAGGGCACTGCCCAAGTGTGGCCTGTTTCAGAATAAGAAGCAGGGGTTTCAGACTGGCTGGTCCTACGTGGGAGAAATAGGAAGTGATCCATTTTGCTCTGCTTTAAAACGTAGACCTGAGTGGAGTCATTTCAGACAAAACTGCATCCTAACATCTGAGAAGAGCGAGCAGCACCTGCTGTTGGATGGCTGTTCACAGAGATCAGCAGAGTGGACCCCAGCGCGGTCAGCCTGCCTGCCCCGGGGCCTGGCTGCGCACCCCATGGGGCCCACGCAGCTTCCCTTGCAGGCTCCGCAGGCACACCACATTCCTTCCAGGGTGACACGGCCTGGGTTTTGCTCGTCCTTGTCTCTCCCTGGCAGACACTTTGGGAAAGCATTTGGCCACGTACTTTTTCTACATCGTTGGAAATACTCTTCTTTTTCTCCTAAATATTCTCTACTTCCAAATTCACTATAGGGACACAGCGAAAGGACAGGCTGTTGGTGGTTGTCTTGATCTTTGCTTTACCCGACCCCTCTATTTAGGCCACGTTTACCGAGGTGTGATTGGCGTACCACTCGATGAGCATTCAGAGGTGCACAGCCCTGTGGTGACCACCAAACGCGTGGCAGAGCCTGGCTCCATTGCCCAGGAAGTCTCTCCTTGCCCCGGCCGGGGTGCAGCCCTGCCTCAGCCTGCAGCTCCTGGCCACCACTGACCTGCTTTCCCTGCTGACACTTTCCTCTTCTGGAATGGTCTGGAAGTCTGGTCAGTGTGTGGCCTTCGCATCTGGCTTCTTTCACTCGCCAGCCGGTGTGATTCAGCCTTTCTGTTGAGGTCTCATGCCATTCGTTCCTATCACAGATGGAGTCCCCTTGCCTGGTTCCTGGGTTTGTGTATCCATTCCTTCATCAGCTGATAAGCATATGGATAGGTCTGGCTTCAAGCTGGACACCATGTTCTCAGGCAGGTTCTGCTGTTTAGATGGGAGGACATTTCTCTCAGGCATGTACCAGGGGTGGGTTGAACTTCTAAGAAATGACCACACTGCCTGCCCCTGGTGGACAGAGGTGCCGTGTGTCCTCACTAGCACGTGGCAGTGCCAGCCCTTTCTCCAGACGGCACCGTTCGAATCGGTTGCATCCTCTCTTCCTGTGGACCTGTCTTCTCTTCCCTGGTGATCCGCATGCCCGGCATCTTTCCATGGCTCATTTTCCATCTGTATATCTTCTTTGATGAAGTGTCTGTTCAAATCGTTTGCCACATTTTTCAATCAAGCTGTTCATTATTATTGAGTTTGGGGAGTTTTAAAAATATATTCTGGGTAAAAACCATGTATCAAACGTGTTTTACAAACATCTCCAAGGTTAGGGCCTTTTTATTTTCAACAGTATCTTTTGACAATCTGGCTTTTTATGTTGTTGACATTCTTTTATGGTTTGTGATGTTTGTGTTTTTGTAAGAACTTTACCAATCCCAAAACACAAAGTTTTCCCCCTATGTTTTCTCTGAGAAGTGTTATGGTTTTAGGTCTTTCTCTTGGATCCATGATTCATTTCAAGTTAACGTTTGAATATTACAGGGTAAGGGTAAAGGTTTGTCTCGTTGTATATGGAGGCCAATTACTTTATATTGACCCTAATACTACAATCTGCCTAATAATTGGGGAAAGCAGGAATTCTAAGATCCCATATAGCTAGAACTTTTTTGGTTTTCTGGTACAAGCGGATTGAACTCAGGGGCACTAAACCACTGAGCCACATCTTCAACCTCATTTTGTATTTTATTTAGAGACAGAGTCTCACGGAGTTGCTTAGCACCTCGCTACTGCTGAGGCTGGCTTTTTTTTTTTTTTTTTTTTTTGGTACTGGGGATTGAACTCAGGGGCATTCCCCACTGAACCACATCCCCAGCCCTATTTTGCGTTTTATGTAGTGACAGGGTCTCACTGAGTTGCTTAGCGCCTCGCCATTGCTGAGGCTGGCTTTGAACTCATGATTCTCCTGTCTCAGCCTCCCTAAGTGCTGGGATGACAGACATGCACCACTGCACCCAGCTCTGAGGCTGGCTTTGAACTCACAATCCTCCTGCCTCAGCCTCCCAAGCTACTGGGATTACATGTGTACAGCACCGTGCCCAGCAAGCTGGAACCTTAATATAGAATAGTACCCAGGAGGGGGCTGATGGTTTACTGTATATTAAGTAAGAACGTACAGGTGGAAGGTGGCAGATTTAGCTCAGACTGTGCGGCATGAATAGGCAGCTGCCCACTATTTACTGACGGTTGTGCAGGTGACATTCTGTACAAATGCTAATACCCACACTAGCGTCAGCTTGGAATATGCTTTAATTCATCCTGCCAGAATGATCTAAAAATGGCTTACAAATGTTAACTAATCATCCTGAAAAACAATAAACATTTCTTAATTTTGGATGAAGCAATTGTTTTCCTGGATCCTAAAAAGTAGTCCTGTCTTTGGGGACATTTTAATTTCCTAATGTGTGGCAAAGAGTTCATGGAAATTAACTAGGACTTAGGTTGGAATTCCCTGAGGGTTGCCAGGAACAGCATCCTTGAATGGGCTGGGCCAGGAAGCTCTGGAACTCACCCTGGCCCACAGGGGAAGGGAGGGTCCCCCCCAGGCATTGCAGAGGACAGGAGTGTCTGGGGGCTCAGTGCCGGGGAAAATGAGACAGGAAGAGGGGACTTTGGAAGGAGAAGGGATTTCCTACTATTCAGACGTGGGCGCTACGTCACACAGAGCTCATTCTTGCTCTTCCAGGAAAATGCGGCAGGATTCAGAGTCCTGCTGTGAAGTGAGGCAGGCTCTGTCCTTGCAAGCATTTGGCCATCCTTCTCTGACAAGTGAAACTCCTTTTCTTGGCCAGGGATGTTTTGCCCACCTCCAGGCTGCGTGAACACGGGTTGGGACCTGGTTCACCCATCATCTCTCCCTTCAGATCTAAGTCGCAAGTTCCTTTGCTCACGCACTGCAGTTGGCCCCGTGGCAGAAGAGTGAAATCCCAGGTTCAGGCAGGACTTGGTGTGCTGGCCCTCTAAGTGTGTTTTCCCCACAGTCGTGGGGCCTAAGCCACCACATGCACCTGGACTCTGCCACACCCGACGCTGTGCCCCACACCGTGCAGCAGAGATTTCACAAAGGGAAAGGCAGTGTGCGTGGCTGAGCACGGTGACCACCATGTGTCGGTGTGGCAGCACAGAACCCGCACTTCACCAAGGGAACCCTCTCTTTTCCTTTGCCTGACGCAGTAAGCCAGAACATCCTTCTGAATTCCAACCCTGTGCTTAAGAGGTTTTTCTCACTAAAGAAAATCATCTCCTCCTCAAAAGCTCCAGGCAAGGAAGCAGGGCAGCTTGGCACAGACTCACACTTTTTTAAACTTTTATTTATTTTTTAGATTTATTTTTTTGTGTGGTACTGGGCATTGAACTCAAGGGCACTTTGCCACTGAGCCACATCCAGCACTTTTATTTTTATTCTGAGACAAGCTCTACGTTGCTGAAGGTGGCCTCAAAGTTGTCATCCTGTAGATCCTGTCTCCAGTAGGATCCTCCAGTCGCTGAGATTGTAGGTGTGCACCACTGTGCCCAGCTGATTCTCACACCTTAAAGTACAAAGGGACGTCTTGGGGATCACCTGAAATGCAGCCCAGGCCTGGGACTCTGCATTTCTAACGAGCCCCAGGTGAGCTGATGTAGCCCTCACCTGGAGAAGTGAGAGCAGCCTGCAGGCAGCCCCTGTTTCTGACCCTTTCAGAGACCCAGCTGTCTCCTCTGCACTGGAGTCCATGGCCACTCTGTGCAGTTGATGTGGGGACAAAATGTGATCAACCATTTTTACAACTTATAACAGTGCTTCCTCCCAGAAGGTGCACTGTTTAGAGATGCTTTTCATGATTCTGTTTCCTAAGAAGGGCACCTGTCTACAGTAGGATTACCTGGTAGCAGGAAAGGCAGGGACCTGGTAGATGGCCTTACGGCTCCTTTCCTCAGCATCTGATGGCTTATGAGAAATATTCTGTGGCAATATTCTTATCAAGGATATTGTAGGAATCTTAAGAATTTAGGAAGTTTTGAGATTTATGCAAAGACATTTAAAGTAGATTCCTGCTCCTTCTGAGGCGAGGTTTTTTTTAACATCGTTTGTCACAAAAGGAAAGGAGGAGATGGAAATACATTTCCCAGTGGGGACTTTTGGGCTGAGGATGGAAGTGGATAATGACACTGATAAGTGCACAGGAAAACCCTCCTCGCCCACCTGAGCCTCCCAGCTGCTCCTTACACTCGCACTGGACTTCCCTGATGGGCAGGATATCCTGGGGAAAGTCTCGGCCCTGATCCCTGGACCCTGACATGAATGCCTAGTCAATCCCAGCAATGCAGGGTCCTCCCGTGGACAGGAGTGAGGGCTCAGTCCTGGAGGACGGTTCAGCCCACTTCCTCCCAGACCGCAGGCCCTGCCTCAGAGAGGAAGCTGGACTAGGATCGTGCAACGTTGAGTTCCATCAGAAGCTCAGGAGCTTCTTACAGGCTGCACTGTGTAGACCCAGGTGAGGATGGCTATAACCAAGAAAAGAGCAAGCGCTGCCGGGAACGTGGGAAACAGAACGCTGTGCCACCGGTGGCGATGTAAACTGGTGCAGCCACTGTGGAGAAAAGCTTGGCAAAACCTCAAGAAAATGAAACATGGAATTGCCGTGGGGCCCAGCCCTTCCACGCCCAGGTACACATCCAAGAGAGTGAACACGAGAACTCACACATATCCACACGCACCTGCTCAGAACAGGAGCACTCACGGCAGCCAGAAGAAAGAAATGCCCTCAACTGTCCACAAACGGATGGAGGGAAGGGGTTGCGGTGTGTTCATGCAGCAGACAGGACTCCGCCATGAACAGGAGGCAGGGTGCCAGAGTGTGGGTGATCCTCAGAGGCTTGTCTAGTGAAAGAAGCCAGACCCAGAAGGCCACGTCCCATGTGACCTCGCTCACGTAAATGTCTAGAACAGGGAAATCCTCAGAGAGAAAACAGGCAGGGGAAGGAGGGCTGGGAGTGACCGCTCCCAGGACAGCCTTCCTGCTTAGGAGATAAAAGTGCTTTGAATGAGATACGCGGGGAGGCTGCCCAGCCTCGCAGTGCACTAGAGGCCCCTGCCGTGAGCTCTGTAGGGTTGTTCGCTTTGTGTCATGGGAACGGGAACGCCACCTTGGCAGGAAAGGAGACTCATATGCCAGAAAAGGGAAGACCAGCGTTTTATTCCAGAAGTTGGTCTTCCCACCAAGAAATGAAGTGAGAGCCTTCTGACTGACCCACAGCAAGCGGGTCACTTTCCATCCAGGAGAGCAAGGATAGGCCGGCAAATGCAGGGGCAGGGCTTGGTGTCCAGCCGTCAGGACACGTCCTGTGTCCTTGGGGTGGATGTGCCCTTCTGTTGTGGGCTCTGGAAAACCATCCCCTTGGACTCAGCGCAAGGACAGTACAAGTAGAGATGTCATCCATCAGGCACAGGGCTTCACTGTGAGCGCTGCCAGGCGCCCAGCCTCATGCGATCGGGGGACACGGGGCCTGGGGTGAGTGTGACCCCAAGAAGGTACATCCTAGCACAGCCACACACAAGACACGAATGAGCACAGCCGGGAAAGATCCATGAAACTCAGAATCAAAGCGTCTTGTTCCCACACTCACAGCAAAAGGCAAGAAAATGGAACTGCTGGGCCTTCGAGTCAAAGAGTCCAGGCGCACGTCCACTCAGGCTGTCCCCTCTCACCGAGCCTTCCTCCCTGGCGAGAGTGGCAGTGGCTGCCACCCGCATCTGTCCTGTTCTTCGAAGGTCCTGCGGCGTTTGGGCTTCCCCACTGCTGATGGCGCTTGAGTGGAGGCCACTCGGGGCTTGTGCACCTGCACCACGGGCGGACCCTCACAGGCTGACCACTCCCGGGACATGTGGAGGGTGGAGAAGGAGCACACGCAGCTCCAGAATGAAATCTGGCCTGCACAGAGCCCCGGGGAGCACTCCAAAGCTCGCCTCATCTGGAGAGGCCGGGCCCCTAGCTTAGGGCTGGCTCCTCCGAATCTCACCCACCTACCCTGGCCCTGATCTGCATAGAGATGCTCCACCCCAAGAGTCGCTGCTCTGAGGCCCCACAGCTAGGCCCTCCAGCAGCACAGGGTTGGAAACAGTTCAGAGGTGAGCTCCCCTACTCAGTGCTTGTGCCCTGGGGCGTCCACTCCACACCTGGGCCCGCCTGGCGCCACAGCAGGTAGGCAGCCTCCACCACCACACACCTCCAGGCCACCTTCACCTTCCCAGACTGAACCTCTGCACCTGTGGAGCCCCAGTTCCCCTCCCCAGCCTGGCCCCACCACCTGCTTCCTGCCTCGGTGCCAGGCGGGAGTGCAGGGGCGCAGCGTGTGCCTCTTGGTGGCCGGCTCTGTCTCAGGGCTCACGTCTTCACGTTCCGCCCTTGTGGCGGCTGGTGTCAGTACTTCTTTCCCTCCTCCTGTCTTTCCTTCTGTATTTCTGGTGCTGGGGATGGAACCGCATGGCCTGCATGTGCTAAGGAAGCTTCTGCCCCTGGGTTACAGCCCAGCCCCGCTCCTTGGCTGCTCAGCTGATAATCATCCGCTCTCTGGGCACACCACATTTTGTTGAACGGTTCATCTGCTGAGCACATGTGGCTGTGTCCACAGCTGGCTGATCTGAGCCGTGCTGAAAACCCGGGTGCTAGTATCTGTTCAGCCTCCTGCTTCCAGTCCTTTGGGGTCTGTACCCAGGAGGGCGATGGCTGGGCCCTATGACCATGTTTGGTGCGACGTCATCGTCTCCCACCGCAGCTGCGCCCTTTCACATTGCCACCAGCCATGCACAGGGTTGATTTCTCCGTATCCTCTCAAATTTGGGGTTTTGGGGGGTTTTGTTTTTGGTATTGTTTCATTTGTCCACACTCGTTCCATCCTAACGAGCGTGGACAAGTCTTTTTAGACACCCTTTATTTTTTCTGTGTGTATGAACAAAAGGAAGAGATGCCCAATCACGTGAACATCAGGGGGCATTCGACCCCTGGACACGCATCCCATGCCCCCGTGTCCATTGCCTTGAGAGGATAGAGCTGGGATTGGATGAATCTGATTGGAAACTCTTTATATCAAAAAGACTTAGTGGCCAACTGAGTTCATTCTTTCACCTCAACCCAATGTCATTTCGTAACAGTAACTTAGGTCACTCAGGATCACATTTCTTCCATTTAATGTTCTTCCCCTGAAACTCTTTAACCAGAAATCCTCCCCTAGCTGCCATAGGAGAAGACGGTAATTTACATGAAGTTCTGTGAGGATTATAGCTCTTCAGATGAAAAGTGGACTTTCAAAAATAACTGTGACTGAAAATGACTCTTGTTTTCAATTGTGGAAGCTTAACGTACGTTGTTCCCACAGGGTCAGCCAGGGCCAGTGGGCCCCCAGGGCTACACCGGGCCTCCCGGGCTGCAAGGCTTCCCAGGGCTGCAGGGCCGCAAAGGAGACAAGGGCGAAAGAGGAGCTCCTGGGACAGCAGGACCCAAAGGAGACGTGGTAAGCAGGACGCGACATCCTCCTGCTCCCAAGGGGCCGTGTCCTGCCTGTCACTGATTTGTCACCTTGTTCGCAGGGAGCGAGAGGCGTCTCTGGGTTCCCTGGTGCTGATGGAATTCCGGTAAGTTCTTGGGAAAATTGGAATTTTAAAACATTACATGGTTTCGAAGCAGTACATTTGTGACTTAAACATTTCGGATGAGACTTCCTGTTTTGTTTATAGCATAAAACATGGGGGCTTGCCGTGCAGAGTTTTCTCCTGGAGTCCAAACACTGGACAGATGGTTCCCTTCATAAGCATTTTTATAGACCTGGCTTCAGAATTGAAGCGACTTTGCTAAAACTGGACATTGCTTTGTAATCAAAAACCAGAATGTGATTTGGACGTGCCCAGGATGGGCCAGCGTTGAGATCTCACTGGAACCTTTGAACAACCTGAATGTGCGTAGTGGTGGAAGAGGCAGCCCTGCTCCTCAGGACGGCTTCTCAGGACCCTCGTAATCGCCACACTGAGCAAGCAAAAGGAACAGTGTGGCTTGTTCATGAGAAAATCTCAAAATGCAATAAAATGTGTTTTTCTAGCCTAGTTTACTTTATTTCTTGTGGCATAAAAAAATAAACAAAACAGCCTGACTCACAGCCGTCTTCACGGCGCTCCAGAAGCAGATTTCCCAGGGCCGGCTTTCCGGCCACAGCTGACCTTGGAGATGCGGGTGTTTATCACCCGTCAAAGCACCTCCTCTGTCAGCTGCTGTGACTCAGAGACATCTGCCTCACACACCTCACACACACACACATGTCTCTGCCCGTAACCTGCATCTTCTTGACTGCCATGAGCGCACACACGCACGCATGGAGAGACCCTTCCCCAGCTGCGCACAGGGCTGCTGCCAAGAGAGCCAGCACAGAGAGTTCACACTCTACCTTCCCAGCCTCAGCCCCACAGTCCAACAGACTGCATAAGAGAGCAAAAGGAAAAAGGTCACGTTACCAGGACCTCTGCATGGCCAAGGTCCTCAGTGTCCTGCACGGTAGGCCCCAGTGGACATTTGCATGATAAAAGCGGAGTTGTGTTTTATAGAAATGCAACTAATTGGATGTTGAGCGATGGGAATGGATGTTTAACCCATTGTGATTTAAATTTTCCTCTGAAGCACAATTTCAAGCCATATCACCTTAGCATGCAGCCTCAAACCTCGTTCAGTTCCAATCAGAAGGCCAATGGTAGCCAGATACTCCAGGAAAAGAATAAAGAGTGCAAGTCACAGGCACACCGCAGAACAGGGAAGATCGTGCACAGAGCTCAGAGGAAGCTGTCTCCTCAAGCTCCATTTGAAGGAGCAGCTCGTGGAGGTCTCTCGTGCCTGTTTGGAAGCCGTCTGAAAGCTGGCTGCACCCACTGGTGGGAAGCTGCACTCACTGGCTGCAGGAGCAGTGCAGATTCTCAACTCTGGAGTTTGACTGACGGCACCAGGCCGACATAACAGCTGCAAACATCTGAAGCAAACAGATGCACAAATAAGAGCACAATCCTCCTTCCTCCCTGTGTCTTAGTGTCGTGCAGAGTACGAGGCACTGTACATACAGGATTTGTGCACTGATCTTGAAAGTTTCCAAATTTTTAAATTAAATCTGAAAGGCATACTAATGAGCTCAAAAGTCCCTCTGGAATATCAATGTCTGGCTTATTATCAAAAAGTCCAAAGCTTAAAAGAAATTGCATAATAAAGTGTACTCATTATTTCAAGAAATTGCATAAGAGGTTGTGGGCACACAGCTTATAAATGGTAGATTATTGACCCCACCCCCTGTGTCTGCTGAAATCAGGTAATTGAGATGGAGATGTTCACAGATTTAGCATGACCCTCTCTAGTTTTTCCATTTGTCGGGAGCTGCCCGGCTCGTGCCTCAGAACACTTGACATGCTTGGACTCGTGCAGGGACAGGGCTTGTGAGAATATCTACATCTATTTTATTGGGCAGTTGCAAGCAAACCAAAAACCCGTGTGCAGGCTACAGGTCTCATGCACTGTTCTCTTTCCCAGGGACATCCGGGGCAAGGCGGGCCCCGAGGTCGGCCAGGCTACGATGGCTGCAACGGGACCCGGGGAGATGCGGGTCCACAAGGGCCGTCTGGCTCTGTAGGCTTTCCTGGCTCCCCCGTGAGTATAAGCATGCTTGTTGGACTTGCTTCACTGGAACCCTGGGTGGCGGGCACCAGCAGGGTGGATACGCAGGGGAGAAGGTGGTCTGAGTTCCCTTTCCAGGTTCAGCCCAGAAGGGCCTGCTCAGGCTCCCTTTCGAGAAATTCTGAGAAGGGCAGTTGCCTCCTGCTGCTCATCTAGGGCAGGCAGACCCCCCAAGCCTTGCCTTTTGGAACCTGGGGAGACCCCCGCTCCTGTGGCCAAATGGAAGCATCACTTCCTATCCCCATTTTCTTGCCTCTCTTGGGGGCAGGTTGTCCTGGGTCTGAGGAACTCCACTGTCCATGTTCCTTCTTAATCTTGGATGAGACACCTGGTCCATGCTGTCACGCCTGCCATCTCCCACGCATCACTTGTTTCTCTCCACGTTCCCGCTCACATAGTGGTGAATGGCGGTGTAACTGCAAGCTAAATTACACCGCGTGGGCCTGGACACGGTTCCCTGTGAGTCTGCTTCTCAGGCTCCAGGACCCTCTGTGACGGGCAGGACGGTTGCTTTCTATGGCTTGTGCCACATGGCAGACAGGACCAGGCTTGGTTTTCCAGTGGAGGAGCTTCACGGAAGTGTCCACTGCGTGGCTTCATTTTTCAGGATCCTTGCCAAGAATCCTGAAGTACTTTTTCAGTAGCATATTTCTCCTTTTTACTATGAAAATCGTACAAATTCAAAACATTTTTAAGACTTTTTTATTTTTAAGACCTTTTAAAGTGTAAGTCATGAATGTGCTTTGCCAGTCTTCATCCTGAAGCCGATCCAAAAAAGCACCTCACCTGTGCCTTCAGGCCCTCCCTGGCTGCCTCTCGTCTCCGTGGTCCAGCCTTTCAACAAGCTACACCATTTTCCACTCTATTCTGAAATACACTTCATGACCAAGGAACATACCTATTACTTTGAAATGTTGACTGCATGTGTAGGTATTAAAAGGTGCTTGTGCATACACATGTGTGTGTCACACTGTGTTGGACACAATTCTAGTTGTAGAGAATAGCACAGTCTTTCTCCTGCAAATGGGTCTGGGGCACATGTGTGTTGACATTAGGACACTAATACCAAAGGAATCCATGGTATCATCACAAAGAAGTCACCTCATGGCATACAGAGGGTGAGTGCAGAGAGGATTCATTTGGGTTTTTGAAAATAAGTTAAATCTTAGAAAGCACTTACGTTTTAACTCTGAGGAAAGATACCATAAGTAAGTGTGCAATTAAAATCTTAACTTGCTGCTAGACACAGGGATGGTGCTCAGGGTCACCTGCGGAGACCACAGGGACATTTAGGAGGGGGCTCAGGTCGCCTGTGTAGACCACAGGGACCATCAGGAGGTACTGGACACAGGGCTGGTGCTCGGGTGACTTGTAGACCTCAGGGACATTCAGGCATGGCCTCCAGAAGCCACTGCTTGATGGTGCAGATCACTAAAGCTGCACTCGGTGCTAATGGATTTCTTTGTCTCTCTCTTTGTGATGCATCTGCTACTTTAGGGGCCCCAAGGACTGAAGGGGCAGAAAGGTGAACCTTATGCACTGTCTAAAGAGGACCACGACAAATACAGGGTATGTTTTCCTCAATGGGAGACGGAATTAAGTGATCCTGTGCAAATTCTCAGTGAAGTTCAGTACCAAGTGAACGAGTTTAAGTGTGACCACTGTGAAAGAATTCACTGCAAGGTTGTGATGGATTTAAAAGTCATTTCCATGGGGACGTTTTTCACCCTGCAGTAATCATAGGTGTGCTCTTTGCCTGTACCCCACAGCCCAGGCCACCCCTGGTGATGGACATCCCTGAGTCCTGAGAGGGCTGTCCACTGTAGCTCTGCACTGAAACAAAACAGTGCTGAGCAGCGATAACAGTTATTTCCTCTCAAACAGGGTGAACCTGGAGAGCCTGGGCTGATCGGATTCCAGGTAAATTTTGTTTTTATTAGAGAATATTCCAAGCAAAACTCTAAAACTTCCAGCCTGCACCCACAGCTGGCCTCTTCAGAACACTGTCTTGTTGTCCACAGGGTCCTCCTGGCCGCCCTGGGCCTATAGGGCCGATGGGTCCAGTCGGAGCCCCTGGAAGACCGGTAAGTACCTCCTGCATGCTCACAACCAGGCCTCAGCAAGTCACCCTCAGAGGCCACTTGTTGAAATGCCCACATAGCCCAATGCTCCGTGGAGCACCTGTGGCACGTGGTCACCTTAGGAGTCGCCAACATAGAGCTGGCCATTCTTTGCATGTTGTGGTCACTGGCTCCCTGACAACCATGTCAGATTTGGACTTGGTTGCCAAGGTGCCCTTCCACTTGTGCATAAACTCTCCCAGCCCCATGTCCACCATGTGACAAAGGGCCTGTCATCCCTGGGAAAAGTGGGCCAAAGTCCCACTGGTCAGTAAGGAGGAAATGGGCTCCTTCTGGGCCAGGCCTGGTGCAGCAGGTGTATCACACCTGGCTGTGGCCATCGCAGCAGGCAGGGTGCTGGATGTCATTAGCAGGATGCCTTGCACCCCTCTGAGTGCAGGTCAGCCCTCACTCCTGCAGCACAGGTGATAGAGCGAGGTGACAGACACTCACAGGACACTGCTGTGCCCCTGCACGTGGGGCTCATGGGACCCCAGCCACGCCAAGGAGGTTTCCAACTTTCACACACTCCAGGCTTTTTAGCAGTAAGACACAAAGGCCTCGTGTCAGACAAGGAAGGGTTTTGCTACGGTGAGAGAGACCTTCTCACAGCAAACTGTCACTCCAGCCAGAGACAAGTGTCAAGTGGTCTCTGTTCCTGGCAGAGACTGAGAGAAAGAGAGATGAGGGTATTTGGGAAGAGTCATTCTTATGAACAGTTAGCGAGAGAGACTCATAATTCCCTTTAGACTATAATAAGTCATAATAATAGCTTTTGTTCTTACAAATAAAATTTCCCCTGGTGCTGTGAAAACCACTTGTGCAGGTCGCCATGTGTTTGAAAGCCTGGTCAAGTGGGATGCAGCAAGTCATCCGGAGACAGCCTCTGCCACTGTGCTCAGTGGGGCTCACGCGTTTGGTGCACCTGCATGGTTTGGGGGTCTTGTCTTTAAATACACAGTTCTGAGAAATCTGAAACCGCAGGAGGTTCCCAGCACGTCTGCTCTGACAGCTTCAGGTCCTCACATGCACCATGAGACCATCTGCAGTCCCCGCCACCCACACCTGGGCTCCCCTGTACTCAGCGCTCCAGCGTGGCTTCTGTGCGCTCATGCTAAGAAGGAGGCTGACGCTGAGTGCTCACAGAAAGGCCCAGCGTGAGGTTTGCAGGTGGCCCCTCGGCTTGCTGTATCGACCTGGAGGTTGAGCCTGACCATGAACATTTGCTGGCCCAAAACAAGCTGATGTCTTATAGCTAGAGTCACAGGGGCTGGGACCTCACAGAGGGACCAGAGCTGACACAATGACATGGGTGAAGTCAAAGCCCCAAACACACAAAGCAAACCAGGAGCGCTGTCTGGCAACAGCAGCAAACCCTGAGAAGGCGTGACGTCCATCTCCAGCTCTGTGTCCCACGGATACATGGTGCCTCTGTACGTCCAGGGTGATGTTCCAGCTCAGCAGTGTGTGGCCTTCCTGTGGCTCCCAGCAGATATCGTTTGGGTCCTGGGATAAAGAAAACAGCTCACAGATGTCTTTCTATTTGTGCAGGGACCACCCGGACCCCCTGGACCAAAAGGACAGCCCGTAAGTTGTTGGGGACCGGGACAAGGGAAGGACGTAGGTGGGGGGGGTGTTTGCCATAGAACCCTGGGTTGACAGCTCTTTACTGTTTAGATTCTGATGAGAGTAAATATGCAGGTTTGTAATCCTCCATGTCGACTGTGAGCACAGATCGGCGGCAGGAATCCTGGGCCGGTTCCGCTGGTGGAGATGGTGAATGGCTTGTGTGCTGGTCAGTTAGCACATTCTTGATGCTCTGTGAAAGTGGCCCTGATGGCCGTGGGCCTGGAAGCGTGCAGCGGTTCAGCCCAGGGGCAGCTCCAGTTGTCTGTCAGTGCTGATTTTGGGGTGTGGACTAGACGTAGCTATATGTGCTGTAGGGAGGCTGGGGACGCTTGTCACTGGAGTCTGAGTGAGCCCTAGGGACATACCCAGTGCCGCCCACGTCAGCGGGCCCTGGCCCGTTCCTCACAGCAGGATTCTCAGTAGGAGCACAACCGCCCAGGTGGCGTGTCAGAAGCAGGGGGAACTGAGCCAGGGTTCATCTGGCTGGGACAGTTGGCTGAACGTCCACACTGAACGAGGCTGATGAGGGAAGCATTGGGTCAAACTCACCCCATCAGAAACTCCCTCTGGCACCGAGGGGAGCCTCCGGGAGCCGCCACCGCTGCCTCCACACCAGGGCCCGCCACCCCTCACAGTGCCTTGCACCTCCACCTGAAGTCCCCTTTCCCTGCCACCTGGTGACACGGCTGCCACCCCACTCCGTGTCCCCCAGTCTCCCATCACTTCTAACAAGACTTGGCTGGAGCCACTACTTATTGTGGCCCCTGGACTCACCTGCCTGCTACAGGGTGGGAGGCTCCGGACCAAGAGCAACAGCAGCAGAAGCTGGCGGGGTGGCCAGAGAAGAGCAGCCACCACGCCTCAGCTCAGGTGCAGGCCTCAGATCTGCACTGGTGCAGCAGACAAACAGCCCACCTCACCTTACCAGGTCACCTCCTGGGGACTAACAGCCAGCCCAGGAGGCAGAGAGGACCATGGGGACCCAAATCCTCACCCCAGCCAAGTCACTTCCTGGTGACTTTGGCAGCTACCTCAGGAGGCAGAGAGGACCATGGGGACCCAAATCCTCACCCCAGCCAAGTCACTTCCTGGTGACTTTGGCAGCTAGCTCAGGAGGCAGAGAGGACCATGGGAATCCAAATCCTCATCCCAGCCAAGTGACCTCCTGGTGGCTTTGATAGCCAGCCCAGGAGGCAGAGAGGACCGTGGGGGACCCAAATGGCCTTCTGATCTAGCCAGACTGCTTTTCTGTGCTTTGATTTCAGCTCCCAGCCAGGTGGGAAAGAAGCAAAGAGCAAATATTAATTAAAGGCTTTGTTTTTATTTTCAGAAAAGCTCTGAGTGTGGGAGGGGGTGGACGGTAGACTGCAGAGAGAAAGACTGGAGAGGGCTCTGCCTGACCCTTCTCACTGCGGGAAGAGGGAGATCCTGGGAGTGAGGCACAGCTGCGTGGAAGTAGGAGGAGAGAGTGCTGTTTCTCTGATGTGTGTGGACTCATGGGCAGCCTCTCACTTTCCGCTCCCAGGCACCAGGTGGGCCGGTTCCCCACGAGGCCGCTCCACTTTGGGGCTATGAAAGACTGGCTGGCTTGGGGCCTGACTGTCTCTTGGGCAAAAGGAGGATGAAAGTTGTCTAAGACCCAAAGAATCACCTCACCCATCACATTCAGATTGTTCTTAAATCCCCTAAAAAGATAAGATGTTTATATGAAATGAGAATGATTTTAACACAATGAGAAAAAGAGAAAAAAAACATGACCTTCAAATATGGAAAGGAGGGAAGGAAGGGGCTGCTCTCGGATCAAGGTCTCCAGGAGGCACTCTCCCCTTGGAGAGGCAGTGGGCTCCTAGTGAGGGTCAGAATGAGCTGCCAGCCTCAGCTCCTGACAGCGTCAGTCGGCCCCCAGGAGCCGAGTCTTCGCAGGTACCACGGCTCAGTAGTGTGCACGTAGGCAGGTCTTGGGTTTCTTCTTCTAAAAACATAGCTTTATTTCACTGTGATTATTGACTTAAAAACTCACAAAACCTGTTGATATTTCTAGGGCAACAGAGGACTGGGTTTCTATGGACAGAAGGGTGAAAAGGTAAGCCACCCTGGTCGATTTGCACAGCAGCGTCCACCATGTGTCGGGGATCAGCCGTTTTATTACCAAGGTTGACTCGGAGACGGGGAGGTAATCTGCATGGGGGGATGACCACCACCTAGGGACAGTTCTCATGGTGGCCACAGATGTCCAGGTTGGCCTGGCCATCAGACACAGAGCTGTGACCCCCGCCCGTGCTCAGGGCTGAGAAGCAAAGGCAGTTACTAAATGTGTCTTCTAACATGGGAAACCCAGGGTGGCTGAGGGGACTCAGTCAAGGACCAGAGGTGACACGGAGCCATCTCAGGGCCAGGTAACACAGCCGCACTGGCTGGCCTCAAAGGCAGGAGCACCCCTGACAGTGCTGTTTCAAGGACTCCTGGCCTCAGAGAAGCGCAGGCGCCCACACCCCTGAGCCCCGTTCCCAGGGCATTCGCCGGGGACCTGGCTGTGTGAGCAGGCCTCTGTTTCCATTCTGCCTTTCGCTGAGCTGCACACTGAGTGGAATTAAGTTCTGCTCAGATGTGAAGACGTGGTTCTTTGCATGAATGGCATAAAAGAAGTCTCAAAAACATTAAAGTTCCAAACACACAAAAGAGAGCAAACGAAATGGGACTGCTTCCATACAGTGAAATATACACCAAGATAATAAAATAAAAGGAAGGAGGGGCTGGGGCTGTAGCTCAGCGGTAGAGCACTTGCCTCACAAGTGTGAGGCACTGGGTTTGATCCTCAGCACCACATAAAAATAAATAAATAAAGCTATTGTATCCATCTACCACTGAAAAATATTTTTTTTTAAAAAAGGAAAATATGGGAAGAAATCATTAATGGGAGGAGAGGATGGTCATTAGATACAGTGGAAATGAACTTAATTGAGAGCTCATTCAAATCACTAGTGAAAATACCAAGATCCCAATAGGCTGAGGAAAGGAACAGTTTTCAGTATTTAAAAGACGCGTTAGTGGATGTTCAGAACACACTGTGGAGTGCTGCTTTTGACAGCTGACATATCATTTCAGTTTGCTGATATTTCTATTGGTGATGACTGGGCTCAAACTTGAGACGATATCTTTATTCAAGAGTTTTTTATTATTATCACCCTTAGCTGGTGAGATTGGAATAGCCTTCCATTTCTTAGTCTTGGCAGGCAGTAGTGGCTGACGTCAGGAGCCCTCAAGACTTTAGCCCTCACACCTATGGCTTCCATGCGCAGAAGTTCATCACAGGGAGAGATTCCAGAGAAGCAAATGCAGCCCACAGCTCGACAGTCCACACAGTTTTGATGCATAGACTCTAAACAACTACCAGTGAATAAGGGACAGGAAGAATTTCATTTTAGGATCATGCTGTTGTGATCATATTATTTTGTGATTATTGTACTGCAAAGTAGGCACACATGTGGCAACATATAAAAATCAAAAGCAGTGTTGCGGTGGGTTATGGTCCCATTCAAGCTTTTGGTCTTTCTTTCCACTTACAATGACTGCTCCTGCTGAACACAGGGTGACATAGGACTGCCAGGACCCAATGGGATCCCGTCAGACACCACTCATCCCATCGTGGGGCCCACGAGGACAACCATCCACCTGGATCAGTATAAGGTAAAGGGGGCGACTGTTTTCCCAGTGGAACTAGAGAAAAAGAGAGGAGATATGGCAACCTCAGCTATATTCAGTCCCTTCCCAAGTGGAGAAGGCCTCGCAGCCAGGCCCTCCCAGACGTCCTTGAGGCTTCCAAACTGTTACCAGGCCCACGGAGAAATGGCTCCGCCCTCCATCATCTCAAACAATTGTGGATTTGAAGCCACATGAGAATCCACTGAGGAAATGCAGGTCTCTGCTTTGGTATGGGAGCCTCACATGTAGACACAGGTTAACAGCCATAGCATAAATTCAAAGCCAGGATCACCGAACCAGCTGAGAAAAATGTCACATTACACAAAATGAAACTGGCTTTCTTCTTAGCTCACCTCAAGCACTTTTTCTTCCTGAATCACAGTTTTACGACACATTTTCCCTTTACCTCTGTTAGCATCTTGTGCGACTGAAAACACACTCGGAGCCTGGAATGGAAGTTGCGCTCTCCCTCCCTGTCGCCCTGGCTCAGGCAGGACTCTCTCTAAGCCTGCCTGTCTGGGTCCAGTGGAGTGGGCACCGAGGCCAGGGAGCTGGAGCAGAGCAAGGAGTCCTCGTGCATGCAGCACAAACCGTACAGTGGCGTGGCATGCAAACCCCAAGCAGGAAACCTCACTTTTCCAATAGAACTCAGGCCCAGCTCCCTCGCAACATGAGGAGGTCTGGGTCCTGGGTCACAGGTGGGATTGGCAAGCAGGACCACTGACTTAGGGAAGGAACCAATCCAGCCAGCTATGGGCCCAGGCACTTACGGATGACCATGTGGCCCAGAGGTGGTGGGCCGGCCACTGTGCAGTTAGACTGACCTGAGGGCAGAGGAGGGGCCGGGCAGGCCGCACCCAGCTGAGGGAGTCCGGCTTCCAGGCGGAGGGGTGGGCTCCAAGCCGGTTTGCAGGAGCAGTTGTGTCAGGAGACCCAGGAGCCGAGGACCTTGCAGGTCAAAAAGCGCAGACAGAATCGATGTTGCTCCCTAAAGCCTCCCTTGCCGGAGATTTTAGTACATCTTTTCCTCGGAGGACCTTCCTGGTTCTGCCTCATTCAAATGAATGCCACCACTGGGGCTCCCCCTCAGCGTGCCCTCCCAGGGGGGTGACAGGCACAGATGCAAGCACACCTGTAGCTCCTGAGTGACGCAGGCAACCTCGTGGATGGCCATGAAGCAGCCTTTCAGGCTCATCAGAAACCATACATGATTTGACTTATCTTGTGAAAATCTAGAATAACACTTTTTTCCATTTGATTTTGGAAGCTGCAGATTTGGGGAGTTAGTGGCTACAGTTAATTTGTAGTGATGGTTGAGAGTTTTATTAAGTACTTTTTACTTCATATTCCTGATCAAGTTTCAAGTATTTCTGTTTGCAAATCAATGGATGTTTCTTTCTTACTCTCCACAGGGTGAAAAGGGAAGCAGGGGGGAGCCGGGCATAAAGGTAAGCCCAGTGGCCAGCGCATCCCCTATAGTTCCGGGCTCCTGCTGAAAAGGCAGGATGAGCCAGGTCTTGACAGCCCACGTGCTCTTGGGTTGGCTCTGCTTGTCTAGCAAGGAGGTAGTATTTATTGTCATGCTCTGTTTTTCCAGAAAACGTTTTTAGAATGTCGTCCTCTTGCACGACAAGCCCTGGCCAGTCAACCTTGTCTGAAGTTATAAGGCAGATGTGTGGGATGTGGGTGGGGCTGGGAGGTGGTGGACTGGCCTCCGTTCTGGGCGAGGGGTCTCTCTGCCCTCTCACTCGTCCCCACCAGCCTGCCTCGTATTTCCATTTCTCCCTGGTGGTCACTTAGCCCATGACAATGTCATCCAGACATACTCAGGGGCTTTCCCTGCACCCACATGTCACTGGAGGACATGGGGCACTGGGGCTGGGAAGGGTGGCCCTTTACACTCCCCTGCTCTCTCCTAGGGCATCTCTGTGAAGGGAGAAGAAGGCATCGTTGGCTTTTCAGGACCACGGGTGAGCTGAGTTTTGTAACAGAATGTCGTCTGTCTGTTTGGCTTTTCGAATAGACTTTATTTTTCCAGAGCAGTTTTAGTTCACAACAAAAGTGAGCAGAAAGTGCAGAGGATCGCCATGGCCCTAATGTCCCCACACACGCCTCCTCGCTGGACATCCTGCTCCAGGATGGTCTCTCTGCAGCCCCTCACCCCAGCCACTGTTCATCCTCACCCAGCACCGAGGCTTCTGAAACCATACGCCCCAGCTGGAGGGAGGGGACAAAACCCAAAACATTTGTGCTCATTTTAGCCTCATTTAGTCTTTGATAACCATAAATGTAGTATCTGGAACACAGATTGATTTTTGATTGCCCCAGGAGTCCAACAAGAATATCCCTAGTGCCAGGTGTGGTGACACACACCTGTAATCTAAGCTACTGGGGAAGCTGAGGCAGGAGGATCACAAGTTCAAGACTAGCCTGGGCAATTTAGCAAGACCCTACCTCAAAACAAATTTAAAAGGGCAATGTAATTCAGTGGTAGGTGCTTGCCTAGCATGTGGTATCCCAAGCACTACAAAATAAAAATAAAAAGTCACTGACGCTGTGGTGCATGCCTGTAATCCTAGCAACTCAAGAAGCTGAGGCAAGAGGACCTCAAATTCAAGACCAGCCTTAACAACTTAGTGAGGTCTTAAGCACTTAGCAAGACTCTGTCTCAAAATTTAAAAAATAAATATAAAGTGCTGAGGATATGTTTCAGTTTAGTGGTTAAGCACCCCTGGGTTCAATCCTCAGTACCCAAAAAAAAAAAAAAGAGGAAGAAGAAGAAAGAAAGAATGTCCCTAGTAGACGATCCTGCCATGAGAGAGAGATACCACCTCCAGATCTAGCCACAGGTAGGAAGTGTGGGCAAAGCCCTGGGCCCAGTGAGAAGAGAAAGAGGCTTCTTGCTGATTACCTGGCAGTCACTACCACTAAAAGACATGGTCTCCAAGATAAGAAGAGAGACTTGCAGAACACTGGTGTGGTCTCTTCTGTGTTCACTGTGGCACCTCTGTGGGTTTCCCGTGTTTCCTTAAGCAGCAGATGGTGCACTGGATGAAGGCGCTGCCAGTGTGGCCTCCCCGTAGAAAACAGGTCCCCAGATGGTTTGGGAAGCTCTTACAGGAAGGCAGCTTGCTCCTCTAAGGGATGGCTCTGTTCCTCTTCCCTTCTTACCATAGTCAGATCTCTGCACAACCCCACCCTGTCTTCCAAAGTGGGGAGAATTGTATTTTGTGGCTTGTTCTTGGTGTTGAGTTTGGTTGCTTTGATCTCCTTCAAGTACCATAATACAGACCTTTGGAAATTTCTGCTGCATGTTCTGAGCTGTTAATCCCTTGTTTTCTGTTCAACCCAGGGTCCTCCCGGCTTTGATGGAGAGAAAGGATTCCCAGGACAGAAAGTAAGTCTGCTGCATAGAACAGTCTGCTCTGGGCCTGAGGCCTCTTACAAAAGTCCTTCAAATACACATGGAATTGCCAAAAAGAACATTGGTCCCCAGAAACAGCATTTAAGCCTCTCCCTGCATTTACAGTAGCATAAATAAGCCTTTCTCTCACAAACTTAGATTTTTGGCCATTTTTCTTGGGGATGTTTTGCAAATCAGCCTCTCGGTTCTTCCCACTGATCCCTCCCCCAAGACTTGTGTTGCTCGGCTGCCTCCCAGGACCTTATACCCCTCTACGTTGTCATCGTCAACTCGGTGCCAGAGGTCCCAGATGTATTTTTTATAGATGGACACACACTTTGACATTTATGTTCAATGATAACCCAATCAGTTATTTTATTTTTTATTTTTATTTTGGGTACTGGAGATTGAACTCAGGGGCCCTCAACCCCTGAGCCACATCCCCAGCCCTATTTTGTGTTTTATGTAGAGACAGGGTCTCACTGAGTTGCTTAGTGCCTCGCTATTGCTGAGGCTGGCTTTGAACTCACGATTCTCCTGTCTCAGCCTCCCTCAGTTCTGGGATTACCCAATCAGTTATTTTGATCTTGTGTTCAGTGGGCAGGTTTTTAGGGGGAAATATTATGTGAAAAATGTACTATGAATCTGGATCAGCTTTAAAATTATATAAACACTAGGTCATATGAGAAAGTACATATAGAACTAGTTTCTCTGAGTGTCTACTTTCAGTATTCCTTATGAGCACTCCAGGGCAACAGCTGTCCACACCATACCCAACCCTTTGGCCAGCTTCCAGCTGAAGGTTGCCAGGAAAGCGCCTTACAAAGAGACAGAGACCAAGCAGGCCTTCGCATTCAAAAGTCTCCCACCCTGTGTCCTCAGAGGCCACTGCCAGTTCCCAGGTTGCTGACCACATGCTAGTGAAATCACAGTTATGATCAGTGCCTTTGCACCAACGCAAAGGAGTTGCACTGTTTCAAAATGTGATTCAACATAGCTTCCCCTAGAACCCAGAAGTCCATGAGAGATGAGAGACCCAGCAGGCCCTGGCCACCTGCGTGGTCAGGTGTGAGGAAGGTGGACCACCCTCCCAGCTTCCTCTCTGTGGTTGCAGTGGCATGGGAAGAAGCAGGCATCTGTGGCTAAGTGGGTTGAAGGAATAGTTTCCTCGGCTGTAAAAATGTATACAGAGGCCACATCGTCAGCCTGATGGTGCAACCCCGCGGTGGAGTCTGCTCCACGTCATCCGTCTGCCCCAGCGCCCAGGCCTCCCCAGCTCACCCTTCCCTGTGCTCACGGTTTGGTCTTATGCAATGAAATGGAGCCAGAAACCAAAAGCAGCTCCAAGGAACAACGGTGAACACTAACAACACCACGCATCAAAGTAGGAGGAACCAAAGAAATACATTCTGGGAGGATTTGGGCTCCCCTGCCTGACACCAAAGCCATCGACCCCCACTTCTGCACAGAGCTCTGGTTAGTCTGAACCTTCTCCAGGGGAGTGGGGAGATTTTTCATGGATCTGGTTGTATTAACTTTTCTGAACAATTCAAGATTGTCTTCCTCCTTTTTCCAGGGCAAACTTAGTAACTGGGCAAAAGCTTTTCATAGCCTAGAGTTATTGTTAAAAGTGCTCACCAGGACCTGGAGTCCTTGGAGGGACACCAGCCAGTGACAACTGTGGGTAGTGTTGGCAGAAGCCCCCTCCCCACCTCCTGTCGGCAGACCCATGTGAACTGGATCAGAACTGGCTGGGAGCTCAGGATGCTGCTTTACCCACAGTGGGCAGAGGTAACCAGCTTACCAGGTACACACTGGAGAGCGTCGGCCAGGGCTCCTGTGGTAGCCACTGCTGGAAAGGGCAAGATGGTGACTTGTGACTGCAGGTGGGGCTCTTCTGTGGAAACCTCACAGCCTACAGTTCCAGTTCCACACCTCATTCCCCTGGCCTTCAGGCTGGTGGGGGTGGCGACGTCTCCCTTCGGCCACATGAGTTCCGCCTAGCCGAGCCCATGCACCCTTGGCCACTGACCTGGGAAGGAGCCCACTAAGCCAGGAAGATGCGGGAGGCATGCTTAGACTACGTGAGGCTCTGCACTGCTTGTAAATGCTGGAGAAGTCGGGATTGCTTTGGAGAGGTCTTGTCATAATAAATTCCTTCGGCGGCTTGTTTCTGCCAGTTCCTGAGGACTTCTGCCTAATGGTCTTCCCTAATTTGGATTATTTCTGCCCTTTAAAAGCATGAACTTTACTGCTTTGGAATCCTCAGCTCCGCTTCATGCGAGACTTCCCAGTGTAAACCTCAGGTCTACGGCAGAAAGCAGGCCGTCAGCCACTCTCACACCGAGCAGCACGGCCTACGGTGATTTCAAATCTCCTAGGAAAGAAGTGATAGTGCACGTCCTCAGGGCATCAGCCTGTGCCGTCCTGAGGTTGGGGACTATACCATAGGCGGCCGGTAATGAGGAATGATGTCTCCATTTCAGGAAGCTCTGATGTCCATCCTGTTACCACGTGACCTGACACCTTATGATGTTCACTAGAGTGAATTACTTCTTTCAAAAAATATTCAAGGGAATTAGGAAACAAAATTAGTGTTACCAGATTTTTTTTAAACGAAAAGGAAAATTCTCAAGAGATTTTAATACTTGTATTTGATGTTAAGTGATAATGTTCAAAACCCATCTTGAGGGAAATTTCTAGCAGCTGAATTGGCATCAACATCTGACCCCACTGATCAGTCACAAGATCACTAGCATGGGGCTCCTGGCATCCATGGCCCAGGGTGGTGCACAAGAAAGAGATGGCCTCCTCGGAGAAGCTCCTGGGGCTGACCAGCCCTCCATCCCTAATGACCAATGGGATAAGAACGCAGGGAGAGAGGCAGATCTGGCACAGCTCCACAAGGAGCAGCCAAAGTAACCCAGAACATCGGCAGCACAAATGGCCTAGGTTTTTCCACAACAGCAACAACAAAAAGATACTCAGATAGATAGATAGACAGACAGACAGATAAGAAACTTTATGAACTAAAAGAGAACTGAGGAACCCAGCATCCAAATGCCATATTTGGACCTTGACTCCTGATTTAAACAAAGAAACTTTAAAAAGGTACTTTTGAGTCTAAACTCAGGCGAAATGGAATATACAATTATTGTTAATTTTATTAGCTATAATAATGATGCTGTGGTCACTTTTTAAAGTTATATGTTGGAGATCAAAATAAAAAACAAGCATTTCTCCTGCAGGGAAGCCAAGGCCCGGATGGTTACCAAGGCCCTGATGGGCCCAGAGGACCCAAGGTGAGCCCTGCTAATGCCTTCCCTTCTGATGAGGTCCTGCCCACCCCACTGGAGGAGGAGGCAGCCCCACCCTAAACAGATGGGGAACACGCAGTGCTCAGCTCTGGACAGGGGAGACCGATGACCATTTATTAGCCACATGTACTCCCCACCCAGGGTCAGGGTGCCGTACACCACGTAGGGCCACCCAGGCCTGCCCCAGGAGAGGGAGGTCCAGCAGAGTTATGGGGAAGGGGTTTTGTAGTCACAAGACAGGGAGGTGCCCCTGGTTCTGGGGGAGGGTACAGCTTGTTTGACTAATTCTGAGGACCAGTGGGGTTAGCTGGGTCTTCCCTCTGATGGGTATCCGGTGAGAGCAGGGAACCAGCAGGTAGGCCTTGGGGCCCAGGCAGCCCTCACAAATGTATGCCATACATACAGATGGTGTCACATAAGGGTACTGCCACAACCCCTCCCAGCTCCCCGACACTGGATGCCCAGATGTCATTACAACACTGCGATGGTCTGACCTATGGGACGCACAGTCCCCTGGCCACTGCTGGTGTTCTATTAGTGTTTCAAAATGGAATTGGCTCATGCCTGTATTGTTCCCTCTGATGTATTGGCTGACAGCTGGGACGCCCAGATTTCACCACCACGCAGTGAACATGTAGCCCCAGGGACAGTCTGTGGTTGGATTGGTCAGAATAGTTGCCCTACCAACCTGAATCCACCTCCACCTTGATTCTTTGGAAATATGTAATTATAAAACCCCAGCAGGCCCTTCTCACTCTCTTCTATCCTTTCTCCAGGGGGAACCAGGTGATCAGGGCCTCCCAGGACCACCTGCCTACTCACCTTACCCTTCCCTGGCTAAAGGTTTGTATGAAAATTTCCCCACAATGATTTAGCATCACATGGATACTTCCTTCTGCCAAAGACGCAGAGTCATGAAATTCTAAGACGGATTTTCAAAGCAAAACAAAACAAAGTGCTGAGAACAGAGCCTTCAGAGGCAACCTGTGCACAGCCTCCCACAAGGCTTGGGAGGCGTCACGAGGGACAACTCTTGTCTCTGCCTGACGGAGCCCTCACTACCTTCCAGGCAAGGAAACCTCCCCTTCACCCTGCTGGGAATTTATTTCTACATGATGCACAGCTTCTGGTTTTACTGTCTAGAATATCACTCAGGAAATCCCACAGCAGCTGTCCCCCTAGTGCTGGGGGACACCCTGAAGACGTATCTCTGTGTGCCTGGAACCATCCATGAGCATGTTTTGAGGACTGTGCTCAGCACCTGTGACCCACCTTCCCATCCACAGTATCTGAAGTGTCTGTAAACACAAAGCCCTGGGACAGCACACACGGCTGGCGTGAGGATTCACTCCTTTTGAGGCCTTGGGCACATGTTTAAAATGTTAATGATGCATCTTTTGCATTATCAAAAATGTCACTGCCTGAGAGCCCAGGGTCCATTCAGTTCCCCTTGCCCCACTCTGTATGCCTAGCCATCACATGGAAAGATGGACAGTTTTAAAATTCGTCTTCGCCCACATGCAGATGTAGAAAGGCCTCCACTGCCCTCTTTACCACAAGAAGACGTCCTGGCTTTTGGTGAACTGGAATGTGACTGAGTTGCATTCCAGAGTGGCGGAGCCCAAGGTTGACTCTGGAGAGATTCCCCAGGGCTAGGGGAGTACCTTTACAAGGTAGCCTTGCATGGGCTTGTCCAAGTGCCAAAGGGAGAGGGGTCTGAGCTGAAGGAAATGATTACAAGGTAACTGCAGCCGGCCATCTTCTCAGAGACTCTGCTACCGGTCTCTTCACCCACTGGTAGTAATGGAGACTATTTAGAGGTGCACCGTGTGCCAAGCAACTGTTCCCGATGGTTCTGATTGCACCTCCCGATGGCCCTGTGAGGTGGATGACTTGCAGCTCCATCTTTCTGAGGGAGAAATTGAAGCGCACGGAAGCCACGTGACTCTCCTGAGGCCCCACAGGCAACAGGCAGAGGGACAGGCAGGGAGCTCACCTGGAGCCACAAATTCAGTCACTCGCACTTACAGCTCGAGGGTGCCCACCAATCCCAGCCTCACTTTAAGAAAAAAAAATGTTTTAAGGTTAAAAAAATCAAAGATCATACACAGAGTGATCGCTTTCCAAAAACTACTGGTACTGTGCGACAAAACGTGTTTTCTTCTCCGTTCTCTCCTGGCCTCATAAAAACGTGTCAGGGGGCTTTGCTATTGGGCAGCTAGAGAACATAGGGATGCCACTTGGCAATTGTCCAATAGGGATGGAAGTCCACCTGTTATCCACCTGCCAGCCATGACGGAAGCCCTGAGGGCGCTGAGCCGGGGAGAGAGGAGCCAGCCCCCTGGCCTCCCCTTGGGAGCCTGGTGCGTGGTGGGATCACTATCCTGTCACCTCCTCTTTCCCTGGAGCTTTGGGCTCAGTGCTCACTCCTTACTTCCCACAGCCTGGCCCCAACACCCCTCAGCCAGCCCAGTCCTGCCAAGTGCAGCGGAGCTGGACGCACAGTGTGGCTGCTGTCCCTTCTGGGCGCCTTTCTCTTGTCTGCAGAAGCGGGCTGCAGGGAGTCTACATGGGCCGTGACGGACGCCCCTCGGAGCCTCCCACACACAAGAAGGGCTCCAAATGACATCCACCTCTGTCACTTTTATTCTCTGTGATCCCTCAATAGCAGATTCTCCCTTCAAAATAACCTTCCCCTCCTTTGAAAACTCCAAGTAGCCTCTCAGCATTCGGCGCTTCTGTGCCGTTTATATTATCAGGAATCCTGTATCACTCCCATTTGATCGTGAATGAGATCCTCAAACACAGAACCCCCCTGTTTCTCAAACATTTGAACTCTCCACTGTGTATAGAATATTCAGCGAATAACTATCCAGTGAGAAGGTGCTGCCTGCTGCGGCTGCAGACAGCAGGCTCATCCCACTGGGGGACTTCTCTTGGTTCCAGGTGCCAGAGGTGACCCAGGATTCCCAGGAGCTCATGGGGAGCCAGGAAGCCAGGGTGAGCCAGGAGACCCCGGGCCCACAGGCCCCCCTGGCCTGTCCATTGGAGCAGGTAAGGAGGCATCGTGGCATCAGAGCCTCAGATTCAAGTGCCTTGGCTCCAGTTAGCGTGGACACCTGAGGTGGGGGGCTGCTCCTCAGGCACGAGACACGCTGGCCTGTTCTGATGTCTGTGCATAACCTCACCCAGGCAACAGTAACTCCCACCTAGGTTAGACCATGCCACCGACAGGGAACCAGCCTGGTTTCATCAGCTGATTGGAAGGAGCACAGGAGTTGTGCACAGCTGTGGCCAAAAGTTGGTTACAACCAGAGGCCATTGTTGGAGGGGAAAGAGGAGCCAAGAAGTCAAAAAGTACACCAGTGGCGTCCACTCTGACGTCACCGTGAAGCCCGCTCCTCCTTCTGGTGGTCTGTGGACATAAGCGCCAGTGCAGCCACTAAATATCAGGAAATTCATGCCACCCGTAAATGCTGTGGTTTCAGATGAGAAGAGAGGCCTACCGGGGGAGATGGGACCCAAAGGCTTCAAAGGAGAACCAGGCATCTCTGCATTCTACCCCGGCCCACCTGGAGCTGATGGAAAGCCAGGTCTTCCAGGAGCCCCTGGGCCTGCTGGACCCCCTGGACCAGATGGTGAGTGGAGGGATGCCAAAGGGAGGTGTATCCCAGTGCCAAGATCCTCTGGGTTCAGCGTGACCCAGCAGGGTTTTATTTGGGGTTTTTGCTAAATAATCCTGAACTCATTCCGTAAGTCTATGAGTCCTGCTGGGTCCATACAAAGGAAGCTGGGACAGTACTGACGGGTCAGCCTGTCAAGAAGCTGCAGTTATATGGCTCTTATGTAGTGAGCTTTGGCTGCTACAGCCTCAGCAAAACAGCTGAGATGCCAGTGTAGATGAGCTGACATCCCCATCCCAGGTCTGTGTGACCAGCTGCATGCACCTTCTTCCAGGGCCGAGGCCCCACTCCTTGACCTGTAGCCCCTCTCCTCTGTTCTCAGTTCATACAAGACAAGCTTGAGACAGTGGCCCACCAGCTGCCCCACACACCTCCAGGGTCAGCCCGTGAGGCATTTCCAGGCTGTCATGCTGCTGAGCTCTCATCTGTCGAGAATGCTCTGCCCCAGGAGGCGGGGAATGTGGACGGCCACTTCGAGCCTGCCTTCAAAAAAGGGCATGCTTTCAACTTCAGCCCCGAGTATGCTTGCAACAATATGAAATTCCTAGTGGGAACATTGTGTCCCTCAGGAGATTGGATAATGAGGCACTGGAGGAACACAGGAGGTCACACTCTGTGTGGCACTGACCATAGTATAGCAGCCTCTCCTTTTCAAAATAGTTTACTCTAAATTCTCTGACGTCACCTCCAGTAATCTCTCACTAGCTTCTATCTTCAGGGAGAAAGAACATCATATTTGCTAATGGATAGAGTTGGATTTCCATTGAATTTCAAATGTAAACCATTGCAATTTTAATTGCTTTAGAAGATACTTTGAAATCTTATTGGAGGTTTTAGAAGTGTTTCTTCTATTAAGAGTCACAAGTCACTTCTCCATACCTATTTCATATTTTATGGTAAATTTTAAATTTCATATAGTTCTGCTTTCCACAGATTCCCACATTCTTTCAAAAAGTTTTAAGTGCAGATATTTCCCTGGATCATGAATTTGCCAAAGAGTTTGAACAATGTTCTGGATGTGATATTTATCAATGTGGCATCTGCAATAATAGCCAAATTGTCTTTCCAAATAAATAGTATCTGTCAAGTTTCCCTTATTTGGAACAGAACATATGTTAAAATAAAACCATAAAAACAAGTCACTGTGATTGAAGACTGGCATAGCCATTAGTTGCTGTAACCAAATTACATTTTGATAGAAACAACCCATGCCATCCTGATTTATCAATCCTAGTAAATCTTAGTAAAATCTTTCATAGTAAATCTGCAATTTACTTATTTACTAACATAAGTCAATCACAGATAATTAACTTATTTCTGATCTATATTGTAGACTGATGAGGGAATTCATAAAATAGATGGAATGATATCACATAAAATTTATTAACTAAAGAATTTTAAAACATACAACTTAAATTCTTATCCCTGTGAGATACATTGTTTCCAAATATCCCCCTTTTTTAGCAACCTCTTATGTAAAAAGTAGTCAGCCACAATGACCATGACCTTTTACAAGTGTCTGTGGCCAGAGTAGCGGCACACACTCTAATCCCGACTACTCCGGAAGCTAAAGCAGAATTGTGAGCTCGAGGCCAACCTGATCAACATGAGAACCCATCTCAAAAGAAAAAAAGAAAGA
>CM053404.1:140655158-140708588 GCA_028644305.1 Xerus rutilus
TGGGTCCTATCAGGACAAGGCAGAAGAAGGGTCAGGCATTTCTTCTCTGCTCACCTATGACCTTGGCCTCCAAGAGAAGCTGCCCTCCGTCTGGACCTCTGGAGCCACTGTGATGGAGGTCTGAGGGCTGTGGGCTCTGGGTTCCCGATTCCCCCACATCCTCCATAGGCCCTTTAGCTCTGCTTGTGCCTCTGTAAAGGCACCTGGTTTTCAAATATAAAAACAACAAAGGAGAACTCTGAACTCGAAGACTAAACCCTTGAGTGACTTCAAATTGGCCTCCCTTTGCTTATCCAAGACATGGGTTTGATAATTCCCACCAGGACAGATAATGTTCCCAAAGCACTGAGCAGTGTCCAGCCTGTGTGGCCTCCTCCTGGTCAGAGGAGGGACCCTCCCCACCTGCCTTTTTCCCTCCTCTGCACCTCCAAGCTGAATGTTTAACATACATGCCTTCCCTCCACCCACTGCAGGTGACGCCGGGGACTGTAAATGTGCAGAAAGTGATCAGTTCATCGGGGGTCTTCCGGGACTGCCAGGACCCAAAGGTTTCCCGGGTATCAATGGGGAGCCAGGGAAGAAAGGGGACCAAGGAGACCCCGGACAGCATGGCATCCCTGGGTTCCCAGGGTTCAAGGTGAGAGAACAGGAGCATCCTGGTGACCAGCCTCACAGGTAGCTAAGGAGAGCCTAAGGCATTCCCAGTTCATCTAACACGCTCTAGACCAACAGCACTCCATCCAAAAAGCCACATGCTCAAGGTGAACCCCAGAAGCTTTTGCCAGTGGAGTGTGGCCTGGTGCAGCTGCTGTGGAAGAGGCTCACACCTCCTCAAAAAGTTAGACAGGAGTCACCACCAAGCCCAGAAATTCACTCCTAGGAGAAGCCCAACAGAATCAAAAACCCACACCCGTAAAAATACGTGTGCACCAAAGTGCAAGGGGACATGATTCATAAGAGTCACAGGTGGGAACAACCAACATACCCCTCCTCTGATGAGCAGGCAAACCAAACTGGGGATCTCCATACAAAGGAGTCGGATCCCCTGTCAAATAGGAGCAGAGCACTGATCGGGGCTGCAGCGTGGACAGGCCTGGGAAGTGCTGAGCAAAGCCAGCACGCTCCAGGATTCCACCCACATGCCACGTCCAGAGTTGTCACATCTGGAGTGGGAAGGAGTCTGCTCCTTCTGAGGCACTGGGGCTGGGGCTGGGAATGACTTAGAGAAGGTGGGGTTTCTTTCTGGCATGATGAATGCCATGAGTATGCAGTGACAGCTGCACAACCATGTGAACATACTGAAAGGTCCCTGCATTTTATGCTTTCCAACCATGAATTTTATGGGCATATAAATTATATCTCAAAAAGGCCCACTATCATCTTGAATTAAAGCATGTTACTTAACTGCACATTCTCTTCTCTAAACTTAGTAGCATCTGATTTTGCATTTTATGAAGGTTTCCTTAACCCCGTACGAAGCAAGAGCTCCAAGGAAATCATGAGCTAACTTTGTAGAAATGTATGAAATGCCCTGCCCATGAGTTCTCAGTACCTATCAGCCAAGTGGCCTTTATTTCATGATTTGTGAAAAGATTACCTAGTGTAGATCTTTCGTCTGTGGCAGGTTATACTAACAGAAGATTTCAAAGCAAATTTCAGATGTAGGCAAGAAATTATACTTTTTATTTTAGTTAACTGAGAACTGCAAGAGATTTATAAATGAAAAGTCTATCATTTTTCTATTCAGCAATAAAGAACAAAGTTACTCAGGGCCCTCGGCCATGGACGTTTGAGGGGTCTGACTCCTGTTGTGAGGGAGAGTGGCCACACAGCTACTGGAGCAGAACATCTTGACATTTTTTTTTTTTTGTATTAGGGATTGAACCCAGGGCTATATCTGCAAGCCTTTTGATTTCTTATTCTATGACAGGGTCTTGCTAAGTTGCTTAGGGCCTCATGGAGTTGCTAAGGCTGCCTTGAACTTGCAATCCTCTTGCCTCAGCCTCCCAAGTCTCTAAGATTACAAGCATGTGCCACCGCACCTGGCTAGACTGTCTTGACTCTTGATTGCTTTGTAGCACTGAAGTTTTGCAGGTGAAATGAGACCCACAACACCTGCCCTCAGTTTTCTCAGAAAAAAAATAGTAGTTGTTATATTTTCCTTAGTTAAAAAAATAATGCCATCTCCAAAAAATGGCTGTTTAAGCTACAAAAGTTGCTCAAATAGTCAGAAAAAGTGCAAGGACTGAGACTTGCAGAGAAAAAACATAGGATTGAGTCTTTCTAGAAGCCAGGTGGATCCCATTTTGTGTTCCTGAAATGTCTGAAGTTGTCCAAGTGTACCTGCCTCCCCGGCTGTCTTATACACACACCTACAGAACTGTTTTGGAATGTCTCTGGTTGTGTTCGTTGTCTGGCATTTGGTCATATGCTCAGGTGTCAGGTAGCTCCACTGCAGTGGAATGGCTGAGATGACTTCTTGTAATTATGGTTTGTTTTTAATATTTGTACTGATAGAGTCTGGCAGAGGGCTCGAGGCCTAGGAGTCAGCCAGTAAATAAATTCGTCCTCCCATCCATTAACACAACATATTTATTGAGCACAGTCTGTGTAGGACGCTGTCCTCAATAGTGGAAAAATGTTGCCCTCTTTCACAGAGAACCAAGTCATCAATAAATCAAGAATCTGTAGAGTTTTCCAGGAGAAAGGAACCCACAATCTCTTGTCACAGTTTACTTCTTTAAACCGACACTCAGAGTTCCTAAATTCTTGGAGATAGCATCAACTAAGATACGCCCTAAAACTAACACACCACACATTAAATACCATCCCCACACTCTTGGCCGGCTCACTCCTGCACCCTGAAAGCCACATTGGATCTTACAGCCTAAACTCAAGTGTCCCTGTAACCAGCTCCTCTCTAAGGCACGTTTTTCCTTCAACCTAAACTTCATTGTGCAAAGCAAACCATGGATTAAATACTATGATTGCACTCAATAGTAAGTGATCACGAATTTTTAAGCATTGTACTTAGAGATTCGTAACCTGCCTGGATCCAAACCTGTAGGTAAGAGTTAGGCAGCCTCATATTTTAGGTCAGTGCTCAAAGGCACTGGGTCCAGGAATCCCAGGGAATTTTTTTTTTTTTTTGGTACCAGAGATTGAACTCAGGGGCACTCGACCACTGAGCCACATCCTCAGCCCTATTACATGTGTTATTTAGAGACAAGGTCTAACTGAGTTGCTTAGCACCTTGCCTTTGCTGAGGCTGGCTTTGAACTCGCAATTCTTCTGTCTCAGCCTCCCAAAGTGCTGGGGTTATAGGCTTGCGCCACCACACCCACTCCCGAGGACCTTTTTAAGAAGCAGATCACTCTCTGGCTGCCCCAGGGAAGTGGGCTAAGCATCAGTATCTCACCAGCTCCCAGGAGACGCTAAGCACAGTGGTCTGGGGACGGCACCCTGAGCAGCGAGACTCTAGGTTTTCACCTGGGACGCTTCCACTACATTTTAATTAAATTTTTTAAAATATCTAAATTCAGTCTCTCAGTTCCACTGTCCACAGTGCCAGGGCTTATGGGCACTGTGGCTAGTGGTTGCTGCCAGACAACCCAAACATAGAACATTTCCGGCACTGCGGGGGTTGTCTGGGCAGTTGCTGGCCTCGAGGACAAGCAGTTGCCCAGGGGTTGTGTGAGCTACTCAGCACTCTCCTTAAGTGTCCCAAGCAGCCGAAAGGGAGAAACACATGCCCTTTGTCTCCACAGGGAGTGCCTGGCATTGTCGGCGTTCCTGGGCCCAAGGGAATTAAAGGGGATTCCAGAACAATAACCACTAAAGGTCAGTTCTTGTGGCTGGGCAGCTGTTGGGCCACTTGGCTTTCCAGTGAGTGCATCAGTGGATTCATGTGAGAATTCTTTCCCAGGTGAGAGAGGACAACCAGGTGTCCCAGGTGTGCATGGAATGAAAGGTGACGATGGCATCCCGGGGCGTGACGGACTCGATGGATTCCCTGGCCTCCCGGGCCCTCCTGTGAGTAGCCACAATGGCGGGGCAGGCTGGGGCCGCTCGGCCTGATGCTCGTGTTCTCACACCGCCGAGAAGCAAAGGTGTTGGCGTTGGCGCTGACCTGACCCGGCACATAGGCCGGCACCGTCCGTTTTAACGAGCACAAATTGTATCTTTTAGGAAATAGAGGTTAAGTTGGCAGCCAGGCCCACAGTGAGCATTTAAAAGCCACAGAGAAAATAAACGTTCCTCATGGTGTAACAGAATGAGAAATGAAATAGGGTATTCTAGAGTGAGTGGTAGAGTCCTATTTTTTCAGAATAAATAGCAAAATAGACAATTTGGGGTTTGCAACAAACACTGAAAGGGGACATTTGATCCCTAGAGACCCGTCTCCTTTCCTGGGGCAGCCGGGGGTGGGGGGGTGCGGCTGTCACCCCTGTCTCTCCCTGCCGTCACGTATCTTAGCGAATGGGTCTGGTTCTGTCCTGTGGCTCTGCAGTCATTCCTGCCTCTTCTTTCCTAGAGCCCATTTCCCTGTGGCCAGCAGGCCTTCCCTCCCTCAGCCCTCGGTTCTGGTGTCCTGGGGCCGCTAACAAAGCTCCTCTGACTGGGCAAGCTCATTCAGCAGAGGTCGACCCCCAGCTCGGGTGGTGGCTGAGAGCCAGGTGCTGCTGGCAGGCGGTCCCTTCTGAGGCTGGGAGGGAAGACTGAAGGTGTCTCAGCCTGCCTGTGCGTGTTGGCCCCTGTGTCCAGAGGACCCCTGGGGTAGGGAGAGCAGTCCTCCTCCTAAGCCCTCCTCCCCTGGATCTTCTGATGACCTGTGTCCAAGCACAGGCCCATTCACGGTGCGGTTCCAGACCTCAACATCCCTTGGGAAATGCATATGCTTCCCCCATCCTGGCTTAGCACCTGGCTCTGGGCAGCCCACCTGCCTGGTCTGCAGCCCAGGCCTTCTCTGTCCTCAGCATGGCCGGGTCTGCTGTACCTGTTACCTTTTGGTGCAGTTGTCCTGGGCCTGGTGGCATGGGTGACCAACTGTCTGGAAGGCAGCAGGAGGGAGACGGGGAGGCAGCACCGGGGTTGGGTGAAGGGAACCTGTGGTGTGTGTATGTGGATTTGTCACAGTGACCGTGGCCTTCTCTGGTGTCAGCGGCTTGTGGAGCTGTGTTCTGCAGGGGACGTAACCCTGACTATGATGGTCCAGCCAGCTCCAAGGCACCAAGGACCCGGTGACAGTCCCAGGCCAGCTGATGCCGTCAGGGACAGCTCTTCCCTGGTCTGTTCGCAGAGCAGGCCTCAGACCCCAGCTGCTGGTTCCCTTGGGGTGGCTGGCCTCTGCCAGTGCTCATGTGCCTTCTGCTTGCTGGTGCCGCTAAGCTAAGGGCATGGACATCAGCTGGGGGAAAGTCACTGGTGCCTGAGCCTTGTCTGCCATCTCAGACGTCTCAGTGGTGGCGCGTGCCCCATGACTTCCGCAGGAGCTGTGACATCAATCCCACCCACTTAGCACTGGTGCCTGTGTGCTTTGATGAGGGGCTGCAAACAGCCCAGCCAGCGCCCTTCCATGCTCCTGCCTGCCTCCAACCTGGCAGAGAAAATAATTTCAAGGACAGCAATGCAATTTCTTATCACTTGGGCCCCACTCTCATCGGAAGGCCCCTCTTCCACACACACCCTGGCTCTGTGGGGAGGCTGGGATGGCTTCCCTCAGCCATTTTGCCAGCTCTGTCAGTGTGTGTGGCCAGACTAGCACCGGTCTTCCAATTGCCAGAGTTCACCACCCCTCACCCCAATGCCCCACCCAACCTGTGTCATCGTAGGACACCCCACGGGGGAGCGTCCCATCCTGTGATCTAGCCATCTCTTTCCAATCCTATAATCCCCCCTTATTTCTAGCTTTCTCTCATCTAATTTAGCTGCTCCTCCTTTAATGATGTGCTGTCCCTGTGAACAGTAGATGGCACAAATGCCAATCATAACGAAGCCAATCACCTGCCCCCCACACACATCTCCCCTGGCCCCACCGGTGCTCACACTCAGCTCCTTCTGGTGAAGTGCATTCGGTGCAGGAGACGGCGGCTGGGAAGGAGAGAACAAGCGCTGGGGTATAAGTGTGCATCAAGAGCTGCCTTCTGTCCTTCGCTCCCAAGTGTCATGAAGCCTGACGCTGGGCTTGTGATTTGGTGGGCCATTACAGCAGGTCCTGTTCATCTCTGTGGCCTTTCTGTTCCGTATCCATGGCACAGATCTCCAGGGAAATGGGAAAGGAACCTGGGGAGTGGCGGCTGTTCATGATGCTGTTTGTTTTCTCACAGGGGGACGGCATCCAAGGCCCTCCAGGCGACGCGGGCTACCCAGGAATACCCGGAACCAAGGGTGTTCCAGGAGAAAGGGGCCCCCCAGGACTGGGCTTACCAGGCCCAAAGGGCGAGCGTGGATTCCCTGGAGATGCTGGGCTACCTGGACCACCAGGCTTCCCCGGTCCTCCTGGCCCCCCAGGAGCCCCAGGACAGCCAGGTATGGGGGAGCTCACCTTTCCTTTCTGAGTAGCAGGATGCTGGTTAGTGCTCCCACTCCCTCTGCACCCACATGAGCATCCCCAGGAGCCAGGCAAGGACGTCACTGTGCCATGTCTGGCTTGGCTAGTGGGATCGTCACCACCCACCTTTGCTCTTCTCAGCAGTCGAAATGCAGAGCCTCCCCTCTTGGGCACACAAGTTCAGAAATGGGCCTCCTGATGCTGGGGCCCTCACCCCAACCTCCCCAGCAGGGCCCACGCACACACATTCACACATGTGTACCCTGTGGTAAGTCAGCGCCTCTCAGTGGTTGCAAGACCGCCTGACCCTCTCCTCGTGTCTTGCAGATTGTCACACAGATGTCAAAAGGCCCATTGGAGGTGACAGACAAGAGGTCATCCAGCCAGGTACAGTAAGGAGGAGCAGGGGCTCTAGATGGCTGCAAGATGGCTGATCAGACACGTGACCTGCAGCATGCGTGGGTGGGAACAGTGGTAGGTGCAGCTGGGCACATCTGCTTTAGCTTAGAAGGACAGGCGGCCACCGTAAGGCTGTCCCCGTGGTGAACCTACAGGCAGAAAGTGCACCATGTCCACTCAGTGTAGAATACCACAGAGGTTCTCACACTTGAGATGTACACCTGTCCACCTCTCTGCGTGGCTGTGAAGATCATGTGTGGATCGCTGGCTTGTTGTCCAGGGTGAAGAGTGAGGCCCACACATTCAGGGAAGAATCCAGCCTAGCAACGGATGAATGCTAGAGAGCACAAGGGCTGGAGGCCGGGTCAGTCTGTGAGTGCCCTGCACAGCAGGTCTCAGGACAGGCCAGTCACCTAAAGGGGTGTTCCACGCCTGAGAGGCACAGGCGGGCACCCAGGCCCTCCTGGAGCTCCAAGCTCCTTCCTTCAGGATCCTGAGCTAGCCGCTGTGCCCCATTCTGCAGTGGGGAGAAGGAAAGGAGAGTCGAGGCCACAGAGAGTGGGTCCTCGTCCAGTAGTTAGGACCTGCCACTGCAGTAGCAGAGGGGGAAGAAGGTGTGAGCCAGGTGGGGGATACTCTGCCACCACTAACTTGGAGGAATCTGGGCCAGACGCACAGACCAGCACGGGAAGCCCTGCAGGCAGGCCAGGAGCGAGGAGGCCTCGGAGTCCTCCACATTTGTGGGACCGTGGAAGCAGGTGCAGAGAGAGCTCAGAGGAACTCAGAGGATGAAGCCCTGCAGGAGGTCACCGCTGGTCATAACCTGAGCTGTCTCCCAGAGGTGCCCTGATCAAGCAGAGAGCGAGCCCCAAGCTGGTGCTGATGGCCCGGGAGACTGGGGAGGACCAAGGCTTCAAGGCATCAGCTGGATTACGACTCAGTAGGAATGGAGGCCAGGGAGCCATGGACTGTAACAAGGTCATGATCTCGGGGTGTTCCTAGAGCCCTAGGTCTTCAGTAGATAGAGATTCTGAGCTGTGCCAAGATCCAAGATGTGTCCAAGCTGATAACAGTGGCACAAAGGTTGGAGACCATGACATTTCACAGGTACCTAAGGGCAATATGGCCGAAGCCCTGTGCCTGGTGGAGAAGCTGCTGGCTGCCCGTCCCAGAACATTCTGGAGGTAAAGCCACAATCTGGAGGAAAAAGGACCCCCCTTGGTTTCCACAGCACTAGCAGAGTGGTTTGCAAATGCTGAACGTGACGTCAATGATGGGAATGAGACGTGGATGGAGCCTCTCATAGGAAATCGTCTCCCACTGGAAAGGACCCACTGTTCCAAAGTGGCTGCAGACATGAGTGCCACCAAGAGGCTGAGGCAGAGAAAGCTAACGCCCTGTGTACACACTGGCCATTCAGGCAGGACACGTGGGAGCCTGGCCCGCATTCTCAGAGAGATGGACCAAAGAGGTCCCAACAATGACTGTTCTTGCAAGACAGCTTTCTCAGCAAAGGCACCCGACAAAATACCCTGCTGAAATGTCACCTCTCCGGGCAGCGCCAGCCACAGCACCTGCAGCCTTGGCCTGGTTTTGCACTGCTCAGAGCAGCTGCTTGCTGGGGTTCATTCTGAAGGTGTCAGAGTCACAAAGGAGAAGACCAAGGATCCTTTTTTTTTTTTTAGTTATTGATGGACCTTTATTTTATTTATGTATATGTGGTGCTGAGAATTGAACCCAGTGCCTCACGCATGCTAGGCAAGTGCTCTGCCACTGAGCCACAACCCCAGCCCCCCAAGGATCCTTTTGAAAGTCACAAGCTGTCTCCATCCACTACTAGACATTTTCAGGCGAGAGAAAGGCGTCTGCACTGACGGGCCGGGGCCACACTGACCTGGCATGGGCTGAGGCTGTGCCCATAAGAGGGCTGCCTGAGGGCTGCATCTGGCAGCGCAGACCAGTTTCTATTGACCATACTGACTTAATCTGCATCCTACATTAATGTTCTGGCATTATTACACAATGAGATTAAACTTATTTTTTTTTTTTGGTACTGGAGGTTGAACTCAGGGGTACTTGACCACTGAGCCGCATCCCCAGCCCTGTTTTGTGTTTTATGTAGAGACAGGGTCTCACTGAGTTGCTTAGTGAAGCCTTGCTAAGTCGCTGAGGCTGGCTTTGAACTCGCGATTCTCGTCTCAGCCTTGAGATTGAACTTTCATTTACATCAGAAACAAGATAAATTAAATCACTAAATCACTTATAAATGGCAGCCCACTCGCCGAGCTGCTTTTGACCCTGACCGTACCCTGGCATTGGAATGCTTCAGCTCCTCCCTCCTGTCTCCCCAGGTTGTGTCGAAGGCCCCAAAGGATCACCTGGCCGGCCAGGACCCCCAGGCCCCCCAGGTAACCTACTGCAGGAGGCTGGAGAACCCCAGTCTCCCGTCCTCGGCTTTCTCCCCCCTTCTTGGGCCTCTGCCCCTGCACGCCTCCCTCCTGGGTCCCACCATGCTGAGGCGACCGCCCGCGTGAGCGCCTCCCTGGGAATCCAGCTCTTATTCATGCTCTGAGAAACATGTATAGTGATGGACACTCAGCAGACCCCAGGCTGAGGAGGAACTCTTGCCACAGGGAACTCAGCCTCGGCTGTGGCCTGGGTGGGCTGGGTGGGCACCTGGGAGAGTCCTTGTATACGCCCCAAGGTGCAGGGTGGGGCCTGATGTACCCAAACCTCATCATTTCCCAGCTTCAGATGACCTCATTAGGCCAGGTGCCAAACAGGTCATGCCCCAATCATCCTCCTGGATCTGATATGGTATTTGGGTGTTTAGGTACCAAAGGTCTCAGAGGGATCCCAGGCTTCTCAGGAGCTGATGGTGTACCAGGGCTCAAGGGCTTTCCTGGAGACCCAGGCCGGGAAGGGTTCCCAGGACCCCCAGGTAAGTCAGCCCTTAAGTTTGGGAAAGTGCTTGCCTGTGCACAATCAGGGCATCCCAGCTCTGAGCAGCTGACATGATGGGCAGGAAGACCAGCCCATACAGGAATGGCAGCCCTGCGGTGGACAGGGGGCCGCGGCAGACCGGAGGGAAGGGTGAGGGGGAACAGCTCTATTCGATTTTTGAAACACATCTTGCCAGGCAGGCAGAACATCAGTGCTGATGGCACAGGAGTTCCCATCCTCTGGGGGTGTCCATCCTCACCTGCATGCAGCCCAGATGCGTGGGAGTCCATGAACCATGAAGAGGCATACCAGGGTAGCAGCTGGTCCTTACGGCCTGTCCGCCTCGGCCAAGCTGTGGGGCTGGGCCCTGGTGGTGGAGGAAAGCAGAAGAGATGTAGTGGACAGATGTCAGGAGGAGTACAGGGGCCAGGACAGGCAACAGGGCAAGGCCTGGAGCCAGGGGACACCTCCCTGGGCCACTGCAAGCCTGGCTGTCTGACCTCTTCCCAGCAGCGCTTCAGAGTGTGAAGATGCTGGCCTGTGACTAAGGGACCTCCATTTCCTTCTAGGGTTCATGGGACCCCGAGGATCCAAAGGTGCTGTGGGCCTCCCTGGCCCAGATGGACTCCCAGGCCCTGTTGGCCTGCCTGGACCAGCCGGGCCCCCTGGAGACAGGGGACTTCCAGGAGAAGTCCTGGGGGCCCAGCCTGGGCCCCGGGGAGATGCTGGACTGCCTGGACACCCGGGGCTGAAAGGTCTTCCAGGAGAGAGAGGCCCCCCTGGATTCAGAGGTAAGTCATGTGGCAGGGGCGTGTTACAGTGCAGGGACCCTGTCGCGGCTGTGCGTGGCTGCCGAGCTGTGCCTGAGATCTTTCCTGGGGGACTTGGTGAGAAGCGCCCGTGCTGTGGGCTCCTGGTCCAGCCTATCTTCTCCCCTTGGTCCCAGCATGCCTGTGGAGTGCTTATGTCAATCACATGGTGCCGTAGCCCTCGAGGCCCTTCCCAGCTGTGGGTCGCAGCTCAGGGCTCACTGGTTTTCTCAGCAGACTCGCACAGTGATATGAAGGACAGACGGGCCGAGTGTGCTTAGGCAGTAGTCATGGAGGAGAATAGGAATGATCTGGAGTGAAATTTACTTGGTTGGTGGGTGTAAAAATGAGTACAGACTTTAAAATGCCTTAATGAGGTTTACGGTGTTACCAGTGTCAGGGGAGCAGAGTGGAAAGACGCCCCGTCTGGTGCATGAACAGGGCATCAGAAGGCCTAGAGAATCCAGTCTATGTCAAGTGGCCCTGAGCCCTACACCTCCAGCTTTAATCACAGAATCTGAGTAGTGTCTGCACATCAGGGGAACCCACCCTGGAGACGGCTAGATGGTTGGAATCCAACACCTGGTGTTCCAAATCGAAACCACCTGTGTGGATTGACTTTTTATGTGTGGGCAGCATTGTCACCTGGCTGGAGGTGCAGGAAGCAGTGTCCATCCTCTGGCTGTGCGGCTGCCCTGCTGGGCACCCTTCCCAGGACTTTCAGGCAGAGTGGAGCCTGGGTCTGACAGGCAGGGGAGCTCCCGGAGCTCAGGAACATGGTGCTGGTATGTGGTTTGGGGATGGGCTTGTCAGTGTCCTAGCAATGCCTAAAGTGGTGGGACACAGGACAGGTGGCTTTTGATTTCAGCAAGTGACCAGCTCCTCCAGCTGTTGGTGCTGACTAGGAAGACTCCAGCTCCAGGCTGTGGTGCACTGTGAGGTCACTGGAGCGCACACCATGTCCACAGCCACCACACGTGTGCACTGCTGTGTGCTCATACACATGCCATGCACACGTTCACATGCACACATATGAACACACGCACACACATGTATGTGCACACACAGCCCTGAGCAAGCAGTGTAGGTCACTGGAAAAATGACCCAGACATGGAGAGACTGCTGGGCCACCAGGGCCTCCCTCTCCAGCTAACTCCTCTGGGCCAGCGACAGAGCATAGCATGCGTGTCCACGGTTCTGGAGAGAGGACAGGGCTCCAAGCCACAGCCTTGCTCATGGTGGTCACGTGAGGCCCTCGTGCTCGTCAAAGGCAAAGCGGGGCCCACTCCTCCATCCCCACCCCCTGACTTCTCTGCAGTCCAACTGCAAAAATCAACCTTTTTGATGGGGACACTTCTGGTAGATTCCTGTAAAACCCGACCATTTCCTACAGGCTTCAAGCATAAACACAAAACGTGGCAGCAGGTAAACGCTCAAAGCCCCAAGCCTCTCCCTCGGTCCCTCTGTGACAAGCGCCTGGGCCTTGCCTAGGCGGCCCATCGCGTTTGGAAGAGCCCCTCCTTCCAGCGCACTGGAATTCCTGCCCCAGAGCCCATCAGTCCCACAGCGCTGGGGACAGGTAGGCACGGCCTGCTTCCACTGCTGGCCACAGGGGTCAGTCACAAAGATGGTGCCTGCTGTGCTTCTCAGCAGAACTTCCCAAGTGTCTGCACAGCCCACAGGGCAGATGTCATTGAGCTGGGGGAGGCCGACGCGCAGGAGTTGTCCCTTGACACCAGGTGTCCCACAAAGGCAAGCTGACCAGCACCATCCAGCGCCAAAGAAATGATCACCACAAACCACTGAAAGCAAAATATCCCACGCTGACTCTCCCAGGCCACCCCTGAGGAAGAGGTCACTCCAGACTCACGGGTCCCTCACCTGTCCCCTCCACTCCGGGAGGGAAGCTCCCCAGAAACTCTAGGGCAGTCCTGGAACCCATGGCCTCGGCAGTGGCTGACTTGCTCGGGTCTCAGGTCACCCACAGTCTCACAGTCACTGCATTCTGGACATTAACTTGTGCTCCATGCCCATTCTTGGTGGTGAGAACACCCCAACCTGTGGCACTGCCTGCCGTACTGTGAAGGCAGGAGAGGATGTGCCCCTGTGGCTCAAACGCGCTCACTCCCTGCAGATCTACTTTGTGCTCGTTCACACCAGCAGGTAACTGGAGATCAGGAGGCCTGACCTCAGGTCCTGGGTTGGTCTGAGAGTGACCAGTTCTTTCCGTGACTACCCCTCCCCTTTCCCGTCCGCCTGGAGGGATGGTCATGGTTAAGAGAGAGTGCCTAGAAAAGGCATTGCCACTGAGTTGGCACCTCCTCTGTACTACCTGGAGGACAACTGTAACAAGTTTACACTCCGGAAGAGGGGACAAGGCCTACGTGTGAGGAGATCCCGAGAGCTAGTGTTAAAAACTAGAAGAAAACACGTGTTCACCGTACCTGACCACTGGGAGGGGCAGGACACCGTTAACACAAAACCAGGGAAGAAACTGTACATACGTGTGCACACGCACTCTCACGCATGCATACCACACAACACACGCAAAATGTATGAAACACACGTAAATGTTAATATTCCATGTTATGACCAAAGTCTGAGCAGCAAATTTAAAATACATATGAAGGAAAATTAGATAATACGTACTGTCAGGATCCTCCTCCTCAGGAGCACTGCAGTCTGTAAGAAAAATACGAAAACTCCCCCAAAGGAAATATAAGCAAAGAAAACAACTTCACCAAAAAGCAAAATCTAGGGGGAAAAAATGCTCCTCATAATCAAAAACATGCAAACTAACCCCACACCATCTTTCCCCAACACGTCTGCCGGGCTTCTGGTCTTGCCTTAATAACGAGGCTTGGTGTGAGGTGTTTTTAAAACGTTAGCATGGGCCTGGCCACCAGGTCCATTTCCAGGGCACTTCCCTAAGGAAATGGCCTGCAGCACAGGCACAGGGGATGTCCCCACACCCCACCCTCCTCAGCACCATCCCGGACAGCGAGAGGGGTGCAGCAGGGCACGTCCATCACCCACACCATGGGGGCTTTCATTCATGCGGTTATTAAATGTTTGCTGAGAACATTTTAAAATGTGGCAAAATGCCGAAAGCCTGAGACCAAGTGAAAAGGCAAGACCGAAGCTGCACCTGTGGCGCAATATCAGCCCTGCGGGGAGCTGCGGCCTGGGGTGTTCGTGGGAGCAGAAAAGGCAAGAAGGAACCGGGTCAGAATGGCAGCACCATCTCCGGGCGATAGTGTGCACTCCCGTGGGTCCATCCTCTCTACCTCCAGGCTGTCTGCAATCCGGAAACAATTCCGTGCTATTTTTATAGACTGATGGGGTGGGATGGGCCTCACGCTCTCGCCTCTGATTCCTGCAGGGAGCCAGGGGATGCCTGGAATGCCAGGGCTGAAGGGTCAGCTGGGCTTCCCAGGCCCTTCGGGCCAGCCAGGACGGCCTGGGCCTCCAGGACGACATGGATTCCCGGGAGCTCCCGGCCCAGAGGGGCCTTTGGGACGGCCAGGTGCTCCAGGCCTCGGAGGTAAGGCTCCAATGGCCCCAGAAGGGTGAGTCCTCACCATAATGCCAACTAAACTATCACTGCCGTCCCCTGAGGAGTCCTCAGACTGTGTTCCAACGAACCCCCACGCACAGGAGGGTCTAAAAGTAGGGCATGTATTTCACCAAAGAGAATTCAGGCAGCCAGAGAAACCAGCTCACTCATTGTACCTGTTGCGAATGTCAGGGATTTGGGGAAGTCTTCAATAGGAAAAGGAAAAAAGAAATTCAAAACCACTGCTGAGGAGAAACTGCAGAAGGCAAGGAGGTGAGAGGCAGAGACCTACGTGGGGCCCCGCAGGGCCATGGCCGGGCTGCAGGACCCGGAGCGTTGGCTCCTGGGAGAGCATGTGGTCCATTTCAGGACCAGTAAATGTCTCCTATTTTGTTGCTCATGCTGAGCTCCTGGGCTCGAGGGGTCCTCCTGCCACAGCGCTGGGACCATAGGCATGCACCCCCACACCATGCCTGGCTTCCTGATTGTTTCGCCCAGTAAGAACACTTTCTATTTATAAAAGTCCTTCAGACTGTCACCGTCATTTTGCCAAAGGACAACCTGACACCAGCAAGTGGGAGAGACCACGCGGTACAAGAGCGGTCTTGTTGACAAGAACACATTAAGCTTTTTACAAACTCCCATCTTGCTTGTGATTGTCCGGTTTGCCTTAGTCAGGTGACAGCTCTGTGGAGGACCTTCACGGTTTGCATGGGGGTCAAGCTGGGCACACACAGACCATGTGTAAACTAGGTGCTCCTCGCACATGGCTGCACCTGCGTCCACAACAGGCTGGCCTGGGCTGAGCCAGCACCTGGTGCCGTACTGGCCCCGGGTTACAGGGTACGTGCTGGGCAGGAGGTCAGGCTCGCACGTCTGCGTTCGCAAGGCCTCACCAGTTCTCCGCTCCCACACGTGTCCCTGAAGATCCACGAGCAGCACATAGAAATCCCACTCTGGAGGCGCCTGCCCTGTCCCCCCCGCACTCCACTACGCTGTGGAGAATTGCTCACACACTGGGCTCGCGTTGGGCCAGGGCGAGTGGCAGAGTCCAGCCCACCAGCCCCGTGTTTCAGAGGAGGCAGGCGCGGGCAGGCCTGGCAGGGGCACTTTCTAGGGAAGCGGACAGCCCAAGCAGAGGCAGGGCCCAAGGAAGGGCCCAGGGTGCAGGGTTGAAGCTGGGGAGGGGGCGGAGGTCTGGACAGGGAAGCAGAGGGAGCCAGGCGGGTCTTCTCAGAGAAGTGAGCAAGGGGCTCAGGAAGCAGCAGGAGGTGGGCTGGGTGTAGACCAAGGCCGGTGGCTGGCTGGGAGCTGCTGAAGTCGCCACAGTGAAGGTAGCCAGGTGGAGCAGGGAGATAGCAAGGGCAGAAGCGGTCAGGCGGCACCTGTCCCTGGAACTCGGGATGTGCAGCCTCCTGACTGAGCTCAGCAGCCATATCCTCGATGAGCTGGCAGTGCCCCTCACATCTTACCACCCTGCAGCTACACCTCTGAGGCTTCAGAGGAGGGCCACAGTGGGCACTTCCCGTGGCAGTCCAGCCCTAGGGGGATTTCCACAGGCTCCGTCCACTCTGAAAAACCAGTTTTCTACTTTCCTACCAAGAAGTTTTTCTTATCAAGAAATGTTTATAGTTGATGCTTTAAAAGTATCAGAAGCTTTTGCTACAACCCTTTTAATTTTGCTTTTTCTCTTTTTGACAGGTCTTCCTGGAGATAGGGGGGACCCTGGTGACACAGGCGTCCCTGGCCCTGTGGGCATGAAAGGTCTGTCTGGGGACAGAGGAGATGCTGGCTTCTCAGGCGAGCGAGGTCACCCAGGAAGCCCTGGATTTAAAGGAATGGCTGGAATGCCTGGTATTCCTGGGCAAAAAGGTAAATTGCACCATGGCCAGGGGGCCACCTTTCCAGGAGTATGAGGCCGTTTGCACTCTGAGCTGAGGCAGCTGTCCCAGGCACCTGCCTCACCCTGCAGGAGGCTGGCCTCACGCACCTGCAGGTCTGAGACCACAGGACCCTGAAAAACCAGCCTGGTGTCACTTAGGTGGGGGTGGGACCATTTTGAGGGTGCCTCAATTAACTTCCAAGTAAGGAAGCAGGTTCTCAACAGAGGACAGCCCAGAGGCCCACAGAGGACCACGGGAACTGGGCTCAGCCTGGAGGCCATGTGGTGCTTTTATTCATCTGGCTCCCTGGGAGCACTGGCTGTGCAGGCACCCAGGCCAAGCACAGCAGAGCCTGCATATTGAAAGTTGCTTCCCATGGTGCTTTGCAGATCTCCATGCCAGGAGCAGTGCTGAGGCCATGTTTGTGTCCAGAGCCCTTTCTCGCTCTGTGTGAGGCCCTGGCCCTGTGCTGTGCCCATGCTGTCCTCAGGCCTCCCCCCTGACCTCCACAGAGCTGCCTTTCTATTTTCTCCAATGTCCTTCTGCAGACGGGTGGACCCGTGGCCCTCTGTCTGTACCTTGCCCAGCAGATGAGGGTTCTTAGAAAACCATGTCCCCAGAGATCCCCATTGGGGGTTGAGGGCCTTAGCATCTTCCCAGGGGAATTGCACCTCTGCAGCTAGGGACAGTGAGTGACATGAGCCGCCGCTTGGTCCTCCTTTCTCCCATCACATCTCCTTTTCCTCCACAGGGGAGAGAGGTTCTCCTGGGATGGATGGCTTCCAAGGCATGCTGGGGCTCAAAGGAAGACCCGGGCTCCCGGGAATCAAAGGAGAAGCAGGGTTTTTTGGAGTGCCTGGTCTGAAGGGCCTGGCTGGAGAGCCAGGTGTTAAAGGTATGTCCCCCCTGGACCCACCCCAACAGGCGCAGGCTGCCTTCAGGGCAGTGTCCCTGCTCAGAAGGAACCTCAGACCCGGGCATCCAGACACCTGGTGCAAGGCTGCGTCCCACCTCAGCAAACTGAGGGCATCAGGGAACAAACGTAACCGAAGTACAATGTCAAAAACACAAATAACAGCATTAAGAGCATGAAATGGCATGGAAGCATGCGGCACCATGACCACACTGTGGGGAGCCCCAGGAGGCAGAGCCAGGCACCTTCCAGGAGGCGGGAGTACACAGCATGCGACTTTCCCAAGAACGAACAGAACTCTGTGCCTAGAGCTTGCGACCCCCAGAGCCACGTGGACAGGCAGCACAGGACCCCAACCTGAGGCTCCTTGTCCGTGGGGCTCATTGAGAAAAACACATTCTCAACATTTCTGTTCTGAAAACCGCAGTGGTCTCTACGATCTTAATTACTAACAGCCAGTGCTGGCGAGGCTGTGGAGCCTCAGATGCTCCTGGTGGGAGTGAGAGGTGGCAGCCAGTGGGGCCGACAGTGGGCCGTGCAGTAAACACAGTTGCCCAGAAGTTCTCCAGGTGCAGGTAACTGAAAGCACAGGGCCCGGCACAACTGCGCGGTGTCCACAGCTGCGTTCGTGACAGCCAGCACGGAAGCCGCCCAGGACCCGCCCACTGGTGAATGTCAGCAGTAAAGCACCATCAGGAGCCGCCACGGGGTTCCATCCTCATGAAGTCCCAGGAGAGGCCACCTGAGAGAGGAAGGGCCCGCTGGTGATGGCCTGCGGCTGGGAGGATCGAGCAGAACTGGGGACTGGCTGCTAATGGCTACGGGGCTTCATTTTCTGTGAAGAAAACATTCCAGAGTTAGATGGTGGCGATGGCTGCACAACCCCATGAATTCGCTAAAAGCACCACGTTATTCTCCTTAAAGGAGGGCGCTGTTGGCTATGTAAATTATTCATCCCCGGAATCCAATTAGAACTGTGATCCCGCAGGCTCTGCGCCACTCCCCAGCTTTCTGGTGCTCCTGTGGCCTCCGGATGGAAGCTCTCTTGGCCTGAGTGTCCCCGACTGGACCACCAGCGCCCTGAGGGCAGGACTGCACTTGTGTTTGATGCCCTCAACATCTGGCTATTTACACTCCATAAATGTTAGAAGAAGGCGGCGACTCCTTTCATTTGGTCAGATTTCACTTACAAGAGGAGCAGAGCTGGATCACCCCCACCTGGCCCTGCAGCACCACGTCTGGCCACCCAGCCCTCCTCTCATCTGCCCTCAGGGGCTCCCACAGAGCTCCCCAGTCACATCCCACACAGGAATCACTGTCGCTTCCCCAGCTTTGGTGGCCCTGGGTCCTGAGGCTCTGCCAGGCACAGACCAGCTTGGTGCTTACAGGAGACCTGAGCAGCCTCCTTCCTTGCATGAGCCTCCCACCTGGAGTCAAGGTTGATCACTGTGCTCTCAGGAACCCTCCCTCTATGTGCTCCTGCTCAGCCCTGTGGCTACTGGGCGCTGCTGGAGGGAGCACATTCTACATCCGTGGTGGGGCTCTGCTCAGCAATAGCCCACAGGACCAAGGAGCTGGGTCCCCATGCCCTCTCCTCAGGTGGAGGGAGGGAAGGAGGGGAGAGGCATTTTCCACCCCCTCAGTCTCTCTCGGAGCTCCCTGGTTTGGGGACATGTGGTGAGGTCCCCTCAGGACTGGGGCTCTGGAGGCAGATGGCAGAGGCTTCGGGGCCTTTACTTGTGTCGCCCGTGGTTCAGGAGTCACAGGAATTGATGGTGTTCTGTTCCTTTCCAGGCAGCCGTGGAGACCCTGGTCCTCCAGGACCACCACCCATCATCCTGCCAGGGATGAAGGACATCAAAGGAGAAAAAGGCGACGAAGGCCCCATGGGCCTGAAGGGGTACCTGGGTTTGAAAGGTGAGGGGCTGCGATCCCCGCCTCACCCCCAGCACGGCCCCTGGGCTCTGCAGCCTGACCTGGAGGGCGGGTGCTGCCTCCTCACCAAGGCGCTGCACACTGGGCTCTCCCTGCAGGAATCCAAGGGATGCCAGGGATACCTGGGCTGGCAGGAATCCCAGGGTTGCCTGGGAGGCCCGGCCACATCAAAGGAGCCAAAGGAGACATTGGAGTCCCTGGAGTGCCAGGTCTGCCAGGGTTCCCAGGAGTGACTGGCCCCCCTGGAATTACAGGATTCCCAGGGTTCACAGGAAGCCGGGTGAGTGATGTTGCGGCTCAGCAGCCCCCGGGCGCCTCTCCCCACCTCACTGGGAAAGGGCACAGGTTGAGTCCTGGGCCACGGAGCAGCGAGGGGAGGCTGTGCACGGGCAAGGCCCACGTGGCCAGTGTCCTCCACGGCTGCGGCTGCTTTCGTGGGCTCCTGGTGCCCATTGTTCATGGGGGGCCCTTGAAAGAACAAAGTGTGGACTTCCAGAGATCACACATGTGACATCAGGCCTGAAAGCCCATTACGGGGCCACAGCGGGAGGGCACAGCCAGAGTCACATCTGCCGGCCATTTTCTCCTCCACACACCGGGAGCTTGGGGCACTTGCTGTGGCCACTCGGTTGCCAAGGTTACAGCGGGCGCCCTGAGCTGGGCGGGCTCTGGCTTCCACGTGCTCACTCCTCGGCCACAGGGTGCCCCACCACAGACACCCCGATGGTGTTCCCGGCAGCTTTGCTCCCAACAGCCCCAAACCAGGGAACAGCTCGAATGACCATCAGCAGGACAGACAGCCAGTAACGGCACACAGACAGCAGCGCCCACGGCCTAGCACAGGCCTTCCCAACCAGGCACAGGGGCACTGTCAACTTCATGTTGAACAAAACACCGGAAACAAGAAAGCACAGATCATACATCCTCAAACCAATGAGACACCGGGGTACAGGTCAGGGAGAGGACGTCTGCAGAGTACAGGAGAGCCCAGCTCCACCTGTGGCTCCTGCGTCGCGAGCACCGAGCTGTGTGTTCAGGGCTAACGTGCTTTCTATAAGTCGTGCCTCAATAAGGACAACCTCAGAAAGAAACAGGTCACTGTCCCAGCATGGACACAGCCTCTGGCCTTGCTCCTCCTCCCGCCAGTAGAGGCCTGTCACTGCTTTGGAGACTCCAGCCAGGGCTTGCGAGGCTGGGCCGTGGTGACCATACTGCGGTTGAAGGCCCCGTGCAGGTGCTGACCTGGGACTGGTGGCTCCAAGGCAGAGCCCCCACTCCTCTCAGGAGGAGGCCACTTGGGAGAGGAAAAGTGTGGCTTCCAGGAGGCCATAGAGTTACCCAGGCCTCCTCACGGTCTCATTGGCAGCACCAGCGTCCTCTGGGAGCAGGCCCCTCTCCCTGCAGATGGCAGTACACAGCCACGTGTCCGTTTCATGACCTAGAGTACCTTCTGCCACCGGCAGCCCAGGCACACAGCCCTGTCTGCACCCGCTAGCAGAGCAGCCTGCCTCAGTCTCCTCCTCTGTCTGACTGAAACAGGAGTGCCTACCTGACGGGGCTGGGGGAGGCTGAACAGCCTCGAGATGGGATTCCACACGCAGGCCCGTGGCGAGACTGGCAGGCAGGCCGTGGTCAGCCTCACCGCGGGGCTGGTGTTCCGGGTCACGACTGACACCTGCATAGCAATGCCAGTCACTTCAACAAAGTTGCCAAGCTGCTGCTTTTTGTCTCTTTGCCATTTGCTAAGAACAGGAAAACAAAGCACTTACCAACTGTGCTGAGAAACTTTTTGACATTTTTACAAAACAGCAATGAGATCACAAAACTTGAGTGTTGCTTTGAACATACAGAATAGCTAACCCCTCGACCCTCCAGAACCACAGCCTTCTAAGCCGGTTCCTTGCTTAACTTTATCCAGGGTGACAAGGGTGCTCCCGGGAGAGCCGGCCTGTATGGAGAGATTGGCCCTACTGGGGACTTCGGTGAGTGTTGCTTGTGTGGTGACGATGTGGCATCCAGCCAAGTGCTGTGGGGCAGGCCTGCAATCCTGGTGACTCCAGAGGCTGATGCAGGAGGATCACAGTTCAAACCCAGCCTGGGCAACTTAGGGAGACCTTGTCTCAAAAATAAAAGGGTTGGGATGTAGCTCAGGGGTGGAGCAGCCTTGGGTTCAATTCCCAGAGCAAAAAGAAAGAAAAGGGATATCCACAGTTCAGAGCTCCTGAGTGCGCAGGGTGGTCACAGACCCACAGATGCTGCTGATAATTAGAGGCAGATTATCTTGTTAAGGACACAGCACAACAGAAAACGTACAGCTAACCTCCCCAGCAGGAAGACCTGCTCCTAACCATCTTTTCTGCCTGTCACAGGTGATATTGGGGACACTATAGATTTACCAGGAAGTCCAGGCCTGAAGGGAGAACGGGGTATCACCGGAACTCCAGGTACACAAGTTATTTTCCATTTCTTCACATCCACCAACAGACCTGAGGCTGGTTTCTGAGGCTGGTTTTCCCAGAGCATCAGCGTTTGCTGAGAGCCATAAAGAATTTATCAAAAATGGTTGAGATCTTCCATCCCAGTGTGCAGAAAAGACTACATTTTTTGGTTTAATTAAGTCTGAAGACAAGCTCAGGAACTCTCTCTCCATCTTTATCTGAAAGTGAAAATAACCAGAACTGTTTCTAGAGTGAGGACGGGGCACCGCCTGGGCTCTCCACGGATAGAGCAGCAAGTCTCACTAGACTTCTCAGTGAGGACAGCAGAAGTGGTTTGTGGGAGAGGGTTCACTAGGAAGATGGCAACTCAGAGCAGATTTTTTTTTTTGGCACTGGGGATTGAACTCAGGGGCACTCGACCACTGAGCCACATCCTCAGCCCTATTTTGTGTTTTGTGTAGAGACAGGGTCTCACTGCGCCCGGCTTCAGAGCAGATTCTTAAAACACTAAAATAATAATAGAGCTGAGTGCGGTGGCGCAAGCCTGTAATCCCAGCACTTAGGGAGGCTGAGACAGGAGAATCATGAGTTCAAAGCCAGCCTCAGCAAGGGCGAGGCGCTAAGCAACTCAGTGAGATCCTGTCTCTAAATAAAACACAAAATGGGACTGGGGATGTGGCTTAGTGGTCGAGTGCCCCTGAATTCAATCCCCGGTACCAAAAATAAATAAATAAATAAAAATAAAATGCAATAATAATAGAAAATAAGCAGAATTCTTACGTGGCTCTTTTCCATGACCACACAAGCATCACAATGCTCTAATAGCCTCATAGACTAAAGAAGGCACAGAGCAAGGGAGACTGGAATTGAGGTTGTCTGAAGTTTTCTAAGATCGCACATTACCTGGAACAGGATGTACAGCACTAACCATCACCACGTGGGAGAGCGCGTTTCCCAGCCTCCCAGTGAGCCCTTCAGAAGCACCCGAGCTGCTGCCTTACAAAGCAGGTGCAGACCTCCCAGCCCTACTCTTCACCCTGGGGCAGCTCCACCTGCGGATGGAGCACGTTACCCAGGCCGTCAGAACCACCTAAGGGCTCTGTGTTGGTTACCTCCTGCTGCTCAGCAGAGTACTCCAGATGCAGTAGCTTCGGACATCAGTAATCATCTCTGCCAGTTCTGCAGGTCAGGAAGTGGCAGGCAGGGTGGTTCTGACTTGGAGTCTCGTGTGAGCTGCCTGTCATGATGTCAACCAGGGCCACAACCATGGGAAGATCGCTCTCCAAGGTGTTCTCACAAGCTGTTGGCAGAGGCTGGTGCTAGAGGCTGGCTCTGGGCTGCCTGAGTGCCCACAGCACGCAGCCGACTTCCTCCCAGTCTAATGATCCCTGAGAGGACCAAATGAAGGCAACAAGGAACTCCATGCAAGGCTTGAAGTCATCCTTTCCCTGGTAGCCCAGCAGGGACAGTTTGACCCTAGTCCATGTCAGGCAGCAGAGGGTCCACTGGCTGCAACCGTGGAGGATGCCTGCCTTGTTCTCAGAGGGAGGAATTAGGAAAAAGCTGAGGCAGGAACAGGTCCATCTATCTCTCTCCACGCCCAAACAGGAGACTCAGTGCAAGGCAGGAGTGGGGTTCACTGAGCCCGGCAAGCGCTGAGCCCCGTGAGCACTGAGCCCTGTATTCTGGCAACAGATGAGGTTTGTTGCAAACAGCAAATCTTCTTTCCAGGTCTGAAAGGGTTTTTTGGAGAGAAAGGAGCAGCGGGTGAAATTGGCTTCCCCGGGATAACAGGCATAACTGGAACCCAAGGCCCTCCTGGACCCAAAGGACAGACAGGTAAAGTCTTCCATAGTCACAGAGGCAGGTAGGCAGCCTCCAAGACCCAGGACAAAGCAGCCACCTTGCCGTTCCCTTCTTAGTCACAATTTCACTCATCTGCAAGGAACTTGCCCTTGCATGCCGCCCACGTATCCAGCTCTGCCTGGAGACCTGGGACCCAGGGAGAAACCACCCTCAGGCTATGGGCCCTCCAGGGCAGGCAGCCACCCAGGATGAATGAGAAGTGTTTCTGAGCGAGCTGTCCCCTGTGTGCAAACAGCCCCGATCTGCTTTAAAGGATCCTTTTCATGCATGTGAAGGTGCAGCTGTGCACCTGAGGGTCCTGTTAGTGAGGGACAGCAAGTGGGAGCTGGCATCACGCCCTGCGGAGGCTGCTGCCTTCGTTTTGTGCTCACCCAGCCTTGTGCGCTCTGCGGGGCTCAGCTCTCAGGCACTGCTTCCTGGATCCTCCATGGACCTCTGTCCACATGACAGGATGAGAACAAATAATGCCCTCTATTTTCTCTTTGGCAAGGCTGAGCTCATCCTGTTGAACTTAGGGTCAGGGTCTGAGACCACATCATTCCCAGTGTGAGGACATTTCCTAGTCCCTCGTGCAGCTTGGAGCTGCAGCCCCTGCGGGTCCTGAGCCCCTCCCTGGGAGCCCTCGCCCCTCTAGGCAGGACTGCACAGGTCTCCAGAGTTCCTACATGCTCAGACTTAACAATTGTTTCCCCTCAGGCTTCCCAGGGCTAACAGGGCTGCAGGGGCCACAGGGAGATCCAGGACGGATTGGAGTCCCCGGCGATAAAGGCGATTCTGGCTGGCCTGGCAGGCCAGGCTTACCAGGTGAGCAGTTCCTTCCTTGACAGAAGTGCACAGTGCCCACAAGCACTCAGCAAGTTTCCAGGCCATGAGGAGTGACATCAGCCAGGTCAGCCTCTGCAGGCCATTGTCTCTAAGACTCATGTGAGCACAGAAGGTGTGTAAGAGAGACATGCTGTGAAGAGGGGCTTCCCTTCCCAGAGAGATGGATGGAAGCCTCCAGGGAGGCCTTAGACCCATCCCCACTCCCGCCACAGCTGCGCACAGGCAGCCAGAGGCTCTAGAGGGCCCCGTGTTCTGCCACAGGCGTCCTCATTTCCCACGGGTGTCAGGTGAGGTTGGAGGTTACAAGGCCCTGGCAGAGCTGTCCTGGCTCTGTGCTTACTGGGGATCACAAATGACCCACCCCATCCCAAGATGTACCTACCGCTGGCCGCAGGAACCTGCACAGCATGCAGGTGTGGCTGCCTGTGAGCCACGTCCTCCTCCAGAAGTGTGTACCCTGCACCAGGCAGAGGGGTAGAGCCAGGCATGTTCTCAGCATGGGTCTCACAGACCTCGTGCACACTGGAGATGAGACATCAGGAAGGGAAAGGACACCTCGCTTCCCCCTCTCAGCTCTGAGGACTCCTGAAACAGTCTGTGGGGACTGTACTTGTGGGCATCCTGGGTAGCATGAGTGGCACGTGCACATGTCAGGTGAAGGCCACCTGTGGCTGACGACACCCTGCTTGTCAGGGATGGGCAGCCTAGGTGGGGACAGCCTTGAAGCAGATGAAGGTGCTGGAGTTGTCAAGGGCTCCTGCCAGCCAGAGGCCACCTGGCAGCCCCCTGTGCATGAATAACACTGTGCCAACTCCTCACAGGTTTCCCAGGGATCCGAGGGATCAGTGGATTGCACGGCCTGCCGGGCACCAAAGGCTTCCCGGGGTCCCCAGGTATGTGGCACCGTACCCAGCACACCCCACAGCATCAGAGGGACTTGGGGACACACATGCTGCCCATTTATTGACTTCAATTTAGAAAACTTATCTCAGTTCAGTGAGGAAAATGTTTTGAAAAATAAGGAAAAAAATCACCTATAATTGCACAGCTGCTATGAAGAGTCAAGGAAGCTGTCTGGCTGTTTCGTGTGATCAGTCTACAGGTGACTGTGCACGTGTGTGTCAGACACAGGACCACACACTCTGCTCCATCTAGCCATCTCAATTCCAAGGGGCAAATGAAGGGAATCATGGCAAGTGGTGCTGCTGTTTCCTACCACTGATCACTCTGAGCACCAACATGTGGACAGGGAAGATTTTAAGTAGTGTTTAATTTTCATCAAGAGCAGCCTCCAGCCAGGAGGCTGGGGATGGGACCCAGCTCCTCCACTGACGGTGGCCATGAATTCAGACCCAGAGTGCCTCAGTCTTCCTATCTATATAGGGTGCGGGACTCCACTGTCCCCTGGCATATCACTTCCAGATCTTAGATTCTGTAACACCAGAGCAAAGTGAAATCATTGTGGCTGCCTCTGTTTCCTAACTTGTGTTGCACTGACTGTCCTGCTGAGGAAAATCACCTTTGCACTGTTGGACAATGTGGCCATCGGCTGCTGTTTTAATTCTACCACAGGTGCTGACATCCATGGAGAACCAGGATTCCCAGGACCTACTGGGGACAGGGGTGATCCTGGAGAGGCCAACACCCTTCCAGGCCCCACGGGAGTCCCAGGACGGAAAGGGGAGCAGGGAGCTCCAGGTGAGGCCACACATTCCAAGCACACATTGCCATCTCCATGAGCAGAGCCCACTAGGCAGGACGGGGCAGCAGCTAGCAGAGATGGGACCCTGCAGAGAACAGACAGGCTGGCCCTCGGAGGACTTCCTCTACAGCACCCGGAGGCTAGTCATCTCTTGCGCTGTCCCCTGGCTGACCGTGTGGGACGCTTCATGTGGGTACACGTCGAGCCCTCCTCTGTGGTGAAGGCCGAGCTCCTGGCCTAGTGACCACCTCTCTACCCTCTGTGCACCCAACGCTGGGGACAGCCGAAGGAAGCCTGGCAACGTTAATGCGACTCACAGGCCATGTGCTGCCCACTTCACCTCCTCCCCACTGCTACCTAGCCACCAGGGGGAGCAGTGTCACAGCCAGACTGCTGCGCCCGGGCTGGCCTTCCTGAACGTGGTCCTGCAGGCCCCAGAGCAATGCAGTGAGGACGGGGTCCCACACGGGCTCCTGAGGACGTGGAGGGCTGGAGGGACAGGGGATCGGCCCTCCTGACTGTGGGTCCCACAGCCCCTCCTCCTCGAGATGTTCCTGGGCATGAGGACAACTGGGTCACTGCCTCACCCTGCAGCTCTGGTCCTCCAGAGATGAGAGAAGAGGAGGGAAATAGTAGGCATGTTGGCTGCTGCTACCAAAAGTCCCTTCTGTTTTCCTCTTAAGGGGAACGAGGCCCAGCCGGGAGTCTAGGACTACAGGGGTTCCCTGGCATCACTCCACCTTCCAACATCTCTGGGTCACCTGGTGACCAAGGCGCACCAGGCATATTTGGCCTGGAAGGTAAGTAGGCCTCACGTTGTGGGTGGAAGTGCCTGGGGCAGGTGCTGGCGCTGGCTCACTCATGGGGTGGAGCAGACCTTCTGACATGGCCAAAGGAGCAGCCACCATCCAGGCCCATCACCTGCATGACACAGTCCCCAGGGAACCAAATGATAGCACATGTCCATTACTTGCTGCAGGGTCACATATTCACTCTGCAGTGGACTCAGAAATGTGAGATGGGCGCAGCCTCCAGTGATGGGAGGCTAAGGCAGGAGGATGGCGAGTTCAAGGCTAGCCTTAGCCACTTAGACCCTCTCTCAAGAAGGGCTGGGGATGTGGCTCAGTGGTAAAGCACCCCTGGGCTCAATCCCTAACACTGAAAAAAATAAAATGATCATTTATGCTGTATCTATTTTACGACTGTAGACAAATAGCCCTGACGGGCAGCCGTGGGGCCTCCTGAGGTCCTGCTTACAGCTCCTCTCTTGTGACTGACACCCACAGGTTACCGAGGCCCACCAGGGCCACCTGGGCCTGCGGCTCTTCCTGGGAGCAAAGGAGACGATGGCAGTCCAGGACCTTCAGGGCTCCCTGGGAGCAAAGGATGGGTTGGGGATCCGGGGCCGCAGGGCCGGCCTGGTGTGTTTGGTCTCCCAGGAGAAAAAGGTAACGGTGCCCTGGCAGAAGGGCCAGGGCTATGGGCAGAGAGTGGAGCTCCTTCCCTGGGGACGTGTGCTCTGACATCTCGTTTCCGTTGCAGGCCCCAGGGGAGAGCCAGGATTCATGGGCAACACTGGAGCCACTGGGGCTGTGGGCGACCGAGGCCCCAAAGGGCCCAAAGGAGACCAGGGATTCCCTGGTAAGTGGCACTTGCAGAGCATGGCAGCTCAGGCCAAGTGTGCCACAGGGACGTCCAGGAACCTGACCTTCCTCCAGGCTGGGGACCTCCTGAGGCAGATACCAGAACCCTCCTGGCTCGCAGCCCACTCTCTCTGGAGAGCAGAGAGAGCCAGCATGACTGCACTGCTTCTGGGGACCCAGTGGAAGATGCTCTCAGTGTCCAGGTGGCGGGCTCGGGGTGGCCTCTCAGATGAGGGATCTCTAGCTCATATCTGGAATGCAAGGTTGTTCTAGGGGGTTCCAGGACAGGTTCTGGGCAGAGAAGTAATGTGGTTCTCAGTGTTTACTGGGCCTTTCTTTCCCTTACAGGTGCCCCTGGTTCTGTGGGATCCGCAGGGATTGCAGGAGTCCCTCTGACGATTGCTGTCCAGCCTGGGACAATGGGCCCTCAGGGAAGGAGAGGTCCTCCTGGGGCACAAGGGGAGATGGGGCCCCAAGGCCCTCCTGGAGAGCCAGGTAGGGTGCTGGGCTGGGTCCTGCAGGTACCAGGGAAAAGGTCTTTCCTCTTTGCCTTGCCCTCTTTGGATGAACACCAGCCATGCTGAGTGGTCCGTTTCTGGTCACACTCGCTCGGTATCTTGCAGGTTTCCGAGGAGCTCCAGGGAAGGCAGGGCCCCAGGGAAGAGGCGGCGTGTCTGCTGTCCCAGGGTTCCGAGGAGACCAGGGGCCTATTGGGCACCAGGGACCAGTTGGCCAAGAAGGTACGTGATGAGCAGCTGAGAGAGAAGGGAGCAGTGAGCTTCCCTTAGGCCCCGCCAGAGGTGATAGTGAGGTCAGCAGGAAAGGACAAGTGGTGCCCAGCAGAACAGAAAGCCACCACACCTTTTGTGCTAGCCCTGGTGTTCCTATAGCTGTGCCCCTGTGTCTGCTCCTGGCACCTGTGCCTGGTGGGACAGGCCACTTCCTTTCTGTGGGATATCTGATCACCAAGTGACCATAGGCTTAAGAGTCAGGTTCACCATGATCTTGAAGGCCAGAGATAAAGAGCCAGAAGACACCTGCTAAGGTAGCAGGAACCATGTAAAGCCCTGTGTTCTTTAAATGATTTATACATGTGAAGGACAGAACAGGCCAGAAAAAAACAGCAGGATTTGCCTAATTAATCTAAGGCCAGTTTGAGCCAACGGCATGAACAGCTGTGTAGCAGGTTAAATAGTCTGCGCCATCGGCATCCAGATCAAAGGGAACAGCAATCAGCCCACCGCCTCCCTGGGCCTGGCCCGCAGACCACGCATGCAGAGATGCACATCCCAAAGCAAACATGGACGAGCAGAGCACTGCCCAGACAGGAGACCAGGCTCAGAGTACAGGGGGAATGTCCTTGGAGGGGATTTCAACTGTTCAACGGGTGATCATTCTGGGGACAGACTGGGTGCTCTGTTGTGCTCTCGGCAGTCGCAGGACCCTGGGTGGAAGGTGCGGGGAGGCAGGTTTGGGCTCTGCATGGGAGAACGTTCTAACCCTGGGAATGGCCCGGCATGTGGGGGCCGCCTCTCCCAGAAACACAGGCCTCAGCTGGGGCGGGGCACATCTACTCGCTGGGGGCGGGAGGGTGAACTGAGATGCTTCTCCAGGCACTTCCAACTCCAAGGAGCCCCTGTTCTTCTTGCTCAGAGTTCAGTACTCCCTGAGGGGAAAAGTCCTGTGGCAACTGATTTTTTAAGTCCTTTCTGTCTGTGTTCAGTACCATCATTATTATCATTTCACGCTTAATGAGCATGAAATCTAGGTCAGATCTTTCCCCCGAGGCTCATGGTCTAAACACACTGAGACACTGAGACCTACGCTCCGGGGAGAAGGAAGACCAGCTGACCTAGAGGTTCCATGAACTGTCCCCTGCACTGGGCCCCCAAGGATCCCCAGGGCAGTGAACAGTGGCTGCTTTCTCTTGGGCCCTAGGGGAGCCAGGTCGTCCCGGGATCCCAGGCCTGCCCGGCATGCCAGGCCGCAGCGTCAGCATTGGCTACCTCCTGGTGAAGCACAGCCAGACACACCAGGAGCCCATGTGCCCCGTGGGCATGAACAAGCTCTGGAGTGGGTACAGCCTGCTGTACTTTGAAGGCCAGGAGAAAGCCCACAACCAGGACCTGGGTAGGTGCTGCCATCAAGCCCCACTCTGCTCCTGGCAGTGGTCAAGGCTGAATGGCCGGGGTGAGGCTCAGGATTCCCAGGGCTGAGGAGCTGCTCCTGCCTGAGCCCTGGTCCTCCTTTTTCAGGGCTCAGAAGAGACTAAGATACCTTTGAGACAGAGTCTTACTAAGCCCCTTAAAACTTAGGACCCTAGCACTGGCTACCTTTTAACTTGTTATCAAGGTTTCTGTGGGTTCACGTCTGGCCATAGCCACACGCTGACTCCTCTCCACTGGAGGCCACCAGTTGCTTCACCTCCTTGTTTTTGTCCCTGACTCTAGAGTTAGGCTGGGCGGTGAGGGGCTGGACTGCACATGGGTCCTAACACAGACCCCCAGGAAAACAGACATAAGGGTGGGGGGTAAGCCTTTAAAAGGCATGAATACAGAAACAACAAAGTGGGGTAGTACCTCAGTCTATGGTCCCCTTGGAGAGGAGGGACATGCAAAAGGCTGGCATGGTCCGTTTTGCTGTATGAGTCACACCTGGGCACCCTGCTGGTGATGAGCTAAGGACGGTGGCCACTCCTGCCTGTGTGCTCTGCCTCCATAATAAGTTCTGAAAAAACAGTGGAGCAAGAGCAAACAAGGACAGGATCTAAGGTAGCCCTGGAAGCAGGGCTGAGAGGCGGGCCTTTGCACTTTGCTGGGTGACAAGGGTGGCCCCACATCTAGCCATAAGCTTTTAAGCCACCAGTGCAAAAAGCAAAACCTGCTTAGCTTGAAATCCCCCCTGGCCTTAGACAAAGTCCACCTTGTGGCCAGAGGCAGGAGAGCTGCCCTGCTGGGGGACCAGCAGAACTCCTTCAAGGAAGGCTCCCTGGGCACATGAGGGGCACTCAGCTCAGGTGCCACCAGGAGTTTCCTGAGGCTGATGCTGCTGAGACTCCCAAATATAGCACCCCACCATGCCACTCATAAAAAGGCAGCCCCCTGATGCCCCCACGTGGCCCAGAGGCAGGCGTGAGAATTTCCAGAGGAGCAGGGCTCTTTGAAAACGCCAGTGTAGACTGCACAACTGTAAAGGGAAAAAAAAGAATGGAAGAAACTTGGCTTGATCCCTGCAGACAGCAGGGCCCACAGGTGGCTCTGGGGCACGTCCGCATGTGGCTTCCAGGGTGGCCTGGGCTGGCAGGAGCCTCTCGCGGCCGGGCTGTGGTCTCACACGTGCCTCCTACAGGGCTGGCAGGCTCCTGCCTGGCGCGCTTCAGCACCATGCCCTTCCTGTACTGCAACCCGGGTGACATCTGCTACTACGCCAGCCGCAATGACAAGTCCTACTGGCTCTCCACCACCGCCCCGCTGCCCATGATGCCCGTGGCCGAGGATGACATCAAGCCCTACATCAGCCGCTGCTCGGTGTGCGAGGCCCCAGCCGTGGCCATCGCCGTCCACAGTCAGGACGTCTCTATTCCCCACTGCCCCGCCGGCTGGCGCAGCTTGTGGATCGGATATTCCTTCCTCATGGTAGGTGCTACCCGCCGCCCTCAGAGCCAGGTGGACACCCAGCAGGCACCCGGGGCCTTTGTAGGAATGATCACAGGGCATGTGAGTGCTGTGCCGTGTGAGTGCAGGAGTGCAGCTGAGCCATGTGTCCGGGTGTCAGAGTGGGGCTGTCCCCACCAGGGGGGCACTGTTGATTCTCCACCACAATAATTTGGATAAATTTGGCCTGTTACCTGTTAATACCCCCCCAAAAAAACCACTCTTTATGGTTCACCAGCGGCTAAGTGCAGGAAGGACTGTTACCTAAAGCCCTCAGAATTTTGTGTAGAATCTTTTTGGACCCTAGAATGCCCTTAGACGACACCCCCTGGCAGACTGCTATGGAATGTACGCATGGTGATAGGGAAAACCCTGGAATAGCAGTTTTAGGTGGCCTTGGGCACCACTCAGAGCTTCTACCCTGCTGGTGCTGCCTCAAGGGAGCCGACCTGAACCTCCCTGGGAGCCAAAAATGTTTGTGCAACCAAAAGCAGAACTTTAAAATAGCAAAAAGAAAAAAACCCAACTCAGTCTCCCAGCCAGTAGCCTCAGAATCCTCAACTAACCCCACTGGAAAAACTTTTAATTACCCAAGAAATGCCTGTTAGAAAATTCAGAAAGTACAGGGTTTTGTTGTTGTTTTCAAGAAAAAAAAATCATTGAAACCACTCCTCTGCTCATCAGCATTTGGAGAGGGGTGGGTAGCGCCCACTTGGATGCTTATTTTCAACTTGTCAACCACAGATGTGGATCCAAAGATTAAGTTTATTTTTCTTCCTCTTTTTTTTGGGTACCAGGGATTGAACTCAGGGGCACTCGACCACTGAGCCACATCCCCAGCCCTATTTTGTGTTTTATGTAGAGACAGGGTCTCACTGAGTTGTTTAGCGCCTCGCCGTTGCTGAGGCTGGCTTTGAACTCGCGATTCTCCTGTCTCAGCCTCCCTAAGTGCTGGGATGACAGGCGTGCGCCACTGCGCCCGGCTTGCTCTGGTTCTTACTGAAGGCCTGGCCTCGGCTACCCCACTGCTGGGCCTGGTGCACAGGCGTTGCACTGGGTCTGTTCAGTATAAACCAGAGTAGGCCCTGGCCTGGTGGGTCGGCCTGCGGGCTCCTAATCTACTGTGCCCGGCTCTCTGCACAGCACACTGCGGCCGGGGACGAAGGCGGCGGCCAGTCGCTGGTGTCGCCGGGCAGCTGCCTGGAGGACTTCCGCGCCACGCCATTCATCGAGTGCAACGGCGCCCGTGGGACGTGCCACTACTATGCCAACAAGTACAGCTTCTGGCTGACCACCATCCCCGAGCAGAGCTTCCAGGGCACGCCCTCGGCCGACACGCTCAAGGCCGGCCTCATCCGCACGCACATCAGCCGCTGCCAGGTGTGCATGAAGAACCTGTGAGGCCGCCAGCGGAAGGGCCACCTGGTGCTCATTCTCTTACCTCAGACGCTGGCCCCAAGCTGAACCTCAGCTTCTCTAGAACAATAAAGCTACCAAAGGAACTCAGCACCAGCACCTCCCCTCGCAGACGCAGCCCCTGCCTGCGCAGGACAGCCACGCCCACCGACAGCCCCGCCCCCCAGGACAGCCACGCCCACCGACGGCCCCGCCCCTGTGGGGTAGCCACGCCCGGCGCTGGCTCCGCCCCCGCGCCGCGCCCTGCCTGCAGCCACCTGTTCCTGCCTGGGGCTCCCTCCAATGGCCTGGTGCTGTTTCCTCGGCCAACTGGATGGCAGCCCTGTGTTCTCCAGACCCCTTGACGGGACCTGCGTCCCCTGAAGAAAGCCACCTTGTGCTTTTCACAGCCACACATACTCACCACGTTCCTATGGGCTGCTGGGTTCGGCCACACTCATGTGGAAGCTAAGACCTTTCTGGTGTCACACGTGGGGCTGTGGTGTGTCCCTGGCCATGAGTCCTGGGGAACTCGCCCTGCCCGTTCTTCCCGGCGAGCTGTCCTATACTGCCTGTCCATGGAACAACCACAAAATAAACGTTGGTCCTGAACATTTCTAACCCAGGTTGGTGACTGCCTTAGTTTTCTCACGTCCCCCCTAAAACCTGGTCCAATGGATGCGCGGCCTCAGGGTCTGTCCAGCCACATGCTGCTGGCTTTTGCCTTTCAGTAGTCATTTACCCAAGTCTCAGAGTTGTCACTCATTTCTCAGGGAGCTGTGCTTGCAATTCACTCGGGAAGACAGAAAGCAGCCCACACACTGCCCATTGACTGGAAGACGGCTACGTCTGATGCAGCTCCAAGGGCATTCCTTTGGTCCCAAAGTGACCTCCCCAGTCCAGCCTCAGGTCTTAAAGACAGTCTCCAGGACAGCTCTGGCCTTGACTCCTACAGAAATCAACTCACAGAATTTAACCCCTTGAAATTCAATCTCAAATTTTCTCTAAAATTCTACATAATGAAATAAACATTCTGCCTGCTGGCGTTATTTGAAATAGATAGGCAGCCAGGTGCAGTGGCACACGCCTGTCATCCCAGCACTTTGGGAGGTGAGAGGAGAATCGCGAGTTCAAAGCCAGCCTCAGCAACAGAGAGGCGCTAAGCAACTCAGTGAGACCCTGTCTCTACATAAAACACAAAACAGGGCTGGGGAGGTGGCTCAGTGGTCGAGTGCCCCTGAGTTCAATCTCCAGTACCCCTCCCCCACCAAAAAGATAGATGGGCAGCTGTCTCGCCTGCCTCCAGGAGCCATCTGAGACAAGGACTTCTGCACAGGAGGATCATGGACGCCTCTGAGCAGAGTAAAAGTAGGCGGGGGAAAAGGGCAGCTCAAGGACATGTCACTGAGGTGGACAGTTTAGGGCTCGGTCCCTCTGAGGACCTAAAAGAGAGGGCTGCAGAGGGGCCTTGAGCTGTCCATCCACCAGCTCCTGTCCTTGCTGCCCAGGCTGCCTGAGCGAGGGCATCCCCCACACTTCCAGGTGTGTGGCCCAGGATCTGGGTTAAGCAAGGCCCTGGCAGCCTCCCAGGGAGGGAGCAGAGCACCAGCTGCTGTCTGGAAGCAGGCGCGAGGTACTGCCAGCCCCCACCTGACCGAGCTTGTTGCCCCAGCAACAACTGTAGAAAAAGGTGGGCAAGAGGTCTCAAGAGCAGGGCTGAAGATGTCCAGCAGCCCTCTGAGACGCTTGGGAGGCAGCTCTTTGTCTGGACTCCAACCCCCACCTCCAGGAGGTGATCACGAGGTTGGACATCCTGAAGTCTCCCGCTCGCTCCGTTCAGGCTTTGATGCCTGTGTGGATAGCACAGTCAAATATCCCGTGTCAAACAGAGAGGATGCCTTTACTTAACCCTAAAATAAGGGAAGCCTGAGATGGAGGCCTCAGTACGTGATCAGATTCAAAATGTAGACACAAAACAAACTAGATACAACCCATAACCCCTGTTGGTGTTAGGGGGCCACATCCCTGTCCAGGGTGATGGGTGGCACTGTCCTTGTGGTGGTTTGTCCTTCAAACCACCAGGCCCGTGAACCTCAAGTCCGGCTCCCTCTTCCTTGGGCCCTCGAAGGAGGGCTTGCAAGTCTAGTTTCTCAGTGTGGAGAACAGCCCCCACCCTGAGAGCTCAGCAGGCCTGGATGACCCCGATGCCCCACACCTTCCAGAGAGTGTCCTAGAGCGCCACTCCTGCCTCCCAACCAGCAGCAGGGCCCTTGCACATGCAGATGCTAAGCAGGAAGAGCTGAGCAGAAGGACGATGGTGGGGAGCCATGTTGCTCGCTGCTGAGACTGAGATCTAAGTGGAGGGAACAGTCCCTGTGGCAAAAGATCAGAGACACCAGTGAAAACTCAGATCTGACCTACGATAGACAGAACGGCTATGTAAAGAAATACAGGCCTGTGGGCAGATAGAGCAAAACGTTAAGTGTGTGTATACTGCCAGCGGAGTGGGCCTCAGAGAGCCCCCAGTAGCAATGGGCACCCAGCCCAGGCCTTGGCTCCAATAAAAGGAGCCAGCACCCCTTAGAGAAAGAGCTGACCCAGGACTAGGGCAGGAGTCACAAGAGGTGGACTGGACCATCTCATGGCACCAAAAAGTCCAGTGTTTAAAATACAACCCCTCAGCCAGGAGAGGGTGCTCCTGTGGTCCCAGCTACTCGGGAGTCTGAGACAGGAGGATAGCCTGGGCACCAGAGTGAGACCCTGTCTAAAAAAAGCAAGAGCTCAATGATGAGAACAAATGGAAGCGCTCCCAATGGTCACAGCTGGAACACCTGGAGCAAGGAAGCGGTGTCGGAGTGCTCCCAGCGGTGTCGGAGTGCTCCCAGCGTGCAGTCAGCCTCCACAAAAGCGGACCGAGCAACTGAATAACTAATGAGTAAGAGACAGACCTCCCAGGCAACAATTAACATAAAGGATAGGGTGCTCGAAGGGACACTCCAGCTCCAGAGGGGACAGTGGGAAGGGGGCAGAGTGACAGCGGTCACACCTCTGCCCTGGCCCAGATCTGCACCCGCGGCGACAGGCCCTGTTGAGTGTGCGCTCCTGCCAAGGCGAGGACCTCACTCGGCCTGCAGGTCCTCCCCAGGACCCAGAGTGCAGTCCAGAGGAGCATGGTGCCAGTTCCAACCTGGCCACCCTATCACCTGACCTCACCCTCCCAACTGTCCAGGCCACCAAAAACAAGTCAAAGACACTGTCACAGCCAAGAGGAGCCTAAGGAGACACAACCACCAAGTGTCGTGTGAGTGGGGTCCTGGAGCCAGTGAGGACATTAGGTGAAAACCAGGGAAACCAAACACAGTATGGACTGAGATCACAGTCGTGAGAGAGAGGGGAAGGGAAGGGAGGGGGTGAGTAGAGTGGGGAGGACAAGGTCCCAGGCTGGCCGCAGCTGAGCCATCAGCAAGCAAATACACACGTCCAGTTAAACATCTGAAAAAGCAGCGGCCAGCCTCAACATGGGACAGCACTGTCCCTAGGAAGGACACCAGAGATGGCCTCTTCCTTCTGTCTCACCTTGAGCTTTCGTCCTGCGTGTCCAGCAAGGCCATCCAAGTGGAACCTACTGGGTCAGAGGGAAAGCAGCTCCTGAAGATGCCCCCGCACAGCCAGCTCCTCCCACACCTTCAGCCCGCAGACAAGGCAGAGCCGGCTGTCCTGGGCCCCCAACCGTTCCCACGTTCCTCAAAATCCCATGTGCCCCTAGGAATAAAGGGGCACACGGGACGCCCACTTTCCAGCGAATCCTTTTCCTTTGACGTGACTCCTTTGGAAAACAGCTTCCTGATCGCTCCTCGGACACAGCAGCTGCCAGCAGCACCCCGCCTGGGCTGTGGGTGGGTGACGGCCTCCCACTGCAGACAGGCTCAGGATCTGCCAGGGTACCCCACCTCCTAAGCGACACCTCCCCCAAAGCCAGGCAACCAGTTCAGCCAGCACACACGGAGGCCCACAGATCCACACTCCCTCCAAGAACCAAGAGGACCCTCCTAACACTACCATTTACTGAGCACCAACTACACACCAGACCCGGCTGAGGCACTGCCTTTGCTCACCTCTGCCATCTGTCACCTCAGGCTGGAGTCAGGAGCAGGAATCTGGGAACCAAGAGGCACATGTCAGCTTTAACTGCCAGGCGTCCCTCAGAACAGACGGTGGAGCTGCAGCTGGGAAGCCACACAGGAAGGGCAACAGGGAACCCCTTCCACCTCAGCTCACCCCCGGAGCCCCGACTCCCCGCCCCACCCGCAGACTGACTTGGGAGTGTCCTGCCAAATACAGAGGTGACTCGCGAGCCCCCCGCCTCCCTTCCACAGCCAAAGGCCAAGAAAGAAAGCAGAAGCAGGCGAGGCAGCGTGGAAGACGTGGGGCCCAGGATGGCACTGACAGCCCCGTGGTCGCCGCCTGTCACGGTGGAGGCCACCTGCTCCCTGTGGGATGGACCAGCCTCACCCTGGTGGGACCCCTCCTTTGGGTGCTGACTTATTCCTATTTACTCCTAGAAAATTCGGTTTCATCTGTGAGATTGCCGGGGCTCCCACGCCTCTCTCCTGCCAGGAGCTCGCCCTTGGCAACTGGGTGCCAAGGTGAAATGTGCACCCAAGAGATGGCTTCCCAGGCCTCGTGACTTTCCTGCAGGGAAACTCTGGGTGATGGGATGAAACGAGGGGGTGACAGGAGGGGCTGCTCCCCTTGACCTGGGTCAGCAGGGGTCTGCCCATTAGAAGCCTGAACAGCCACCCAGCTCGCACGGGAGTAATTGCTGCCACCGCTATGGCACAGCCCGAGGAGTCCAGATCCCATCCCCAGTGCCCGTCCTGGGGCCTCCCTCGTCTGCACCTCAAGGACACAGAGGCCAGGGTGCAGAAGGGAGCTTGCCTTGCAGCCAGACCCACGCGGGTCTTACTCTGGCCACCAATACTCTCTGGCCTCAGAAGCCCCTCGCAGCGTGGGCCTTGGGTCCCCGTCCTTGACAAGGTGCCTCCAGACCCTCCTCCCAAGGAAGGACCAGTGGGATCCAAGTGAGCACAGAGGGAGGGGAGGAGAAGAACAGAATCCCTGTGGAGCCACTGTCAGGAGCAAAGGCCCCGGGCGGCCCTGCTTGGAGGAACTGGAACACAAGGAGCTCAGGGTGACTTTTCCTGGGCATCAAATACAGGGCAACGTGCGTACGTGGAACTGGTGTGGAACTAATGTACCACCCGCACGCACCAGCCCCCAGACGTGGCCAGTCAAGAAAACAAGGGGCTGGTGCTCAGAGCAGATGGAAAATGGAATCGTGATATTCAGGAAGAAAGGAGCTTGGGAAGTCACCCTCCCCGTCAAGCATGAGCGGCACACCCACGTCCCAGGACAGCTTCCCTCCCTCCGCAGCCCCCAAAGAGATCCCAGGGTCTCTCTGGGGAGCACGTTTTCTAAGTGTGTCAGTAGCGTAAGGCACATCTTGGAAAAGAAATACAACTTCTGCCCCTGTAATGGCGAATCCCCACGAATCAATGAAAAGCAATTGAACCGATTCATGTTCAGTTTCCAATGGGCTGTTAGGAACCGAGTCTGGACCCCCAATCCTTTGCACAGACCAGGCTCAGCGGCGGGCCTCGGCACACACGCAGGGCTGCCCGGCACTGCCTCCAACACCAGGCTTTACCACACACCCGAAGACACTCGCTTCACCAGGCAGATGAACCAGGCCTGCAGCAGCCCAGCAACCAGACCATAGGCCTTCAACAGAATTAGCAAACACCCCCACAGAAAGCAAGACCGCTGCCCGTGCACACTGCTGTCTCCACTGGCCTCCACCCCACTCTGCCTCCCTGTCCAGCCTGCTCACTCTCCATTAAATTCCTAAGAAAACAGAAATTGCCCTCTATAACTCCTCTGTCCAGAAGCTTCTAGATCAAAAGTATCCATCACCACCCACATCAAAACTGCAAACGGGGTTCTGTGGCAACAAGGAGCAAGAGGCCCACACAGTCTGGGCAGGACCAGAGCCAAGAGCATGGCCACCATCACAGGAATTCAAGCCATAGAGACGGCTCTGCGATGGGCCAGTCTAAATATTCTGGAACCTGTATGGATTTGATGTGGCTTTAAAGAAAAAAAGAAGCCAGCCAGGCTCATAGCCATCACCCCAACACCTACCCCAGCAAGCAGTCCCTGGGGGTCCACATAAAATCCAAATCAGTGCAGTCTCCACACCAAGGTTTACCCCAAAATCCTCTTTAATAAAATGTGTAGCCCACACTCTTTCAACCAATATAAAACAGGCATTCCTGATTTTGTATAAATTAAATGTGGAGAATCATTATCACAATGTGTCAAGGTACAAGTACCAAAGGAACCACAGTGAAAGTTCCAGAACAACAGTAAGCATAACGCTGCACAAGGTGGCGGCCACTGAGGGTGCAGGCAGGTCACAGGCAGGGCCCAGACCTGAGGACGGGAGCCACACCAGGGAGCCACACCAACCACAGGTGTGACCAGGGACGCACAGGCAGCCGGCGAAGCAGCTTCCATGTCCTGGCCCTACAGTTTCTGTGGCGCGTCCCTGTCCCCGCCTGGCAGCTCCCCTGAGGCCCTGTGCACGCTGATCTTCCATCTCCATCAGTGACCAGCAGCCCTCCTGTGCGCTGCGCTACACGGCGACCCCCGGTGTCCTCTGCTCTTTCCTGACCCCAGCTGGCTTCCCGCATGCACAGACCAAGGCTCAGGAAGGCCTCCTGCAGGTCAGGCACAACACCCAGATCTGGTCCGTTTGGGGGGCTTACAGCTGGCTATGTCCACAGTCTGCGACGGCCCCTCAGCCCTCTGCTGTAAGATCAGCGGCACCACCATGTCAAACAAGGTCTCAAACAGGAGGTCCACGTTGTACCCGGTCTTGGCACTGGTCTCGAAGCACATCTGCTCAGCAGCTGGCACATCCTTCTCGTCCAGCATCTTGTACTTCAGGATCTTTTTGTAAAGGGCCACCGCATCCTCCAGCTGCACCTGCTTGGGCACCCTGGCAGGGGCGCAGCCACCGCCAGCCTTGCTGGGGCTAGGCCCCTCCCTCTCCCCACTCTCAGCGGCCCCCCCCTCAGTGAGGTCCACTTTGTTTCCCACGATGGCAAACAGGCAGTCTTTGCTGGCCGTGTCCGTCAGGCCCAGGAACCTGTCCTCCAGCTCCACCAGGCTCTGCAGGTGGTTCACGTCGTAGGTGAGGATGACAGCGGCTGCCCCCCGGCAGTACATGGAGCCCAAGCCATGGAACTGCTCTCGCCCTGGTGGAAGAGAGGGGAAGACAGGTGGGTTATCGCTCATCTCAGGATGTGCCCGCTGCCGTGCTGCATGGGACCCTCTCCACCCTGCCCTCAAAGGAATCGGGTCTCCACACTGAGACATCGATGACTAGAAAAAGGAGGTGACCACCCAGGACCCCATGTCCAGGTAGAAGCCAGCCCAGGAGCCCAGGTGAATGACCAGGGCCCCAGCTTCCAGGTGAAGCAGACCCAGGAGCCCGAGCCTCTAGAATTCTAAAGGAAGCCATGTAAACAACGCTGCCTGAGTGGTCCTGACTCTTGCCACCACGTCTGTGCCAGGTTCAAAAGTGGCACCAAGCAAGTCTGTTGCTGAGGAAATTCTGTGACCTCTGCCCACAGCATGACCTGCAGAGAACAGGATGGAGGACACTCTCCAAGGCAGGGGCAAATCTAGGTCCAAACAAGCCTCCCTGGGAGAGGTGCACGCTCACATCACACACAGGGCAGGGCCCCACAGGTAGGACCATGCCACTCACAGCTCACTGGGTGTCCCCAGGTCCTTGGCATGTTCTTAGGGGACATGCTTTTAAGAAGCCACCATGCATGATGCTCATGTCCTTCAATGAACACTGGCAGTGAACTACAGAAGAGGTCATAGGTCATAGGTCATAGGTCACTTCTCACCCATGAGAGTGACCACGCTTCCAGTCAGGATGACTGCTGTAGACATTCCCCCGCAGTCAGGGTCATCACCACCCCAGTCACAGCAGCCACTGGACCTGCCTCTGGACCTCACTATTGATCAGGTTAACAGTGAAACACATGCTCCCCCACCATGCACTCAAAAACTCAGGAGACCCTGTCTCAAAATAAAAAATAAAAAAGGTTGGGGATGTGGCTCAGTGGTGAAGCGCCCCTGCGTTCAACCCCTAGTGAGTAACTAATAAATAAAAAGAAGCGAAAGAAATGCTTCTCCATGGTTGCCACAGCCAGGACTTCTTTCAGACACCCCTTCCTGAGAGACCTGGGAGAGCCGAGTGGGACAAGCAGCCCGGCTGGGTTTGGCAGGAGCTGGAGGTATGTACCCTTAGGCAGATCTAAAAGCCAGACGTGGGGTCTCTTGGGGTCCACGGCTGCCTCCCTCTTTCGGAAGAGCCAGCCCAGGCAGATTTGTGTAGTTTGAGGTAAGAGCCACCAGGGGGCAGGCAGTGTGCGCTCTGGAATCCAACACGGGAAGAGCACTGTTCCTCCCCTGAGCTCAACTCCCAGGTCACCACAAGCTTCAGGTCACATCACGCTGGACGCCGCCAGGCAGAAGCAGAGCAGGCTGTCCCATTTTGGAGTCTGTTTCCCCACGATGGAAGACAATGATCAAGACCCTATAGAAACCAGCAACTGTAGAAGTTTAAGAAAGGAGATGAGCCGGACGCGGTGGCACAGCCAGGCGCAGTGACGCAAGCCTGTAATCTCAGCACTTACAGAGGCTGAGACAGGAGAATCGCGAGTTCAAAGCCAGCCTCAGCAACAGCAAGGTGCTAAGCAACTCAGTGAGACCTGTCTCTACATAAAACACAAAATAGGGCTGGGGATATGGCTCAGTGGTCAAGTGTCCCTGAGTTCAATCCTCAGTACCAAAAAAAAAAAAAGAAAGAAAGAAAGGAGATGCCAGGTGCTGTGGCACATGTCTCCGAGCCTAGCAACCCAGAAGGCTGAGGCAGGAGGATCCAAATTTGAGGCCAGCCTCAGAAACTTAGTGAAGCACTCAAAAACTCAGGAGATCCTGTCTCAAAATAAAAAATAAAAAAGGTTGGGGGGCTGGGATTATGGCGCAGTGGTAGCGTGCTCGCCTCGCACGCATAAGGCACTGGGTTCGATCCTCAGCACCACATAAAAATAAAATAAAGATATTCTGTCCACCTACAACTAAAAAATAAACATTTAAAATAAAAAATAAAAAAAATAAAAAAAAATAAAAAAGGTTGGGGATGTGGCTCAGTGGTGAAGCGCCCCTGTGTTCAATCCCTAGTAAGTAACTAATAAATAAAAAGAAGCGAAAGAAATGCTTCTCCATGGTTGCCACAGCCAGGACTTCTTTCAGACACACTGATCCTATAGACCCAGGATCATGAGGTTTCCAACAGCAAAAAATGTCATCAGCTCCTACCACCAGATTTCACAAGAGAGTGACTAAGAGAGAGAGAGCAGGGACATTCCACTGACCCTGGAGGAATGTTTCTCAAGTCTCCGTTACATAGTTCATTTGGGACTAATAGAGAACGGTGCTAACGGCTGCGCCTAAAATAGTTTTCCATTTGCCTTTTTAAAAACACTAAAAAATGAGATAAGTGTACAAAAAACATCAAAGCAACTACAGGAAGAACAAGGATGCCAGATGCCAGCCAGCACAGGGCGCATACAGGGGCTACTGCTCAACCCACATGATCTGTTAACTACTCCTCTCACCAGGACAAACTGAATGCAGTAACCAAGCTAAAGAACTGACAAGCCAGTAGTTTCCATGCCTGAAATTCTTAAATACTGTTTTAGACGTAATCTATAGCTTCTAGGATCCCTAAGGGAAGACCTACGCTGCTATCGGGTGTCTTAAGCTAGCTCATTCTGGCAACGTGGGACAAGTCTATAACAGGACAGGCTAGTCTGGGGGAGCGGGTGCTGAACTTACTGCTAAGTGAAATGTCAGTGGGAACCCTGGTTGAATTTATCTCCAAGCTTGAAAAGCAATGGAGATAAATTGGTTAAGTCGTCGAGACTCGACCTGTCACCTTAGCTCTCTGCCAAATCTGCACTTGAAGTGCACTTGAAGCCAAGGCTCCTAATAAGTTGCCCAGGGGCCTGTCAATGCAAGCTGAGCTAGAAAGCCAGGCACCAGTTGCTCCCTCGCCAGGAACAGTCCCTCACCTCTCCTGACACTGACTTCTGTCTGCTAGGACGAGCTTACACTGGGCAGTGTAAGTCCTTCCTCATGTAGCAGGCCATCTCCCCGTGCCCTCTTTCCCAAACCTGAGTCCCTTAAATACCATTCTGAAGCCGAAGCTCAGGAACCAAGTAGTTCCTTTCCTTGGGCTTCCCTGGGGAGCTGAATGGTCTCACGGGCCAACTCTGGGAATACCAGGGCACAGCAGAAAAATCTCAAGATGGTTCAAGCTCAGCCAATGCAGCAGAGGGTCAGCGAGCCAAGGAGCCAGGTCGGTGGAGCCAGGCTGCAAAGAGTGGCCCTGCCACTGCCCATGGGGGCCCACCGGAAACTGCAGCCCGTGGCTGCCCCGAGTTCACCAGGGTCAGCATTCGACTTGTTCAGGAAGCACTTCCAGAATGGTCTGTTCAGGCTTATGTCACCAATTCAGCTTGTACGTGGATCGTCCCCGGGGTTAAGGGAGGTTGGGATCTGTAACAATGCTCCAGTTTCTGATCAAGCACGCTGCTGGGAAGACTCCAGATCTGCAGGGGCCAGCAGGGGTGTCCACTGGGCCTGCCCAGCCCAGGGTCTGGTTTTCAGAGTCACAGATCTAAAAACACAATTGTGTGAATTCCATTAGACGTGTGGGCTGGAGCCTGTCGGGGCACAAGAAGGAACTGGGAAGCAGAGTACCAGCTTCGTCATTCCAATGGGAAGGACCTGCTCTCGCCACAATCACTTTCCTACACCAGGTGCAAGAAATGCCAAGTCAGTGACAGAGTAGAGTGTGGTCAGCAGCAGGTCCTCTGGGGTTATTAGGCTCACCCAGCTTCCCAGCAGGAAGTGGGCCTCCCCTCATTTCACAGAGGACAGGCCAAGGCACAGGACAGAGCAGGCAGTAGGCCACACACACAGCAGGATGGAGCCCAGACAGGGACATTGGCCCCAGGGAGAAGGCCCCACCACCTTCGCAACAGGAGGGAGGCAGCGGGCTCTTGAAGTGGCTCGTTCTTGCAGAAAAGTTTGTCCCTGTCCCTTGTCACCTGTCTCCTGGTGGGCATTCTTCCAGGAACCTGGGCATTAGTGGTGAGCGGCCATCTTCCTGGAAGTTCAAAAATGTAGGCAAAGAACCACCCTGGAGGTGGCGCAGACAGGGTGTCCTAAAGAGCCGGATTCTAGAGAAGTCTAGAGTCCATCCCCACCAGGTGAGCCTGCACAAGTCACTAAGCCATTAGAAGCCTCCGTTCCCAAGAGCACCTGTCAACAATGGCTGGGAAACTGAATGGAGTCACATAGGCCGATGCTTGGAACCGTGTCCAGAGTGCATCAAGACCTATTTAAGAGTTTTTTACATAAACTGAGTTAAATTCCTCCCAAGCCCAGACAGACTCCCCTATTCTAGCCTCTTCCTTGGTACATTTACAAATGATCTCCAGTGGAGTCTCCAGGTCTCCACTTTGGCACCAAAGTCCCTGCATTTCCTTATTCTCGGAGGATGACCGTCTCCCTGGTCCTGAAGGTACTTCATCAGCTGGCTGCTGCCTCAGGTGAATCAGCAGAGTTGAAAAATGGTCCAGATACAGACAAGGAAGACGGCCCCAGCCCACAGCAGCCCGGATGGCTGTCAGGGAACCCAACACTGCCTGATCACTTCCTGTCTTATTCTCCAACCTCCCCAAAGCCAGTCAGTCCTTCACCCAGTCTATCTGTGATTTCTGTTTCAACAGTCTAAAACCACTGAACACGTGGGTACAGCCAGAAATCACACACGTTCTAAACATAGGGTGGGGAAGCCATTAAAACACACTGGTGCTCAGACCCCAGACCAGATGGAGAGGGCCCTCAGGGCTCCCCAGGTGACTGTGACCCCAGAACAGAAATCTCCAGCTTGCCTACTGAAAGTAGAAATAAAAAGGCAGTTACAGGGCAGGGTGGGGCTCAAACGCCAGAGGAGTAGCCTAACACGTTCAAGGTCCTGGTTACATCCCAGCACCACAAATGAATGATTTAAAAAAGGCAATTACTGAAATGTGATCATTGGAATGTATACTGTTTTAGTTCAGCTGAAAAGTCAGACCTGCCAGGAAATGCAGTTGCGAACGCAGGAGTCAAAGGAACTCTAAAACCAGCTTTCTCCTGGGCTCGATCCACAGCCCACTGGCAGGACACTCGTGAAGCCATAACAGACAATGTGAAGAAAATGACACACAGATGCACAGATCCAGAGAGGGGACACAAACATCAAGCCAGGCGCAGTGGCGCACACCTGTAATCTCAGCAGCTGAGGAGGCTGAGACTGGAGAATTGCGAGTTCAAAGCCAGCCTCAACAACGGTGAGGCGCTAAGCAACTCAGTGAGACCCTGTCTCTACATAAAACACAAAATAGGGCTGGGGATGTGGCTCAGTGGTCGAGTGCCCCCGAGTTCAATCCTCAGTACCAAAAAAAGAAAAAAAATAGGGCTGGGATGTGGCTCAGTGGTCAAGAGCCCCAGGGTTCAATCCTTGGTATCCCCCAAAAAATACAAACATCAGAGCCAGGGCCACAGCAACAGAGCAAGCGGGCTTGCTTCTCTGCAGGGATATTTTTAAATAAAACCTGTCCCCGGTATTTTCAGGTTCCATCCACAAATGCTACCAGGAAGGTTTCTTTGGTTCCATTCCATAAAGTCTAGCGTTCACAGCCCGGGCCCACCTCCATAGGTGAGGTCTGGACCATCCCACCAGCGCTGCATTGAAACCGTCGGACGAGAATGGTCCATGGAAGCAACACCATACCCCCAGCAATGTTCACGGAGAAGAGATGAGTGAATCTTCTGGTACAACAGGGAGAAAGGGGCCATGCGTCCTCCCAGGCTCATGAGAGCAGCTGGACTTCCAGGGCCCTTGCTGGGCATAGCTGCTGCCCCCCAGTAGGAAGAGAATGCGGAGCCAGTGGGTGAGGGTCCTCATTGCCACTCAGCCTTTCTGTGGGACTCCTCGCACATGGGTGCACCTCTAGATGAACGGCCATCAGCCACCACTGGCATGGTGACAGTTCACAGCACATGCCAACTCGGCCAGGCCACGGGGCCAGGGGTTTGGGCCAGTGGTATCTGGATGTTGCTGTGATGGCATTTTGTAGAGGGGACCAACACACTGGGACTCTGATTAAAGATTGGACCTCCATAATATGGTGGCCACATCCAATCCACAGCAGGCCCTGGGCCTGGGTGCAAGGCTGAGGTCCAGGAGGAGGACCTCGGCCCAGACAGAACACAGGTCCTGCCATGATCACACGCCCCACTGGTGTGTCTGGTGAAGCTGGCCTGCCTGACCCCCTTGGAGCAACCTGTTCATTTCTTAGGACAGGTGCCCCTGCTCGGCCATCCAGGTGGCTCACTGAGGCCTCATTCCCTGCACAGAGAGCACAGCTTCAGAGACATGCAGGTGTGCATGGTGTCAAGGACAGCCTGGGGCCCATGGGTCCTTCCCCAGGACAAGGACATAGACAGTCCAGTGTACTGCCCCGGTCATGTGTCCGAGGGGAAGAGGAACAGCAAGAAAAGGGGCTTTTTAGAAAACTGAAAGCATCGCTTTGACCCCAACGGGCTACTTCTCCATCAAGGATGCCTTTTGGCCCTCACCGTCCAGGCGGTTCTTTCCAAATGCAGATACAATGATGGAAACCCCCTGGCGCAAGCTCGCTGGCTTGCTGCAGCCTTCAGGGTGAGCTGAACTGCAGGCTGGGTGTTCCTTCCAGGTCAAGCCTCCCTGACAGGCTTCCAGTGTCAGGACAGGTGTGGCTCTTTGGGTGCAGAGGGTGTCTCTCATGGCGGGTGGAGAAGGCAGTGAGGAGTTTAAATTTGAGTTCTTTCTGGTTTTGAAGTGGCCTCCTCGGTCTTTTATCCTTAATGTTTGTCCCATAAGAGGAAATTCCCATAGCCTGTTACCTTTCTGCACGGCTGCACAACCATCCCCAAGGAGGTGTCCACACCCTCGTCCCCAGAACCTGGGAATAAGATCTCATTTGGAGATCTTTATGGAGGCAACTAAAGTCAGAATCCAGAGGAGAGCTTTCTGAACGGCCCTGTGGGCGCTAAATCCAATAACAAGTGTCTTTAGAAGAGATGTACGTAAGAAACCCACCCTAGAGGCAGACACTGGGGTGGGCACAAGCCAAGGAGCCCCTGCAAGCTAGGAGCGAGGCGTGGGCCACACCCCTCCTGCCCTAGAGCCTGCAGCTGACACCTGGCTCAGACTGTCCTTCTGTGCTGAGGGAATTCACAGCAGCCGCAGGAATCTAGCACCTTCTAAGTCTTCTGCAGCATGCACCCTAGCCTCCAAAGTCAGCAGCCACCACCCAGGTGGTGAGTCAGCTGGGGCTGAACATCAGAACACCCAGAGCCTCTGAAACACGGGTCCCCAGCTCACAAGCAGGTAATCTGAATCCCTGGGGAGAGTGCTAGACAACAACCCTATAACTCCCAGAATCACCGCCAGGCAGGTGATCCTCCACCCATCCCAGCGCTGCCTCAGTGGTGACTCGCCTAACAGCTCCTACAGCACAACCAACCAAGCACCATCAGACCATCAAAACCAGCCTCTTCCCCAACCCCGTCTGCACTCAGAATTGGCTCAGAGGCCCCCAAGCACCCCTGGCCTCCCCTCTCACCCCTGACAGTCCTTCCCAGGTTAATCTGTGCTCACCCTTGGCATCCAACCCCAAGTCCCATCCCAGACCAGGAAGAGAGCCAAGCTGGTAACACCTCCTCGTGGCCAATCAGTCCCAGGACCTGAGGATCAGTTCATCCTCAAGCTTCTACATGTTACCTACGGCACTAGCATGACCCCTCCCTGAGGCCAGTGCGGCATGTCTGGCCTGGTCTGAAGCCCACCATTGCCCCTCCAACCTAGCCATGCCAGAACAACCCTCTGCAGCCACCCCTCCATGTGGCCATGATCTTGCCAAAATGCTCGGCTCTTCGCAGGGCCCCTCAACCTCCAGGACCTAGCCCACATCACAGCTCCTCCGACAGCACCTGCCCCGCTCGCTCTTCTGCACCTGGCTGCTCCGTGGTTCGCTCACCCACAGGAAGTGCGCAGGCCAGAGGCTGCACAAAGCACACCCAGCGCTATCATTTATTGGTTCCCTTCACTGTTAAAGTCACATCTGATCTGCCAGGTGCGGTGGCACATACCTGCCATCCCAGTGACTCAGAGGCTGAGGCAGGAGGATCTCAAGTTCCAGGTCAGCCTGGGAAACTTAGTGAGCCCCTGTCTCAAAAATAAAATAAAAAAGGGTTGGGCTGAGGGTGTAGCTTAGTGGTAAAGCACTCCTGGGTTCAATCCCCAGTATTTAAAAAAAAAACTTCCAAGGTTTTTGACAAGCATGTGGCAAAGTGACAACGTGCATGAAATGGTGCCTCCTGTCCATCACTGGCTGACCAGCACATCCAAAAATATGTAAAATAGGCCCCACCTGGGATTTAAAGTTCTCTGACAGCCACATTTCCAAGTCTAAAAGGTGACATTAATTTCAAGACATTTTATTCAACACAAAATACTGTCACCTTACTCTCCAGTCCATCTAAAACCATGGGACAAGGGCTGGGAACGTGGCGTAGTGGTGGAGCACTTGCCTCGCATGGGCTCCATCCCCAGCACCACAAAATAAATAAATAAGACCACCAAGTTGCCTCTTTGGTATGAACACTTCTAAGCCAGGTGTATATGACACATTAGGTCCACCTCCCCACTGGACACGGCCACGTCCCCATGGCTCCAGCCGCACGTGGTCAGTGGCTACGTGTAGACAGTGTCCATGTGACCAAGTTCTCCAAGGCAAGAGCCACAGGCAGCCTGTCCACCGTGAACATCAAGACAGTGCTCAGGACTGGTGGACACTCAGGAACTGCTCGTGAGGGGCGTGAGGGAGGCATGGAGCTGCAGAAGCAGATCGCTGACCCTCGGTGGGGTCGCGCTCCGTGTGCCTCAGCTCACTGACCCTCACCACTCAGAGGAAGCCTCTGTCCTCTCCCCGGTCTCACCTATGGGCCAAGGCCCAGGCGCCCAGTCCTCTGGACTCCACTTCCTGGCTTCCTGCTCGCCCCAGCGCCTGACAGCCCAGTCCTGCCACAAAGCACCTGGGGCAGCTGGTTACCTTTGGTGTGTGGCCAGAGTACAGTCCTGCACCTGGTGCAGGCCTTCCGGCGCCCCTGCGCCTCGCCCTTGGCCCCGGAGACAGTGGCTTCCAGTCCTCTCCTGGAGACGAGCCGGCGTGCCAGGCTGCACCGCCTCCGGTTCCAACACGAGACGTTTACCATGTGCCCACTGTTACGGGGTGGACTGGATCCCCAAAAATGTGCATTCAAGTCCTAATCCCCACTCCGGTGAGTGTGACCTTAGTTGGGAACAGGGTCCTTCATTGTCATGGTGTCCTTATGAGAAGTACAGACGACAGGGATGGACAGGGATGGACGTGCAGGAGGAGGGTGGGGTGAATGCAGGAGAAGCCACCTGAAACAGAGGCAGATCCCAGTGATGCACTCACAAGCCCAGGACTGCGAGCACCCACCTGAAGTGGGGAGAAAGGTGCAGAACGGAGGTCTCCCAGAGCCTCCAGAGGAGTGAAGCCTGCCAGCATCTGAGCCTCGGATGTCTAGCCTCCAGACTGCAAGAGGCTGTGCCTTGGTGAGCCACCTGTTCTGTTCAGCTTTGTTACCTAGGCAACGCCTGCTGCTCGGCACAGCCCCAGCTGCAGACCCTCGGTCCCCACCTCCCCAACAGGGACCAGAAGCTGAACAGGAATCAAGACTTCTCTCCCCCGGTCCCTGTGATGTGCAGGGGTCAGGCAGGCCAGGGAGCTCTGCTTCCTCCCAGCCACACCCCTGTGCCCCTCGGAAAGCAGGAGGCACAGCCAGAGGTCACCAACTTCAGCAAACCACAGTAAAGGAGAAGTAGATAAGGAGGTTCAGATGACACTGAACTTGCATAACCAAACTCACGTGCCCTCTCGAGAGCCAGAGCTAGCAAAGCCACTGCTTCCTGAGCACAAGTCACAGAGCAGGAAGTCTCCCTGAGGCAGGGACAGGGCAGGGACGGGGCAGGGACGCCAACACTGCCTCAATTCACAGTCTGCAACTCATCCCCAGTAAGGAGTGACCTTTGGTCTCTAATCTGATTTACACAGTAAGGAACAGTCACCCAAGCCCAGTTCTTTGTCCTCTGAGAAATACAGGAGGAGGAGGTGGTAGCCAGAGAAAATGGCATCCAAGAAAGAGCAGCAGAGCAGGAGTGGACCGGCTGCATCTGGAGAGGGGGAGCTGCCACACTCGAGAAGCCGGTGGCCCGCGGTGGACAAAGAGCTCAGGTGGCCAACGGCCACTCAGATGTAAAGAGCCACGTCCTCACCAAGCATGAGGGACAGTACCAGGTTCCAGTTCTGGACGTGATATTCCAGTTCTTAAAGTGAGCGCAGGGAATATTAGTAACTTTAAGACAGGGAACACCCCCAGAGCCTCACCACATCCAGCCACCGCTCCATGTGCACAGGAGGCTGGGTGCGTCCTGAGCGACCCCCACCCTGGCAGGAAGCTGACACGGACCAACACGGGCCACGGTCACACAGGCCTCAGTCACACGGTGCACAGTGACTGGAACCACAGTCACATGGGCGGCAAAGGGGAAAGGCAGGTCAGCCATCAGAGTTCAGGGTTTCATATCTAAAAGAAATAGCAGTGGCCGAGCAGACCTAGGAAGGCGACGACGCACAAGGGCGGCTGTATGCATCCTCCCTGGCAGCGGCTCCCACAGCACCGCTTCCTCCCACAGGGCGGAGGCAGCACCGGCTGAACGGCCCGCTGTCCTCAGAGACAATCACTGTGTGCGCAGCCGTCGCGTCCACCGCTCCTCCACACGGCCTTATCAACTGCCCAGCTCTTGGGTGAAGATCCCCAGGCCCTTTCCACTGTCCCTGGCTAGGTAGCAGCCCCTGACATCCACGGGTCACCATGTAAGAAAAACTCGATGAACTCCGCACCCAGAAAGGACTCCAAGCCAGTGTCGGAGAGCTGGCCATCAACAGCTAGCAGTGCAAAGGGAGCAAACCCACCCCCGAGACCGGGAGGAGACTTTCTACTAGAAGCAAGAACTAAACCTTCACGACAAATCAATCAACCACACCAAGCGAGGAAGTGCTTAGCGCAACAGTGTTAAGTAAACTAATAATTTGAAGCCAGTGATCTCCTAATCACCCACATTTATTGTTCCTTCAGTTTTGTTCTGAACACTCTCTGGCCATTAAGGGGCAGGAGACAGGGCTGTTCTTGATGAGAGGACAGCTGCTGTCTCCTGGAGGAAGCCCAAGGGTTCCCGCTGGCAATGAGTCGAGAATCAGCACTGGCTGATTGCTCCCTAGAGACTGCGCTGCCTGATCAGTCGGCACTTAACTATGGTTATCCAAGCCCAGCCCGTACAATGAGTTTTCCTTTTTGAAATAAAAGAATCTAAACCCCAAAATATTGCCAACTAGCCAAAGAGGCACTATACAGAAGAGCGGCAGAGCGTTCTGGGGAAACACACTCCTTCTTACATAGAAATACTCATGCCAGTGTATTTTCACTCAAATCGGCATGTATCATTTCTGCCGCTTCCATCTGACAATTCGAAAGATAAAAACTAAACACGTGAAGCCGGGCACGGACGGTGGTGCACAACTATGACCCCAGTGATTCAGGAGGCTGAGACAAGAGGATTGCAAGTTCAAAGCCAACTTCAGCAAAGGCACTAAACAATTCAGTGAGACCCTGTCTCTACATATAATACAAAATAGGACTGGGGATGTGGCTCAGTGGTCAAGAGCCCCTGAGTTAAATCCCTGGTACCCCCCCGAAATTTAAAAAACTAAACATGTGTCACATCCAACTGACACATGTGTCACTCGAATGATCAACTGCAAATTAATCCCAGACATGTGATTCAATGATGGAGCTCCAGAGAAAAGTGGTAAGGTTACATAATAGAAACAAGTTTAATTTTCAAATTATTGCAAACTTTTCAGGCATGAATTTACTAAAAATAATCCCACAACAAGACAAATAACTCAAAGAGAAGTCCTTTAACAGCCTAATATTAAGAAAAGAGAGGCAAATCCAAAAATACACTTACATAACATACTTAGCTCTAAAAACAAAAACTCTCACATACCAGCATATTAATGAGCCAGTCTCCCTTACCACCAGTAGATACTGTGCTGTTCTGTGATAATTAATTTTAGAACGAGTTTATCAATAAATACTTAGTCACTGGCTAAAGTCTCTTTTTATTAAAGCAGGAAACTAAACCATTTCTGTTTTAAAGCAAGTCTTAACTTGTTCCAAAGCCAAGACTGAATTGCAAATATCACATTTAAAAATGCCTTAAACCTAAAACGGGTTTTCTTAAAATATGGACATTCAGAAGAGCCTCTCACCTGGAACACTCGGTCCCAATTGTTGGCTTTGCTGTACAGAATAGCAGGGCCTCCTTCCCTCTCCACAGAGAAATGCGTGACAGGGAACAGGCTACAAACCCTTCCCGTTAATTCTGCCCCCAGGGAAGCACTTCCAACCCTTTCTTAACAATTGTAAGGAAACAGGATTTTGCAGATATTCATGATATCCATCTTGCTTACCAGACTGGGTGTGTGCTGATAAAGCACCCCCTTAAAAGTATGTACCATTGACAAACATCGTAAGATTAGAAATGCCTACTGAGGATGCTGGGAACCACCTGGGCACTCTTCAAACACTCATGATTAAGTCTTCTATAAGAACTGAGGTGCTCGCTCAGGCAGTGATAGGGAAGATTTGCATGGTCCCTGCGCAAGGATGACACGCAAATTCGTGAAGCGTTCCATTAAAAAAAAAAAAAAGAACTTTATCATATTTAAATATAACAACAACATAACAACATACTTATGTAAAAGTAAAATTAGAACAATTTCCTAAAATTGTCAAATCTTTGGGACAGTAAACAGCAGGTGCCAGGGGCAGGGGAGAGGGATTAATGTTTAATGGGCACGGGTTTCAGTTTGAGAAGATGAAAAAGTTCTTCGCACATTCATCATATGAATAAATTAAGGCCACTGACCTGTTCACTTAAAATTGTCTAAAATAGTAAATTTTGTTATATATGTGTGTGTGTATATACATATATTAAATCATAATTCAAAAACTCCTTGACCTATACAACCAGCACCATGAGGAACACCAAGAAACTTGAACGGCATGACCCCTGCTCCCTCTGCTCTAAATAACTGGCTTATTTCCGCAGAGCTGTGGTGAGCCTGGCACGGCCCTCATCCACCTGCAGTGTGCACTGCCCAGGGATCTGGTTAAAATGCCAGTTCTGACTGGGCTCCTGCTGCCGACACCCACAGACCTCCCTTACAGCAGCAGACACTTCAAAGCTGCAAGCAGTCTGGGCGCTGCTCAGCGGCCCACAGGGAGCGACAGTATTAACAGGGCTAACTGATGAAACCAACAGGTGACGCTCTGGCAGGTCCCCACTCTGCTGCCTGCCTCTGGCCCTCCACACAGGTAACAGGTACGCAGCAGCCCCAGGTGCCCTAGCCACAGAAAGCCAGGGGATGGTTAGAGGCCACACCCTCAACTGCTGGGGCCTGAAGCTTGGTGATCACTAACCAGAGTTAATGGGGTTTTAAATTAGCTAGGTTTGGAATGCACT
>CM053404.1:140708688-140890795 GCA_028644305.1 Xerus rutilus
CCCCCCCCCCCCCCCCCCCCGCAGAAACCTGGGTGGCCTTCAAGCTTCCCTGGGACACGAGGCCAGGTTAGAAAGAAGCACCACACTGCTAGAATCTCCGGGCTGGTGTCATTCCCTGGGCAGAGCCCAGGTATGCTTCCATTTCCTCATCTACCATCCAGTGTCCCCTTAGAAAGGCCCAGAGCTCACTGATGTCCACTTGAGTGCCAGGCAGGCGTACAAACGTGTTGCATGTCACCCTCCCCACTACTAGTGCGCACATTCACAGACCTTGAAGCAGAGATCCAAAGGGCTCACCCATCTGCTCAAGAATAGGGCAGAGCTCTGGGCCGGCTATGCCAACAGTGGTGTGATTACAGGCTGGGCAGGGAGTGGCCCAACAGTAGAGTGCTAGGGGTTTTGTCAACACCAATCTCCCATTTTCTTAAGGCATATTTGAAAGATAAAAATTGCACAGCCAGGCACAGTGGCACACGCCTGTCATCCTAGCACTTAGGGAGGCTGAGACAGGAGAATCGCAAGTTCAAAGCCAGCCTCAGCAACAGCGAGGCACTAAACAACTCAGTGAGACCCTGTCTCTAAATAAAACACAAAATAGGGCTGGGGGTGTGGCTCAGTGGCCGAGTGCCCCTGAGTTCAATTGCTACTACCAAAAAAGAAAAATTGCACATATTTAAGGTGTACAACATATTTTGCTCTGTGTGCATACACTGTGAAATGATTACCACTACCAAGCTAATTAACAAACACCTCAGTCACAGTGTTTGTGTGTGTGTGTGAACGTTCAAGATCTGTCTGCTTAGTGAATTTCAAATACACAATACCGGGCTGTTGGTTACAGTCACCATGTTGTACACCGATCTCCAGAACGTTTTTACCTGCATGACTGACCCCTGGCACACTCTGGTCAAAATCTCGGGTGCCCTGCCCTGGCGCCCTGGACGCTGCCGTCCACTAATCTGTGCAAGCATCTTCCTTGGAGTCGTGGCGAGGCCTGCAGTGACTGCCTGCCAGCAGCTGGCTCACCTAACCTGTGTCCTAGGGCTCCCTGCTGCCAGTGGAACCTGGACAGAAGTGGCAAGGACACACAGTGGGGAAAGTACAGGCCACTCGACAAGCTCCTTGTGTGCCTGGGGAGCAGCCCCTTGGCAGACATGTGGTGTGCAGATAGTTGGCCTGTTCCCTCAGCTGCCTACTCGCTCTGCAGTTACCTTTGTGACACAGGCTTTTAGTCTGATGTGATCTCATTGGTCTATTTTTTCTTTTAGAATCACATCCAAAAAAAAAAAAAATTACTCAATATCAAGAAGCTGTTCCCTTAAGTCCTCTCCTAGTAGTTTAGGTCCAGAGCATGTTTCTGATTCACTTTGGGTTGTTGTTTGGAAATGGTCTGAAAAGGGTCACCTTGCCTCTGCATGCTGGCATCCAGCTTTCCCAACAGCACTGGTTGAAGAGCCTGTCCTTCCCGTTCTGTATGCTCTTGGCACCCTGGCAAATCCCCACTGACCATGAACACGTGGATTTGTTCTGGATTCTGTCTGTGTGCCTGATTTCACATGGATACCATGCTGTTCTGGCTCCCAGGGCTCCATGTTATTCTGAGATCAGACAGCATGGCGCCTCCCCCTACATCTCTTGGTCTGGATTGCTGTGACTATTCCGTGTCTTTTGGTTTCCATATGAATTTTCAGACTTTTTTCTTTTTTCTTTTCTTTTTTTTTTTTTGGTGAAAATGTCCTTGGAATTGAATCTGTAGATTGCTTTAAACTCCCAAACAATTTAAATATGCCATCTGATTTTTTTCCTGGAACTAGGAAATTTTATTATAAGCCAGGCACGATGGCGCATGCCTTTAATCCCAGCACTCTGGGAGGCTGAGGCAGGAGGATTGCGAGTTCAAAGCCAGCCTCAGCAATGACGAGGCGCTAAGCAGCTCAGTGAGACCCTATCTCTAAATAAAACACAAAATAGGGCTGGGACTGTGGCTCAGTGGTAGAATGCCCCTGAGTTCAATCCCTAGTACCAAAAAAAGAAAAGAAAGAAAGAAAATTTTATTATAAAATTTGGAAGAATAGAGCCGGGCACAGTGGCTCAAGCCTATAATCCCCGCACTCAGGGAGGCTGAGACAGGAGAATCATGAGTTCAAAGCCAGCCTCAGCAACGGCGAGGCACTAAGTAACTCACTCAGTGAGACCCTGTCTCTACATAAAACACAAAACAGGGCTGGAGATGTGGCTCAGTGGTCAAGTGCCCCTGAGTTCAATCTCCAGTACCCAAAAAAAAAAAAAAAAAAAAAATTGAGAGAATAGTGAAGAAAAAAATCAGAAAGCCACAGGGAAGAAGAGGGAAGGTGAAGTAACTGTGGACTAGATAACAAGACAGAAAAATATCTTATAAATGTATTAAAATATACTAGTTTCAGTTTCTACACCTAAAAGATTTTGGTAATGGCCTGTTAATATAAAAAAGCAGTGGAGCAGAACTTAACAGTCCAGGAAGACTCTCAAGTGCATTTGGAAAGGTACCACATGCCAAGCAGCACCTCAAATCAGTGAGAGAATGACGGTCTTTCTCTAACACTTCTTTTAATTCAGATAATTACCATACAAAAATGCTCAGCATTTATTGATATAGTTTAATGAACTTTGACAAATTTATACACCAATGAAACTACCATACCAAAGTATAAAGCATTTCTTAGACCTGCAAAGTTTTCGCACCACTTGAAACTTCCCACCCCCTCATCTGCCCTTAGGGCCACCACTGTCCTTACTTCTACTATAGAAGGCTCATTGTTTCTGTTCTAGAATCTGATATGAATAAAATCATACAGTATGCTGGGGATAGAGCTCAGTTGGTAGAGTGCTTGCACAAGGCTCTGGGTTCAATCCCCAGCACCACCAAAAAAAAAAAAACAGGCATTTTAGCAATATTGAGTCTTCCAACTCTAAGACATGGTACACTTTCCACTTATTTGTGTCTTTTTCAATTTCTTCCACTAATGTTTTGGGTTTGGGGTTTACAGATCTTCCCCCTCCTTGGTTAAATTTATCCCTCAGTATTTGTTCTTGGTGCTACTATAAATGGGATTTTTCTCTTCCATTTCTTTTTCAGAGAGCTTGTGTTAATGTATCAAAGTGCCAATGATTCTTGTATAAGATTGTGTATCCTGAAACTCTGCTAAATGTGTTATTAGGCCTAAATGGGGAATTTAGAGTTGCTCTATGTATATGAACTCATGTCCCCTGTAAATGGAGGTGATTGACTTCTTCCTTTCCAATCGAGATACCTTTGTTTTTTCTTCTCCAACTGCTCTAACTAGGACTTCTAGTACCATGCTGAGTAAGAGTGGTGAGAGTGGGAGCCACGTCTTGCAGGTGACGTGAGGAAGAGCCGCCAGCTTTTCAGTCTGCGTGTGTCGGATGCTGCGTGTGTGTGTGTGTGTGTGTGTGTGTTGTGGGCTGTGGTGTACTTGTTTCTCCTAGACCTAGTTTGTGGAGGTTTTTTGTTTTTGTTCTGTTTGGGAGAGGGTCTCACTGCCTTGCCCAGGCTGGCCTTGTGCTGCAGTGATTCTCCACCCTCAGCCTTCTGACTAGCTGGGACTTCAGGCACACACCGCAATGGGGTTAAAAGTTCTTATCATGAAAAGCGTTGAATTTTCTCAGATGCTTTTTCTGCACCTATCAGATGACATCTGGTTTCAGTCCCTTACCCTACCGAAGTGTACATCTGCTGAGCCATCCCAGCACCCCCACAGCAGGACCCACCCAATCGTGGAGAGTGATATTCTTCTTGGGCTGGGCAGTTGGTTGTGTTTTATTGAGAATTTCTGCATCAATGTTCATCAGGAATACCAGTCTGTGATGTTCTTTCCTTTTGGTTTATTTGTCTGGTTTGGGTATCAGGATAAGGCTGGCCTCTTAAAATGAGTTTGGAAGTATTCCCTTCTCTTCAAAAAACTTGGAAGCGTTTGAAGGATTAGTGTTAATTCTTCTTTGTGTCTTTGTTAGAATTCGTCAGTGAAGCCATCAGGGCCTGGGCTCCTCTGTTGGGAAGCTTTTAATTATTGATTCCATCTCTTTCATCATCAGTCTGTTCAGATCTTCTGTCTTCATCATTCAGTGCGGGCAGGCTGTGTCTCTAGGAATCTGTACGTTTCTCTGGGCTGGCCACTCTGTCGGTGCACAGCTGCAGCAGTTCATGACCCTTAGCACTTCTGTGGCATCAGCTGCAATGTCTCCTCTTAACATCAGCTCAATGTCTCCTCTTAAGACACCTACGTGAGTCTTCTTTTTTTTTCTTGGTCCAACTAAAGGTCTGTCCATTTTGTCTGCCCACTTTATGCTTCACTTGTTCTGCTTTTTCTAGTTCCTTAAGGTGTAAGAGGTAGGTTGTGTATTTGCAAGCCCTCATTTTAATGTGGGTATTTATACCTATGAACTCCCCTCTCAGAACTTAGGCTTCTATGAACATTAGCATGCTGGGCTTCCATGTTCATTTGTCTCACGTTTGTTTTTGTTTTTGTTTTCTCTTTGTGCATCTGGAGAGGGAGGCACTCACTCATCTTTACATACTGACTTTGGTGAAGAAAGCCCCTCACCAGCCATTCTAGGTGGCCTGTCACTGAATGCCTGGCACAGGAGTCTACGGGGCCCGCCTGGCACTCAGATGGACCTGGAGCCTGAAGCGTGGGGCAGGTGATATGGGTAACTTGCAAGTGTCTTTCCTATCCTCTCCAAGGCACCTTTTACGATTTCTGTGCTCATTCAAGTGCTGCAATCTGTTGAGTATTCCTTAGCTCTTGAGAAGGTACTCCATAAATGAAATGTCACCTTTTTTCCCATGGTGCAATGGGCCCTTGCATATATATGACGAAGCAGGCCACATGTGAAGTGCATGTCATTCCAGGAGGATAAAGAACCGAGCTGGCATCTCCGTGCTCCAGCCTTGCTAGTTATGAGACAGACAGCCCTGAGGTCCCAGCTACTTCTCCTTTACCACTTCTGGGCACAGCAGTACTTTTTCAGTTCACCAGACACTAAAAAGAGGGTGCTGTAATTTGTAGTTACGACTTTGTGAACAGGAACACAAAGGCTGAGCAATCCGTCCCCACTCTTCACTTTAGAATGCTGTCGCTTCTGGGAAGGGCGCAAGAGCCTGGTGATTAAGAACATAAACCCTAGAGCAGTCTGCCCAGCGCACGCCCCAGCTCAGCCACCCAAGCTTCCTGTGAACTAACTCCAGGACAACAGCCTTGCTGTGGCAACGCCGGGGCCTTGAGAGCACAGAGTGAGTGGAAGTACACAGAAGGCAGGAACAGCCTGCGGCACATGGCAAGTGGCCTGGAAACAGAGATGCCGGGGCCAAAGTCGGCAATGGAGCCCAAGTCTTGGAGGCTGCAGGGTTGACAGTGGATCCCTGGAGGAGCCCAGGAGCCCACAGGCTGTCTGGAGAGCAAGTCAGCCCACATAAGCAGTACTGCAGACACATGTTCTTCATGTCCAAACATTTATTTCCAAATATAGGTAAGCATTTCAGATGTAATCTGAAGCCAACAACAACAACAAAAAGCTTTTTATGAGGTCTAAGTCTACTACAAGAGCAACTATTTACGTCTACGAATGCTGTTAATAAAATTAAGAACCTTCCAAAATAGACAAATTGATCCACAAATTTCAAAAATAAAGATAGTACATTAACTAGGCCACCTCAGAATGATACATTCTTATGATCCAACAATGTCTTAATTTTAAATAACACAAGGCAGAGTAACTGGTAACACCATAATGCCAGCCTGGGAGTATGACCTGATGTGGACCCGCGCCACCCAAAGCACCCCTCCAGGGCTCTATTTCATGTTTACTTAATTGCACTTAGGCCATGAGTTCTTAAGAAAATGCCCTACTTGGATATTTCTCACATCTTAGAATTTTAAATAAAATAACAGCCATTGAGTATTTGGCAAAAATGTGCAATAAGTGCACCCTAACTTTCAGATATAAAGAAAAAAGCAAATGTATAGTAACTTCTCTATGTTTCCCAGTACTGATGGATTTGAACCTGGTGTTTATGTATGTAAACACACACATGTATTCCTACAGGGGAAAGGCCATAATAGTGACTGAGAAAGGAGTTCTGTGAGGTCTGAGTCAGGATGTCCCTGGCTGCTACTGGACTTCCAAGCTGTAAAAGCTTAGGTTCTAAGCAAGCGACACTGTTCTTGGAAACTGTCTCTAAACATTAGCAAACTCAATCTATGCATCTGAATTTTCACAGCTTAAATTCCAAAGAATGTGGTTTAGAAACTTTTTCTTTTACAAGAAATACCAGGAGTCTCATTATAACAAGGAAAAAATGCAACCGTCCTTTAAGTGGTAGGGAGGAGAAGGGGCTATGGGGTGGGGTGGGGGCTGCTGAAGGTGCCTGTGGTGGGCAAGCTCCCAGCAGGCTGCCCCTTGCTGCCTACCTGATAGGCCCAGACCCCAACTCCTACCCCAAGCTGTTTTGCCAATAAAGATAGCAGCATCTGAGAAAGAAAGGCCTTTTGTTACTCTTTAAAAACAACTTCTCTTCCCACCAGACAGGCTCCAGCAAAAGGACAGAATTCCAGTGCACTGGTGCGTGGGAGCTGCAGAGACAGGCCACAGCAGTCAACTTGCAGCTCACTCTGCAGGCCAGGGGCTCTCCTCTACACAGGGGTCTTTTTGGAATTTATGGAAACAAAGTGGCCATTCAACAACGTGGGGTTGAATAAATATCAGAAACCACTAGCAGAAGGCCAATTTCAACCCCTCACCCTCTTTCAAAAAGCAGTGAATTCATAGACCGATAAACTGGAAGTTCTTCTAACAGAGGCCATTCAAATCAGAAGCTGTACATATGAAGCCAATCAGCTATTATTCTAGAAACATCCACCATTCGCCATTGGCGCCCTCCTTTCCCATGAAGGCTTCCAGGGAGCACGCTGGGTGGATCTGCTCTCCAGTTGGGTGGTTCTCTGTTTGAGGCAGGTTTTGCCCCTGCACACTGCCCCACGAGGGCCCAGCTCCATCCCAGCCCTGCCCCTGTGGGTGGTGCTGGAAGGGTGGGTGGGGTGAGGGCTGCTCTGCAGAGCCCACCAGCACAGCACGGAGGAGAACCATGCAGCCCGGGCTCCCAACACGGAGCCCAAGGCAACAGGAAGTGGTGTGGGCCACAGCGCTGTGCTCTGCCTGCCCCCACTTTTAAGGATCTCCCAATGTCCATTTTGCACATATAGTCAAGGTTTCTAGCTGTGATTCGTGGGAAGAACAGGGGAAAGTACATCTTTGCCACCTTCCCAGAAGCAGAAGTCCTGTGTGTTATTCTTTATCTCTTTAATTTTTAGTTGTAGATGAACACAAGACCTTTATTTTATTTATTTATTTTTATGTGGTGCTGAGGATGGAACCCAGTGCCTCACAGATGCCAGGCAAGTGCTCCACCACTGAGCCACAGCCCCAGCCCCCTAGCCTTCATCTTTAAACTCACAGGAAATGAAGAGTGTCTAAAGCATTTGTTTTATGGACACACATAATAAATGCCACCAACCAATGTTTCCTCACCACACACACCAGCCATGAGCTGCATTAAAGAGCTCCTGACAGGGGCGTTTGCAATACGTCATCCAGAAATTATAACTGCCGGCTTCGGTCTCTAATCACTTTCAACAATTTCATTCAGCAAAACCCAGTTTCAAAACATCTTAGAAAAAGACGCTGAACTCTACCGAGAATGTGAAAGCGACGAAAGCACAAGTTTATAAAGCAGAGGAAAGACAACAGGAATAGAGACGAAAGGTGGCCTGGGGGTGGGCACAAGGCCCCAAGGAACTGCTCCCTTTGCTGCGAGGGTGAGGAGCCCTCCAGGAAGGAGTGGCACCGAGAGATGAGGACATTCACATGGGGCTGTGGCGGGAGAGGGCACTGGAAGGAGGGCACACCTGCCAAGCAGAGCTGGGCCACAGCCTGCCTGCCTGGAAGACCTGGGGGAAGCTGAGGTGGAGGGGCTGGAGCGGCTCCAGCGAGGAGCGGCAGGGTTCGCGGCCCCACAGAAAGCCCCTCAGCACCACAGCCTGAGGAAGACGGGAGCAGGAGCCCGGGAGGAAGCTGCCTGGGCCAGTGGGCATGGACGGCTGGACCCTGACCATCCGTCATGATGGAGATGAAGCCACTGTTCTAAGAATAAAGTCATTTAACATGTGTTTGTGTCACGGGGGAAGGCACATGAAGTTTGAACGAGACAGGCAAGCTGAACTTGTAATCATAAATTTTCTACTCCCCCAGAGGACTGCAAGATAAAGTGTCCCCTAGAGGCTTTTGCAGTGGTCAGGTGACAGTTTACAAGCACAGCTGAGCTTAACCAGCCCAGTTCCTCCTGGACCCACCCACTCATGACCCCTAAGTACCTCCACCACCTGGGGTTCCAAAGCAGCCCACACACAGGGGGCTCTGGGCCAAGCCTCCCACCCAGGAGCTGCTCAGAGGCCTCCACGAGGCTCCGAAACCTCCCAGTGAAGAGTGTCTGCCACCACTCCTGCCAAACCAAGACACTGAGCTTCTTCACCTATCTTTCAACCCACACTCGTCAGGCCACTGTGCTTGGTCAACGAGCCAGAGGAACTGTGCTCAGGAGGCCCTGCACCCTGAAGGTGCCCAAGTCCCAGCGGAGAAGGACATGAGTCCGCCTCCCAACACAGGGTCTGCAGGATGAACGTCTAGACCCCAAACCTAATTTGGAATGGTCTCCAAATCCTCTCAGTAGGAGCTGTTAATCTTAAACCCAGGCCCTGACCCTCACTCCAGGCAGGCTGTGCGGAGTCCAAGTGAACAGGCTTCCCACCAAAGACAAACTTACAGAAGTTTCTGTTCCTAACATTTTTAGAGAAGTGCTTTCTCCTTCACATGACCTAACCCAGGATCAGCAAGCTTTCTGCCAAAGGCTGGCTGTAAAGGCGTCTGGCCTTCTGAGCTTCACAGTCTGCTGCGCCATGTGAAGCCACGGCAGCGTCCCCTACGTGTGTGGATGTTGCCCTGGGCCAGTGAAGCTCTGCTTACAACTGCAGGCAGGCTCGCCAGTGCCCTGCTCACCAGCGAGGGCATGCAACCTACCAGGTGGTCTCCCTTCACGCCATGGCAGCTGCTAGGCTAAGTGCCACCACGTCACGACCTCACACCTCTCGGAAGCCTCATCTAGGTAGGGGCGCTGGCTGAAATCCACATCCCTCTGGCTCCTCACTCCACATATCCTGAGGGCTGTCTGCCCACTCTGCACCCATCTCTCAGGGCTCTTCTGAGATGTGTGAGGGCAGGAGAGTTAGAAGGACCTGCCATCAGCAGCTCTGAGGTCCCTGCCCAGGACAGCCATCGCCAGGCCCACCCTCCCTTCATGCAAATGCTGGCCACTGTACACTAGCACCTCCCCTCTTCTACCTCTCCAGTTATTATAGAGTGAGTTGCTGGGGCCCAGCTGAGCCTCTTGCCCTCTGTGACGTGCTTGCTGATGGTCATTAAGGTCCCACCCACCCAGGGCTGGATGGTCACTCACTTAGCAAAGATGCATGCCGCCCTGAGAACCGGCCGGGCGCTGCTCTGAGAACTCTGCCAACATGAACTCACGAATTCCCACCAACACTTGGGTAGATGCCCACAGTCACCCCTTTTTACAGATAAGGAAAAGTCAGAAGTGGCCAGCAGAACAGTAGTTCCCCAAAGATGTCCCAGTCCCTGGGACCCAGGAACGTTACATTCCATGGAAGGGGTGGAAGCTGTAGATGAGGTTAGGCACCGTCCTAGAAGACCCGGCCGCTTCATCACAGGGGTATTTACACTGGAAAGAGTCAGGGCCAGAGCGAGTTTACCTGAGGAAGATCCAAGTGGCCACTGTTGGCTTTGAGGATGAAGCGGGGAAGCCTGGAAATACAGACAGGCTCTAGGAGCTGGAACAGGAGAAAAGACAATTCCTCCAGAAAGGAATGCAATCCTACCACCCTAAGAGACCCACAGATCTATGTGGGCTTCTGACTTTCAGACTATAAGACATAGGTGTTTTAAGCAACTGCTTTGTTACAGTAGCAAACCAAATACTAAACTAGCAGAGATGTTGGTGCTGGGAGTGGGGTACTGCTGGGACAAGCAGAAGTGTCTGAGACCAGGCAGCAGACTGAGGCCAGGAGCACTGGAGGTGCCTCCAATAGACATCAGTAGAAATACGGAGGTAACAAGCCGGGCCTGGGGCCCACCAGGTAATCCCAGCCACTCAAAGGTGCAGGCAGGAGGATCACAAGTCCCAGGCTAGCCTGGGCGACTTAGTAAGACCTGTTTTAAAATTAAACCTAAAAAGGACTGAGGAAGCCGGGCACAGTGGTGCAAGCCTGTAACCCCAGCACTTTGGGAAGCTGAGACAGGAGAATCGCGAGTTCAAAGCCAGCCTCAGCAATGGCAAGGCGCTAAGCAACTCAGTGAGACCCTGTCTCTACATAAAACACAAAATAGGGCTGGGGATGTGGCTCAGTGGTCGAGCGCCCCTGAGTTCAATTCCTGGTACCAAAAAAAGGGGGTGTTGAGCATGTAGCTCAGTGGTGCAGCACTCCTGGGATAGAAAGAGAGAAAGAAAGAGAAAGAAAAATGGAAAAATGGATAGAATAGCTCTGCTGGTAAAGAATCAGAGTGGCTGTACGGTGGTCCCTTCATCTTCTGAATACAGCCCTCCTTGCTTTAAGGTTTTTTTTTTGTTTTTGTTTTTGTTTTATGTTTTTTCTTTCTTCTCCCCTCTCCTCTTCCCTAACAAGATTAGGGAAACAGTGTTCTTTTCTTCCCCTGGTTAACTGCCCTTAAACACACCCACTACAGGAAGGAGATGCCTGCTGAGGATCTGGGAAGGAATATCTCCCAAATTAACAAGTGAATCCTAAGGCCCCATCAGGGCGCCCTGGGGCCCCTTACCAGAGCACACCTGGAATGTAACCCTTTAAAACCCCCCTGTCCCTGATGATCAATAGAGTCACAGCCTTTGGGACAGGAGTCCCCTGTGTTTCTCCTTTGCTAGCAAAGCAATAAACTTCTTTTTCCTTTTTCTCAAAACCTTGTCCTCATTATTAAATTGGCGTTGATTGTCATTGGGGACAGGAACGGAGCTTTCGGTTACATGGCCAGGAGCATGGCAGAGGAAACCTGAATGTCTCAGGATCCCTAAATGGGCATGCATAGGGTACAGGTGGAAATCTGGATTTAAGGGCTGCAGATGAGCGACCTGTTACTGCAAACTGGGAGAAAGGGGACAGAGAGAGCAGGCCTACTGGCTGCACCCTGCCTGTACCCTGAGGCTGTGCGGAAAGCGAACCAGCCGGGAAGGAGTTCAGCTGGGGAGTGTCAGGCGAAGCACTGGGTGTGGCCCAGCTTTTTTTTTTTTTTTTTTTTTTTGGTACCAGGGATTGAACTCAGGAGCACTCGACCACTGAGCCACATCCTCAGCCCTATTTTGTGTTTTTTTTTTATGTAGAGACAGGGTCTCACTGAGTTGCTTAGCGCCTCGCCATTGCTGAGGCTGGCTTTGAACTCGCGATTCTCCTGTCTCAGCCTCCCTAAGTGCTGGGATTACAGGCTTGAGCCACCTCGCCCGGCCCAGCTTCTTTGTTTACGTTAAAATGTGAAAGAAAGAGGTTGAGGGAAGAAGTGTTGGCCAAACAGGAAGGGGACTTGGTGACTTGGGACACTGCTATCCATAGGCAGGGAGTATTGAAACAGGGAGCAGCTCCTCTGCAGAGAAGAGAAGCTGTGGGCGTGGTGGAGAGCCTTGGCTAGTGCCTCAGAAGCCCAGAAGGCCAGAGCAGCCCTCACAGAGGGCTCTGGAAGAGATGCGGACCTGGACAGCTCTATCCTGCCTGTCACTGTCAGCCCTCCGGCCCTGGTCACTTGCCCCATTCCATATGCAAAACCCCAGGCCCCCCACTCTCAACAGCAGCAGCAGAGTCAACAGGGCAGTGAGCGGAGGTGAGCAGTCGAGCAGTCAGCCTTCCGGGGGCCTGGACAACACACTGCTCACCTTCCTCCTGCCCTGCTGTGTTTTCTTCAAAACAACATCCCCTGTGAAACTGGATCCTTTACTTCCTTGCCTGCCTTTCCCACAGAGCAGGGGCCATGTCTGCCTGCGCAGGTCACTGCTGCAGAGCACAGTCCTAACAGTCGCATAGTAGAAGCTCAGTTGGCATCTGCTGATGATGGGCAACATCAAGGTGGCCAGTTCTGACCAACCCAGGGGCAGAGAAGAGGCTAGGGGGATGGATATTCCCTGAGGCTGTCCTCCTGGGGCAACCTCCTTTTGTGTCCCAGACTAATCGAACCACAGGAGAGAGGACGCCCATTTGCCCACCCACTCAGACAAGGGCTGGGAGTAACCAGGGCATCATGAAAGGAGAAGGGCTGGACACAGACTGAACAAGGTCCAAGCCCGCTCACCTCCTCTGCTCAACTCCCCATCTGTTATGCACACGGTCGGTGGTTCCTACCTCTGAAGGAATTAATTCCGTGTCAACTGAAAAAGATACGGTACTTAATGGGGCAGCAAATCCCTCTCCCGCGTCCTGCTCCACCCTCCACCCACCTTACAGGCTATGGAGCAGCCAGGTCCTGTATCTTGTGTTTTTGAAAACATGTGCCAAGGGTAAACCAACCGACCCTGCGCAGTTCTTCCTGTCCCATGTCCTATGGCCTGCCACGTACCTGCACCCACACCCCAGCCCGCTTACTAGACCAGCAGCCTACTGATTCATCACCAGTTTTCCTCCTGCCTCCAACATGAAAATCACACTGAACACAACACTGTGTGGGATGGGAAGAAAACTTAGGAACCAGGAAAAAAAGGGAAAGCGAGCAAGCCCACCAAAGGCTAGACTTCTGGTTTTTCTGAAATTCTGAAAAGGCGTCTATTCCTATCTCCCTTTTCCCTCTGGGTGCTTCATAATCTCAGTCACTGAGGAGGCAGGGACAAGGTGACTGGGGCCACTGTTGACTCTGGACCTTGGTCACCATGGGCGTGTGTACACAAGAGGTCAGGAATGTGGAGAAGGGTCCCCTCCACCCACTGCTCTGTGGAGCCCATCTGAGCTCACACTTAGGGTTCCAGGAACAGGAGGCAGCCACCCAGACAGCCAGGAAATGAGTCGCCACCCCCAGGACCCAGCAAGATACCTAGGACATCACATCAGCAGAATTATGAAATCCTCTGGTGACTAATATTCCGGATGCACCATGTCCTTGGCACTGATGAAGGAAGAGACCAAAGTGAAGCTGCCTCTTCGTGCCCTCCAACACAGGAGCCCCATCCTGCCACCACAGCTCAGCACCTGCTCTCAGTGCGGAGCCCCTAGAGACAATCCTGCATATCCTCTTGTACACCAAGGATGGCAGGGAAGTCCCCTCAATCAATGAAAGACACACAGAGGTGAAGCACTGTAGGAGCCTGGCAGGATTCTGATTGGGACTCTGATTCAATTTGACGTCCAAAGCTTGCATCGGTCCTACGCCATCAAATGCTCTATGTGAGGCAATCGCTGGAGAAAAAGATCTTAGAGAAACCCTGCCCTCAGCTTGGGTGAGGTCAGAGCTGGAGAAAAGTCTGGGGACAGCATGTGTTTCTCTGGGTAACAGTTTCCCCAAGATGACTACAAATAAATCAGTCCATACATTCACCACCAGAAAAACAAAACAGACCCATCAAAGACCGCCAGAGGGAGAACAGAGTGGGGGAAGTTCACCAGAGAACTTCATTAATTCAGTTTTAAACAGAATCCGCTAGGATCCTGTGTATTTAGCAGACTCATGCACCCAAGATAGCAATTTAGAAATTCTGCACAAGACCTTTGGGTATATCGCTTTTTAAAGTGCTGACATAAAAGAAGTCAGAACTTTAAAGTTTCAGAGTCCAAAATCTCACACTTGCTGGAAATGTGTCATCCCTTTCCAAGTGTCCTCACTCTCACTTAACATATCTTGTTCTTTTTCAAGAGGAAGGAAATAAATTTCATTACGAAACTACAATTACAGGGTCATTTCACAAAGTTAAACTGGAAACTTGAATCAAATCATCTGAGTTGTATTTCTGAACAAATCATAAATACTACACACTAAAAATAATTCATTACCTATCTTTAAAATGTTTCTACAGAAAATCATTCCAAAGTCAGAGGATAAACTGAACCGCCCAAGAGACGCGAGGCTCCAACTGGGTTTCCTGGTCTCCTAACCAAGCCCAGCAGGGCCCCGCTCTGCGCCTCAGCTTCCTCTTCTGCTGAGGTGGGGGGCGTTAATAATATCAGCGCTGCACACCCCTCAAGGGTATCGTGAGCATCTAGGGAGTTTGTATTCGGAGGATCCTGAAAAGCCTGAAAGTGCCCGCAACAAAGAAGTGTGTCTGGTTACAGCAGCTGGGCCAGGAAGGCAGCTCTGGGAGCCAAGCGCTGCTGGGCACGAAAGTGTCCCCAGGTTCTCCCGGAGCCAGCAAGCTTCCCTGGTGTCGCCTAGACTGTCGCTGCGTGGCGAACAGGTATTTCCCCAACCATCAGGGGAGGACGAGTGAGAACAGAGAAGAGGGAATCTGCCCCCCAGGTCGGGCCTTGCACACGGGGGACGCTTCCAGAAGGCTGGAAGTCCCGCGTCCCCAAGCCCCTACGAAGCCCACCCGGCGCCGGCTCTCACCTGCGGTGTCCCAGATGGAGATGTTGAAGGAGCGCCACTGCTTCAGGTAGAAGGCGCCGCCCACCGTGCTGACCGTGTCGGGGAAGCGCCGCTCCATGTACCTCTGCAGCAGCGAGGTCTTGCCCACGTTCATGTCCCCCAGAAGCACGATTTTCCCGTCGGGCTTCCTCATCTTCCCGCAAGAAGCCACCTTCTGAGCCCTGCGTGCGTCCCCGTGTCCAGTCCGCCGGTGAGCGCGGGACGCAGGCGGGGAGCCAGCCCAGCCTCGGACCGCCGGACCCGGCCGCAGGGGACCTCCCCGCAGTGGCCACGCAGGAGCGCAGGAGAGGAAGCGCGCGTGCCGGCGCGGCAGGGGCTGAGGGCGCAGCGGGCGCGCACGTGGGGTGCCGGCCCGCCCTCCGTCCCGCGCCGCCCTCACCCCGCCCCGCCGAGGCTGCTGCGCAGAGGTCCCAGCCGCGCTCGCCCGGGGAGGCCGCGCCCCGCGGAGCTCAGGCACACCCGGAGGACCCGAGCTCCGAGCCGGGCTGCTCCGGGAGGAAGATGAGGCTCCGGAAGCGCCTTCCGCGCTCCCCGTCCTGCGCCCCGCGTCCGGGTGGAGGGCCGGGGCCGTGCCCAAGCCGAGAAGCCCCGGAGGGGACGCGGAGGACGCCTGCCCGCCGCCTGCGCTTAAGTAGCCGGCCCCCTAGCGCTCCAGCCGGGCCCCGGCCTGCTGCGTGTGCACGAAGTGGCCACCAGTCAAGGTCGTTAGGGAAAGTTAGCCGGGCTCTGAAAGGCCATCCCAGGACGGCCTGTGGACAGGACAGCCTGCGGGGCGCGGACGCCGTGGGGGGAAAGGCTGCTGCTAGTGTCGTTTTGTTTTCACTTTTGCAAGAATCGGTTTTTGCTGGGTTTTTTTTTTTGGGGGGGGGGGGCGGGTAACCAGGGATTGAACTCAGGTGCACTCGACCCCTGAGCCACACCCCCAGCCCTATTTTGTGTTTTATGTAGAGACAGGGTCTCACTGAGTTGCTTAGCGCCTCGCCATTGCTGAGGCTGGCTTTGAACTCGCGATTCTCCTGTCTCAGCCTCCCTAAGTGCTGGGATTACAGGCGTGCGCCACTGCGCCCGGCTCCTTTTTGCTGTTTTATATCTAAAAAGTGGACAGCCATTGCTGTTTAAAGCTTGGAAGGAAAATTTGACTTTGGCAGTTGCAGTTGAAAGAAAAAAATAACCGAAACGGGGACAGACCTGGATGGATCAACGATTTATTAAGCCATGGAGGGGCACATTTTCAGGGGATAAAATGGTGGTGGGCTACAGCAAGGGTCTGAGTTTTATAGGGTTCAGCAGAGCCAGGTCATAGAGGAGTTGGTTGGGCAGGCTCATTTAGGGTGGGGCAGGAGGGCAGGTGGGGACGTTGCTGGGGCCCATTGTGCTGGGGTCAGCCTGTTCGCTCTGGTGGGGTCAGGTGCTATCCATTTTCCCTTCCTGCCTTCCCTCGGGCTGAGGCCTGGGTTTCTAAATGACAAAAGTTCCAGTTTAGGGCTGGGGACAAAGCTCAGTTGGTAGAGTGCCTGCCTTGCATGTGCAAGGCCCTGGGTTAGATCCGCAGCACCACACACACACCCCCCTCCAGTTTACCACAGACCTCTCCCTACCCGTTTGGCAGGGAGGCTGGTGGGGGAACAGCTGTAGGTAGGGGAAGTGCCCTGGAGTTTATTTTCCATGACCTTCAGCTGTGACTCCTAGCAAAATCTTTCCTTTGCTTTTTAAAACTAGAAACCTTGAAATGCTTTTAAAATATATTATTTACGGAAGATTCAGTATTTATTTTTAAAGAAAATACCGAGATAGAACTCGATGCTCCGATTTGAGCCCCATGGGAAGTGTGGCTTAGGTGACTGGCACCCTGGCGTGACCCTGAGCAAGTAATACCCCCACACACGCCTTTTTCTGTAGAGGGGCAGGACCCTTTGCCTGAGAATGCCACTCTCAGTAGGCGCAGCAAGGTGGAGATGGGAAGGCCTTTGTCTCACTGAGGTTCCTGAGACCAGCACACTTGGGGACAGAGGTGGAGGTAAACACTGCGGGAGGCCAGTCCTGTGCCTTCTCAGCCACAGGCTCCTTCTCCTGGCACTGCCTCTTCCAATGAAATGTGTCAATTCAATATTTATGAAACGCCTGTTGCGGGCAGGTTACAGGCAAACGTTGGGGAGGTTTGCTTTCTGTTCCCCCTGTTCCCCAGAGGTTCAGGGTGAACCGGAAGTGGACTGGCTTTGTGTATTCAAATAAGCCAAAGCCAGGAGGTTGCCAGTAGATCCTGATGGTCCCACCACAGGTGGAGGATTTACTACCCTACTATCCAGGCTTTTTCTGTTTGGGTTGTTTTGCTGCAAATTAGGATCAGCGGGACTCCCGCGGGGAGCCCAGGTATTCAAATGCAGGTGAACTTGCTCAGCCAAGCAGAGCCTCTGGCCATGGCTGGGGAAGGAAATCCCTGGAACAGTGTCAGGCTACCAGAGGGAACAGATAGGAAGAATGGGGCCCTGGCTGTTTCTTCAGCTGCCAGTCCTCCTGTCTGTCCACCAGCTCAGGTTGTAGGAGCTAGCACAACCGCGTCCAGGAGTACGGGGAAGTTGCCAGGCAGGAAGTGCCTCATGTGCTGCCTGGGCCCCACCAGCCACAGCCATCTGCTTAGAACTGATTTCTCCTTTACACAGGGCCTCTGCCCCTCAGGCATGGAAAGGAATCCAGTCGGAAATTCCCTTTTCATCTTTTTTCTTCCAGAAAATTCTTTCTATGGCGGGGCTCGGCTGGGGTGTCCTGTGTTTGATGCTGCCTCTCCCTCTAGCTGTATCTTCCTTCTCTGTCACCTGCTTTTCAGAGCCCAGTGTTTCCAGCAACCACCTTCTCCCACACTCCTGTCCCTCTGTGCCTAGCTCTCTAAGGGAGCTGCCACCAAAGGCCACTAGTGACTCACTGGTTTCCAAATCCAATGACGTCATCAACCCACACATCCCTGCCTTCAGTGCTATTCTGTCACCAGGATCCACATCTCTCCCTGTCCTCATATAGCTTAATCTTTTCCTCTCACTTGCAGTTCTGTTCCTTGTTTTGGAAAAATATCAAAACTGCAGAGAGAAATAGACACCAGCTGTGTCCCATGCCAAACACTAACACAATTGGCCTCCTCCCCCAAAGTCAACCACTTCATGATTCAGCTACAAGCCTTCAGGTCCAGTTTATTTTATTTTATTTTTGGGTACTGGGGATTGAATTCAGGGGCACTCAACCACTAAGCCACATCTCCAGCCCTATTTTGTATTTTATTTAGAGACAGGGTCTCATTAGTTGCCTAGCCCCTCACTTCTGCTGAGGTTGGCTTTGAACTTGCGGTCCTCCTATCTCAGCCTCCCAAGCCTCTGAGATTACAGGCAAGTGTCACGTGCCTGGCTCAGGTCCATTTTAAAGATGATTTTCCACAAATGCATGCAGCTGTCACAGGGCAGAGGCCTACTACAAAGCTGCGGCAGTGCCAAGACCCCAATTCTTGCAAATCAGTCAGAAAGATTTTAGACATATCACTCAGAGGAGCAGGCATGAGTTTATTAGAAGAGATTGGAAAGAGGGAAAAGGGACATGCTCAAGGAAAGAGGAGGTCCTCTCAGAGGGGAGGGACTGTGCCCCTCTCCTCCCCTCCAGTTTAATTGGGGGTCCTGCCCAGTCCACCTCTTGATTTTTTTTTTTTTTTTTGGTACCGGGGATTGAACTCAGGGGCACTCGACCACTGAGCCACATCCCCAGCCCTAGTTTGTGTTTTATGTAGAGACAGGGTCTCACTGAGTTGCTTAGCACCTCGCCATTGCCGAGGTTGGCTTTGAACTTGCAATCCTCCTGTCTCAGCCTCCCTAAGTGCTGGGATGACAGGCTTGCGCCACCACGCCCGGCTCCACCTCTTGATTTTTGACAGACCACAGAATGACATCAGACTTTCAAGTCCCCACTGCGTATGACCACTCTAGGTCACTTTGGCCCATGCTGACCAGTTCGAATTGGCCTGTTATTACAGTGTGTGTGGTGTGGGGGAATATCCTTATCTCTCTAAGGCCTGGGACCTGGTCTGTGGAGGGCTGCCACCCTCTCGCCCCTGCAGGGTGACGTGAATCCCTGGTATCCGCATTCCAGGCTACACTTCTCGAGCAGATAAAGGCAGTTTGCTGAGGAATGCAACACATTCTCAACTCAAACCGGGCAGGGCTGCAGGTAAATTGCTTTTTAAAAAAAAGGAAAGCGTGCGGGCAGCCCAGCTAGTAGCTTTTCCCTTAACCTCGTGTTCCCGCCGCCTGTGTCTGTTGGTTCCCTGTCGCGGCGTCTTGGTTTCCTGTGGCTGCCATAAAACTCATGGGTGGCTTAAACAACTCAAGTTCCTTCTCTCACAGGTTTGAGGCTAGATGTCTGTTAAGGTAGCGGTGGGCCTTGCTCTTCAGCAAGGGTCCTTCCTACCTCTCCCAGCATCTGGTGGGTGCAGGTGTTCCTTGGCTTGTGGATGCAATCCCTGTGTCCACTGTCCCCACCCTCCCCACCCACCCCACACACACAGGGGTACCATTTCCTTCCTGTGTCTCTCCTTTGTGTCCAAATTTTTCTCCTCTATAAGGACACTAGCCATATTTGAATAACGGCCAGTCCTGCTCCAGGATGACCTCATCTCAATGACATCTGCCATGGCTGTATTTCCAATAAGGTTACATTCTGAGATGCTGGGTGCCATTCCATTTGTGTTGCTATAACAAAATTTTGAAGACTGGGTAGTTTATAAATAATGAAAATTTATTGCTTACAGTTCTGGGGGTTGAGGGTCCAAGACCAAGGCCCCAGCAGGATTGGTGCATGGTGAAGGCCTGTTCCTCAGAAGGTGCCATCCATGTGTCTCCAGTGGCCAAAGAGATGTGGAAAGGCATTAAGGCATTACCCTCCTCCTTGTAAGGCACTGATCCAATCATAACGATGGAGCCTTGTGACTTAATCTCTCCCAAATGCCCCACCTCTCAATGCTATTATCTCAGGATTCAGGTCTCAACATATGAATTGTAAAGGAACACATGCCTTCAAACCATACCTATGGGCAAGGATGCAAGGTTGGTTCAATATATGGAAATCAATAAACAATTCACCAGACTCAAAGATAAGAATCATGATTACACCAATAGATGCAGAGAAAGCATTTGACAAAATATAGCACCCTTTCATGTTCAAAACACTAGAAAAACTAAGGATAGTAGGAACATTCCTCAACATTGTAAAGGCTATCTATGCTAAACCCAAGGCCAACATCATTCTAAATGGAGAAAAATTGGAAGCATTCCCTCTAAAAACAGGAACAAGATAGGTATGCCCTCTTTGACCGTTTCTATTTAACATAGTCCTTGAAATTGTAGCCACAGCAATTAGCAAAAGAAATTAAAGGGATACGAATAGGAAAAGAAGAACTCAAACTATCACTATTTGCCAACGACATGATTCTATACTTAAAGGATCCAAAAAATTCCACCAGAAATCTTCAAGAATTAATAAATGAATTCAGCAAAGTAGCAGGACATAAAATCAATACGCATAAATCAAAGGCATTTCTATACATCACTGATGAATCCTCTGAAAGAGAAATTAGGAAAACTACCTCATTCTCAATAGCCTCAAAAAAATAAAATACTTGGGAATCCATTTAACAAAAGAGGTGAAAGACATCTACAAGGAAAACTACAGAACACTAAAGAAAGAAATTAAAGAAGACCTTAGAAGATGGAAAGATTTCCCATGCTCTTGGATAGGCAGAATTAATGTTCTAAAAATGGCCATATTACCAAAAGTGCTATACAGATTCAATGCAATACCAATTAAAATCCCAATGTCATTCCTCATACAAATAGAAAAAGCCAATCATGAAATTCATTTGGAAAAATAAGAGACACAGAATTGCCAAAGTAATTTTTAGCAAGAAGAGTGAAGCAGGAGGCATCACAATACCAGACCTTAAACTATGCTACAGAGCCATAGTAATAAAAGTGGCATGGTATTGGCACCAAAACAGACATGTAGACCAATGGTACAGAATAGAAGACCCAGAGACAAACCCACATAAATACAGTTATCTCATAGTGGACAAAAGCACCCAAAACATACATTGGAGAAAATATAGCCTCTTCAACAAATGGTGCTGGGAAAACTGGAAATCCATTTGTAGCTAAATGAAATTTAAACTCCCTGTCTCTCACCATGCACAAAACTCAAAGTAGATCAAGGACCTAGGAATTAGACCAGAGACCTACACCTAATTCAGGAAAAATAGGCCCAAATCTTCATCATGTTGGATTAGGCCCCAACTTCCTTAACAGGATTCCTAAAGTGCAAGAAATAAAATCAAGAACCAATAAATGGGACAGATTCAAATTAAAAAGCCTCTCTCAGCAAAAGAAACAATCAATGAGGTGAAGAGAAAGCCTACAGAATGGGAAAAAATTTTTACCACACACAAGATATAGCAATAATCTCCTGGATATGTAAAGAACTCAAAAAACACCAAAAGAACAAACAACCCAATCAATAAATGGGCTAAGGAACTGAACAGACACTTCTCAGAAGAAGATGTACAATCAACAACAAATATATAAAAAAATATTCAACACCTCCAGTAATTAGAGAAATGCAAATCAAAACTACTCTAAGACTGGGCGTGGTGGCACATGCCTGTAATCCCAGCACTTAGGGAAGTTGAGACAGGAGAATCCCGAGTTCAAAGCCAGCCTCAGCAAAGGCGAGGCGTTAAGCAACTCAGCGAGACCCTGTCTCTACATAAAACACACAAAAAATAGGGCTGGGGATGTGGCTCAGTGGTCAAGCGCCCCTGAGTTCAATCTCCAGTAGCAAAAAAAAAAAAAAAACCTACTCTAAGATTTCATCTGACACCAGTCAGGATGGCAGTTATCAAGTATACAAACAACAATAAGTGTTGGCAAGGATGTGGGGGAAAAGGCACACTCTTACATGGCTGATGGGACTGCAAATTGGTGCAACCAGTCTGGAAAGCAGTATGGAGATTCTTTAGAAAACTTGGAATGGAACCACCATTTGACCCAGCCATCCCACTCCTCGGTCTATACCCAAAGGACTTAAAAACAGCATACTACAGTGACACAGCCACATCAATGGAACTGTGGAACCAACCAAGATGCCTTTCAATAGATGAATGGATAAAGAAACTGTGGTATATATACACAATGGAATATTACTTAGCATTAAAAGAGAATAAATTTATGGCACTTGCAGGTAAATGGATAGATTCAGAGAATATTATGCTAAGCGAAGTAAGCCAATCCCACAAAAACAAAGGCTGGCCAGGCATGGTGGTGTACACCTATAATCCCAGCACTTTGGGAGGCTGAGACAGGAGAATTACGAGTTCAAAGCCAGCCTCAGCAACAGCGAGGGCTAAGCAAGTCAGTGAGACCCTGTCTCTACATAAAACACAAAATAGGGCTGGGGATGTGGCTCAGTGGTTGAGTGCCCCTGAGTTCAATCCCTGGTACCAAAAAACAAAAACAAAAAAACCAAACGCTGAATGTTTTCTCTGATAAGTGGATGCTGATCCATAAGGGGGGGGGGGCCGCATAAGGTGAGTGGGCATGGATTGGGCAAAAGGGAGGGAGGGGAGAGGAGGGCACATGGGGACAGGAAAGATGGTGGAATGAAATGGGCATCATCACCCTATGTACATGTATGATTGCACGAATGATGTGACCCTACTTTGTGTACAAGCAGAGAAATGAAAAATTGTGCTCCATTTGTGTATGATGAATCGAAAAGCATTCTGCTGTCATGTACAACTGATTAGAACAAATAAAATAAAATAAAAACAAGCTGGGCACAGTGGCACACGCCTGTAATCCCAGCACTTGGGGAGGCTGAGACAGAAGAATCGCAAGTTCAAAGCCAGCCTCAGCAAGGGTGAGGTGCTAAGCAACTCAGTGAGACCCTGTCTCTACATAAAACACAAAATGTGGCTCAGTGGTCGAGTACCCCTGAGATCAATCCCCGGTACCAAAAAAAAAAAACCCAAAAACCATAGCAGTGGGGGTTTAGGACTTCAACATGTTTTTGTAGGGTTCACATTTCAATACAACAGTAGACATAAATATTAGATGATCTCAGTTACCCTTTACTGCATAACAAAACACCAAAAAATGAAGTCATCTGGGCACGGTGGTGCAAACCTGTAATCCCAGCACTTAGGGAGGCTGAGACAGAAGAATCACAAGTTCAAAGCCAGCCTCAGCAATGGCGAGGCACTAAGCAACTCAGTGAGACCCTGTCTGTATGTAAAAACATAAAATAGGGCTGGGGATGTGGCTCAGTGGTCGAGTGCCCCTGAGTTCAATCTCCAGTACCCAAAAAAAAAAAAAAAATGAAGTCACTTCAAACAAAAGTTTTGATACCTCTGTGGTTCTGTAGGCAACTGGGTCTGGCTGAGTAGTTATGCTGGTCTTGTGGGGCTTCTCATGCAGCTGCAATCACATAGCATCTGGGACCTGACTTCTCTGGAGGCTTAAGGAGCTGGAACATCAGAAATGGGTTCCTCCAGAACACATTTGGTATTTCAGCACTCCTCTGTGTGGTCATCCTTTCCATGTGGCTTCTGAGCTCCAGGGCTGTCCACATGGCCTCTTTCTCCAGAAAAGCAGCTGGACTATTCACTTGGAGCATCAAGCTCCACAAGCACGTTCCCAGAGATGAAGTGGGGAAAACCTGACCACTTACAAGAGCCTCGGAGGTCTTGCACCATGACTTTTCCAAATGGATCAAGAGGGCTAGTTATGGGCTGGGGTTGTGGCTCAGTGGTAGAGCGCTTGCCTACCATGTGTGAGGCACTGGGTTTGATTCTCAGCACCACATATAAATAAAGTCCATTGACAAATAAAAAAAAAACACTTTTGGGGCTGGGGTTGTGGCTCAGTGGTAGAGCGCTTGCCTTGCATGCGTGAGGCACTGGGTTCGACCCTCAGCACTTCAAAAACATTAATAAATAAAAGATATTGTAAAAAAAAAGAGGGCTAGTTATTTTTTAAATAACTAGAAGATAGGAGCTGAGAGGTTACTAATCAAAGAAATGGTAAGCGTGGAGATGGGAATGGTGAGAACCCTGATTGGAACATCACACATTGTTGACATGCACTGTATTATCACACAGTACCCTAGAAATACGTACAATCACTGTATGTCAGTAAAGAAAGAGGACATAGGGCCACCCACTTTCAAGGGTGGGAAAATCACACTCCATCTCTGCAGGGGAGGCGTAGTGAAAAACTACAACCATCTCCAATTTACAGTTTTAATGTTCACGTGTAAGGCTTTGACTCAACTTTAAATTACTCTGGATATAAAGTGAGTTTTTAAAATAAAGCTTTATTTTGATGTTATGGATGGTTAAAGCAAATTGTCCCAATACCATTTATGAAACATTTCATTCCTTCTTGCTGGTTTGTCATCTTGCTCCTACCATCTGCTGTAAGTCCTTTGTCCACACAGGTCCACTTCTGGACTCTGTCTGACCCTGGACAACACCACACTGTCTTAATTATAGGTACATAATAAGCCTTGGAACAGGTAGGGCAGGTTTCCTGCCTTCTTTTTTGACAGAATTGCCTGTGTAGCCCTGAACTTTTCCATATGAATTTTAGAATCAGTTTATCTCGTCCTGTGCAACACATTAATGGAACACAGAGTTAAGTTTGGGGCATTGATATCTTTCTAATATTATACTGTCCCATTCATGAACATGGTATATTTCTCCATTTATCCAGCAGATGTTCAAAGTTCACCTGGAACTTTTACACTTCTTTCTACTCTTTTTTTTTAAATTTTTTTAGTTGTAGATGGACACAATGTCTTTATTTTATTGCTTTGTATGTGGTGCTGAGGATCGAACCCAGGGCCTCACGCATGTGAGGCAAGCGCTCTACCACTGAGCTACAATCCCAGCCCCTTTCTACTCTTTTACCTTGAGGACATTTGTTTCTTCCTTGAGGAGGATGCTCCAAACCTTGTCTTCTCTTTGCTTCTCTCTCCTGAGCTCTGTCCATTTCTGCATCCAGCTCCCAAACCGTCCCACACAGGTGCCCAGCAGGGCAAACCAAGCCCACCATTCATCTGCTTTCTCTCTGGCTGTGAAGCCATTTTTTTCTTCCACCTTCTTCATATCCTTGTCCAGTTAGTCCCTGCACATGGTGAATTTCCCTTCTAAACAAATCTTTCCTATGTTCTCTCTCCTTTCCACTCTGTGTTTTCCAGCCACCACTTGTCTGTAACCACCTTACGCCTGGAGAATTAGAACCCACCTCTGTGCAGCCTCCTTAACTCCAGGCTCAGCACCCATCAGTTGTCAGACTGACCTCTCAAAACTCCTGCTTTCTCTGCTCAGAAACCTGCCATGGCTTCCTGTTTCCTATCCCCATTAGTGCAAATTCTGCCCATCGTTCTCTGCCCTTCCCACACACCCACTCATGGCCCTTCCTGCAGTAACTCCTCTTCCCTTTACCCTCTCCTGCTCTGTTTTCCCACCACCATCTAAAACTGCACCCTTATTTACATGTGGAACTCAGACTCCCTCTCTAGAATGTTGGCTCCATGAGGAAGGGACTCTGTTTTGTTCACCACTGTGCCTGGTGAACAGTATGTGGCAACTAATAGGCACTCCAGAAAGCTCTGAGTCACAGAAGAGTGAATGAATTAATCTTCCAGGTGACCCACAGCACTTGTCCTGTACATGTGTGGCAGTCAGGCATGCTCTCCTTCCTTACAGATGGGGAGTCAACTCACCTGTAAAGCTCTCCCTTCCTTCATGCATGCAGGTGGACCAGGACACCTGAGCGGTCCAGCTAGGTGCACCTGCCTGCATTCCTTCATCTGGATGCTAACCACCTCTTGGCTTTTTCCACAGAGCAAGCCCCTGAAGATGCCTAACAGACTGGCTCTTCTCTCTGGTCTTTCAGGAATGCTCCAGGACAGGAGCATGCTCCACACACCGCACACCTCGCCAGTGCACGGGGCCTTCCCCACACTCTACCCACCAGCAGCCCCAGGAAGGCAGGGTCCTTGTGTTTTCTTCTCTTCTGCCCAACACTGTAAGAGGGCTGATGCTCAGTCGATATATATTTTAATAAGTGTGTTGTTTAACTGACTCATATCTACTTAAAACACTGCTGCTGGAACTGGGGTTGTAGCTCAGTGGTAGAGCACTTGCCTAGCATGTGTGAGGCACTGGGTTTGATTCTCAGCATCACATATAAATAAATAAAATAAAGGTCCATCAACAAGTAAAAAAATATTAAAAAAAAAAAAACACTGCTGCTTTCAGAGCAGGGCTTGGGGTGTGGGAGACTGTTCCCAGGACCAAGTCTTGAGCCTAGTATGTGGAATTCATTCTGCAAGTTTGTTGAAAAATTTAGAGGATAGCTGGGTGCGGTGGCTCAAGCCTATAATCCCAGCACTTAGGGAGGCTGAGAATCGCGAGTTCAAAGCCAGCCTCAGCAATGGTGAGGCGCTAAGCAACTCAGTGAGACCCTGTCTCTACATAAAACACAAAATAGGGCTGGGGGTGTGACTCAGTGGTTGAGTGCTCCTGAGTTCAATCCCTGGTACCAAAAAAAAAAAAAAAAAAAATTTAGAGGAACTTTTCAGGACCCTGGAAACCTAAATTTAACTAGGAGAATGTCTCCATATCAAGTTTTGGTCAATCTTTATAGAAATGCCTTAAAGACTGTCAATCTCCTTATTCATATTCAAGAAGCAGTGTTGAGAAGGTGGGTGCAGGATTTAGTCTGTTTAAGTGAGTGGGCTTAGGGGCTGGGATTATGGCGCAGTGGTAGCGTGCTCGCCTAGCACGCAGGAGGCACTGGGTTCGATCCTCAGCACCACATAAAAATAAAAAAATAAAGATATTGTGTCCACCTACAACTAAAAAATAAATATTTTAAAAAATAATAAAAAATAAATAAATAAATAAATAAGTGGGTTTACACGCCAAGTTTGATGTTTATTCTACCTGCATTTAAACCACTGGACAAACAATATCATTCTTTTTCCAATTTTATAGATGAAATGTGCCTTAGGGCCAAGAAAATTTTGTAGTTCCTTTTTTAAAGAAATGCAGGGGCTGGGGTTGTGGCTCAGTGGTAGAATGCTTGCCTTGCATGTGTGGGGCACTAGGTTCAATCCTCTGCACCACATAAATAAATAAAATTTAAAAAGGTATTGCATACACCCACAAGAAAAAAATATTTTAAAAAAGAAATGCAAACTGAGCAATTCTAGGACCATTTTAATGCTCCTAAGATGACTTAGGAGCATTTCTAGGTACTTGATTATAGAACAACTCCTTTACACTACTTTCCTCCTTTCCCTTTGGTACCGGGGATTGAACTCAGGGGCACTCGACCACTGAGCCACATCCCCAGCCCTATTTTGTGTTTTATGTAGAGACAGGGCCTCACTGAGTTGCTTAGCGCCTCACCGTTGCTGAGGCTGGCTTAGAACTCGCGATTCTCCTGTCTCAGCCTCCCTAAGTGCTGGGATTACAGGCTTGCGCCACTGCCCGGCTACTTTACTCCTTTCTTTAAAAAAAAGGAGGAGAAGCAAACATCTATTATGTGCTCGTCCCGGCGACCTGAACTGGAGCACCCACTAGACGCTGAGCACGGAGCAGAGAAGGAGCAATGAGCAAAGCTGGCAGCACCCGTGTCCACCTATGCTGGGAGAAGACAGCCCACCTGTAAACAAGCAACACACTCAGCATCCTGGGGGTGAGCAGGTGCTAGCTGAAGGAAACTGGACAGGCAGGGCAGGATGCAGGCTGAGGCAGAGGCAGGGGGTAAACTTTAAATAGGATGTGGACCATAGAATCTCAGTGAGTTAGAATGAGGTCAGGAGTTAAGACTGGTGTTTAGAGAAAGAATGTGCCTTGGAGCCAGAGCAAAGACCCTGAGGCAGAGAGGCCTGCGTGGCTGACTTGGTCCCGGCCAGGTGAGAGTGGCCGAGCCACCATGCAGGAGAGCTGCTGGGCTAAGTGGGATGCTGGCTCAGGAGGAAGGGGGCGGGGGGACAATCTAGGGCTTTGGCTTTTACTGTGGCAGAAGTGGAAAGGGCTAGGAATTAGAGGAGAGGAGAGGCGTGGTCTATCTTCAACAGCATGGCTCTGCCTGCGTGTTAAGGTGGCTATGGGCAGGTGTGGGGACATGCGGGAGAGACAAACAGCAGGAGTGTTCAGAGTCCATCGCGTTCTGGATGTACCAGGACTGGATGTGGAATAGAGGGCACAGAGAGAGCAGAAAGGAGAGGAGTGGCCATCAGGAAGACCAAGACACACACACCCACTGTGACCAACTAGGGAGCCAGCAGCCATCTCAGCAGCAGCTCTAACCTCAGGGCGGGGCTGCTGCCATTGCTGACCAGACAACTCTCGGTCCTTTGGCTATTCAGCAGCACCCTGGCCTCTGCCTGCTGGATCTAAGGAATAGCACCCTTCCCAGTTATGACAAGCAATAAATGCGTGCAGACTCTGCCAGCTGTCCACTGTGGGCAGCAGCCCGAGGGGAGCCCCGCCCCGCACAGTACACTGTAACACCCGCCCATCAGTTGCCTACACGTGAGCCTCACTCACGAGTCCTCTGGAACATACTTGTGCGATTCGGGCCAGTCAGCTGTGTCTGTGGTTGGGCTGTGCCACCTCTTGCTTGTCCACTCACTCGCTGGAGGCTGGGCTGTCCCCGCTCTTGGGCTTCTGTGAGTAGAGCTGAGTGACAGATCTGCCTGTACACTCAGGTGAGCAGCAGGTGAGTCCTCGCAGCTCTACCTCCTCGCCGACACCTGGCCTGTGCGTCCTTTCTCTTCTGGCAGTTCTAGCAGGTGTGTGTGGGTTCTGATTTCCGTGGCCCACTGACTCAAGGGGCTGAGCCATCTTACTGTGCTTCTTTGCTATTTGCATATCTTCTTTGAAAAGGCGATTCCAAATCTTTCAACAGGCAGTGGAATTGTTTTAAAGCACACCACCCCACCCCTGCCATGATTCTAATGTGCAGAAGTGACTGAGAGCCACCAAGATTTTTTTTTTTTTTTTTTTTTTTTGGTACTGGGGATGGAACTCAGGAGCACTTGACCACTGAGCCACATCCCCAGCCCTATTTTGTGTTTTGTGTAGAGACAGGGTCTCACTGAGTTGCTTAGCGCCTCGCTGTTGCTGAGGCTGGCTTTGAACTCGCGATTCTCCTGTCTCAGCCTCCCTCAGAGCTGGGATTACAAGCGTGAGCCACCGCGCCTGGCTAGCCACCAAGATTTTTAACCCAAATGAATACTGTCACGCAGGGACTCCTTCCCATGCCAGCCTCCTGTGCCCCCTACTGGTGGGAGGGGTAGGTGCTTCCTGAATCCAGAGTTATGCAAAGTGGGGATCCTGGTCCTAGAGTCCCCAGGGTCCTTCTGGGTGTCTCTCAACATGAATCTTGCCAGGAAGCTGAGTGTGGAGAATGACCATCTCTGCATCTCCCCCATGCCAGCCATCCTGAACAAGGGTGAGCTCCCTCGTCAGTTTGCCATTCCCTGGGAGCCAGTGGAGACTCTGGATTTATTGGAGGTGATTCCTTCAGGCACCCATGGGACTAGGATCACCACCCCACCCCTTCTCTGAGATGAATGTGAGGAGGGAATTCTCTCAGGGCACCTGGACTGAGTTACAGCCACTGCCGGACTAGAATTCATGATGATCTAACTACTGTGTGCTAAGACCTGGGAGCTCAGAACACAGGCAAACTGGGCCAGCTTTTAGAGGGAGGTGGGGAATGTGGAGTGATCTTTCATCTCTGTCCCACCCACAGCAAAGAACCAGACACGCAGTGTGGCTGCCTGCAGGGGCTAATTTTTGTCCCCCCAGAGAGACGATGAAGTCATAGCCCCAGCACCTCAGAATGTCATCTTACTTGTAAATGTAATCAGTTAAGATAAGGCCATACTGGAGTAAGGGGGCTCTGCATCCAATATGATTGGTATGAAAAGGGCACATTTGCCAAAACTTTGCCAAACAGAGAGAAGGCCTGCGACAGAGGCAGAGACTGGCACAGAACCAGCAGGGAGCGCTGCAGTGCTGGAAGCTGGCCGAAGCAGGCCAGATGCCCCTGTGAAGATTCCCACGGGCATGGCCTACCAACATGGTGATTTCAGACTTGTCACCCTCGGACTAGGGGAGAAGAAGTTCTGCCGCTTCTCGCCATTCAGCTTTTGTACTCTGTTATGAAGCCCAAGAAAACCAGCATAGGCCCCACGACACACGAGGTTTGCCCTCATGGCTGCTGACCATGCCCCCGGCTGGGGCTCAGGCTCCCTGCCATTCAGGTCCCAAGTCCTTACAGGTGTAGGTGTGGCCACCGTGAAGTGGGACATTATTTAAAACACTACAAAGCAAAAACAAAAATGACAATGAATGGCTTTATCCAGAAATAACCAGCGACAGTTAGCATGTTGGAAGTATTTTCCCCATACTTCCCAACTCTGCATGCGGGTGAATCTATGGGAGCTCCTGAGCCACCTAGCCCTTGGTGCTGCTGTCTGCATGTGGCCTGGCCAGCCCCCACCGCCCCATTCTGTCATCTATGGGCCTGCACTCTTACAAGCATTGCAAGCATGCTCAGGAGAAGCAGCCCGATGCACATTGCTTTCTGTTTGTTTGTTTTACTGAGAATTGAACCTGGGGACTCTACCACTGAGTAAAAGGGCATCCTGGCTTTTTTTTTTAATATTTATTTTTTAGTTGTAGGTGGACACAATAGCTTTATTTTATTTTTATGTGGTGCTGAGGATCGAACCCAGTGCCTCCCGCATGCTAGGGGAGCACGCTACCACTGCACCATAACCCCAGCCCCCATCCTGGCTTTTTTATGGTTGTCAGAGGCCGGGAGAAGAGGGGCGATGGAAGAGGGAGTCGTGGCTGATGGACACAGGGCTTCTTTTTGGAGGGATGAAAATGCGCTAGAATTGAGAAGGCACTGAGTGCTCCTGCCTGACCCTACCAAGAGCAGTTATCAGGACACAGTGGGAGAGCAGTGTCACCATCACCCAGATGAAAAGCAGACAAGCCAGGGCGAGCACAGAGCCCTACACAGACCACACTTAGGAACCCGTGTGTAACAGAGGCCGCCTTGCAAGCCATTGGGGAAAAGTGGTCTGTCCGGCAGACCACTAAGCACCCTTGATGCTTAGACAATTGATTATCCACATAGGAAGACACTGATCTCCAGTTCACACATGCACAAACACAGGTTCCAGGTGAATTACAAACCTAGACTTCGGAGATATCTTTGAACTCATGGTAGAAAGAACACAAGTCTTTCCTTTTTTTTTTTTTTTTTTTTTGGTGCTGGAGAATGAACCCAGGGGTGCTTTATCAGTAAACTATATCCTCAGTCCCTTTTATTTTTTATTTTGAGACAACATCTCATACTTGCCAAGTCTGGCTTTTAACTTGTGAAACTTCTGCCTCAGCCTCTTGAGTCACTGAGATTACAGGTATGTGCCACTGTGCCTGGCCTGCAAGAAGTCTTTTCTATAATGGGAAAATCTCACATAAATTTCACAAAATTTAGATTTGACAATATTTGAATAATAACAAAAGACTTTCTAACAACCAAATATATATATATATACATATATATATGTTTTTGGTACTGGGGACTGAATCCAGGGGCACTTTACCACTGAGATACATTCCCAGTCCTTTATATTTTTCATTTAGAGACAGGGTCTCACAAAGTTGCTGAGACTGTCTTTGATCTTGGGATCCTCCCGCCTTGGCCAGTGAAGCCCTAAGCAACTTAGTGAGACTCTGTATTAAAAAAAAAAAAAAAAAAAAAGGTTGGGGATGTGGTTCAGTGTTTAAGTATCCCTGGGTTCAATCTCAGTACTAAAAGAAAAAAAATCATGAAAAAATAGGGAGAAGAAGAAAAAAGCAAGCACTAGTCTTCAGTAGAATGGGTAAATAAATTATGGAATATTCATGCAATGAAACACTAGCCATATCAATATGGCAAATCTCACTGACAGTGTTGAATGAGAAAAACAAGTTCCAGAATAGTGTGTACCACTCAAAAGGGCAAGGCCCAGTGGCTTTTACCAGGGAGTTCAGAATAGTCTGGAATGGACCTCTGGTGAGCACAGATGCCCAGCCCCTGAAGAGGCCAGGTGGGCACACAGCCCTGCCTATGCCCCGCCCCAGCTTGGCACTTGGCACTGTAACCAAACACTCGCCGAGGGCTACGTGAGGGCACAGCACTCCTCTCAAACCCAGGCCTGGCACGCCTTTTCTGATGCCACACCTGCTCAACCAAGCCATGGGGCAGAGTGCTTGAAACTAAAGTTCAGGGCCTAAGGTTGTTTCACGTCAAAAGAACCCAAACCCTTTCGTCAGCCTGTTCTTTCAGAAGGGCACAGGCCTCTGCATGCCTGGATGGACCCGTGTTATGGAGAGTCCCGTGGGCAAGATCCTTTCACCTGCACGCTGTGAACCCGTCTCTGTGCCAACAGCAGGCCCTGCGCCTGACCCCACAGAAGGGTCAGTGACCCCAGGCAGTGTCACCATGCCAGTTTCCTGGGGCTGGTGCCATGACATACCACCACCTGGACAGCCTTCAGTCACAGAAAGTAACTCTCCATTCTGGAGACTGGAAGCCGACTCATGCTCCATCTGAAGGCTTAGGAGAGGTGCTGTCCTGGCCTCTCCGGGTGCCTGCTGGTGGCCGCCATCCTCAGTCTTCCTCGACTAGCCGCTGCATCCCTGCAACCTCTGCCTGTCTTCCCAGGATGTCTCCTCTTCCTGTGAGGAGGCCAGCCACATTGGATTGGGTGCACCCTAATGACTGTCTCAACTTGATGAGTTCAAGTCTGGTCTGCAAAGACATTACTTCATGACAACGCCACCTTCACAGGTGCTGGGAACGAGGACCTGGACATAGCTCTGGAGGAGCAGCCTCTTAGACCTCACCCACAAGCAGCCACTAGGGGCAGCAGCTGAGCCCTATTTCCTGGGGGCGGGGAGCTTTGGAATCAATGGGAATGGACCTGAAGGTCGTGTCCGAATTCCATCTCTTCGTGTGGCTTCTGTGCGTGAGAAGTTTAAACATTTACAGGCTGTACTTGGCAACCTTGCCTTTCAGCCTGTTTAAGAACACTTAGGCAACTGGGCTCACTCGGCAGAAGTGGTATCACCCTTGGCTTCTGGAATGAGGAAGGCAACCTGCTTTCCCCAGAACGACCCGCCTCGAGCCCTCTCCCCCACAGACACTTCTTCTTGCTTGTTCAAACAGGGCTAGGGCTTCGCAAGCATTTCCTGAGCGGCACAGTGATCGTGAACGTGACTCTTCTGGTTGCTAGTCACTGTTGCAGAGAAAGTCAACAACCTGTTCCAGCCTGAGCTTTCTGAGATTCTGTAGCCATCTCAGAAATCCTAGCATCCATAACACTTGCAAAACTTTTTCATTGCACCTGAAAACATAATTCAAGAACCTAGAATGTGTGCTAATTCTATTGTTTTCATCCATGAAAGGTGCCGTGTGTGTGTGTGTGTGTGTGTGTGTGTGTGTGTGTGTGATTTACAATATAACAAGGGAGCTCGAGGCACTGAAGGTCACCATGCTCTGTCTCCCCTGCCCCACAGCATGCCTTGTGTCAGGGCTTGCAAACTCCTGCAGTGAGACGCTGGTCCTCTACCTCATTAAGTCACTATGGCAAACTCAAGTTATATCTTGTCACTCTGAAAAAGAAAGAGTAAAAAAGAAAATTCTTAGCAAATACACTAAAGCTTTTGAAGATCACCTTAGTAATTCCACATGATTCACTGGCATGACAGCCCCTTATGAAGACCAAAGGATTTTGGAGAAGAGAGTCCTAGATGAAACACTATTAAAAAGTTACTGCTTTAGAGAGAAACTGTCAACACAGTCAGAAAGCAACGCAGTCACTTTTACTTACCTGTAAACTGTTTCTGATGATCCCAATGACTGACAGCATCCCTGAAGATTAAAAAACCCTATCCATTGCTCTTAAGAATCATATTTTGCTGTGATTCCTTGTGGGCTACCCCTCCTACCCCAAGTCTATTCACTTATATCAATTCTTTGCAAACAAGTTAGAGTTATTTGTTATTTTTTGGTGCTGGAGATTGAACCCAGGGATGCCTAACCACTGAGCCACCTCCCCTGCCCTTCTTATTTTTTATTTAGAGACAGGGTCTTGCTAAGTTGCTTAGGGCTTCACTGAGTATCTGAGGCTGGCTTTGAATTTGCAATGCTCCTGCCTCAGCCTCCTGAGTTCCTGGGATTACAGGTGTGCACCACTACACCTGGCACAAGTTAGGTTTTATTATTATTGTGCAAAACTCTCAGTCCTTCACCTGGAACATCAGCCCTTGCCATCTGGGCCTACTTTCTTCTCCTAACCTCCATTCCTGCCTGCCCAGACTGGGCTGGGGAGATCTCAGGACCCAGGAATCGGGAGGCCTCCAGCAGCCATCCTGAGTCCTGGCCAGCACGTCACAACACTCCAAATTCTATCATTCACTTCATATTTTCATTCATTTAGCCATCCACCTATCCATCTATCCGTCTGTCCATTTGGCTACTCATCTGTCCATCTATATGCCCATCTACCTATCCATCTGTCTGGACTTCCGTCCATCTCTCCACCCTGTCAATAGCATCTATTATGTTTTTCCTTTGGGTCAGACACTATGGTTAAAGCGAGGGGTGCACAGAGTAAAGCTGGTCCTGTCCCAACAGCATAGACCTCTAAGGTCTGGCAGAGAAGATGAGGCATTGAGGAGGTGCTGCCACAGAGGGGGACAGTGCTCCCAGGACAGAGAAGGCAGAAACTGGAACAGTAGAGAGGGCTTCCTAGAAGTGTCTTTGAGGTTCAACAGGAGTTTGCAAGGAAAGAATTGGAGTTAGTGGGGTTCAGTGGGGGAAGGCATGAGCCAGACAATTTTAAATGTGTCTCTCTTCTGTGCTTTTAAGATACAAATTCAATGCAAAGCCCTCCAATTCATCAGTGCCTGGGAAAGAGCAAGTGCCTAGGGAGCAACTGCCAAATGAACGAATCTATCCCAAGGGACCAGGAATGGAAAATTCACAGTACATGCTTTACTGGGACAGAGCGGCCACCTCTCAGGCTTTGGGGAGAAACCTGGGGCCCTGGCCAGTCTGAAACTCTGCACGTATCCAACAAAACTGAAAACATATTCACAAAATAACCCACACAAGAACTCTCACATCACCTTCATTGGTGAGAGCCGAAAACTTGAAATAACCCAGCTACCTTTCAATGGGTGAATGGTTAAATGGTTGTGGTACATCCACACATGGAATCCTATGCAGCAGTAACAGGAATCAAGGTATTGGTACAACAAGCAATTTGAACTGATCTCCAGTGAGCTATGCAGGGTCAAACAAAGCGTTTGTATGACAGTCTTGAAATGACAGATCATAGCAATGGACAGCAGATCAGTGTTTGCAAGGCTACAGGCTGGATGTGACGAGAGGGAAGTGGGGTCAATGGAAATCAACACGATGGATCCCTGTGGGGCTGGGAATGTTCTGTATTTAACTGTAACACTTCAGTATCCTGCTTGTGATATTGTACTCCATTTTTGTAAGACGCTGCCATCGGGAAAGACTGGGTAAAGAGAACACGGGATTCTCCTGTATTATTTCTTACCACGCTTGATATACATTGATCTCAGTCAAAAGGCCAAAGGGTAATTATTTCTTATAACTGCATATGATTCCACAATTATCTCAAAAACTTTAAGAAAAAAAATCATTGTGAGAAAGAAAGAAAATAACACATGAGCTAGGGATGTGTTTCAGTGGTTGAGTGCCCCTGAGTTCAATCCCTGGTACCAATGTGCGCACACACACACACACACACAAAGCCACACACACAAAAAAACACAACTAGAGAGTCAGACAAACCAGGACAGTTGGGCATCCTCAGGCAGGGTGCATCCTCCCCACCAGGGGGACGCAGGTTCTGTCTCGTCCTCCCCTGCCTTGCGGGGTTACTGGCCCATGTTGATGTAGAACAGGGTCACAAGACCTCTCTCCAGCACCATGTGCACACTGGCCCGTGTCTCACGTCTCTGTGAGAGCAAAGAAACCCTTTGTGGGAGCCTCCTTCCCATGGCTCAGTGGCTGGACAGTTTCACTTATCCATAAAAATTAGCTCATTTCTGAAAGTTAGCGAGGGAAATGGGAGCAGAGCACTCAGCTTAGATCAGTCTGGATCACCTCCAACCTGGGGCCAGAGACTACCTTGCTAGTGACAGAATCCTACCTCTGATGGTCAGAACGAAGGAGGAGGTGTCTCCAGGGTAGCTGTCCTGAGCAGTACTATTAATAATCACTTGGAGGCAGATTGTCTTTAAATGCAAGCATATATTCAATCACATCAATCATCAAATATAAACAATGAGTGTAAAAAGTGTTGGGTGTGCTGGATCACCCCAACTAGCACTCAATGTGCACTAATTAAACACTATAGGTAAGTCACACTATCCTAGGGCAACTAAACACTACAAGCAAGTCACACAATCTTAGGGCAACCACGAGCCCCCAAATATCTTTATTGCCATGAGACTTCTCTTAGCCGAGGAGCAGATGTTGTCTTTGTCTGGTGGTTCTCTCCAGCTGATGGCTGGTTGTTAGGGAATGGTGGAGTCGATCCAGGGACAGACAACAAGGCAGCCAGTCTCACAGATGTCCTTGTAGCAAAACCCTCAATGTGGCAGGACAAGCAGTTTAAATACAGTTCCAAGTTGGTGGTATAGGTTGGTGATCGGTTACACCCAGTGAAAGTCAATGTCCATTGGTTATGTCCAGTGAGATGATATAATTGCAATTGCACGTGTCCATGGAGCTGTGCTCCCTATCAGTTGTAGCCAGTCATTGCTAAGCATGACTATGGCTAGTGCCCCTTACAGCTCTTTTTTTTTTTTTTTTTTTTGTACCAGGAATTGAACTCGGGGTACTCAACCTAGCCCCATTTTGTGTTTTATGTAGAGACAGGGTCTCACTGAGTTGCTTAGTGCCTGGCCATTGCTGAGGCTGGCTTTGAACTCGCGATTCTCCTGTCTCAGCCTCCCAAAGTGCTGGGATTACAGGGGTGCATCACTGTCCCTGGCGCTCTTACAGCTCCTTATCAATTGCAAGCAGACATGACTAAGCACGCCAATGGCTGCTGTTCCTTATGGCCAACCACTCAGTGAGTCCCAGCATGTCCAGCATGTCTCTGGCAGATGCTCCTTACCGTAGCCCACCCACACTGTCTTCCTTACTCCAGGGCTCCAATAGCCTCACGTCCATGCCTCTGGGCTGCTGGTGTGTGTCCCACAGGCCACCAGACATCAGCAAACTGCTGAGCTTGCCTGCTGTTGTCCTCAGCATCTTGCAGGTGCCCTGTGTAAAAGAATTAATCTGCATTTGTTGAAATAAACACATATAGCACAAATTTGAATATGTGACCTTCAACTACATCGATTATGCCTTTCAAATGTGTTCTGAGGTCTATACCCATAAGCATATGATGACGGTCCATATTAGAAACTGAATCAGGCCCCAAGCCCGCTGCCTACCAAGCCCTGTGTCTTGGTGTCCACAGAACCAAAGCGCAGATTCCTCTTGCCCTGCGGGCACTCCCCCACTTGATTCATGTGCTTGGCATTTTGAGTGGAACACAAGACATTGTTGTTCCACTCTGCACTTTTCTTTAAATTATCCATTTGTGGTCTGCACCCACCTCAGTCATGGCCCCCGTGTTGTTCATGTCTTCTGGCTGTTTTCCATGCGTCCTAGAAGCAGGGTAGAACTCAAATTTCCACCTAGTGGTGCACGTGGCATGCCAAGTAGAAAAGGATTTTCCTCCACAGAGCCCATCATCTTTTTTCCTCCAGGTAAGTCTGTTAACTGTGCCAACTCCAGCTTTGAGTGTAATGGTACTGTCCCCCTGCAGAACCCAGCCTGGCCTCCCTTCTCTTTACTTGCCCCAAGTCAACTATGAAAAATGATTCTAACTATAAAACTGAGAGTCACAAGCCAAATAGAGGTTCTATCCTCCCCCCAAAGATGCTTCCTGAAGCTTCCATACTTCTGGGTTAGATCTAAATCCCCTGACTTCACTGTCAAGGCCCCACACATGCCTCAGATTGCCTCAGATTTCCCGCAAATCAACTTCTGGGTGTCTTCTTCTTTTTTTTAATGGCAGCATATTCTTTCTTTCATTTAGAGTTGTTATTCACTTTATTAAAAGAATCAAATTAAAGCACAGACATTGCAGAACTAACATCTTTGATTTTTTTTATTTTTAAGTTACATTAAATGTACTTCAAATTTCCTTAATGACAGGTATTTTTCATCAATTTTATTCCCATATCACACACTCTGGAACATTTTCTTGAAGATGAATAAACTAAGCCAATAATTTCAAGAACTGAATATTTGTTGTTGTTGACCAAATTCGAGTTTGCAACAAAAGATTAGAATTTTGAAAAACTGAGCTGGGCGCAGTGGCTCAAGCCTGTAATCCCAGCCCTTTGGGAGGCTGAGACAGGAGAATCACGAGTTCAAAGCCAGCCTCAGCAACAGCGAGACACTTAGCAACTCAGTGAGACCCTGTCTCTACATAAAACACAAAATAGAGCTGGGGATGTGGCTCAGTGGTTGAGTGCTCCTGAGTTCAATCCCCAGTACCAAAAAAAAGAAAAAAAAAAGAATTTTGAAAACTGTACCTGCCACTGTAACTTTGATAGTTTCTTAGTATTTTAAAATTTTGGGTTAAATTAGTGGTAATGTTTATGAATGTGATTTAAAATATTATATAATGGCATATATCAATAATTAGAAGATCTGCATAACCTGGTAACAAATATTTTCCAATGATGATGTGAGATTTTTGTTTGTTTGTTTGTTCCAGGGATTGAACCCAAGGGCACTTAACCACTGGGCCACATTCCCTAGTCCTTTATGTATTTTATTTAGAGACTGGGTTGAGCTGAGTTGCTTAGGGCCCAACAAAGTTGCTGAGGCTGGTTTTGAAATTGTGATCTTCCTGCCTCAGCCTCCCAAGCCTCTGGAATTACATACATGCACCACTGCACCCAGCCTAATGATATGTTATACAATCATGCAGAGAGCCAGGCTCAGTCGCATATACCCATAATCCCAGATTCAGGAGGCTAAGGTAGGAGAATCAGAAGTTCAACACCAGCCTCACAACTTAGCAAGGCCCTATGCAACTCAGTAAGACCCTGTCTCAAAAATTAAGGGGGCTGAGGTTGTGGCTCAGTGGCAGAGCGCTTGCCTCGCATGTGTGAGGCACTGAGTTAGATCCTCAGCACCACATAAAAATAAATAAACAAAATAAAGACACTGTGTCCATGTATAACTAAAATATATTTTTAAAAAAATTTTAAAAGGCTGAGGATGGGGCTGGGGTGTGGCTCAGTGGTAGAGCACTTGCCTGGCATGTGTGAGGCACTGGGTTCAAGTCTCAGCACTGCGTATAAATAAATGAATAGAATAAAGGTCCATAAACAACTAAAAAAAGTAATTAAGGGGGCCGAGGATGCTGCTCAGTGGTTAATTGGCCCTGAGTTCAATCCCAGGTGCCAAAAAAAAAAAAAAAATCATGCAGAGATAAAAGTTTTGTTTAAAGTCCAAGATGGACCAGTGGATATTAATATGAGAATATATTTTTAGAAGTTAACTGGTTTGGCTTCAGATTCCATATTACAACCCACCTTTGAGAACTACTTGTTGAATTTGGTTTAGTATCAATGAGGAATATACATAATTATCTAAAAAAGATACTAAAGTACTCTTCCCTTTCCAATATTTACCTCTGTTAAACTGGGTTTCTTTTTTCATATACTTCAACCAAACCAATACATGAAAACAGGGTGAATGTATGAAATGACCTTCTTTTTTTTTTTTTTTATACTAGAGATTGAACTCAGTGGCACTCGACCACTGAGCCACATCCTCAGCCCTATTTTGTGTTTTATGTAGAGACAGGGTCTTACTGAGCTGCTTAGCACTTCGCCATTGCTGAGGCTGGCTTTGAACTCGTGATTCTCCTGTCTCAGCCTCCCAAAGTGCTGGGATGACAGGCTTGTACCACCGCACCCAGCTTGAAATGACCTTCTTTATCCCTTCTATTTTGGTTTGAAGTCCACTTTATCTGATATGAGGATGAAAACCCCTGCTTGTTTATGTGGTCAATATGAGTGGTATGTTTTTTCCTATCCTTTCACCTTCAGTCTGTGGATGTCTTTTTCTATTAGATGAGTCTCTTGAAAGCAGCATATTATTGAGTCTTTTTCTAAAATCCAATCTGCCAGTCTATGTCTTTTTTTTTTTTTTATACTGGGGATTGAACTCAGGGGTTCTCGACCACTGAGCCACATCTCCAGCCCTATTTTGTGTTTTGTTTAGAGACAAGGTCTCACCGAGTTGCTTAGCACCTGGCTGTTGCTGAAGCAACTGGCTTTGAAATTGTGATTCTCCTGTCTCAGTCTCCCTAAGTGCTGGGATTACAGGCATGCACCACCACACCTGGCAGTCTATGTCTTTTTTTTTTTGGTATTGGAGATTGAACTCAGGGGCACTTGACCACTGAGCTACATCCCCAGCCCTATTTCGTGTTTTTATGTAGAGATAGGGTCTCACCGAGTTGCTTAGTGCCTCACTGTTGCTGAGGCTGGCTTTGAACTTGCGATTCTCCTGTCTCAGCCTCCCTAAGTGCTGGGATGACAGGCTTGCGCCACCGCGCCCAGCTAGTCTATGTCTTTTAATTGATGAGTTTAGGTCATTAACATTCAGGTTACTATTGAAATATGATTTGTATTTCAAATCATTTTGGTTTTTAACTTGATTTGGTTTCTTCTGAGTGGCTTTTCCTTTAGTGTAGTTCCTCCCTTTGCTGATTGTCATTGTTGTTTTTCATTTCCTCCTCATGGAATATGTTACCAAGAGTGTTCTGTAGTACAGGCTTTCTCATTATAAATTCTTTTTCTTTTTTTTGTGGAGGGTACTAGGGTTTGAACTCAAGGGTACTCGACCACTGAGACACATTCCCAGCCCTATGTTGTGTTTTATGTAGAGACAGGGTCTCACTGAGTTGCTTAGATAGTCATAGTGGCTGTCTGCAGGCTGGGGAGCTGGAAGAAGAAGTAGCTTCACAGACCAAGAGGCTGAAGCCCCAGAACAAGAGAGATCAACGGTGCTGCCCTGGCCTGAGACTGAAGGCTTCTGGGGAATCACTTGCAGAGTCCACTTCGGAAGAGTGAAGGAGTGAGAGTCCAATATCCTCAAATGAAGGCAGCAGCAATCAAGAACCCAGTTCAAGAAGAATCGAGCTTGCGTAGTTTCAGAGTTCTTAGTCTCTAGATTCCATAGCTCTGGGTCCAAGGTGAGGTGTTCTGCATCATGGCAGAAGGGCACTGTAGAAGAAAGCAGCTCAGGAAGCAGCTTGGTGTCCTCTTTTTACTCTAACGTTACAGAATGTAACTGTGAATGATGGATTAAGTGTTTAGCAAAGCCTAAGGATGTCTGTCAAGATGGAAAGATTCAGAGGAAACAATGGCGAATCAACAACCCAGAAAGGCCTATGTTCCTACTCATTACCCACAGAAAATCCTGCAATTCTTTCCTGGGTTGAATTTTAACTTATCCTGATCAGAAGTTCTGTTGAGTAAAATCTAAAAGCTCCGACCTAAATACATTTGATAACCACAGTCATTATTAATTAGTTCTGGGCTGATTTTCAGGGTTTTAGAACCTGTTGTTACTAGGCACACACACAGGGGACATTTTTTTTGTTTTTAATTTTTTGTAGTTGTACATGGAGAGCATGCCTTTATTTTATTCATTTTTATGTGGTGCTAAAGCATGAACTCAGTGCCTCACACATGCTAAGCAAGTGCTCTGCCATTGAGCTACAACCCCAGCCAACAGAAGAAACATTTCAAAACACAGTCACCTTAGAGATAGTAGAGGGCTCTAAATATTAAAGTGAACTGAGAAAGACATCTCATAATTAAATGTGCTCCGGAGTTCTGAAGGGCACGATACAAGGCCTTGTGAAACGCTAGCTCAAAGCTATGCAGATCTTTCCTACTCGTTGACCTTCTTAACCCTCTAGAGCTCTAGTATCCAACATGGCAGGCACTAACCACATACCCCTGTTTAAATCAAATTAATAAAAATTAAACAAAATTTAAAATTCAGCCCTCAGTTGCACCAGCCACATACCCAGTAGACACAGGTAGGTAGTGGCTGCCATATTGAATGGTGCAGACATGGAAACTTATGTCATCACAGCAGGCAGCATTGCTGAGGTCTCCATCTCATTGTGTATTTTAGTCAAAGGGGACCAGAACACAGAACCCCAAAATGCGCCACTTGGCATAAAGATTATTTTGAACTGAGGGGAAATGAGAAAAAAACAGGCCACTTCCTCTGCCCTCCTACCTCTCCCTAAAAGCAGGGCATAAGTGTCCCTAGTGAAGGTGTTCCCCTCTTTCGCACCAGAGAGGGTGGCAGTGCTAACATGAGTCTGCATAGACTAACCTACCTAACAACCCCTCCTGCCACTGCCTCCCCCCAGTGGTCACCTCTAGAAGACCATCCCTTTTCTTTTGTCTTGTCACTTCTCCACAATTTACTGTTCTTGGTTAAATGGTCTGTAGCTCCCCTGCCCAACATATTTAACCTCCTCTTTGGGTATTCTGATCTTTTCTGTGAAGGCCTCCATTCACATAAAGCATTAAAATACTGACATTGAATATAATTTATATGCCTTTTCTCCTGCTAATCTGTCTTTCATCAGGGTAGTTCATAGGCTCAGCCACAGTACCTAAGAGGTCAGAGGAAAATATTTTTTTTCCACCCTACACAATCCACTAAGAATAACTGAGAAATGGGTACTGATGTGGCAGAAAGCCTGGGCCCTCAGGTTGATGGAGCCTGCGTGTCTCAGAGAGAGATGACATCCATGGAGACAAAGTCAACTGGCCTCCAATCAGGTGAAGTCACCTTGCCACCCTTCCAGTGGAATTTTCCAATTTTACTTTGGAGAAAAACTTAAAGAAATAATGCAGGGAAGATATTTGTCTTTCTATCATTTGGAACTTGCTGTATACAAGGTATAGATTATTGAAAACCTCTAGACACATTACTGTTCATCTTAGGGAATATTAAACTCTACTTTTAAAGCTACAAAGTAAATTAAAGGTTAAAACAAACATATTATTATACCAAACACATTTCTAGGTTTAAGAGAAACATTAATGTTTCTAAATATTTCATTTTTTGATGATAAAACAATCCAAAAAGTTCAAGTGCCCCTCTCCAATCCCCAAAGCCCAGGAATTGGAACTCTTACGTTCAAATTCACCCTAGTGCTTTTCCATTATGATTATAGGAAAGGCTTTTATTGAAAAGGTGGTGTTCTAAAGTCTTTCAGGGAGACTGCACCTATGAAGAAGAGCCTATCAAGTAAGACATGGTAGCACATGGTGCAATTCCAGTGACTTGGGAGGCTGAAAAATTTGAGGCCAGCTTCAGCAATTTAGTAAGACCCTGGCTCAACATCTCAAAAACAAAAAAGAGCTGGAGATGTAGCTCAGTGGTAAAGCACCCCTGGGTCCAATCCCAGTGTCCCTTTCAACACAAAAGAGCCTATCACTTCACTTATTGGTGATTGCTATGTAAAGAGGAAATGCTCATATACACACACCCCCTGGAGGCTTTACTTCCTCACAGCCTAACTTGCTGTACAGGAATCAAAGATGAATTCCATGATCTCAGATCCAATTCAGAGTGGCTTGTTTGGCAAGTGGGGGGAGGACAGATGGAGCAATATACTCCTGAGCTTTACGTAGGGGAATGAATGAGAACCCCAGCACAGCACCATGCGTCATGACAGACCCAAGGAGTGCTCTGATCATTTCAGATTTCGATAAACATTTTGTTCCCCAGCAAGCCACACTGACGCATGGAGCAGAGGTTGTGGTGAAATTCCAGGGTGCAGATCTGCATTCATGGATAGCTTGGCCCTGTCACCACGCTGCTGATGCTGTGAAGGGGGACCGAGAAGAGAGGGGCTCTGGCAGTGGCCACGCAGGTCAACAGCAGCATCCACAATTAAATTGCTTGTACTTTTAAGAAAGATGCTGATCCTGACCCTGGCAATCACTTATGAAAAAGATGACTTAATTTTTGTGGCTAATGATGGTGTCTTTTTGCATCATATTTCAAATAGGCCCCCAAAGGAACCCAATCTACTCAAGCCTGAGATTTTTCCCTAAGTCCAAAAAAATAAAGATTTGCTGATGCTGGAAATAAGTTTTATTTTTTCCTCTGGCCATAGTCCCTAGTCAAATTCTTCTGCACTGCAAAGCTAAAAATAATGAATAAGGTGTCACAGACAATCCAAATCAAAGGCCCTGTCTCCCAGTTACCCAGGGGCATCAGCAGCTACTCCCACAAGGCAACTAAAGTATTAGGAATGCAGATTCCTTGTGGGTGTGTTGAACCCACAAAGAAAGGACCACCGACTCCAATTTTGAATCAAATTAAGTAAGCTTATATTGTGCACAAAAATTATCTGTACAGCGGCTGTCCCCTTCAAACAGTGAGAGCAGCCCCTTGTCCAGGAGCAGGGAGGTTTTTATAACACAGAATTAGAAAGGTAGGTATCTTAGGAATTTACAACTGACAGGTTTCTGGCAAAAGCAATACAGAAGCAGATAGCAAATCAATGATTTACATGGCTTAACATCTTTACGTAAGGGAGTAAACTCAGGTTCCAGCATGGGGATGCCACTTAGATTTTAAGTAGGGCAATTACCTAATCAAAGCCAAACACGGTCCAAGCAAGTAAAACAAAAAATAAACCTTTATGACCTCTTGTCAAACTAGCTTTCAATCTTAAGATAGAATTAGGCTGGGTTCATCAGGTGCTACGCTAGTTCTGGCACTTTCCTTCCTGTTCAGTGTTCAGTTTCTTTTCTTTAGTCGTTTCTAATAATTCTACAAAATTACAGATCACTCTGGCGTAAAATATTGTTCACATTTTGTGGGTGAATATTAAAAAGCAATATTATCCAGGCAATATTATCCAGCTGTTTGTCTCATCTCTGGAAATGTAAAAGATCTTTGTCCCCACTGTTCTTTCTTGAATCTCTTTCTTGGCCCAGCTTGATACAGGGAGACAGTGAAAGCTACCCTAAGATAAACAGGGTGGTGGTGAAGCCAGAATTAGATAGGCAGTCAGTATAGATAGGTAAATTGAGTCAGGTCAGATCAAGGAGGCAGATTTCAGTGAGTCTGGGAAGCTGGGGAGGGATTGAATGCCTTTAGAGCCCTTGCTCCGCCCTTATCAAGATAACCTGCCCCTGCTTCAACCTGTTGCTAAAGTAACCAGTCCCTGGGACTGTCTCTCCCTACAGAGAGTTAAATTAATGTGTCCTGGGCTGCTCCACTCGCCCCCTCCCCCATCTGCTTCTCACCTTTTCGCCATCCCACCTGAACATCTCTTGGGTCTAGTCAAGTAAGTAGAAGAAGCCGGGCGTGGTGGCTCACGCTTGTAATCCCAGCACTTAGGGAGGCTGAGACAGGAGAATTGCGAGTTCAAAGCCAGCCTCAGCAATGGCGAGGCGCTAAGCAACTCAGTGAGACCCTGTCTCTACATAAAACTTAAAATAGGGCTGGGGATGTGGCTCAGTGGTTGAGTGCCCCTGAGTTCAATCCCTGGTACCAAAAAAAAAAAAAAAAAAAGTAAGTAGAAGGAGAGAGATAAGAGGGAAGAGAGCAGGAGAACAAAGGAAGCCTAAGACATATAAAATGGCAGGACACCTTCACTTTTGGGATACCAGGATACCAGCTATGGACCTCTTCATTCTCCCAGGAGAAGTCTATGTTACCCCCTTTTTTTTTTTATATTTTTGTGGTGCTGGGGATGGAACCCATGCCCTTGTGCATGTGAGGCAAATGCTCTACCAACTGAGCTCTATCCCCAGCCCTATGTTACACCTTTGTAAATAAGCCCTGCTTCAGATGCTTGCCTTGGCACGCTTCTCTAATGTTATACTCCAACATGGGGGGAAGCAGGACTCGTCACTGGTAACTGGCGCTATCAGTGGTGGGGTCTCCCTTGGTACACTGTGAGAACCTGAACACTACCTGCAAAGTCTAAGATCATTTCCACCTGGCTGGGGCTCTGGGCCCTGGGCTGGCTTGGACGAGGGAGGGAGAGCTTGAGCTGACCTGGGGATGGGGGGATTGAGGGGAGTTACCTAGACCAAGATGAGGCCAGAGGCCCCCCAGGCATGTGTGCACAGACCCCTGAAGACCTTGGGCACTTTCCAGTGGCAACAAGCAGCTTCCTGGAACTGGAACACTGAGGGGACAGCAGAGAGGCAGGGTCACGCCCTCAGGGCCTCAGTGTAGTTCTGAGGACCAGCATCTTGCCTTCAGGTGATAAACATCGGGTGGTTGGCACTGTTTTTCCCATGTCCATTCCCTTTCTCCCTCTTTAGGGACCCTGATTCAGTGTGGAGTAGCCATGTACCTGGCAAGAACACCCCAGTGCCCAGCCTCCTTGGCAACCAGGACAATGCCGCCTCATGATTTCTCTTTTTTGTTTTTTGTGTTTTTTTAAAAATATTTTTTTAGTTGTTGATGGACCTTTATTTTATTCATTTACTTATATGCGGTGCTGAGAATCGAACCCAGGACCGCACACATGCAAGGCAAATGCTCTGCCACTGAGCCACACCCCCAGCCCTTGTTTTTTTTTGTTTTTTGTTTATTTTTTTGATACTGAAGATTAAACTCAGGGGCACATGACCAGTGAGCCACATCCCCAGCCCTATCTTGTGTTTTATGTAGAGACAGGGTCTCACTGAGTTGCTTAACGCCTCGCCATTGTTGTTGAGGCTGGCTTTGAACTCGTGATCCTCCTGTGTCAGCCTCCCAAAGTGCTGGGATTATAGGCGTGCACCACCGCGCCTGGCTCCACCTCATGATTTCTGTGTGAGCAGAGGGCTTTGGGGGGAGCCTGAGGACACTCTCACATCCCCACCCTCCTCTCCCTTCAACCTGTGATGCTGACACACAGCACAGGGTGCAGGACTGTGGAGCCACAGGAACTGCTCAGGGCGCTGGGGGTGGCCATCCCAGCCCTGGAGGCCCAGAGGGCATTGTGCGGAGGCTGTCCCAGCCCTGATGGCACTGTGCGTGGCTGTTCCAGCCCTGGGATGTTTCTCCATGCCTTATGCTCTGCACAATAAATAACCCCCTGTTGGTTTAAGTCACTGTGTTAGTTTTCTCGGGCTGCAATAGGAGCTATTCTCTCAGTGGGGAGAAGTCTGGAATCCAGAGGCCCTGGGACCACATGCCCTCTGAAGGCTCCAGGGCAGATGGCTCCTCCCAGCACTTGGGCTCCACACTCCCTAGTGCCCCTGCCCTCGTGGCTGCAGTCACCAACCTCTGCCTCTGCACCGACCATCCCCTCAGGACCATCCTCTCACAGGGAAGACATCATCATCCGTCTGACCACACCTGTGTCCATGACTCTGAGCCTTGTACCAGAACACCAGTCATACTGGATTAGGTCCCATTTTAATGACCTTAACTTGGTTAAATCTAAAAGACCATAACTGTAAGTAAGTTGTGTTCTGAGAATTAAGGGTTAGAACTTCCACATATCTTCTTTTGAGAAACAAAATTCAACCCATAATGTCAGTGTTATTCTGCTCATTGGGAGTTGATCTCTATCTGATGAGCACATCAACATGGAGGTCCCATGACCACAGTTCAAGCAAGCCATGCCTTCACAACACGAATTGTCCGTTTGTGCACGGCAGGACTCCAGCACCTGTTAGCAGGCCAGTTGAATAAATGAATGAGACTACCTGGGCCTAGGTATGGGGAAGAAATGAAGAGTGAGATGAAAGGGATCAACCTAGCCAAAGACCATTTCATGAGACAAGGGCTGACACTAAACCTGGACAGTGGGGCTACAGGAAAGGAGATGCCACCTTTGCTTGACTCCCAGGGAGAAACAAGCCTGATTCAATGCCTGTTGACAGCTGCCTGGTTTTCTATGGTGTCATTCATTCCATTTTCTGTGTTGTAATGGGTCCTTCCCCAGACCACTCCTTCCAGTTCCATATCCAAGGTGCACGTGAACAGCACATGTGTTACTTGCCAGGTGGAACCCTGAATTACAGCCCCTCCAAATTCACTTGCCTCTCCAGAGTTCATGACTCCTATCTCCCTCAATCCCACAGCCTCCAGGTTCTAGGCTCACTGGGGGATGCTCCCTTCCTGGCCACTCTGAAGCCACTCAGTGAATCTGGATGATGGTTAAATAAGCCAGTCACAAAAGGAAAGGAAATATACTGCATGATTTCATGTGTATGAGATCCAGAGAGTCAGCAGATATTTAGACAAAGAAAGTAGAATGGTGAGAGTGGGTAGCTAGTGTTTAATGGGGACAGTGTTGCAGCTGGGGAAGATGAGGAAGTTCTGGAGACAGATGTTGGCAACAGGTGTACGGCAGCCTGAACGTATGTAATGCCCCTGAATTGTGCACTTACTGGGTAAGATGGTAAGTTATGTGTATTTAGCACAATTTTTCAAAAGTGTACTAGTGTATATATCAAGGTATATTTCCTTAGTCTCCTACCAAAGCACCTGTGTAGATGATGTTCCAAAGTGAGAAATAATATGTCATATTGTTGCAGTAAGACTACCCACTGGTTAGGCTTCCAGGAGTGCACGCTCCTGACATCTGGCATAGCATACTAAAGGGCCACACTCTGCATCTTTCCTGGACCTGAAACTGTCAGTCTGTGCTTGGGCATCCAGAGTGTCACTGAGGCTGGGGAGCCCCAGCCAGAGTTCTAGATGCTACCAGGCTCACTCATCCTCAGTCTGTAAGGTGAAGAGGCAGAAATGGCTTCCAGTAGGGGATTCATTTAAAAAGCTCTTTTATGAATTCAAGAGGCATACTGTAGACATTATCCACGTAGAGAGGTTTTGTCTGGTCTGGCTTACTGGATTGTGTTCAGAGATTGTAAATTTGGTTGATACATTAACCCTTCCACCAAAATAGAGAAGGGTTCATCAAGAAAGATAATGGCGGGGCTGGGATTGTGGCTCAGCGGTAAAGCGCTTGCCTCGCATGCGTGAGGCCCTGGGTTCGATCCTCAGCACCACATACAAAGCAATAAAATAAAGACATTGTGTCCATCTATGACTAAGAATTAAAAAAAAGAAAAAAAGAAAGATAATGGCTGGGCGCGGTGGCTCCTGCCTGTAATCCTAGCACCTTGGGAGGCTGAGACAGGAGAATACCGAGTTTAAAGCCAGCCTCAGGAACAGCAAGGCACTAAGCAACTCAGTGAGACCCTGTCTCTAAATAAAACACACAAAATAGGGCTGGAGATGTGGCTCAGTGGTCAGAGTACTCCTGAGTTCAATTCTCGGTACAAAAAAAAAAAGAAAGATAATGGTATTGACCAAGATTGTTTTCATGGTAAGCAGCAGATATCAGTCAATATGGATTTACCAGAAGACTGTTAGGGCAGCTCAGGAAACTGAAGGAAACCTGACTATCCAGGTCTCAGGGAAGGCAGGAGTCAAGGCCGTGCTAGGGAGGTGTGACCAGGAACTCAGACTCCACTCTGGGAAGGGCATCTGATGACCCATTCCATTCCCCTTCCAAATCCACGGGGCTTCACTGACATTTCCAAAGTCCTAGGGCTGACAGTGGCTTGGCCTGGACCAGGTCAGGCATCTACACTTGGACTGGTCAGCTATGGACACTAAAGGAATGTGGTAGGCTGGGCCACCTGCCCAGTGTGGGGACACTGTTCTGTATAAGTTCTAAAGACACACTTACTGTTTTAAATAGATAACACATTCACATGACTAGAAGATGACAAAATGGGGCTGGGCTGTGGCTCAGTGGCAGAGCGCTTGCCTAGCATGTGTAAGAGACTGGATTCAGTCCTTAACAACACATAAAAATGAACAAATAAAATAAAGGCATTCTGTCCATCTGTAACTACAAAAAAATTTTAAACAAGTGTATGTATGTATACATACATCAATCATGTATGTATGAGGAACATATGTACATCTACATACACAGGCATATAATCATGCAGTACATATGTACATAAACAACCAATATTTTCCCTTTCCAGAGACCAACTTATGCAATTTTCTCTTGCATTGATATCGAGAGATGCCCTAGGCATATATGAAGAAATGCAAGCTGTCATCTCTCCCCATCCTTGGTACATGACACTGTGGACCTCAATGTTTCTCTGAATCTATCAGTTGAAAGATGTTTCATTTGTGCAAAAGCTTTAGTCTAACAGGATTGGAAAACATTATGAACAATAAACTTCAACATGACCTACATATTTAAGCTATTGCAGCTTTTGTTTCCCTCTCTCCTTTTGTACTGATTGAGCCCAGGGATGCTCTATCTCCAAGCTACATTCCCTGTCCTCTTCAAGATTTTTATTTTGGGGGCTATAGCTCAGTGGTAGAGCGCTTGCCTAGCATGTGTGAGGCACTGGGTTCGATTCTCAGCACCACATATAATTAATAAATGAATAAAATAAAGATCCATCAATAACTAAAAAATATATATATATATTATATATATATATATTTTATTTTGGACAGTGTCTATGTTGCCCAGGCTGGCCTTGAACTCTTTTTTTTTTTCTGTACCAGGGATTGAACTCAGGGGCACTCGACCACTGAGCCACATTCTCAGCCCTATTTTGTGTTTCATTTAGAAACAGGGTCTCACTGAGTTGCTTAGCACCTTGCCATTGCTGAGGCTGGCTTTCAATTCATGATTCTCCTGTCTCCGCCTCCCAAGTCGCAGCTGTCTTAACTGTTCTCCAAACTGGCAGAGCAGTTGGCTATCATGTGCACATGGGGCTTTGCTGTGTGGACATTTTACCATAGTTCTTGCACTGCTAATGTTTCCTTCCACTAAGAAAGATGCTGACTTGGTGGCAAAGATTTGCAGAAGGCTTAACATAACAATTCATTGTTCACCACACTCTGACAAACTTTAGATGTTTAGATGCATATACCACTTCTCAATAACTTTGGAAATTACCCATTCTCTATGATTCTATAGGAATTATCCAGCACAAAGAATTACATTAATATTTAATTCTTGCTATTTTGAGAATCTAGCATTAAAAACACACACACACATCTTCTAGTTTTATGATATTTGATAGTTTGATGCCTCCAAAGTGTTGTTGATCACATCAAATTTTAATCCTCCAATTTTTTTTTTTTGGTGTTGCTGGGCATGGAACCCAGGACCTTCTGCATGCTAGGCAAGTGCTCTCTACCATTGAACTACACCCCCAGCCCTTCTCTATTCTTTAAGGTGAGCATTGAATTGAAATTTTAAAATAGCCCTGCTTACTTTTAACTGGATAGCTATTATGGTTCTATTAGCACAGACATTTCAACTTTCTTGTGTAATATATTTATTTTAAAAAATGGTGTTATCTTATTGTCACATTAAATCTGTCATTAACACAGATCAGGATGGTTACATCTAACGAGTTGGCTTGTGTGCTCCGAGCACTCTGTGCAGCCATGTGACCAGTGTCTTCTGATTGGGGTAAATCCCACGAGCCTAGGAAACGGACACCTGTGGAAAGAGGCAGTACAAATACACATCTTTTCAAGGCAGGGCCATGCGGGTGAGGACTGAAGCTGAGATCTTGGGTCCTGCCCTCTCCTTGCCAGCTGGGTGACCCTGGGCTACTGTACACTTCCTGCCTCAATTTCTTTACTGGTAAAATGGGACAATAGTACTGGCCTTGCAGAACTATGAGGACCAAAGGAGCTACCGTGCGCACAGTGCTTGCGATTTGGAGCTGGCTTGCTGCCTTTGTGAGGACAGGTCTAGGCTTAGGTGTGAGGGGTGAGGGATTCCCATCTCCCTGGCCATGGCTGCCCACTGTGATGACTCCTTGCCCATCCGTGTCTGCTCACGCCCCGTGGGGGCTGAGCAGAGACCTGCAGGTGCCTTACGCAGGCAGGGAAGTCCAAGGCCAGAGTGAAAGGAGTTAGAGCTGAGGCCAGGGACCTCTGGGATACACCTATGAGCAGCTCGTTGCCATAGCAACAGCTGGAGCAAAAAGAGGGGCTACGGCTAGGAAGGATGGGCACACAAATATCCAACATACAGGAAGTGACAGAAAAATAGGGATAAATTGATCCAGAAGTGAAAAAAAGACAAGAAAGAACTCTCCAATGAAATTTAAAGTGAGATTTTTTTTTCCCTTTGGTTCCAGGGATTGAACTCAGGGGCACTCGACCACTGAGCCACATCCCCAATCCTATTTTGTTTTTTATGTACAGACAGGGTCTCATGAGTTGCTTAGCGCCTCACCGCTGCTGAGGCTGGCTTTGAACTCGTGATTCTCCTGTCTCAGCCCCCCAGAGTGCTAGGATTACAGGTATGCACCATCGTGCCCAGCTCTAAAGTGAGATTTTTTAATTAGGGGAGGAAGAATAGTTGACAAATGGGTTTGTGTGGGTGGAACAGAGTCTCAACCTCCTGCCCATTAAATCTTTTCCCTAGTGATCTCTTGACTCTGACATATGTTGGTAGCTTTGATTGAAAATACTTCTGGGGGCTGGGATTATGGCGCAGTGGTAGAGCGCTTGCCTAGCATGCATGAGGCACTGGGTTCAATCCTCAGCACCACATAAAAATAAAATAAAGATATTCTGTCACCTACAACTAAAAAATAAATATTAAAAAAAAGTTTAAAAAAATTAAGAAAAAAATACTTCTGAAAAAAGCTGCACTAAGTAGTCAATGTGTCACTTTCATCAAGAGCACGTTTACACAAAGGGATATTGGACAGGCATGTACAAGGCAGAGGATGGATGGCAGAGGAGACAAACTCACTACCAGTTCACAGGTACCGAATCTGACCACACAAACCAACACAAAACCTCTCTGCTAGACAGACAGGACTTCAATAACACCAAACACCCTCAGCAAAGCTCCCTAGTTCACATAGGCAAGGTTCAAAGGCAGGCTCACCTAAGCCCTGCTGGGCAGCCCTGAGGTGCTCTCCAGGCCTGGGGAGATGGGCCTGGGGAGATGTAGATGTCACATACCTGAGGATGTGCTGCCTGGTATTTCTAAGCCAGCTTCCTATCTTTTGTTTGTTTGGTTGGTACTGCAGACTGAACCCAGAGGCACTTTACCACTGAGCCACATTTCTTTTCTTTTTTTTAAATTTGATTCAGGGTCTCACTAAATTGCTTAGGGCCTCACAATTACTTAAGAAATAGAGCTGAGCCGGGCACGGTGGCGCAAGCCTGTAATTCCAGCACTTAGGGAGGCTGAGACAGGAGAATCGCGAGTTCAGAGCCAGCCTCAGCAACAGCAAGGCGCTAAGCAACTCAGTGAGACCCTGTCTCTACATAAAAAAACCACAAAAATATCTGGGGATGTGGCTCAGTGGTCGAGTGCCCCTGAGTTCAACCTCCAGTACCAAAAAAAAAAGAAAAGAAAAAGAAATAGAGCTGGCCTGGTGCAGTGGTGCACGCCTATAATCCCAGCACTTTGGGAGGCTGAGACAGGAGAATTGCAAATTCAGAGCCAGCCTTAGCAATGGTGAGGTGCTAAGCAACTCTGGTCAAGTGCCTCTGAGTTCAATCCCCAGTACTAAAAAAAAAAAGCTAATACTTTAGCAAGCATAATCCAATAATACACACACACATGAGGATAATACATTGACCAAGTAGGTTTTACTTAGAAATGCAAGGTTGACAAGTCCTACAACTTCTATTAACACTGTGCTACAGATCCTTGTCAGTTCAATAATTCAAGAAAAAGAAGAAAGGCATATACATTAAAAGAAAGAAATAAAATTTCTTTTTATTTTAAGTTCAAGCTCAGATCTTGAACTTAACTGGCACTGACAGAATTAAGAGACGGGACCTGTAGCAGGCAGCTGAATCCTGAAGGCTCAGTAGGGTTAGTGCCTGTAGAAAGGAGGATGCAAGGAGTGACCTCACCCTCTACCTCCAACTCTTCTGCTGTTTGAGGTCATGGTAGTTCCTCCCCTCCAGAGGACACAGCAGCAAGGCATCATCCTGGTAGCAAAAACCAGGTTCTCAGGACACAGAACCCAGTGGTGCCTCAATCCTGGATTTCTAGCCTCCAGAACAGCAAGAAGTAAGTTTTTGTTCTTTAAAACCACCCAGTCGTGGGCATTCTGTTATAGTAGATTAGACACTGAAAATACATTATAGGAGTACATTAATTAGGAGTAGATTAAGACACTGAAAATACATTATAGAACAAAATAAAGCTTTTTCATTGGGCTTAACGGTGACACAGATGACAATGAATGAACTGATGACTACGGCAAATAGGACAAGCACAAAGAAGAAAAATAAAGCCAGCTGAGGGGATTGGGAATGAGGGAAGAGGTATGAATTATTTTATATAGAACAGTTAGGAATTGCTTTGCATTGGCAAGAGGACAATTGAGAAGAGATCTGAATGGAATGAATGTACAAACTGTGCAGGTATCTGGAGAAAGAACATCCCACCAGAAATGACAGCAGGAACATGTTTGACAGGTTAGACTCAGAGCAAAGACGTAGTGAGAAGAGCAGTGGTAGGAGTCTGGAAGTGACAATCACATAAGGGTTGCAAGCAGTGGAACTAACTTTGGATTTTACTCTGAGTGACATAGGAAATTGAAGATTCTGCGCAGAGTACTGACATGATCTGACTTTTATTTTAGGAAGGATTATAGACTATGGAGGTAGCTCAGTGATAGAAGTGCCTACCAAGCATTTGAAAGGCTCTGGGTTCCATCCCCAGCATCACAAACAAAACAAAACAAAAAACACCATTCTGTCACCATAGGGAACCAGGGAGGTGAATGCAGCAGGTGTTATGGGTTGAACTGTGCTTCTCTCCTCAAAATGTTGAATTCTTAACCTCCAGTGTGAATATAACCTTAACAAATGTGTGAATATAACCTTATTTTGTTGGGGGAATTGTTGGGTCAAGAGGGATGGCTGCTAGACAAAGGGGGGCTGGGCATCTGAAGTTACCCACGCCCACCAAGACACCCTCCCCCAAAAGGGTGGACTGCTTACAGCTCTGACATCAATCATCAATGAAGGTGCTGACCTCTGAAATGGGCCCATAGGTGTCAGTGGGCCTCAGCCAACCAACCAAGATGAGACCTCTTCATGAGAATCCCCCTCCCTCAACCCACCCATAAAAATGGCCTCTCTCAGTCTTGGCATGACTTCCCTGGCCCACACTGGCAGACCAGTGAACCTCGCCAGAGAGAGGACCTCAACAAAGCCGTGCTTATACTCCTTCAGCTAATGGTCGTGGTCTTTACTGCCCATCTGACCTTACAGGAATTTCTGCAGATAATCAAATTAAATTAAGATGAGGTGTGTGCCCTCATGCCAAAGGACTAGTATACTTACAAGAAAGGGAAAACACAATGGGAGGACAGAGACACACAAGGAGAGTGTCACATAATGACAGAAACAGCCTAGAGAGATGCAGCTTCACTGCAGGGAATGTCAAGAGTTGACCACCAACACCAGAAGGTAGAAAAGTTATAAAGTTTTCTCCCTTGGAGACTTCAGGTAGAGCATCATTCTGCCAACACCTTGATTTTGGAATTGTGGTCTCCAGATCGTAGAAAAATAAACTTCTGTTGTTTAAGCCACTGTTTGTGGCACTTTGACATGACAGTCCTAGGAAACTAATCCAGGCTATTGCCATCATATGATGGTGGCTTCACAGAAGATGACAGTAGAGGTATGAGGGACAGGCAACAACACGAGGGGGCAAGGGTGAGAATGAGAAGCTAGAATACCTTCGCAGCAGGAGGTAGATTACCTATAGGCAGATAGAAATGGGGACCTTGAAAGGGGTCTCACTACCTAAGATTGGAACCGTCCAGGGTGGTTTTTGGTTTTTTGGCTGTCTGACTGGAAAGTCCTACTCACTCAACATTCTATCGCTGCCTCAGGTTTCCTTGACTACCCTAACATTAGTCAACCTCAAAGAGCTGTTTTTAACTCAAGCAGTTCTTTTGTTTTAAGGAACAAGTACCGGACAAACTGAGGTTAACAAGGACATTAAACCATTCCATTATGGGAGTAACAAATGCGGACTGCACACTTTCAACTGAGCCAGAAAGGTTAGCTCCTCATCGATGGCGTAGAAAGCCCTCTCCCGGGAGCCTCCCTTCTCGGAGCTCTGCTTTCTTCCTCTCCTCTAACAAGTCCTGTCACTTTGCTCCCTCACCCCTGTGTCCGTGGGCCTCACTCCTCGGACTCGCCACACAAAGAAGCCACCCGTCCGCGCTCCGCGTCGCCCTTTCGCGGGGCTGGCTTGAGCGCGTGGAGCGCGGAGCAGCCGCTTACTGAGAGGCGGACGAGCGGGCAGCCGGGTCCGGGGCTGGTGTGGGCGACACCTAGGAGGATGCAGTTTGCTACGCCGCGGACCCAACACAGAAAGGACGGGCACGTGATCTGAGCTGTCCGCAGGCACTCCACCGCCTTCTGTTCAGCCCAGTGACAACCTGACAGGTGTTCTGCAGCAACCAGGTGGCCCACTAGGCGATCTCTTCACTCAACCATCTTCTCGAACTTCCTTGGCCGGAAGTGACCGATTAAAATGAACCAGGGCCCCAAATCTTTAAGACCCATCCCGATTCGCTAGCCGCCCTACCTGGGCCAGGCACGATTGGGCATTGAGCTTGTCAATCGAACGAAGCCGGGTGTGATTGGTGGAAGTGGTCCAGGGGCGGGGCGACATCTGGACCACTGCGAATAAGGATTCCGCTTCCGGCTGCGTCTCTGGGGCTGCTGGGAATCGGAAGAAGCACCGCCAATGGCTGGGGCTCAGGCCGCGCTGCGGGGGCGGATGGGATATCGGAAAGAGCGCCCAATGGCTGTGGTTCCGGCCGCTCCACGGGCGCCGCTGGGAACCCGGAAGGAGCGCCGTCGGCTGCGGCTCAGGCCGCGGCGCGGGGCTTGCCGGGAGTCGGCACAAGGATGGCTGCGGTTCCGGCCTGGGCGCGGAGGCCGCCGGGAACCCGGAAGGCCGAGGGCCGGCTATGAGTCCGCGCGGAGTGGTGGTGCGGCTTTGCGGGCGAGGTAAGCGCGGGCGCCGCCTGCCCGGGGATGGCCACTCGCGCGGGCCTTGGGGCTGTGGCCGCTAGTGCGGCCGCGGTGGCGCTGCTCTCGGCCGCGCTCGCGCTGTACGGGTCGCTGGACGCAGGTACCGACCGCGGGCTGCCTCGGCGGGCGGGCGGCGTGGAGCGTCAGCTCCGGGCCGGGGACGACGCTCGCCAGGCCCCGGGGCGAGCGGCGGCCTGCCTGGAGCCGTCGCTGGTCCCGGGTCCCGGGGGCTGGCGGGGCCACCCGAGCCTCAGCGCCTGGACTGGACGGCTCAGGTCCCGGCTCTTCCCCGGCCTGGGCGTGCGCGTGCAGGGGGCCGGCGCGAGCGGCCCCGGGACCCCACCGCGGCCGTGGGCCCTGCTGCTTCCCAGGACCGGAGGGGTCCACTGGGGCGGCCTCATCGCTTGGAGCCCGCGCCTCCGTCCGCTGGCCGGGTGGGGCCTGGCTGCCCGGCGTCCGCCGCAGCGCGCACCAGGCACAGCCGTGGCTGCCGCCCCCTTGGCTGCTAGAGGAGAGGCGACCGAGCGCTCCAGCCGTGAGGGCAGCGCTGGGAAGGCACCGTTGGCCGTGGGAGTCGTTAGGGAGGTCGGAGCCCTACTGCCTGTTGTGGTGCGGAGCCGCGGGGACTGGGGCGCTGGTTTTCCAGCTGGCTGGTTCTGGACGCACTGCGGGGTCCTTTACACCAGCAGGGTGGCTTCTGGGCCGCTCTAGAGACTTTTTTCTCCCCATTGGTAGTTGTTTGCCTTAAATTTAGATAATTTATGATTAGTTAGCAGGATTTTCTTTACACATGTTTGAAGTTTGGTTAAACTTTTGTGAACTTTATGAAAAAATAATTCTAGGCTTTAAAACTTCGACACCCTCTAGACATTAGGATGTGTCTTGTTTCACTTAAGGATCGCAGTCACACGCTTCTAATTCACGTTCACTTAAAGCACTTTAGGTACAGAGAAGACACACACACGTCTTTAAAACCAACGAAACCCAAACAGATTTGACCAGTTTTTCCAGCCTGAGTTGTTAGGAAGACAAAGTGACTTAAGTAGCATTACATTTTAAGTGTTTTCTTAGCAGAGCCTTTTATCCTTCAGAACTTTGGTGTTTATATTTAAATACTTCTGTGGATAAATCCAAGTGGTGTGGGGCAGTAAGCCAACTGAAATTTGATGCACTCTGAAGTGTTGGGAAATTTAATTGACTTTCCTTCGGTGTTTTTTTTTTTTTTTTTTGCCAGAGAGGGGAATTAACTAGGTATTAAACCAAAGGGTGCTCAACCACTGAGGCACATCCCTAGTCCTTTTTATTTTTCCTTCCCAAATGTGTTTAGAGTGCATTTGATAAAGATTTGACTGTTGGTTGGTGAGGTGAATAATTTTACTAAAAAAAAAATTGGTTTGCCTTCAAATGACAGCTGATCATTCTCTCTAAATGTATCAGTAGAGAGGAGTGTGATATTTTAAAACCATGATCTGCAGCGAGGATTGTGTGATGGGTTCCTGGTCCTTCTGTGTGACACTTCGGGATGCTCATGTTGTCCTTTGTTTTCGTTCCTTAGTGATCAGACGTTATAACCAAAAGTTCCAAAGTCTTCAGTCATATCTTACAGCTGGCACAGAAATTCAGAGGGGCAGTGGTTGGTTCAGTTTTATTTATTTATTTATTTTTGGTTCAGTTTTATTATTCATGAACTTTGCAAACATTGTCCTGTTTTAAAGAAAGAAGTATGTTTGTGAAAATTTTGAAAAATGTTTTTTTTTAACACATTTTGCATTTTCCAGTGCTGCAGACAAATCAACAACAAAACTGCACACACAAAAAAGTTTTACACTTGTTGACAGAAGTTTTACTTGGCAAATTTTGCTGTTTTTGGTCCTAAAGGTTTTACTAAAGTGCTTCTGCAAGCACCACCAACGGGAGGCGCGAGGCCCCTTCCAGGGTGCCTGAGTGCAGTGAGAGCTTCGTTGCTGTGTGCTGTGACAAACACTGCAGGGCAGTTTGATGTATTTACTCACGTATTTCTGTCTTTTTGTAGTACTTGAGGTTGGACCTAGGGGTGCTCTGCCACTGAGCTACACCCTCAGCCCTTTTTGAAAATTTTTTGAGACAGGATGTCACTAAGTTGCCCAGGCTGGGAGGATTACAGGTGTGTGTGCCGCTGTGCCTGGCAAAAGTTTTGTCTTTTAAAATGTTTTTTGACAGATAAGGGAAACTAAATTTATAGAGAATATGCCTCTTAGCTCTTGCACATAGGAAGCATATTTCTTTTTACTTAGTGATGAACAGTAAAAATGATGATCATTTCCCCAGACTGTCTTTCCTTGCCAAGTGTTTAAGTTCCTAAATGTTATGAACAATAGACATGGTATCCACTCAGTTATAATAGTGATCATAATGAATGATTAATATAAAGTAATATCTCAGTAACCATTGGGAGGAGTTGTTGAGATGCTAGTTTGGAAACAACTTGAAACCAGCATGTTTGGCATCTATACAACATGAAGAAATCCATTTGGCCATAGGGATATTTTCCGTGTGGCCAAGTGCTTTGTAGAAAGCCGTGGTTTACAAAGACCTGAAATGTTGTAAGGAACACAGAACTGGTAAGTTTGAATTCTATTTTTACAGTTCCTAGACTTGAAAAAGCATCTGTATTTCTTGTTCTCCTGGGTTTATAAGAGTGGACATTATCTAACATTCTTGTATTGGTCAGTGGTGATGTTACAGTTCCAAGTGTGGTTAGGTCTGGAACAGGTGCCTGCATACTGTCCGTCAGCATTCAGACATCATCCTTGGATCTCATCTTAGTAGTGCCAAGTCTTTGCATGCAGCTCATCAAAGGGAGTGCCAGGGGAGAGCTTTTATGCGGCTTAGTCTTTGCATGGTAAACAAACAGTGCAACTTTGAGTATGACTGGACACACGAGAATGGATTGGGAGGAGAGGAAGATTGGCCCAGTGCTTCTGTGGCCTGGCCCACATCTGGGTTTGAGCTGGTTTTGCAGCCATGTCACTGGGAGCAGAAGATGGCTCATGAAGACAGGATGTGGGAGCAGCCCTGAGATGAACCCAGCAGGACCTTTCCCTGGCGGGAGGTTCCCTGGGGATCTGGGTCTGTCTGCATTCTGCTTTGAGTTGGATGTTGGTAAAGGGGAGGTGGGGTGATGGTAACTAACATGGCTTCTCACCTTGGGGTCTGAACATCTGACAGTCAGCTAAGGCAGTTGCATCTGCTTGTTAAAATACTTGAATGTTTATTGATCGAAAAGTAAAACTGGAGGGGTCAACAGACAAAGCTGTTTTCCTGTGAAGAACTGGGTCAGCTTTTGGTCTGTAGTGGAACTTGTGAGACATTGTTTTTTGTCAGCTGTGGGGATAATTGGAAGGATGAAAGCAATAAGCGCCTTGTTTGAGAAAATATTGTTTATATTTGCAAAGATCCTTTAGGTCTAGAAAGATGTGTGCTTTATTATCTATTCATGCACTGGGCGCCACAGTGTGGATCAACCTCTTGAGGCTGAGCTGTCTGAGCTGTCTTAAATATTAAGGCAAAATGTATGACTGCAGAAGCTTGCAAGAAAGGCCAATTGACATGTAACTATTAGGAGACAATTCAAAGTGATGGAATTATTGTAATATGCCACTTTGAACCCAATTTAAGATATGCGCTATATTTAGAATTCCATTTCTAGGTTATTTAATTAGTATCCAGTTGAATGTCAAAATACAATTAGGGGGCGCTGGGGCTGTAGCTCAGTGGTAGAGTGCTTGCCTAGCGTGTGTGAGGCACTGGGTTCAATCCTCAGCACCACATATGAATAATAAATGAACAAAATAAAGATCCATCAACAACTAAAAAAATGTTTAAAAAAAAATACAATTAGGGGGCTGGGGTGGTAGCTCAGTGGCAGAGCACTTGCCTGTGAGGCACTGGGTTCGATCCTCAGCACCACCTAAAAATAAACAAAGTAAAGGCATGTTGTCCATCTACAGCTACAAAAATAAAAAATAAATACAATTAGGAAAAACAGGTGGCATCTGTCAGACTTTTTTAAAAAATTTTTTTTAGTTGATTGACCTTTATTTATTCATTTTTTATATGCGGTGCTGAGGATCGAACCCAGTGCCTCCCACATGCGAGGCAGGCGCTCTACCACTGAGCCACACCCCCAGCCCCTGTCAGACTTTTGAATGTAACAGAATGTAACAAATGGAAGCTTCCTTTCCAGTTGTGAAGAAAGACCTAATAAAGGAAAATAGAAATGAAGTAAAATGGTTTAAGTGATAATGCATTTTTTTTAAGTTGGTAAAACTTTCTAGAAGATTAAGTAGTCCTACAGAATGTCTGATACATTTCAAAAATAAACTTGGCATATACAGCTTGTGATTTTTTTTTTTTAACATCATTTGCCTACAAAAAATAGTGAGACCTTTGGGTAAAAATCTATAGCATACATATTGTCAGCTTTGGAAAGTATTTTGGCTAATGGGATATTGTAAGTTCCTATCATTTATGTGTATGAATAGGTATTTATTTCCCTTTCTGAGTGCTGTAATTTTCCTGTTTTTCAGTTTTACAAAGAACCTTTTCACTGCATAAAGCACACTCAACAAAGGATATGGACACTACCTTTCAGCTGGTGAGAAATATCATACCTGCTCTCACCACCAGGAAGCACAAAGGGCAAGACGGACGGATAGGCGTAGTGGGAGGCTGCCAAGAGTAAGTGGTGTGTTCAAAAAGCCCATCCCTACCTGGCCTGTCTGTCTGCTTACCTGTCAACCATCTGTCTTTTTTGAGCCTCATAATCATTTCCAAATGATTAAGACAAGCAGTGTTACTCAGGATCAGCTTCCTGGTTAAATGGGGGAGCCTGAGAAGGCCTTTTGGAATTGCTCACTGGTGTGTGTCAGTGTTGGGGCTTTTTGCTTCTAGTGAGGCTTTGCAGTTGCCCTTTCCCCTGTGTGCTCTTCTGTATTTACCAGTCTTCACGTCAGAAGTTCATTTGACTTTGATAACCATGGTGAAGGTACTCTGCCAGCTCTTGGCCTACTTTGCACTTTAAAGATATTCCTGGAGGGCTGGGATTGTAACTCAGTGGTAGAGCACTTGCCTGGCATGTGTGAGGCACTGAGTTTGATTCTCAGCACCACATATATAAATAAAGAAAATAAAGATCTGATAGCTAGCAAAAAAAAGTTCTTTAAAAAAAAAAGTTTAAAAAAAAAAAGATATTCCTGGAGTCATATTTATCTATTTATTTATTTATTTATTTAGGTGCCAGAGATTGAACTCAGGGGTACTCGACCACTGAGCCACATTCCCAGCCCTATTTTGTGTTTTATTTAAAGACAAGATCTCCATTGAGTTGCTTAGTTCCTCGTTGTTGCTGAGGCTGGCTTTGAACTTGTGATTCTCCTGTCTCAGTCTCCCAAAGTGCTGGGATTAGAGACGTGTGCCATCGCACCTGTCTCCTAGAGTCATTTATGACCTTAAATCGTACCTTTTTTCCAGGGCAGTCTTATCTTCTGCTTTTATATACTTGGCATCTGTGTTTGGCACTACAGCACTCATGAACCTCCCTGTGTATGCACAAAGTAGTGCTGTCCCGGCTGCCCTGTTTCAGCTTGCTTTCTGTTCCCGCTTACGTGATATGTCTTGGTCAACCTGCATTTTCAACCATTGTCATATATTTAGGTATGTTCTTTATAAATATATAGCCAGATTTTATTTCTTAACCCAGAACTACAGTGAATAAGTTTAGCTGGTGTCCACCCCTTCCACCCAGGAAGCAGCCCGGGACTGTGTTGGAGATGTGTCTCCTGTCTTACCACGACTTCGTCTACATGGCTCCCAGGTCCATGTGACCCTCTTTGTACTACTTCACAGTTGGACTCGGAATTCCCAACTGAACACTTCACATAAATTTAACTCTGTATCGTGAGATGTGCCACATTTATTCTCCTGCCTTCCCTCAGATTGGTCATTGGGTAGGGATACTTTGACTCCTGGCGTCTCCCTGCAGACTGATCCTGTGCATGGTTGCAGATCCTCTGGTGTCTTGTGCTATGGCAGGCAGTGGCTGCAGGCTGCAGCTCCTTAGGTGGTAGTTGAAATCTGGATGTGGTCACTTTGATTTCTCGTAGCTTCCATTTTACACCTTAGCAGTCTGACGTGCGTCCTGTTCCCTTTGATTTCCAAGTGGTGCTTTCTTGCTGGGATGTCTGTGCAGTCCTCCAGGCCATGTGGCTTTGTGGTTTTGTTTCTGTGTTGTCATCAGTCTGACCAGTGCCTAGTGGGTTCTCCTGGGCCGCAGGTCCCCTTGGGTGAAGCATCTTGCCTGTCTTTCTGGTGTTGTGCTCTCCTCTCTCCTATGTCCCTCCTGTGCATGTTGGGTCCCTGGATCTGCCTTCTGTGTCTCGGCACCTCCTTCACAGTTCTTTCCATGGCTCTGCTCTTTCAGTGTTCTCCCACTTGAGCTCCTAGACCTGAAAGTCTTACTCCTCCTTCTCCTGGACCCAGCCCTCCACTGGGGCTCAGCTTAGCCTTCCTGCCTCCCACTTCCTAGGGTGATGAGTTTTCCTCTGCTGGCTCCTGACTTTGTCACTTAAGGATACATTTCATAACAGAGGTCTCCAGGATGAGAACCCCCTGCCCATGGAAGACAGCAGTTTCTGCAGTGTGGGTCAGCTGGTGGGCAGTCTGTGCAGGCAGAATGTGAACTCTGGCACAGAAAGGCAGCTCTTCTGCCTTTGGGATCCTGGGTTCAGGAGATAGCACTCTCCTGATCTTAGGACTAGAGGCCGTCCAGCAGCCCCACTAAGCCTTGCAGGGACAGCCTTTGGGGTCTTCATCCCAGGAGACAATCTGTGGAGCTGTGGTATTATTTCTTAGATTCCCCATCCTTTCCTCTGTGCTTTGGGAAGTTTGCATGGGAAAATTGGCTCAGTTTTTCTTTTCAGATAAACTGAGTCACGTAGCACTCTAGGGTGCTGATGTAAAATGTCTATTAGACTAACCTTGGAAAGAAGAAATACCTCTGTTCTGAGGTTATAAAAGTAAAGTCTGCTTGTAGAAATTTGAATAGTAGAGCAGTGTGTGAAGTGAGCATCCTGTAGTGTCCCATGTGATAAGGAATACCACAGATGTCCTGTTAGCCTTCCAGAGCGCTAAGGTGCGCAGCTGTTTTACAAAAAGGGTCCATGGGGTAGGTGCTCTGTTTCCTCTGGTCTTCCCACCTTGCACTCTTTTCTGGAACATTTTCTGTGTTAATTCACACGGGCCACTTTGTTTTGTTTTGTTTTGTTTGGTACCAAGGACTGAACTTGGATACTGGACCACTGAGCCACATCCCCAGCCCTGTTTTGTGTTTTATGTAGAGACAGGGTCTCACTGAGTTGCTTAGTGGCTCATTGTTGCTGAGGCTGGCTTTGAACTCGCGATTCTCCTGTTTCAGCCTCCCTAAGTGCTGGGATTACAGGCGTGCACCACCGCACCCAGTCACATGGGCCACTGCTTGACAAGTGGATATGTGGTGTTCCCTGCCAGGATGGGCCCAGACTTGTGTAATTGGTCCCCTATTGGTGAGTGGCTATCTGCTTTTGCTTATCTTTGGTTAACATGTGGCTGTGGACATCCTGTGCACACGTCTTTGTGTACCCATTGGTTATTTCTGAAGGGTCAAGTCTAGAAGACCTTTCACGGGATCAGAGTGCATTCCAAGCATTGGTAAACCTTGCTCCACTGTGCTCTCCAGCCCAGATTGCACGAGGCGCACCGCTAGTGGGCCACCCTGCTCCGTGGGTGTGAGGGGGAGTGGGCTTGCTGGCACGCAGCAGCTCTTACTTTAGTGTATCTCTTTGCTGAGGCTCCACTTTGGGCTGGAAGCGTTTGCTGCCCATTTTGTCCTGTCTTTTGCAATTTTGACACTTTCTGGTCAAAATTAACACTGACTTAGAGAAGGCCATGTTTGGAGAGTGTGTCCAGTGTTTGTCCCCAGTTTGCTTCACTGTTCAAAACAGACATGCCAGTTGCAGTAGCGCATCTGATGCCCCAGGCAAGGGTCTCCTTTCTGTGCTTGAGGTGACAGTAAGCATAGTCACTCACTCTCGCTTTCACACTGAGAGCATTTGCTGGGTGTCTTGCTATAGGAACACAGTGAGAAGGGAGCACTGGGCAGGCACATTGCTCATGTGACCCCCATCTGGCCTCTGGGGTCCTCTGGCTCTGGAGCCCGGTTTCCTCCCGACTGCCCTGAGCTGGTGGGCATCTCTACCTCCTGTCTGGCAGAAGCCTGCAGCCAGCTCTGCCTCATCATCCTTGGTACAGAGACCATAGTCACCCGAACCAGCATGTGACTCCATATGTGCAGAGGTGTTGCGTGCAGGAATTGCGCTTTCCTGGCTCTGATGTTTGTGCAACCGTTCACTGAGCACCTGCTAGGTTCTGGGTATGTGCTGTGTGCCCCATGTCTAAGTCATTTATTGATAATTCGTATCTTTACATATCTTATTGTCTGTATTTTCATTGATAATCTGTTATTTACTGTTAAAGGTGTGTGCTCACTCACAGAAGTTTTTTTGATTATTAATATGTTCTTTTTAGGTATACAGGAGCCCCATATTTTGCAGCAATCTCAGCTCTCAAAGTGGTAAGTTTACCTAAAACTACTTTTTTTTTTTTTCCCTAAAACTACTTTATTGGGAATTTTTGGTAGAGTTGGGTTATTTAAATATAATTAAAGAAAATGGTTCTGATAGAATTCTCAGTAACATCTTAGAGTAGTTATAGGTAATAGAAACACTTCTGAATATATCCTGACTTCTTGTGCAATAACAAAATAACTCAAATTGAAATACATTTTTTTAAAAACTAAAGTATTATTCATATTGTACTTTACCAGAATGATTCTGGGATGCCTTTTTTTTTTTTTTTTAAATAAGAAATTACCTCTGTTTTTCATATTATTTTATTCAGAATTGTGAATTGAACCTAGGCTTTACCACTTCACCTACACCCCTAGGCTTTTTACTTTTTATTTTGAGATGAGGGTCTCGCTAAGTTGCCTAGATTGGCCTGGAACTGGCAGTTCTCCTGTCTCAGCCTCCCATGTCACTGGGGTTACAGGTTTGTGCCACTATGCCCGGCAAGAAATTGATGCCTTTAAAACTGGCAATTTCCCACACATTTGATCAAGTTGTGTGGCCAGGTAGTGGGAAGTGGCTGAGCTGGTGTGGCTCTGCCCTGCCTCCAGGTGGCAGTAGGCATCTGGCTTTGTCTCCTGGCATGGTCTTTTGCTGCCTGTCTTCTTCTGAGGCCACTTGGTTGTTGGTCTTTGTGTGGAGTGAGTGCTGAGTGACTGGGATGGTTGGACATTGTATGTCTGGGCTGAGCAGCTCGTACCTGAAGCTGCTTATGGGGCCTGCAGAGGGCCACCTGCTCAAGTTGGCCTCTTGTCTTGTTTCTCAGGGTGCAGATCTGGCTCATGTGTTTTGCGCCAGGGAGGCAGCGCCTGTGATTAAGTCCTACAGCCCGGAGCTGATCGTCCACCCAGTCCTGTGAGTCTGGGCAGGTGGATTCTCCTTTTTGCAGCAGCTTTTCTCAGCCCCTTAGCATTTCTGAGCTCTGTTAAGTACCTACTGTGCTCAGAATTGGTTGACAGATGCTATCAGGTATAAGAAAACTAAAGTGAGCTGGGCGCAGTGGTGCACACCTGTAATCCCAGCACTTTGGGAGGCTGAGACAGGAGAATCGCGAGTTCAAAGCCAGCCTCAGCAATAGCGAGGAGCTAAATTACTCATTGAGACCCTGTCTCTACATAAGATACAAAATAGGGCTGAGGAGGTGGCTCAGTGGTTGAGTGCCCCTGAGTTCAATCCCTGGTACCAAAAAAAAAAATATGGCCCCCAGCCCTTGGGATTGGCTCGCAGATCTAATGGAAAAGGCAGGCAGCACAGGTGCCCTCAGAGCATTGGTCTGAGTGAATTTTCATTGAAGATAGTGGAGGAAACGGTGGCAGTTGGGTGGGGATAAAGATGAGGAGCTGGGCTTTGGCTGTCTTGTTGGTTGCCCTTGGACATATATATGGATGTGGGTGGTGGGTGTCGGGTTGGAGGATGTGTCAAGGGAAGGCTTGGTTTGGCAGTCATTCACCAGTGGACAGCGTTGGAGGCCTAGAGATGAGCAGGAGGAGTGACCGAGGAGTGACGTTGGCAGAGACTCTACCTGGAGTAGAGAACGTGAGTGAAGGAAAGAACCAGGAGGAGTGTCCGAAGTCAACTTGAGAGCTGTTATGGGGTAGTTCTAGAAGGGCCTGTGCCACTGAGGGTCATTTCAAGAGGAGGACTAGGAATGGTGACTCCATCTCACCACAGGGTTGTTAGTGACCTTGATAGGTGGCTTTGGGGAGCAGAGAGGACAAAGACCTCAGCAGAGTGGGCCCTCAGAATCTCTGAGTTAGAGCTGGGCACAGTGGCACACACCTGTAATCCCAGCACTTTGGGAGGCTGAGACAGGAGAACCGCGAGTTCAAAGCCAGCCTCAGCAATGGCGAGGCACTAAGCAACTCGGTGAGGCCCTGTCTCTGCATAAAACAAAATAGGGCTGGGGATGTGGCTCAGTGGTCGAGTGCCCCTGAGTTCAATCCCCAGTATCAAAAAAAAAAGAATCTCTGAGCTGGGATGCTGTGCAAGAAGGTGCCTTGCAATGATGACAAACCTTTCTGTCCTGAGTGGGCATCATCAGGGTAGGACCAGGACGTGGGTACATCTCACGCAGGGCCAGACAGTATGAAGTACACGTTGTGCCTCCCTGTGTGTGAGATGGAAACACACTGGCAGAGGGCAGGGGTAATCTCGAAATTAGCCTTCATGACTTACCCTGACTTGTTTTAAATGTTGAAAGCTGTGCATGTAGATTTGGGTGCTAAAAATCAAGCAGTCCATGGAGATGAAGGAGATGTGATGCCTAAATGCAGTGCTTTGTGTGGATTGGCTTTGTAACAGGAAAAGATACTAAGTCAGGGTAATTGGTGAATCTGACACAGTCCTCAGTTGACTTATTGGCATTGCGCCCGTGCTGACTTGTTAGTTGTGATAAGATAATGTGGGCATATGCAGTGTGAACCCCAGGGGAGGCTGGGAGGAGGAGATGTGATTTTCTGTAGTGTTTTTGCAAATTTCCTGTCAATCTATTTTTTCAAAATAAAATATTTTAAAACACAACTAGATGAAGATATTAAGTAAACCATTCTGCCCTTTTCCTTACTTAGTGACAGTCCAAATGCTGTTCTTGAGGTGGAAAAGTGGCTCCCCCGGTTGCATGCCCTTGTCGTGGGGCCTGGCCTAGGTAGAGATGGCCCCCTCCTCGACAGCGTCAAGGTAAGTTATAGCATGGCCCCTCTTGGACCGTGACCCTGGAGTGCAAGCCTTGCTCTTGTGTTCTCCAGGCATAAATAGTGCATTGCTTGGTCTTCCTCAGCCACCTCTTGGAGTAATGAAGTGGGTAGATCTGTGAGGGGTAGAGGGGCAGCGGGGCCCGTGGCAGACCAGGCGGCACGAGTCTCTTCTCCACTCTTGGTGCTAGCAGTGGCACTGAGCAGCAGGAGCGTGGGGGTCAGTGTGAGGCTGTGCAGAGGTGTCCTGTCCCGTGTGAGGTGGAGCTGCACAGAGCTGAATGGACAGAAGCTTGATGTCAGGCTCAGTGCCTTCCTTAGGCTGCCCTCTTGCTGAGGTCCCTGGAAGTCGCTCTGCCTTTTAGGTCAGCATCCCTGCCCTGTGAAGGGGTAACCGCCCCACCAGGCCGTGAGAGCCACGAGTTGTAATGTGCTGAGTGCAGTGCCCAGACAGGCACAGTGCCAGATGGGGCGGGCACACTTGAGGTCACTGTTGTGAACCACCCTAGCTGGGGTAGGGTGTCCTTAGGGCTGGCTGGCATCATCACTTTGTTTTTCTAGGAGTTGTGCATTTAGGGAAAGACCCGGAAGGGCACTGCTGACTGCGGCCTTGTTAGTCTCATTTCTTAGCCACGTGCTTCTCCATCCTTTATTGAGGTCCTCATCAGGTCAGGGAACCTGGGCTTCAGGCCCGGGGCCTGTTGCTCGTGGCTTTGCTTCTCCTGTGCCTGCCCTGCATCAGCATGCTCACCTGTTCTCGACTCGGGCTCACAGCAGGGCCTGCCACTTCACACACGTGTGCACCTCACACACGCTTGTTCTTGCACTCACCCAGTATTCATGGCTCCAAGTTCGTTTTATGCCTGTCTTCATTTAAAAAGATGAACTTTTTTATTCTGAGAAATTGGAAGATAAGTACCTGGGATCAGGGTAAGTGAGGAAATGCTGAGATGGCACGCCAGCTGTGTGCTGAGCCTTTAGCTGCCCGTTGTTCCTCTGGGGAGCACTGCCGTCTCCTGGGCAGACGTCTCTGGAACCCCCTCCAAGAGGCTGTCCGAGCTCCCCTGGCACCTGCCCACACTCAGCCTGGGAGAAGCAGCAGTGTGTTCAGATGGCTTGGTTTGGGTCTTTTTTTTTTTTTTTTAAATATTTTTTTAGTTGTAGATGAACACAATACCTTTATTTATTTTATGTGGTGCTGAAGATCGAACCCAGTGCCTCACGCATGCGAGGCAAGTGATCAACCGCTGAGCCACAACCCCAGCCCCTTGGTTTGGGTCTTGACCCCACCTTGTGAGTGCCACTGTGTTCTTGTGTGCAGTGGTACTGTCCCTGCGGAGGCTGAGGAGGGAGCCTCATGTTGGTGTCTGGCTGCTTTCTGTTCACTGGAGTCGGCAGCACACTGGACGGGTCTGTGTCCCTGCCACTGCCATCACCTCAGCACTTGGTTGAATGGCTCATTTGCTGAAGAGGTGACTCATCTCCCAGTCCCCAGGGCTGAGCACTGTGGCCGCAGAGGCAGGCCAGGCTGGGACAGGCTGGGAGGGGTACTGTCACCCAAGGGCTGTTCTTCGCTCAGCTTTTGCCTTTCAAGTGAGATGGACCAAAGGTTCCTAAGAAAGGCAGGCATGGGGAGCTGTGAGGTGAGCTTGCCTGGCCGGGCCCAGTAAAGAATGTTGTAAACAGGCAGGCGTGAATTGGCTCTACCAGATTTCCCCAAGAGCAAGGCTTAGGGGTGTCTTCCGTGACCAGTCTTCCTGTTCCAGCCTGTAGGGTGAGAGCTGGGGTTTGAAATGTCCCTTTCCTCAAAACTCGTGAATTGTCAGAATTGTCACTGAGGAGAAATTAGCCCTGGTAAGGTGACAGAGACTAGGAGATCTAGAATTTAGCAGTTTTGTTTTTAAAACTGATAGTAGAGGTGTAGCTCAGTGGTGGAGCGCTTGCTTAGTATGCACAAGTTTGTCATTTGTCATTCCATCCCATGACAAAAAAAAATGTTAGATCTGTTTTTTATTTTTCTTCCAAAGAGACAGTTTGACACGTGTCCCGATACACCTTGTACCTGGAGAATCTTGCAGATACTTCTCTGTGTGTCTCCTATTACTGTTTTGAGTTTTTTGTTCATATTTTTTATTGGAATATAATCATGTGTCCATTTGAAGTAAACAGTTCATGGGTTTCAGAGTTTTGCAGCCATCACCACAGTTGATTTTAGAATCTTGTTATTACCTCAAAAGGAAATCCCAAGCCCATTAGCATTTGTCCCCTGTGCCCCACCACCTCCGCAGTGCCTTGCAGCTGCTAACCAGTCGAAGTGGATGGCCAGTTCTAATATTCTGTATGAGTGGACTCATACAAAACAGTAGCTTTGTTCACTTAGCATAATCGCAGGTTCATAGTTCATGTTGTGGCATGTTAGACTCTTCTCCGGACTCAGCCTGGTTGGCCTAAGTGTGAGGTTTATTCCTGGACTCTCATCTCTGCTGGGTCCTCTGCACTCCCATGTGCCCCTTAAGATCAGTTTGTCAGTTTGCAGAATTGGCACCTGGGATTTCAGTAGAGATTATGTTGACTACGTAAATAAAGCATGTAAATAAAGATTACGAAAAAATAGGTAATGATTTGGGGAATCTCCAAGAATTCATATTTCTTATCCTGTTGGGAATCTGGAAGCACTAAGTGGGACTTCGTGGGCTAGCCTAGGAACCCAACTGCTGTTTCCAGAGTTCTGTTCCCTGCCTTACTAAGGGGCTCTTGTCAGATCTTTGGGTCTGCCTTCCTTTTCTTTGGTTCACTAGTATCTTTTGTTTGTCGGTGACCTGGTGTTACCTTTCATTGAAGCACTGCTTGGTTTTCTTTAATTCCTCTTGAGAGATGGCTGGCTTGTTACTCAGTGTGCTTTCTTTTGGGACAGGGCATTTTGGAAGCATCCAAGGCCAGAGACATCCCTGTTGTTGTCGATGCGGTGAGTGTGGCCTCCCCTCCCCACACAGTGAGCACAGGGCCTTGAGGGAAGACCTGTCCAGTGAAGGTGCATCCTTGCTGTGCACAGGATGGCCTGTGGCTGGTAGCTCAGCAGCCAGCCCTCGTGCATGGTTACCGGAAGACCGTCCTCACTCCCAACCACATGGAGTTCGGCAGACTCTATGAAGCTGTGGTGAGTTAGGGGCTTCCTGCGGGATGGGAGCTGAGGGTGAGGGATGGGCTGTGTGGTACTGCAAACCTGTCCCCAGGGACCCACCTCTGCAGGGACACACTCACAAATGGCTAGTAGTTGTGTTTCTTGTGGATTCTCATATGCATGTGTTTCACACACTACCGTGCGACGCGATGCCTCTTGCAACTGGTGCATCTGAGTCAGTAAATGATGGTGGGTGGGCTTGGGTCAGCCACTTCGGCTGCGCACTCTGGCAGGTCGCTGCACTGTCCTGTGGTGCCTCCTCTGTGAAACACAGGATGATGGCATTTGCTTCAAAGGGTGAGGACCAGATGCAGCAGCACAGCAGGCATCCTGTGAACGTCAGCTCATTGTTATTCAAATGTCTATTATTCCTGAAAACCTGGTCTGACCAGGTAAAGGACAGGCCCTGGAGCAAGTGTGGTGTCAGCATCCCCTGGGAGGACTTGCTGCAGGTGCATCTGTCAGCCTTGAACAGATGCCTGGCTGTTCCTTTGGACACAAGCAGCCAAGGCTTGTGGTGGATGGGGCAGGGCCATCTGCATGTGGTGGCCCCTTTTGCCTGTTTGGAAGACTTGGAAAACTTGGTTTTCTGGTTGTCTTCCTGTGTCATAGCTCAGAGGTCCTGTGGACAGCAGTGACCCCCATGGATCTGTACGGAGGCTCAGCCAGGCCCTGGGGAATGTGACAGTAGTCCAAAAAGGAGAGCGTGACCTAATCTCTGATGGCCAGCAGGGTGAGTGGGGGCTTCCCTCTGCCCGGCAGTCTGCATGGCCACACAGGGTAAGCCTTGGAAGACCTGGTTCACATGGTCAGCCACAGCTGGCACGTCCTGGTTTTGACTCCTCACTGTTGCGCATGGGAATGCAGTAGCCAGGAGAGGGGTTTCAGGCCATGGCTGTGGGAGTGGACGTGTGCCTGGGCTGGCCTGCTGAAGCAGCTGGCAGGGAGGTGCTGCCATGGCCAACATCCCTATCCTCCCACTTCCCTCTCATTGGGGCATCCACATTGTTGAGGTTTTTGCTGTGTTTTGTTCTGTTTTGTTAAAATGATTGGGAGGTGAGGAAAATCTTGGAGCTGACGTTAGTAGAGGAGTCCCAGGTGCCTTTTCCTGGGCCTCAGGGCTGTGCAGCAGGAGCAGGGTGGAGATGTGCTGTGAGTGTCCAGGAGAGCGTGCGTAGTCACTCTTAGCTCCGAGAGTAGAAGTCCCCCCTTCACTGCCCAGTGGACCATCATAACAGGTCCTTTGTAATGAGGAACTATTAATGGGAACTTGAAATCAGGTACAGGAGCACTGAGACACATGGGGGTGGGTGTGCACACTCCTGCATTTACACAAAAGTATGTTCTCAGAGGACTTGAGACCTTTGAGATGAGGTTCTTATAACCAGAATCCTCCTGATTATAACAGAGAATAGGACACTGGATTTTCAAAATATTTTCCAAAGGAAGAAAATTCTGGGAAATATAGGCACCAGTAATATTATAGCAGTTAACAGAGGTGTCTTTGCAGTCTGACTTTTTATAGACGTTTCAGTTGAAGTGCACCTGAAGTTAAGGAGGCAGGCATGGCTTGTGTCTGGGGAGTGGGCTTGGGCTCCAGGAGCTGGGCACGAAGGCATCACCCCATGTTCCAGCTGCTCTTCTCCGTGCTTTCCTTGGTAGTCTGAGATAGCTGTCTCTGCTGCCTGTGTGGTTCAGGACAGCCTAGCCTCTGCGTGCCTGTTTCTCCTCTGTAAGATAGAGGACAGCTCACATCTTTCAAAACCAACAGGAAAGAGCTACCATGTGGCAGGTGAGTGGCTGCTGAGTGTGGTGCTGACGTCCGTGCTCAGCACTCTCTTGTGTGCCCTGCAGTGCTCACGTGCAGCCACGAAGGCAGCAGCCGCAGGTGTGGTGGGCAAGGAGACCTCCTGTCAGGCTCCCTGGGCGTCATGGTGCACTGGGCGCTCCTTGCTGGACCCGAGAAGACAAATGGGTATGTCATGTCTTCATTTGTCCTACTTTGAGATTAATTCTGTCAGCTGTTTGAATAACATGTACATTTAATCCCATGAAACGTTCCAGGTGAACGATCAGGGTTACATGGGACAATTTCCAGGGCAAAGGTCAGCCCTGTCCATGGAAACTGTTGCACAAACACCCGTGCCTGGGTCATGAACACCCCCCTCAGATGGGGCCTGGGCCAGCACTAGGGTTCACAGTTCCAGTAATTCTGCTGAGGTATCACAGTTAAGGGCACTGTTCTAGGAGTTGAGTGGTCCTCTGTAAACCAGAATATTAGAGTAGAAAGCACACAGTCTGAAGGGGTGGCCTGTGGAGACATTTGTCCTTACAGATGTGTTTCATTAAGAGACAGCAGAATTAAGCTGGGTGCGGTGGCGCACACCTGTAATCACAGCACTTTGGGAGGCTGAGACAGGAGAATCGTGAGTTCAAAGCCAGCCTCAGCAGTGGTGAGGCACTAAGCAACTTGGTGAGATCCTGTCTCCACGTAAAACACAAAATAGGGCTGGGGATGTGGCTCAATGGTCGAGTGCCCGAGTTCAATCCCTGGTACCCCCCCCCAAAAGAGGCAGCAGAATTGTAAGATTGCTGGCAATTCCCGTCTCAGTGAGCCTGTTTCCCTTCTTTGAGCCCATCCTTGTGACCCTGGTGGCTGCACCTGCTGGGGGTCAGCCAGCCAGCCTCTGGAGGCCCCACTTGCCAACCAAGTGGGAGTGCTGGGATGGTAATATTGCCATACCTGTGCAAGAACACCTGGGACGGGGCTGGGATGGTAGCTCAGTGGTTGCAGCGCTTGCCTCGCATGTGTGAGGCACTGAGTTCGATCCTCAGCACCACATAAAAATAAATAAAGATACTGTGTCCATCTACAACTTAAAAAAAAATTAAAAAAAAAAAAAAGAACACCTGGGACCACACCCCAAAGTGGATGTGGGTGTGTCTGTGTGGACTTGGGCTTTGCTCAGCTCTGCAGGGCAGAGTTGCAGAGGGTGGCTCTGGCTTCTTCCTGCCCCAGGCATCCCTCCACATCCTGAGAAAACCAGGAGTACAGGCATAGCCAGCAAGCTCCTCCAGGGGAGGCGAGTCCCTCTCCCTTCTTACCCTGCCTCCACACGTTAGAGATGCCTTCCACTAGAGCATTCAGTATGCAAGCATCTGAGCTTCTGTTGGCTAGCAGAGCCCTCCTCGGCTGCAGACTTGAGATGGCAAGTTGGAGTCTTTTTTTTTTTTTTGGTACTGGGGATTGAACTCAGGGGCACTCGGCCACTAAGCCACATCCCCAGCCCTATTTTGTGTTTTATGTAGAGACAGGGTCTCACTGAGTTGCTTAGTGCCTCGCCATTGGTGAGGCTGGCTTTGAACTCGCGATTCTCCTGTCTCAGCCTCCCTAAGTGCTGGGATTACAAGCGTGAGCCACCGCGCCCGGCTGGCAAGTTGGAGTCTTAAGGGTAAAACAGGCTGCAAATCATAGCCCGTAGTGGCCACAGCCTACTATGTCCCTTGTGCTGCTGACTGGCCACGTGGAGGCCTCTGACGCACCCCTTCCCTCTCCTAGCTCCAACCCGCTGCTGCTGGCCGCCCTGGGCGCCTGCTCCCTCACGAGGCAGTGCAACCACCAGGCCTTCCAGAAGCACGGCCGCTCTACCACCACCACCGACATGATCTCGGAGGTCGGAGCCGCCTTCAGCACGCTCTTTGAGACCTGAGTTGCTCAAACTGGAAGAAAAGTGGCGCCACAGACTGGAGAGTGCACCTGAACTGGAGACCTTGCGCTTGCATGCCAAGCCCTCAGTATCCAAGCAGCCAGTTGCCTGTGAGCGTTTTGCTCCAGAATAAATTGGTTGATGTAGAGAACTTAGGAACTCGGGACATAGCATTTTCTGTCTGAACTTAACGTGTATTTGGAAATGGTATGACAATAGGCAGAATCTTCCTATACTTTTCTTGGGCTTCCCAGCAGTCACAGAGGAGAAGAAAGGGTGAGTCGTGTGGGCTAGCAGCACTCACTGGTCCTGCAGTCAGGCTCAGATCTTCACTTCTCCTGGTGGCTGCTCCTTGTGGAGGCCAGGCTGTCCTCAGATACCCACTGAAGGCTGAGTTTCGCTTTTAATCAAGGCCCACCAAGGATGCCACCTTCATTCTTGAGCTCATTTGTCTTCTCAGTGCCGACTGGATGTTGATTGTGGAGCTAATTAAAGTGTTTCAGAATTTTCAGTGGCAAATGTCCCTTAAAATCTTTTGGAGGCCCCGTGGGCAGACAGAGTGGGTGCTGTCTACACTTGGAGGGGCAGTAGGGAGCACTGAGATGCCCCAGCCTTCTACTTGGTTGTCTGTGGCTGCACACATGCAAGTCTTGTGATGGACGGCACCCCGGCACGAGAGCATGACCAGGGGGGCCTGTAGCCTGCCCCTGATGTCCTAGGAGGAAGTGTCAGCCTTCCCGGGGCTGCTGGGTGACAGCATGGAGGCCCCAGGGAAAGACTGATGTCACTGTCACTTCTACTGGTAAAGTAGCATGGCTGTGTTACCAGTCACATGACCAGTCCACTAAAGAAATCATCAACTCTGAATTCCAGTAAATAAGACATTTTACTGCACTGTTTACCTTGGGTTAACTCGTGGTGTTGTGACGTAGTATGTCTGGCGTGCTTGCTCCCTGGCCCCATTTCTCAGGGGATGTGGTCCTGTGTGTTTGGGCTGAGACTTGACATGCCTTTCTGCCCAACTCCGGAGGGCTTTCTGCACTTGGTGATCACTTACAGGTGGTACTGTGCAATTCAACATGGTCTAGATGGGGCTAGGGCTGTGGCTCGGTGGTAGAGCGCTTGCCTAGCACGTGTGAGGTGGGTTCAATCCTCAGCACCACATAAAAATAAATAAAAAATAAAGGTATTGTGCCTATCTACAACTAAAATAGGTCTAGATAGTTATACTTTTTTTTTCTCCAAGTACCAGAACCCAGAGTTTTGTACATTGTGAGGCAAGTGCTCTTCCAGTGAACTATAAACCCAGCCCTTTTTATTTTGAGACAGTCTCACTAATTTTGCCTAGGCTGCCTCAAACTTGCAGTCCCCCTGCTTTAGAGCTCCTGAATAGCTGGGATTATAGGCAGATGGTTATACTTAGAAACTAGTCAACTTTCAAGATTAAAAAAAAATTGCTACTGTTACATCAAACTTTAGAACTCATCTATATGTGAACTATTCAGGAAGAATTACCTCAAAAACTTTTCTTCTGTGGAAAAAGCCTGGTAGCTGTTATAGGCAGCTGGCTTATTTAAATGTGGAGTTTTGCATGTTTTCTGAAACCGTTAGAGCCTGACTCCGAGCTTGCCTGAATGAGGACGCTGGCAGACATCAGGGAGACAGAGGCCCCTGGAACAAGCAGGGGGTGCTGGCCCCTTGGCTTCCCCGGCTTGCAGGCCCGCTGCATTCTCACCAGCACCTGCCAGTGTTGCCTATAAGCCTGAAATAGCCACCTTCCAAGGAACTGAAAGTAACCAAAGTCACAGGAACCACTCTCAGGTTTATTAAGCTTTCACTTTTTTTTTTTTGGTACCAGGGATTAAACTCAGGGGCACTCGACCACTGAGCCACCTCCCCAGCCTTATTTTGTGTTTTATGTAGAGACAGGGTCTCACTGAGTTGCTTAGCACCTCGCCATTGCTAAGGCTGGCTTTGAACTCGCGATTCTCCTGTCTCAGCCTCCCTAAGTGCTGGGATTACAGGCGTACGCCCCTGCACCCAGCTTAAGCTTTCACCTTGAATAAGAGTCCTTTACTGAGGAGAAATGGGGGTTGACCTCTGAGTTATTTTAGTGCAACTAGCTGCATCCTGCTCTTTGACAAACCCATGTATATGCTCTAGTTCCAGCCAAAGACACTTATGCTGGGCGTGTCCCCAGGACCTGGCCAGCAGCATGGGAGTGCTGGGGTAGTCAGGGAAGTACTCGTCTTCCCCCAGACTATTTGGATGTAAGGTGCCCTCTGGAAATCCCTCTACCTTGATTCACCAGGTCCTGACTCCTGAATGACATCTTTACCAGGAGGCTAGGGACATCAGTGCCTTCAGGGCCACGGGGCTTAAATGGAGACGGTAAGCCAGGCCGTAGCTGCACTGAGCCACGTGCTGCTGCAGGCATGGGATCCAGAGGAAGGGCCAGGAGAAGCCTGGCCCAGGACCTGCAAGCTGGGGAAGCCAAGAGGGCCAGCCACCTCCTGCTTGTTCCAGGGGCAGATGTGGAGCTCCACCTACCTTGAGCCCTGTAGGATAATAGCTGTGACTCCTGTGGCTTCCTGTGGCACCCTCTTCAACTTCCTCCAAGGACCTCATCTGTCACCCATCTGTCCAGGGGGGTCCCACTCTTAAGTTCCTCCTGTCCGGTCTGGTTCAGAGCCAGCTCACATTCCTAGACTGCTGACTGCTGACATGACTTCACTAAACCAAATGTCCAGTCTGGCCACTGGCACTATCAAATTAACTTTTCAGACTTAGAAGTAGACACGAGTGGGGCAGCATCCTCTCACTTCATTCTAAAACTAACATGGTCTGGATGAGGTGTCCTCCAAAAGCTTGTGAGAGACAACGCAAGGGTTAGAGGGGAGACTGCTGGATCCTAAAAACCTTGATCCGATCATCGGATTAACCCGTGATAAAGATTAACTGAAAAAAAAAAAAAAAAAGAACCCATTCAAGAAGAAAAAAAAAAAGATTAACTGAGTGGTAACTGAAGGCAGGTGGGTGCAGCTGGACAGGTGGGTTCCGGGGGACATGGTCTTGGGTGCACATTTTGTATCTGGAGAGTGCAGCCTCTCTGCCTCCTGACCCTCGTGTGACTGCTTCCTTCTGCCATGATGTTCAGCCTCACCCTGAGCCCTGAGGCATGGAGCTGGCTGGCTGTGGATTGAGACCTCTGAAACCACGAGCCCCCGGTAAACTTTACCTCCTAAAATTGTTCTGGTTATATCTTTTAGTCACAGCAGCAAAAAAAAAAAGCTGATTAAAACAGACTGAACAGGGCTAGGATTGTAGCTCAGGGGTAGAGCGCTTGCCTCGCATGTGTGAGGCAGTGGGTTTGATCCTCAGCACCACATATAAATAAATAAATAAATAAAGATATAAAAAAAGACTGAACAGCCACCACTGGGAACTTTAATATAAAGTTTTCATCAGAAGCTGCATGCCTGTGTGGGCCACATGGCTGCTCCTTCCTCAGCTTCCTGGCTTCTGGCGTCTTGTCCTGGGATCCAGCAGTTCCCATGTGGAGGTGGTGCTGCTTCTGTCCTAGAGAAGGAAAGTTTAGGTCCTGAGCAGAGAGTAGGCCACCTGGTCCCAGGGTGATGGTGACAGCAGCCAGGTGCAGGTGAAGGAGAAACTTCTGGTGCCTGGAGAGGCATGCTGCTGTCCTCCAGCCAGCAGGGCCGGGGGCCAAGTGCGACTTGGGCCTCAGCCCTTCCACAGGTGCTGAGGAGGAAGTGTTTCAGTGGGACACAGTGGGTCTTTGGCCCTCAGCCCCATCTGGCAGGCTGTGCTTACCTTAATGCTGACACCATGCGTGGCAAGGTCCTGGCGCAGTGCATCACATGCCTCCAGCAAGGGCCGCCTCTCCTGGATCAGCTGTCGCTGGGCTTCCCCCGTGGCCTCCGGTGTAGCCAGTGCATACTGCCGGACCTTGAGCCGGAAGCGCACCAGCTCATCCACCACGCTGTGCAGAGTAGCCGTGGTGCTGGTGTCTCCTGAAACACACTGAGCACAAGCCCACACTGCAGAGTGCAGCGAGCCAGTGTCCCCGCCACGGCCCAAGTCTTCTGGTAACCGAAAGCTGCCCCTGCTCAGGACCTCGTGAGGATGAGCCATGGGGATCTGGCCCCAGGCTCTCGGCAGGGCTCCACTCCACTCCATTGAGTGCCTGTTGTCCCAGCCAAGCTGACACCCATGCAGGAGTCAGAGGAAGGGCCCTGGAGCCCAGCCCTACCAAGGCATTGGGAGAGATGCGGGGATGAGGCCGGGAGCTGGGATAGCACCTCAGCTCCACAGTACGCTGTCACCTGAGGAGGGTCCAGAAATCTGAGCCTGGGGTACTCGTGAAGACAAAGCCATCTACTGTAACCGAACATCTAAGATGGCATTGTGTCGAATGGCTTGCTGTGTGTCCATGTGCACATACACACTATTTCAACAGAGAGGTGGAATCAGCCTGTGACCAGCTCGGTTGAACATCACCAAAAGTGGGGCTCCCCATGAAAACCAGATAGGGACAGAAATCAGCCCTCCCCCCCAATTTCTACTCCCACTGTGGAGATGGAAACAAACCATGTTTTATAACTTTGCGGTCACAGTCCACAAACCTCATACAACCCTCAATCACTGCTTCCACGGTAAGAGACGACTTTGGTTGTTTGAGAAATGAGAGCCTGAAGTGGGCCCAGACAGCAGCCTCGAGGTGGGGAGATGGGTGAGTCATTTTGATAAGGGCCACACAAAGTTGGCCATGTATTTTTTACTAAACAGACTCTGGAAAGCCTTGTCTAAAAATGAACATACGTGCTGCAAAACCCTGGCCACTCCAGGTTAGCAGAGAACTGTGTCCAGACAGACCCTGGACACAAGGGGAGCCAGTCCACCAGATGATGGGCAGGTACCTAAAGGAGCCAGACTTGGGAGCTCCTACTGAGAGGCTATAGCCCTCTGTTAAGAGCCAAAGGAATGCATAGTAGCAAAAGACCCAGGAGACGTGCCAGGCTCAGGGACACAACAGCCTGGACCAGGGACTAGGCCCACGTTGCCTAGGAGCAGGGTGTTCCTGGGTGCAGGCTACTGAGCAAAAACGTCAGTACCCTGTTAAAGCAGTAAACAGCTCTGCTCCCAAAGCCAGCAGGGACGGTGAAAGTCTCCACAGAGATGGGCTGCAGCACAGCTGGAGAGCGGGGTCAGCCCACCTTGACGGGATGCTGCGCACCTGCAGTGCCAGGCTTTCTGCATTAAATGAAAGGCATGTGCACGTAGAGTAGAAAGGGCTTGGCGCTTTCCTCATCCTGCCAGAACAGTCCTGAAGCTGTTGGGTGTAGCAGTGTGAGGTAGGTTAAGACGAAAAGGGGACCTCACATGGGGCCTCAAAGCCCAAGAGGGTGTCCATGCAGAGGGCAGCCCCAGGGGTGGGGATGGCAGCCCCTCAGGGTGTAGAGGGTTCCTGCACTGAGGGGTGAGGAGGGCACGTGCACAGGGGTGGAGCTGCCCAGGGAGACCACCCAGGCTGATCTCTAGAGGGGCCAGGAGGCAGCTTCTCTTTGGTCAGAGGGAGTCTCCTCGGGAAAGGGTGGGCCCTGGGCTGGGACTGAGGTGGTGGTGATGCCTGAGTGACAATCCACAACTTCAGGGGCACGTACACCCCCGCTCAGCACCCTACGAGGCCTGGCACTGCCAGCTCACTCTGCCCCATCTACACATCTGGAAACCTATGAAAAAGGAAGGGCCTCTGGGGAGCAGCCAACAGAGCTGTAGCCTCGTGCTTGGAATTCCACAAGGACATCCCAGGAATGATGGGACACATCAGTGGACATGGCCACGGGCAAGGGCTCCACCAGCCACAAATAGGGAAGTCGACACTTGACTGAGCTCACGGAAGGCCACCGGGAGCTCGGAGCTGTGCTGACGGGAGGAAGAGGCAGAGTGAGAGATGAGGACAGCGGCCTCCTAGGACTTCCAGGCTCCACTTGAAGGAAAGAAGCCCGTCGCAGTGAAGGCTGGCAGCCCCTGTCCTCAGGAGGGGACACGTGGGCCCGCCCCTGCCAGACACAGACAACATCACGGACAAGACAAGGCCAAGTGCAGCAACACTGGGCCCATGCTGGAAGGGCCTCTGGGGCAGGTGGGGAAGCCGCAAGGTGCTGAGCCCAGAGCTGCCGATGGCGCCAGAGCACCGTCTCGCACTCTGGCCAGCAGCTTTCTCTGAAACAACCCAGGGAAAAGTGTTTTCACCCTGTCTCTGTGACCTTTCTGTCACCTCGGAGTCTCCTGCAAGTGACAGGCTCAGGCTCTGCTCTGCTCACGCCAGCCCTCAGCAGAGTGCCAGGGAGGTATTGGCTTGAGCAGGTTTAGTTTCTGAGAAAAGTAATGTATTTTAAAGCACATAAAAATGTTAATTTGGCACTACAGTTATCCTTAAAATGAGCATTTAAAAAGGAAAACAGCTACTGTACCAACATGTAGGTATTCCAGAACTAACTTTGTGAAAGGTAAGGACATACCTGCTGATTTGCTAGAGAAATTCCAACAGTCTCAAAAAACTGCTCAATGTAGGAGACGATGGCACCAAACACAGCAGGGCTCCTGGGACCACCAGGCTCCTGGAAGAAATGCACCACGAAGGCTCTCAGCAGCCTCAAGGGCCAAGCAGAGCAAGTGTCACAGCAGCCTTCAGCGGCCCCTCTGCGGGCGGCAGACACAAGCTCCCCCGGCCACCTGTAGTCTCCAGCACTGCACCACCCGGGATACGCTCGGCAATGCCGCACCTCAGCCCTCCGCTCACCCGTGGCCTTCTGCTCACCCGTGGCCTCAGGCTCCTGGGGGTTAGTTAGCATGGCCACGGGTGAGCAGAGGGCCACGGGGACTGGGCTGGATTTCTGAATGTGATAAAAGCCCTGAAGGGTGGGGCTGGCACCAATGCAGAGGCCCTGTGACAGCGGAGCCTTGTTTCTGGGAACGCCTGGAGCAGCGGAGGCTGAGCGCAATGCTTGGAGGCTGCCTGATCCCTGCCCAGGCCCTCAAGGCCAGGGACTGCAGGCGCAGACCCCTGTGCTCAGTGACATCATGGCACTGAGGGAAGGGGCGTTGTCTTTAAACAGCTGAAAGAGCTGCGCGTGCAGTGGGCAGTAAGGGTCCTCTGAGGACCAAGCGCACTTTGAACCTGAAGAGGTGGCATGCTCAAAAGAGCTGGTTCTGCAGGTGTCCCTGAGGCCCAGAAAGGGCTGAAACACTGTCAGGTGGCCAGCTGCAGTTCCACCCCATTCCAAGCCATTGAGAGAGTTACCCAGTGTCTGTGGTGGCAACCATGCCCTCTGTGCCAGGAGCCCAGCTTGTGCTGTGTATATCCCCGTATTTACTTCTGGAGGCATAGGGTGCTGTCTCCACCACACCAGCTGAATTCTAGGAGTCTTGCAGAAGGAAGGGCTCAATGGTACGTACCCCAGTGCTGTCAGCTACAAGAGACAAGTCTCTAGATGGCGGGCAGAGTTGGCACCTGTTCCTTCCTTGTGAGAAACCCCTGACCTATCACACGCAGCAGTGGGATGGAGGGCTGGGTGTCCTTCAAGTTACCTTAGTGATTGCCCTGAGCTGTCTGTTCCCATGGTGTACAAGGTCCAGGATGGTGTCCACCGCCCTGGGTGTGTTGAAGTCATCTGCCAGCGCGGCCTGCACGGCCTGCTTGGTGCTGGTGAGCCTGAGGAAGAAGAGTCACCTATGCCAACAGGAAGCAACAAGGACCTGGGTTCGGCCCAGCACCAATCCATGCAAAACTCAGATCCTTCCCCAAGAAGGGCTAAGAATTTTACCCTGGGGACCCTTCCTAGGTCACTTACAGTGTCAGCAGAACCTCCTACCTAACACCAGCTGCAAGTTGTTTTGTTAGCCAAATGAACACTGGACAGAAGCGCCTGAGTGCACAGCGCCATGAGGGCCATTTCCACAGTGGCTTCAGATGCAACAGTGAGACGTGACGACTCAGGATGGCAGTGGCACCTCAACTGACGCACCCACAAAGGCAGGAGCACAGAAGACCTGGGGAAGGATGGCACCACGGGCGCCACCTCGAGGACGCAGCAGGTGCAGGCCAGAGGCCACCGTCTCAGCCCTCACATGGCCCTCCCTGTCTGCCATGGAGACGGTGAGGAGTCACTGAACAATGTGGAGAAGCCCAGCCCTGGAGGAAGCAACCTGCACAGCACCCCCGGAGCAGGGGAGGAGTGCCAGTGCCCAGCTGCCAGCTCCAGGAGGGCTCCCCACGGGCGTGAGCCTGGGAGCCCTGACACCAGTGCCCAGCAGCTGTGACTTTCAGCTCTGCACACAAGCAACACGTGCCCAGGGCTGCTCTGGGCAGCAGGGCTGGGGGCCTAGTTGCAGGTGGCCTTCTGAGGGCCAGGATGGTGATAGCCCCTTGCTTGCTTGCCCTCAGGGCCCTGGCCCTACTGGCCACCCAGGAGCCTCGACTGCCCTGTCCCCTGCTGCTCCAGATCCCTCTCCAGAACGTATGGACACCTGTCCTCCACTGTGTCCCCAGGCAGCCTCTGCTGTCTGTCCGCAGTCTCGCTTCCTGAGCGCCAGCATCCTCACCCCTCCCAGTCCTTACAGGGGACTGCCCTCGTCTATGTCTTCTTCCCACATGGGGGGCGACTCCGGTGCTGTCCCAATGATGCCCTCTCCTTGCTCTGCCCTCTCCTGCATGCTGGCCACTTCTCTGCTGTCCCTGTGTCTTTGTCCCTCTCCCTCTGCTGGCATTGGCCCTGCATTTCTTACCGGTGCTCTCCTGCCCGCTGCCTTCAGACTTTTGCTTTTGGACACATAAAAGGAGGGGCTTCTGGGTGAACTTAGGCTGGGTGGGACTCTGTGGCCAGCTGTGGCAGTAGTGAGCAGCAGTTACGGCCACTTCTGGGCCAGCGCAGGAGCTGCCAAGACAAGGCCCCTTGGGCACAGCACCACTGAGAGAGAAATGGTGGGGCTGGCTGGCCTGGCCCCAGTGACGATGCAGAAAGGCCCTCTGCTGACCCATGCGGAGAAGTAAACACTGTTTGAGCCTCTGATATTTGGGCTATTTTGTCACCAAGCAGAGCTGGGCCTGTCCTGCCTCATTGCAACTGACCATCCTCTATGCCTGGGTTTCCTCCCTGTACCTCCTACACCAGTGAGCAGGGCCTTTACTACCCAAGACAGTTAACCTGTGCTCCCTCCTGCCCTGCCATCGATGGCGCCAAGTTGCTGGCCAAGCTCCAGACCCAAACCATCTCTACACCCAGGCCCGCCACTCTGGGCTGCCAGACAGCTGGCGTGGCAGGCTGTCCCATCCCCACGAACTCCAAGTCCAGGTGCTTCATCCTCCTAGGAATTCCTCTGGGAAGGGTGTGTCCCACTAATGTCCCAAACACAGGTGACTGGCTGGCCGCAGCCTTTCCTGTCTCTAGAGAGAGCCCTAGTGTCCATCTCCCTTCAGGATCTCCCCTCCCAGGACGCTCTACCTGGTGAACCCCCAGACTGTTACATGCGTAGTGGGTGGAATGAACGTGAGCAGTCACTACGTGGAGGCAGCAGGGCTGCAGCTGCAGCGGCACGTGTGCCTAGTAAGTGTGGGAGCCCCTTCCGTTTACTGTGCACCCCTTTGGCGGGGCTTGATCTCCAGCCCTCGGCCTGTTCCTCCTCAGGCAACAGCAGGACACTGTTGGGCTGGTGGGCTGGGTGCCCTGGAGCTAGAGCTGACACGTTCACTAACTCTTGACAAGGTTGTTTTAGTCACCAAGACCTGTGTGCCCATTTCTTCAATGGATGAACTCGCCTTCCAACTGTGAAGTCACAGTAATGGGGATACCACTCTGCCAAGCCCAGGCAAAACCAGCCCAGGTGTGTGCATTCTTATCCTTCACTGCCACCCGCAGAAGCCCAGCAACTCCACGGGCTTGCCCCAGGCCACAAAGCCAACGAGGGGCACCGTGAGCCAGGAGTGTCCTGCTTCCATGTCACCGCTCTCCTCTGGTACGCGGCCCACGTGTGACACCCAGAGGAATGCTTCTGACATCAGGGCACCCTGGCTGTGGGCCTACCTCTCCCACAGCATGTCTTCCCTGACAGGGTCACAGGTCAGCTGCCCCTTCATGTAGGCACGTGCGTCCTCGACAAAAGAGGCCAGCCCCAGCAGGAGGTGCCTGGCTTCCAGCATGGTGCTGTCACAGTAGTCGATGGCTGAGAAGGAAGGTGGTCACTGAGGAGGTGCCCACAGCATGCAGAACCAACAGAGAACAGGACCCCCACCTCCAGGAGCTGTGACCACAGAGGTGCCCCAACACAAAGGTCCCATCCCTGAAGAGGTGGCCCACAGAAAACTCCCAGTACTTTACAGCTGAGAGAGTTTGTTTAAATGGCAGACGTAAAGGCAGACAAAACAGGCTCTGGGGCACAGGGTGCCTGGTGTAGGAAGCACCCTAACACTTCTCCTAAGTTTTCTTCCAGCAGCTGGACTCTACAGATGTGAAAGCAACCATGGACCAAAGACGGGGCTTACTTCACTGCTGGCCCGTGCTCTGCTATCCCCAGATGCTGTCCTTTCCAAAGTATACATGAAACTGTGTTCCCAGGCTCCAGAGGCAGCACCCCAGCTCACCTGACCTGTAGCTGCTGCGCATGCAGAAGAGCCGGAAGACATCGGGGGAGAATGTCTGCAGAAAGTCCTAGAGAGGGAGGGATAAGCAGAGCATGCGTCACTTAGGGATCACAGCAGTGACCACAGTAGAGCTGAGTGATGCAAACAGAGCAAGAGATGAGGAATTTTTATGAAAGCACTTGTTTTGTCTCTGAGCTTTGAGGATCGTTTTTTCCTAATAATTTCCCCATGGAGTTTTCTTTGTTCGGTTTCACCTCTGTGGGAAACACTGAGGCTAAAAAGCCCACCTGCCCTGAACTTCCTGCTGACGGTCTCAGGGGGAGATGACCGTGCTGCTGTTGGCCTCAGGGACTTATGTCTGTGTCATGGAGACGCAGGAGCCGTCTCTGCCAGGTGGGCCAGCAACTGACAAGGACAGTGCTGTGCACAGGGAGGGACGGGGAGGCGGCGGCAGGAGCCACACTAGCGGCTGGCCACATGCAGAGGAAGGAGACAGCGCAGGAAAGGCACCGCCAAGGTCAACAGCACGCACTACATCAAAACTCGAGCCCAGCGTCCCAGTGAGGGGCGAGGGCCTGCTCACCCCACACAACACTTGGGTCAGGATGTACCGAGTGTTTCTTGAAGAGGAGTCCACCCTGCCTCGGCTACCCACAACCTCTCTACCAGGCCATTTACAAAAGGCCTGTGCGCATGAGCAGGCTTGTTAGGAAGGACAGCATGAGAAAGCCAAGCAGAGAGGAGCCAGGCCCTTAAAGCCACCAACATTCCGTGAAACCTCCCATGTGGAGGTCAGCACCACAGCAGAGAGGAGAGGGAAAGGCTGTGCCAGGAAAGGAACCAGGGCCTCCCGTTCCATCCCCTGCCAGGTTCACACTCAGACAGCAGGGCCCTGGGCCATCAGCCCTAAAGCTTCTCACCAGGCCTCCCTGGCCTCCCTGCTTGACAAGCTCCCAGAGCCCCTGCAGGAGTAAGAGCTGCTGGTTACATTGTCACATTCTTGTTTCCAGATTGACCCTGGCATCACCCAGTGATGTGGCAACAATGTGGGCGAGCCCCGCAGTAGCTGCTATGAACCTGCGGTCCATACACCTTTCCTCAGCTGGGAGCACCTCCCAGAGCTGGCCTACCTGCCACTGGATAAGACACAGATCCCGTGAGGTGCCAAAAGGGGTGAACAGAAAACAGCGTGGGGGATGAGTCATGGAGACCCCCTCAAACTGCTTGATGAAGTAGAAAACACTGTTCTAATACTGGACCACTAAGCAACTCTCCCAGAGAGCTGAAGTGCATCCTGGAGCAGGAGGTCTCCCCTGGAAGATGGGGCAGCCTCACCTGCTCCTGCCCAGGAAGGATGCCTCGTGGCTGCTGGGCTGGCGAGGAGGAAGGAGACTGCAGACTCAGCTGCTTGGGGCTTGATCCTTCCTGAGGACGAAGGGGGTTCTGGTCTGCCTTTGCCAGGTGGGAATGCCCCTGCACCCAGACCGGGTTCCACTCTGTCTATGCCTGAGGTGAGGAGTCATTCTCACCCAGGGGTGGCGTGCATCAGAAAGATGTGGAGCCAGTCCCCAATCCGGGGGTTCCTGACCTTCTGGGGGCCAGGGTGAGAGTTCAGGAGGGGAGGGGAGAAGTCTGAATGTGGATGTTACATAGTCACCTGTCAGTTCCACGAGCCCCTCACTGAAATGTGACATTTCCTTCCATGAGTAATGTTGGCAACTGACCACAGCAGCCGATCAGGACCTGAATCGCTTGCCAGGGCAGCAGGTGTTTTACAGCCCCACTGCAGGCGGCTAGTGGGCGCTCCAGTGCAGTCAGCTGCAGGCTGCCGGAGAGCAGCATGTGCCTTCCTCTGTGGCATCAGCGGAGTCTCCCGTAACCCTGCGCCTTCACGTATTTATAAACGTTATGCTGCAAGGAGGGTGCAGAGACCCCACCAGGATGCCTGTGTGTGTAGCCATGTCCAGTCGGACCCCCATCACTGATGACCCTGGGATTTCAAGTGCCAACTGTCCATCTTCCACGTGCTCTTTCCCAAACTGTAGAAAAAGTAAAACTATTTCTTTGTCCCCAACAACCAGTCAACTCATTTGGGACCCTCCCTAGGGGTCCAAAGTGCCGTGCACACTGCTGCAGACCTGACTCACTCACGAGCAGTCATGTCCTGTTTTTTCCAGTCTAGCTTGCCTCCTGCTTAAGTCCCCATGTGTCCGTGGAAACAGGCAGCTCCCAATGCAATGCAGTGTCCCAAGGGATCACACCAAGAAACTAGCCGAAAATTGAGGCATGTAAGCCGCCTTTCTGTGCTACTCTTAGGAACGTCCATAGAACTGAGTGCCAGAGACAGATTAGGTTCTGGATTTCCATTTGAACCCTTTACCTAACTTCATAACAGCATGCCCCAAATGGGGAAAAGAAACACCCTTGAATGTTGAGGGTGTCTCAGAGAGCCTCTTCAGCTTTGTGAGCACACAACAGGTCTCTTCTGAACGAGCCTAGGTTGCAAATGGGAGGAAACATCTAAAGCCTCCTGAATTCCTCTGGGGGTGAAGCAGAGAACATGACTACCCAGAAAACAGAGGAAACTGTTATTTGTTCTGAAAGGAAGCAGAATTTAAACTAGAGAAATTCATCAAAGATGAAATGTCCCTAATACTATAGTTTTAAGCTTGTATGGTTAATGCCACCAACGTGAGCAAAAAGCAAACAGGGGCTAGGGCCCTAAGCACTGATGCCTCCGAGGGAACAGAGCGGGACAGGCACGGGTTTCAGGGCATAGGTACCCGAGCACCATGGCCACCACCACTACCACCACAACGTTCACGCCTGTCGACAGCTGGGTGATCAGGCGCCCTAGGCGGGTCCCAGGAGGCAAACTCAGCTTCTGCCCTTGTGCGGGCAGCTCGTAGCCTCACATGCCATACAGAACAGCAGCAGGGCACACACACACTGTTCCTAAGAGTAACACAGAAAGGGGGTCACACACAGCATCTTCATCATGGTGCCTGAACTGCAATGCTGTGCATGGACGTAACTTCTGGCTGTGCCCCTGCTCTGCACCTACTGCTGTCACCAACTTCCATGTGCCACACACCGACCACAGCTGTCAGAACCAACTGGCACAGTCTCGCCAGAGAATTTCAGAGGGAGGAACGTGACCTGTGGGGAGCTCTGGCCAACCTGGGGTGACAGCAATAAGCCCTCAGAGCCACTGCAGGCTCACGAGGTAATGGGCACACTCATAGGAGCCTGCACAGCAGCTGGAGAGTGGTCCTGTCACCCCCACGCTGAAGGGGCACCTGGCACCCACTCTGCGCCAGGCCCTCGGCTGCTTAGCACTTCAGTTTCCCCTGCACACGAACCAACAGCAAAGGTGGTGTTAGTGCTTTTTAAAGAAAAAACAACTAAGACGCTGTGGGGTGCAGTAACAGGCAGAGTCGGGATCAGAACTGCCCGAGCTGAGAGGCTGAGCGCCTTCCACACTGACTCTGGCCCCAGCAGGTTTCTGGGAAGACCCAGGAGTTTTCATGCAGACCATGACACATATGGTCTCCACAGCAATGAGGGTAACAGGCTTTCTTCTGCTGGAACCAGAAAGTCAACTAATGTTTTCAGCACGTGGGGCAATGGCTTAAGGTCCCCGAGAACTACAGGTCCAGGGCACATGCAGGCTAGCCAAAAAGAAAAAGTGAAAAAGGCCAAAACTACATTCACATGACTTCAGCAGCTAAAAAAGAAATGTACCTTTACAATCCCCTTGTTCTTCTGTACCAAATTAACAAGACAGATGTGAATCTGAATATAAGTCTTCCAATTTGATGTTGCGGGTGACCTGGGAGGTGGGCATTTCCAGACACTGCTGCTGGGAACATCAGTTACACTTAGGCTGAGTCACCAGGCTGTGCCTCGCACCTTGTGCAAGTCTGCCTTGCGGCCTCACCTGAGCACCAGTCATCACAGTTGGCACTCCCCATCTCTGGGTTCCACACTCACGATGCAGACAGCTGCAGACCAAAAACATCTGGGGAAGCCAGGGCGCCTGTGCTTTTCCTTGCAGTTGTTCCCAGAGTGTAGCGACTGCTCCAGAGCACTGACGTTTTACTAGGCATTTTAAGTATTCAGAGATGACTGAAGGTGCGTGGGAGGCTGGGCTCAGGTCTGTGCACCCACCTAACTTTTTAAGGACTTGAGCATCCTTAAGGGACTTGGCATCCTTGGGGGCTCCTGGAACCAATCCCTTGCGGATGCAAGGGACACTTGGTATTTAGCTAAGGATATTCACCACTGCACTGTGGACCACAGAGTCACAGTCTCACATACAAGTCCAGCAAGAAGGAAACGAATCATGGTATATCACTACCAAGAGCTGCTATGTGGTCCTTAAAAATAGTACCAACTTAGCAATATTTACAAAAATTAAAAGGCACATCCCCTAGCAGAGAACTTGATATGACTTAATTAACCTTCGGGGGGGAACCATTTCAATCAGTGAAGCACCCACAGGTGGACACTCCACCATGCAAAAGGATGAACCAGCTCCACATGGCAGCAAGGGACCATGCCAAAGATTCATCATGTTAACAAAGCAAGTGCCAAGCTGCACAAGCACTGTGTACAGAGAGAGCTATGAGCAAACCATTTCTGCAGCTACGCAGTGTTGCAGCCTGTGATCCCAGGAGGGTTGCAAGTTCAAAGCCAGCCTCAGCAACTGAGCGAGCCCCTGAGCAACTGTCTCTAAATAAAACATAAAAAAGGCTGGGGATGTGGCTCAGTGATTAAGAGCCCAGGGTTCAATCTCCAGCACCAAAAAAATAAGTCTGTGGTGTCACACATGCTCAACTCCCAAGGAGCCCGCCCAGATGGCTAGAGCCTGGCCAGGGGAGGAACCTGGCGGGAGACGCTTCCCCTGCTTGACCTCTGGGTCTCTGCCATGTGCATCCCTGTCCTGCTTTCCTTCCTGCACTCTGACGAGATCCAGTGTCTGCTGGCAGACAGAAACACAACTGGGGCAAGATACACACTGCTCTGCCTGCCCTATGTGCAGTGGACAGGGCGGACTCTCACCATGAGAGGACGCTGGAGGGACACCCCAGCAAGCGAGAGGACAGGGCAGCGCGGTGAGTGGGGACCGAGGGCCTCCCGCAGCACCCTGCAGAGCTGGCCCTCCTGACCTTCTAAGTGCTCCATGGGTTTCAAAGGTAAAAGTAAACAGAGGGAGGAGATGCCATCCAAGAGGATGTAAGCCGAGGAGAAAATCCGCCCATGGGAAGAAGGCGAGCACCACCTGGAGACGCTGCGTTTGGGCAGTGGGATGCTGCCGCAGGCCACTGGGGCCCTTCCCGCAGAGGGAAACCCCGTCCAGCAGATCCCAGCCAGGCCCAGGAAGGGAGGTGGTGACTGCAGGTGGGAGCAGGGTTTCTTCCTGGGCTGATGAAAATGCCCCTCGATTGTGACGCTATAAGCCATCCAACAGCATGAAGGGGCGAACCGTGTTGCGGTGAAGCCGTCATTTTTCAAAACGTAAAGAGATCTTAACTCTTTTTTTTTTTTTTTGGTACTGGGGATTGAACTCAGGGGCACTTGACCACTGAGCCACATCCCCAGCCCTATTTTGTGTTTATGTAGAGACAGGGTCTCACTGAGTTGCTTAGCGCCTCACCGTTGTTGAGGCTGACTTTGAACTCACGGTTCTCCTGTCTCAGCCTCCCTAAGTGCTGGGATTACAGGCATGCGCCACCGAGCCCGGCTAGAAATCTTAACTCTTAATAGCTTTTCTGTCCACTGTAATACTGGCATTAAACTTTTAAACTTCGTTTTTAGATGTTTTAAGATAAAACAAAAATCAATATGCTGTTTTAAGAAAATGCGATTTTTAGTAAAAAGGGAGAAAAGGCAAAACAACCCTGTGATATTAAATTTTATCGCCTGTAATCCCAGCGGCTGGGGAGGCTGAGACAGGAGGATTGCGAATTCAAAGCCAGCCTCAGCAAAAGCGAGGTACTAATTAAGCAACCCAGTGAGACCCTGTCTCTACATAAAATACAAAATAGGGCTAGGGATGTGGCTCAGTGGTCAAGTGCCCCTGAGTTCAATCTCCAGTACCAAAAAAATTTTATTTGGACATGCTGAAATGAACTCAAGATATCTGTTTCTCGTGTTGAGGTCTGTCTTCCTCCCCAGCACAGACCTCTGCAGAGGCCTGGGAACATGCCACCACAGGTGCCATCAATAGGCAGGTACCCGGGTCTGCACTCGAAATCTCCACTCTCCTTAAGAGCACTGAGGCTCCTAGAGAAGGTGGGCAGGCAGGACAGTGGAAGGTAGCAGGGACAGAAGGCAAAGAGGGCCGAGCCCATAGGTGCAGAAAGAAGCCCATGCAAGAGCCCGGCCTGGCCAAAGCTGGGACAACTCCTACCCCAGGACAACGACTGCATCAGTGATGACCCTAAACAGACGACAAATCCTCAACTCCACGAGACTGAAAACAGACACAGAGGAGGATGCCAACTAATAGAAGAGGCAACAGGATTGGACGTGCCCCACTGTCTTCACACATGAACTCCCCAGGGGCGGAGCACTGCAGCCTCAGAGGAGGCCGCTGGGAACAAGACCCCGCTCAGGTCCTCAGGAACCAGGAAGAGGAGATGAAACTGCAGCAGAGGCGTCCCGTGTGGCGTCTCCTAGCCACGCAGTCAAACTCGGCATCACTACTTGAGGGCAGCCGGACAGAGGAAGCAGTGTGAAGGCCACAAAGTTGCCTGAATGGAATCAGGTCTATAGCCTCCCTTGAGTTACAGCGAACACAGAAGACAGAACCGTAAAGGGCACCATGACGAAGCGGGCAAACCCAGACTGTGGAGTGCTCGCTGGCACAACCCAGTCTCTTCAAGAGTCAAAGGGAAGATAGATAGAGTCAGCTGCATATCAAAAACCCAAACCCATGACCACAATTCGCCTATGCTTGGAAGGGATTCTGATATACCACATGGCAAGCCCGTGACGTCGTGATGAGTGAAATAAGCCAGCTACGAAGAAACACTGTGTGAGATGCGAAGCAGACCTAGCCGCGGACACGGGGAGCAGAGGTGGCTGCCAGGGGTAGGGAGCTGGTCTGCAGGAGCAGGGCTCTGGTTTGGCAAGATGAAAATGTTCTGGAGAGTACGCTTAGCATGCCTGAACTGTGGAAGGGTTACGATGGTCAGTTTATGTTCTGTGTTAAAACCAGGTTTCCTTAAATGACTAAAATGATACAACATCCAAATGCAACTCACAAATCTTGACTGGATCCTCATTTCACACGAGAAGGAAGTTATAAAACACTGTTTGGGGACCAATACAGAAACCAGGTAAGATGAAGAAACTGCTGCTGACTGTAGGTGTTTGGATTATGCCGAAAAACATCCTTGTTTCTTGTAGTTGCATGTGAAATAGAGGCACTCGCTGTCCACAACTATGTTCTTTTTTTTTTTTTGGTACTAGGGATTGAACTCAGGGGCGCTCGACCACTGAGCCACATCCCCAGCCCTATTTTGTGTTTTATGTAGAGACAAGGTCTCACCGAGCTGCTTAGCACCACGCCGTTGCTGAGGCTGGCTTTGAACTTGCAATTCTCCTGTCTCAGCCTCCCTAAGTGCTGGGATGACAGGCGTGTGCCACCATGCCTGGCTCACAACGTATGTTCCAATGGCTGGCACAGGCACGGGCACACTGGGGATGAGGTCCCCCAGATGACGACTCCTGCATGAGGGTCATCTGGAACCACTGATAGCCAGCAGATGCAGGGAAAGCTGGGAATACGTGTTTTCCTTCTGTTAAGGAAACTTCCATTTACAAAGGTCCCCGTCTGCACCAGGAAGAGGAGGACTCCAGCCCACAACTCCACCGTGGAGAGAACAGATCCTCCTTACTAAACAACACTTCTACTTTTCTTTTCTTTTGGGGCCACCCTTCCCTGACCTGCCCCCTCCTTGGGTCAGACTCCCTGGGGTCTTGCTGCGGGGGCTCCCACGTGGGAGCATGCAGTGCACATGGGGACAGACCTCTCATTCCTGCTGGTCTGTCTGGCCCGTCTCACCTTCAGGCCGCAGCCAGAGGACCTCAGATGGGTGGAGCATGAGGACCTGTGTCCTCCCACACAGCAAACCAGCGACTACAGCGTGTGGTAGCCTCCGCAGTCACTTTCAACTCTCTCCTGTGAGTTTGGAACTTGGATAGAACTGAAAACTTAAAACTTGAGACGTGCACATGCATGATCTCGTGAGGAGCCCGGCCTCTCGGCTGGCTCACATTTGCTGGGAGGAGCTTTTAGTGGTGGAAGATGCTCTAGTTGCTACCTTTGTCATTTTGTTTCACAATTAAAACTAAATTTGGCTTCAAACGCTTGTCCAAAGTGAGGGGAGCAGTCAGATGCCTGCACTTGTTCCCACCACACAATCACAGTCCTACGTCATCGCCACCACACAGCGTTTTCAGGTTGGACGGGGAGACTGCCAGCGCTGGGCCTCCCGAAGGCCAGAGACACCAGACACAAGCCCAAGGCCACACCAGCAGAGGAGGCTGGACGGGGACATGGAATCTAGCAAACGCGAGCCAAGAGCTAAAACGTATAGAAGGAAAGTGAAGAAGGCGCCCTTCTGGGAATGCCACAGGAGGAAGGCAGAGGCTGCTGTGGAGAGCAGAGCGGGAGGTGTGGGCGTGCAGAGGGACTTGCTGCTGGGGCTTTGGTGGCCAGGAAGAGCACTGTGGCTAGGGGCAGGTGGCAGAGGTGGGTGAGGACACTAAATCCAGTGGTCCTCACACTCTTGGGGCAGCTGCAGCAAGTTGCTGGCCCCTCAGGACACACAAGCACAGTACCTTAATAGTGATGTAGTTTTTCAACGATTTGGACATTTTTTCTTCTTTGCCTTTCACGTGCAAATGCCCTGCAACAGAAACAGAAGTGTTCCCTCTGAGCTGTGTGAGTCGATCCTTCCCCCAGCTTCTGCAGCCGATGCCGCGTCGTGGCGGGGATGCGGGGGAGGCCGGCCCCCAGGCCCGTGCGCTGGAGGAGCTGGAGAGCCTGTCGTGCGCCACCACTGCATGTGCCCACGGAGGTGCTGATGTGCGCACCCCAGTCCTCACTGCCCCATCCAGATGCCATGCCTGTGCTTGATCTGTGGCTCTAGGGACACCCGTGCCACCCTGGAGGACAACCACCTGGTACCTGGGCTCACCCAGAACTAGCACAATGGACAGCACCTTTAGTACTCCTGTCCTGTGACTCGGAAACACTGCCGTGACCGACTGGAACCAGAAGACGTGAGGCCTCATACCAACCCAAGCACGGTGAGAGCCGCTCGGCTCTTCGGCTGGACGAGCCTGCAGGCTCCCAGTGTGAGTCGTCTTCCCAGACTTTCTGCACTATGGTATGGTTTCAGCCCGTGTGCATGAAGGACAGGAGGAAAGCCAGACCCACTTAAGGAATTTGTAAGTCTGAGCCCAGAATTCTTCCTGAACAACTGCCTTACGGGTTATCTCCAAGGGAAGGCCTCACTGTTCCTAAAAGAAGCTTCCTCCTCTTTCTCTAACACAACTTCACATAATAAGGGTGTTCCAAGATTGATGTTCTGGAAACTGGTAAAACGTGACTTCCAAAAAGGTACTTCCAAAAGGTAGCTCTGTACATGTCACACACTAAAGCATAATCAACCTGTGAAAGTTGACATCTGGAAGATCAGACACATCTGCTGAGGTCTGAATGTCTATGTCCTCACTAACTCATGTGGAAGCCTGGCCCCCGAGGATGCATAGGAGGTGGGGCCTTTGGGAGGTGAGGTCATGAAGTAAAGCCTCTAAGAGTGTGATCAGTGTATTAATCTGTTTCCTGTTGCTATAACGAAATACCTGAGGCTAACTACTTTATTTAGCATACAGTTCCAGAGGTTCAAGGCCACAGGGCTGGTATCAGCTTGGCTCTGGCAAGTTAGATGGCATCATAATGGTGGCACAAGAGACAGCAATCACATTGACAGACAGGAAGCCAGAACCTGGGAAGGGGCAGGCTCCCTCCTATAACAACCCCTGTGCAGAAGCAACCAGGGTCCCATGTGTAGGAGCACTCCCCATACCTTCACCCCTCCATTCCCTCTTCTCCCAGTCTATGGTGATGAACTGCAGGCCCGGCAGAGTGGGCCTCACGGGCCTCACTGGCCGTGACTGGACCCTATGTAAGCTTCTGTACTTTCTGGAATAAACGGTATTTCTGCCTCTCGCTCCAGCAGAACAGTTTACCTACCCCAGAGTCTGGGTGGAGTGATTCCGCGGACCGTCACTCCAAAAACTCGTCCCGTGAGACCTCACTTTGTCCTTCCCCCAGGACCCCCCCTTTGTCTCTTGGGACTCCAGCTCGTCGAGCAGACCCACGAGGCACAATATAAAGCAATACCTATGAGTGACTTCTGAGGCGGCGGTATCCCCAGGGACCAGTCCCCTCCAGCAGGCCTCACCCCTTACAGGTCCTGACACCTCAACACCATCACACTGAGGACCAAGCCTACAATATGTGAACCCTTGAGGGCACATCAAACCGTATCTGAAACCCAGCAGTGCCATTGTAAAAGGACCTCAGAAGAATCCTCCACCCCTTCTGCCGTGTAGGACACAGAGGACGGCTGCCAGTGGACCAAGGAGCAGCCCCACTGGACCCTGGGTCCCCGGGGCTCACATGTGGGACCTCCAGCCTCCAGCATGGTAAGCAGCATGTTCCCGTGGCTGTGCGCTCCCAGCCCATGGTTCTCTGAGAGAGTAGCCCCTGCTGATGAAGGTAACCCAGCCCCACAGCTCTGTCCTCCCTCCCCTGTCTGAGGAGAAAACCTAGGGATGTGGGGATTTCAGGGACCCTGCTGGCTCTCCAGCATGGGGCCAGGTGGTGAGGTGACTCCTGTGCTGATGCGTGTCAAGAGCCACTGAAACAAAACAGCACCTGCAGCCCTTTCCAGAGGTGCCCAGCCTGCTGCCTTCTGGGCACTCAGCTTGTCAGGACCTGACGGAGGCTGACAATGTCTGAGCATGAGCTGGAAGGTCACCTCACCCAAGGGAGCCAACAAAGGGACAAGACAGCAAAGTGTCTGCAGAGGGATCTCTATCATCTCAGACAGTCCACGAGGCGAGCCGGCCGAGCCTGCCATGAGGGATGCAGTGATGCCCATTTCCAGGACCACTGAAATGTAGCATGGGGACCTTCCCAGCAGGCCCTGTGCATGTCTGCTCTCTGAGGACATGCTGCGCAAGTTCTCACGCCCAGGCAGAGACACTTGTTTGCACATGATCTAACATGGACAGCAGACACCTGGCCCAGGCAACGAATGCCAGGTGCCCAGAAGAGTGACCAGACAGTGGGTCCCTCCCCTCCTGCGTGAGCACCAGCTGAAATGGATGGCCATTGTGTTTAAGGCATCCGCGCAGCAGGCTCCAGCAGTGGCAGAGTGGCCTTCAGGTACTGGTGAATTCAGGGAGGGGCTGCTAGCTGGCAGCTGTGAAGTCTGTGAGTGACAGTCCAGGCCTGAGGCTCCACACTCATGAGCCAGCCCTCCAGAGAAGCGACCCAGAGGCAGGCGCAGCAGCGTGGACAGAACCTCCCACTGGGCCACGACTGCCCAGGGAGCTGGGGTAAAGGCGCGTGGTGTGGAGTGCACTTCAGGCAAGCAGCCTCATGTGCTTACTTCCGTCAAGAACCCAAGTGACCCTACTGCAGACGACAGCACTGGAATATCCCACACTGTCTCCTCACAGGGACAACCTGACTTCCTGATCCAAGCAAAGACTCCCTGCGGCAGCACATGCAGCTGTTGATGTCTGCACCCCAGCCCCACCACCTCCAGGCACTCGCCCTCTTTGTCTCAGGGCTCAGCTGTCCTTTCCAAAAGGGCAGTAAACCCGGTTAATTCCAGCCCGTGGCCTTGATCAACACTTGAACTTACGAATCCTCGTATGCATTCAAGAGAGTTCCAAAACCGCTGTGCTCACGGGAGGGCTGACTCCACAGCACTGCCCCTGCTTGAGATGGGGGCTGTGAACAGCACAGCAGAAGGCGGTGTCCTCAAGAAGGACGGGGTGCTGGCGACAACACTGCAGCGCAGTAGGCACGGTTCTAATTATCACATCAAGCTTCTGAAATTCTATCTTAATGGTTTATTTGAAAGAAACTTACACAGAACAGCACTGTAAAACATTTTCCACATCCTAGTTAGTTCCAAAAAGTACATTCATTACTCCAATCCAAGGAAGTTCGTGACCAAATGGCTAAAATCCAAAGATAATTTCAGACAAATCCGTCTCCTGACCTATTAGCTGATCTACGTATTTCCACATGCAGCCGCTTCAGCAATAAAGGCGGAGTTCACAGAATAGGAACAGAACGAAGCGGTTTCCACTCACTACTTACCGGAATGTAGAAAATAATTCCCCCACTGCTCACACTGATGGAAGACCTCACTCTGTGCGATTTCGTTCTCGTGATGGGGAAACGCCAAGTCCACCCCACCCGAGTGGATATCCAGCTGACCTCCAAACACCATGCTGTAAGACGAGCACAGCAGGGAGTGAGTTCACACAACGCGTCCTCCAGACCGCTTCCCACGCTGAGGCCCTCCAGCCCCTTCTGCGAAGAACACACTATCTCAATGTAAAGCAACCCGCACGGCAGTGTGCGTGGAGGTAGAAAGGAAAACCGGAACTTGACCGCCAAATCCCTAACACAGCTTTTCATCCTGGTGAAGAGACCTAATTCTCTGCTCCAGGATCAACATATGGTTTAAAAAACTTACCACATGACCTTTTCTTACTTTCAATAGGGAGATTTAGTGGAATTCCTACTTCAACAAGAACTAGAGCTGGGGGCTGGGATTGTGGCTCAGCGGTAGACGCTTGAGTGCGTGAGGCCCTGGGTTCGATCCTCAGCACCACATACAAAGCAATAAAATAAAGACATTGTGTCCATCTACAACTAAAAAAAAATATTTAAAAAAAAGAACTAGAGGGGCTGGGGTTATGGCGCAGTGGCAGCGTGCTCGCCTAGCATGCATGAGGCACTGGGTTCGATCCTCAGCACCACATAAAAATAAAATAAAGATATTCTGTCCACCTACAACTAAAAAAATAAATAAATATTTAAAAAAAAAAAAAAGAACTAGAGCTATAAAATCATGAGAATTTTTCACTCAGTTTGGAAACTGTAACTGATGGCCATAGACGAACAAGGAAGAGGACTCCAGGCGACACGCCAGCCCGCCACCTCTGCGGCTCCACGCGCTCTGCATGCTGAAGCTGCCAGGGCTGGCGGGGAAGGTGAGGCTGGGCCACTGACTGAAGCCGTCCCCAGAGCACAGGGCCTCCACTGCCACTGCTCAGGAAGGGGCAGCACAGGGTGACTGGGCAGGTGGATGTGCTGCCTGTGGAGTCAGGGCAACATGGACAGGTGGAGCCCAGAGCAGGGGAGTGCTCAGCAGGGCCGGGGCAGACTCGCATGGATGTTCTAAAAATGCTTAAGGACATTTTCAAAGTGCCATGGGCTGGCCCAGAGCCTCCCTGCCCCAGGGACCTGCCTGCATACTGGTGCACCACCGTGCTTGGGCCACCTGCAGAAGAGGCTGAGGTCACCTGGCGGGGTGTGAAGGAAGCCCAGAACACACTCGAAGGCAGCCTTTTCTAGAAAAAGGACACGCTATGTGGAAAGCTAGTAGTGCCATGGCTTTGGTTTCCTTCCTCGCAGCTGTCACTCCAGAGGGAGTCCTTGTGCACACAGCCTGCACTGGAGCTCACTGATCCCATCCACATCCTCTGCCAGCCACAGCCCAGGGAGCCTTACCTGGCCATGGCGGAGCATTCGATGTGCCAGCCGGGCCTCCCATTCCCCCAGGGCGAGGCCCAGAACACCTCCTGCGGCTTAGCTGCCTTCCACAGGGCAAAGTCACTGATGTGCCGCTTGTCAGAGTCCACTGCCAATAACAAACGGTCATCAGCAGGGGAGACCCGAACCACCAAAGCTGCCTTGGCTGAGATGGCGCACGCACATCCCAAACATCCCGTTCCTCCTAAAAAACCTAGTTTCCCATCATACACTTTGCTCTTTCCCCAAGGGACAGAGGACTATGGCATACTTCCACCTCAAATATGCAGAACTTGAGGCGTATCTGAGGAGTGGGGCAGCTGAACAAGCCAGCCAGGACGTCATCAAGGAAGGCTGTTTCTGAGGACATCTGAGTGGAGGAGTGGCATTACTCCTTCTTCTATCTTTGGGGAATCCATATTTATCAGTGACCAAGTTTCAGAGTAATTTTTCCAAAAATGATAATCATCACATAGTGTGCATAGGAAATCCCCACAGAGCACCAGCCCCATTATAAGTAAGCAAAGTCAGGCAGAAAACTGATGGCGTGTTCAAAGTCACACCGGAGTCCCTACTGGGTGCCCTCAGGTCTCAGAATGAAGAAAACCCCAGACCTCGCGGAGCCTTCCCTAGGAGCAGGCAGAAATTCAGGAAGTTAATGGAGAGAGGACGGCTAGCCACTCCAGGGAAGGGCAGCGGCTGACCAGAGGCCACCACAGACTGCTCAGTGTGCGAGCAGTGCCTGCAACACGAACATGGCTTCGGATGAAACAGCGCTTCCTACGCATCTTGCTCTCCATGTGTCCATGTGGCCCAGAGTCGCTGTTCTGTGTTAGACCTTGGAGGAGTGGGGCGTTCGCCTCCAGGTTGCTCCCATGTGGATGCTCTGATGAGTCCCCTGAAGAGGAAGTCCACTCTTTTTCCAGGTCACAGGGTGTGTGGTCACATCAGGTGACACAGTAGGTACCCAAGCAGGGACACGGTGCAAGACTGCCTGCTCCAGACCAGATGCCCAGTGGCCCCCAGAGCTACCTCACTATATGACTGCAGGGGGCTCCACGTGGGCAGCGCCACATGGCCCCGTGTGCCTGTGAGTGCTCCCGCAGGTGTGACATCCAGCACCATGCAATTTCAGGATGGCGGGCTTCCTCAGAGCAGAGGACAGTCCCTTTCCAAGGTTAAGTGGGCCATGCTGCGTGATAGTGACGAGACTTCAAACACAAAGGAAAAGTCCTCTGGGCACTAAGCAGGTAGAACGGCTCATATGTGGGGCCCAAGAAACGGAGAGAACAGCTGCCCTAACGTTAGCACATCATGCTGGAAGAACAAGGTCACGGGGAGGTGGGAAGGGGACACCCTGGCCAAGCTGACGTGGAGGGGAATGGCCACATGCTAACAGGCACGGCTCAGAACACTGCTCCCAGGAGGGCTCTTCCTCCAGAAGTTCCTGGGAGGTGAGCCAGAAACACAGACGTGGGATGGTGGGCAGTGGAGGCTGGACGGCAGCAGATGGCCGATGCTGACGTGCAGACGTGGGGAACCCACGCTGAGTGGTGGTAGAGGAAGGAAGACCTGTGCTGAGCGCTGAAACACGGCACATACGGTTAAGACCATGCCTTCCCAACGACTCAACACAAACCAACCCTAACACTTCACCTTCCAAGGACAACACCAAGACCAGCTCCACAAAGACTGTGTCACCGAGTCACCAGGCAGCAGCATGTCCACACAGAAGCGTTCTACCAATGAACAGGAACAAGCTGCCTGGCACCACGTGGAACCTTGCTCTGGGACAAGCACCTGCGCCTAGGACAGCAAAGGGGACCCAACCAGAGGCAGAGGCCCTTGTTGTCCCATGGGGAATGAGGCCCACCTGTAAGTGTCCACCTGCAGACTGACAACCAGAGTAAGCCTCTGGATTCAACTAGCAATCACAAAGCCCCTGAGGAAATGGGGACACGGAGCACTTCTCAAATGTACTGCGTGGGGAAAGTGGGGGGCCCAGATCAGAAACACCCCAGAAGACGTACATGTGGAGCACAGCTAAGCCTAACCACTGTGGGCAGGGACCCACGCTGGGGCAATAAAATCAGAGTGCGGTGACCACTGCTCAGAGGCGAGGAGGTGACCACTGCCACAGACAAGCAGCTGCTCCCGAGGGCAAGAGGGGCTGGAGGGGGTGTGACACAGAGGCCCTGGGCCTGCAGCCTGGTGCCACTGCTGTCTCCCCTCACCAGAGGAGACTGAGGAGCCTCCACCCAACACGTTACTAAGCTGGTCATATGTTATTTTTCGCTAGGTTATTACAACAATTTACAAGTTAAAACCCTTTTGCTTCTGAAATGACATATACTGAAATATTCGAATTTTTTCATCCTGGGCACAGTGGCACATCGACAATCCCAGTGACTCAGGAGGATGAGAAAGGAGGATTGCTATTTGAGGCCACTCTCAGCAACTGAGTGAGACCCTAAGCTACTTAGCAAGACTCTGTCTCAAAATAAAAAATAAAAAGGGCTGGGGTGTAGCTCAGTGGTAGAGTGTCCCTAGGTTTAATCTCTAGCACAAAAACCAAAAACACTGTTTTGATTATGTGCAAGAATGAGTAGTTTTGGGGCTGGGATTGTGGCTCAGTGGTAGAGTGCTTGCCTTGCATGCGCGAGGCACTGGGTTTGATCCTCAGCACCACATAAAAATAAATCAATAAAGATATTGTGTCCACCTAGAACTAAAAAATATTAAAAAAAAAAAAAAAGAATGAGTAGTTTTGGTCTCTTTGTTTTGCATAATCTTATGCTCTAATTTTGTATTTTCATATTTGCTTTTGTGTAAGAAAAAGGTTTTAATTTTAAAAAGTGTTGCTGCAATAATGTGAAGCAATAGGAACTCTTTCTTTTTCCTTTTCTTTTTTTTGTGATGGGACTAGGGATTGAACCCAGAGTCTTGTGCACCCTAGGCAAATACTCTACCACTGAGCTACATCCCCAGCCCTTTTTCAATTCTATTTTGAGACCTGGTATCACTAAGTTGCTGAGGCTGGCCTTGAACTTGTGATCCTCCTACCTCAGCTCTGAGTTGCTGAGATTATAGGCATGCCCCACTGCACCTGGCTCAGGAGCTCCCTTCATTGCTGGTGGGAGTGCACAATGGCTTGCCATTTTGGAAGACAATCTGGCAGTTTCTTACAAAACCAAATGTGGTCTTAACCATATGATCCAGCAACCATACTGCTTGGAATTTACCTGAAGCTGAAAACTCACATAAAACGAAAACCTGTGCATGGGTGTTCACTCCACCCCTATTTACAGCTGCCAGAACCTGGAAGCAACCAAGATGTCCTTCAGGGAGTGAATGGGTAAATAAACTCGGTGCACTCGGACAATGGAAGATTATTCAGCCTCAAAGAAAAATGAAGCCGGGCGTGGTGGCTCACGCCTGTAATCCCAGCACTTAGGGAGGCTGAGACAGGAGAATTGCGAGTTCAAAGCCAGCCTCAGCAACAGTGAGGCGCTAAGCAACTCAGTGAGACCCTGTCTCTACATAAAACACAAAATAGGGCTGGGGATGTGGCTCAGTGGTCGAGAGCCCCTGAGTTCACTCTCCAGTACCAAAAAAAAAGAAAAAAAAAATGAATCGTCTGCCCCAAAGATGCAGAAGGAACCAGAATGTGCATCACTAAGAGGAAGAAGTCAATCTGGAAAAGCAGTGGAGGCAGCGGACAGACCACTGTCGCCAGGGAAGGCGCACAGCAGCGGAGTGCAGGCGTAACCCTGGACCACGGTGTCCTGCTGGAAACCTGTCTTTGCCTCTGTCCACGCCCACAGAACCCTCGGCACCGGGAGGACCCTAAGCTGTGCACTCGGGTGCCAACAGTCCGTGCTGCTCACCCACTGCGAAAAATGGACACTCTGGTAGTGATGCTGGCAGTGGGCAAAGGTCAGTGCTGCAGGGGAGAGATCACAGGGGAGCTCTCTAGGCCTACACTCAACTCTGCTGTGCACCCAAAACAGCTCCAAACAATACAGTCTGCCAGAATAAAATAAAAACTGCATCTGGTGCTAGAACGCATAATCCTCACAAACCCCTGGAAGGCACCCCAACGCCTGCTTGTAGCCACAGCTCACGTGAGGATGGCCCTGGTATGGGAGGAGCAGGGTAAAGGTAACAGATACCATTTCTGAGGAGTTACATAAATAATGCTACTAATAGTGAGGTTTAAATGGCAGTTTTCAGGACAGGAAGATAACGCCTAAAGACAGCGATGTCTTGGACAACTTCTTTTGGGTTTCTGCTTGTTAGTCTTGTTCTTAATTTAGTTCTGTGTGTCTATTATTTCTTCCCATAAAAGCGATTTTGCCTTGACAACATGGAGCAGTAGACAGCACAGAACAGATCCCAACATGCTGGGGACTGAGCACGTGACGGGAGCAAGCCACAGGAGCTGCAACGTGCCTGGCGTGCACGTCTCTTACGCCACAAACCCCAAAGGAAACAGGAGAACGGGTGAGCAGCAAGGCCCCTGTAGCAGGACCAGGCGGGAGACGCCACACCTGCTGCGGACCTCCATCTCCCTAAGTCCTGTCTACCCAAAGAAGTGAGTCCAACGTCCATGTGGCCGTGATCAGGACAGGGCCAATGTCACCAGCAAGTCGGGGCCCAGCTGCAGACCTTGCTCTCTGGAACCCACCGCAGGATGGAGGCTGGAGCCCCCAGCAAGCCTGGCACCCACCTGGCTCTCCAGCAGGCGCAGGTGCCACGCCGGCCAGTCTGCCGTACTTGTCTCCTCTCGACCGCAGATCAAAGTAGACATTGCCTGTTTCATGAGATAGTTATGAATTCATCACTTGTCTGAAATACCAGCATCTCTTCACAGCTGCTATCTAACACCTTATTAGCATTTAAACACAGAAGATGGTATCCTTCCCTTGGCCCCTTTTGCTATATTTTCTTTGGCACTGGGTGGGCAGATACTGGGGATTGAACTGAGGGGCACTCAACCACTGAGCCCCATCCCCAGCTCTATTTTGTGTTTTATGTAGAGACAGGGTCTCACTGAGTTGTGTAGCACCTCACTGTTGCTGAGGCTGGCTTTGAACTCGCAATCCTCCTGTCTCAGCCTCCTAACTGCTGGGATTACAGGTATGCGCCACCATGCCCAGCCCCTTTTGCTGTATTTTAAATCCAGAATTAACAGAGACTCAATCTCGGTCTGGTGACAGCCCTGGGGCTCCTTGCATTCAGAGATGTTTGCTGAGGTGTCATGGGCAACTAACTTTTCAGGCCCACTGACAAACAACGCACCTACAGTTGGCCCAGGGCTACGCCCTAACACGAAGGAAGCCTGTCTCTGGAGGTCCTGCTCTTGCCCCCAAGTTTTGTTATAAAAATTCCTAAGCTAAGTTGAAGGAAGACCACAATGAACACGTGTACACCTCCCACTGGATTCCAAACTGGTACAAGACCAGCTCTCCAGGGTCCACCTCCTTCTGGGAATGGGAAACGTCTTCAGAAGGAACTCTCAGTTTTGTGGGGAGACACAACACGGTGGGAAACCCCAGAACTTTTTTTTGCAGTGCAGGAAATCAAACCCAGGGCCTCACCATGCTAGGCATGTGCTCTACTGAAGAGCTACATCCCCAGCCCAACCCCAGAACATTTTTGCTGCAGGAACCAAATTCAGACAGACAATATAGCACTCAGCCAGTTCCTCAACTCAGATGTGTCCAGCTTCTCAAAACCCCAAAAGCGGGGCTGGGATTGTGGCTCGGTGGTAAAGCGCTTGCCTTGCATGCGTGAGGCACTGGGTTCGATCCTCAGCACCACATAAAAATAAATAAAGATATTGTGTCCATCTATAACTAAAAAATATTAAAAAAAAAACCCTAAAAGCATTATTCGATGACCAGTTTTGATAACATAAAGCCTACCTTTCTCTGTTGGATAGGCATGCCCACGAGCAATTATTCCTTCAATGAAAGAAATTATCTGAGGAATGTTTTCAGTTACTCTCAAGTACACTGTGGGTGGGAGAACCTGGAAGAAAGCAGAGACGTGACCATGTTTCCCCCGTTCAAAGTCACAGAGCATGGATTCAGCTCGATGTAACTGCAGCCGTGGTTGAGTCGTAACCACGACTGCTGCAGGACAGCCCCAGTCGGTCCTTCCCTTAGTTTCCCAGCAGACTACAGACAGACAAGGCCATGAGTGGTGTATGGGACTTTGCAGCTGGTGCCAGGAACTCATTAACTTACGATAACCAGGTCCATTCTAGCCAGGATGAGGTCACGTTTGTCCTAACCCACAAATATGCCCCTTTCTGACCAAAATTGCACGAGTCCAGCTCCTCTACCGCTGCACAGGATCCTGCTGCTGCGTGCAGGCCCCCGTGAACCGCACCCTGTGCAATCCTGGGTCTGTGGGCCTCCTACAGTCTCACAGTGGCACCGTGGGACCTGTCCTCAAACACTCAAACTGGACTGCTCTGGAACACTTAGGCCAGCGCTGCTGCCCTCCACAGCCCCCGCACGCTTTCCTCATGGAGAAGGCACCACACTCTACCTTCAGGGCTGCCATGTCCTGCTTAAAATCTTCTTCGTACAGACTGGCCAGAGAAGCGGGCGACACCCTCATCTGCAGAAGGACACATGAGCATGTTAGAGTGAGGGACCCAGCGGAAGCAGAGGCAGGCGCCCCGCAGACTGCTTCTCCTGCCTGCCGGGTGGGAGGGGCTGCGCACGCTGGGCCCACAGGCGCGTGGATCTCAGGCACTGAACTCTGAGCGGCCTGTGAGTGGCGTGGCTGCTTGAAGGCTTACTGACCTTGCGCTGTGGTTAGAGAAAAAAAGAAATGAAGTGTCCCAATTTCCATTCCAGAAGAAACAAACAAACAAATCCCACTTTTCTACAATAAGGGCGGAGCCAAATCTCGTCTTGTTCACGTGCTGCTGGGCTGGACCCAGGCCACACCAGGCTGGCAATTGCTCCGTCAGCCATCCAGGGCCAAAGCCCCTCTCTTGGCCTTCAGGGGGAAAGAAACAGTCAGAACCACATTCAAGAGGAGATCTGTAGAAACATTCAACAGACTAATCAGGGATCCCCAAGCCCTCAGGTCATGTGGCTGGGCTCCTGGGGATGGGTGAGGCCACCAAAGGCTGACAAAGCAGTATGTCACACTTGGAATGCTGGGTGCATTTGGGGACACGGGCCTGAAGCTCCTGCCAGATTTTCCCAGGAGGTGGACCTGGGCTCATCTAGGTTTGTCACTGTGCAATAGGGACATCCCATGAACAGAAGCTCTGAGGCTGCTGGCCTTGCACATGTAGCCACACATGCAACCTACCAAGTGCTAGACTTTCCTCTGACCTGCTCTGCAAAATAGGTCTCCTCCACTTATGGCTGAAGAAGTTTCTGCTCCAGAGCATTAAGAATCTTAAGAGCTGGGGCTGGGATTGTAGCTCAGTGGTAGAGCGCTTGCCTTGCATGCGTGGGGCACTGGGTTCGATCCTCAGCACCACATAAAAATAAAAATAAAATAAAGATATTGTGTCCATCTATAACTAAAAAATATTAAAAAAAAAAAAAAAAGAATCTTAAGAGCTGAGGCTGTAGCTCAGTAGCAGAGCACTTGCCTCATGTGTGAAGTACTGGATTTGACCCTCAGCACCATGTAAGAATAAACAAAATAAAGGCATGCTAGCCAGGTGCGGTGGCACACACCTGTAATCCCAGCACCTTGGGAGGCTGAGACAGAAGAATTGCGAGTTCAAAGCCAGCCTCAGCAATAGCGAGGTGCTAAGCAACCCAGTGAGACCCTGTCTCTACATAAAACAAAATAGGGCTGGGGATGTGGCTCAGTGATCACCCCTGAGTTCAATCCCTGGTGCCAAAAAAGCAAAACAAAACAAAACAAAAAAGGCATGCTGTCCATCTTCAACTACAAAAGAAATTAAAAAAAAAAAATCTTTCTCAAGCTTCTCAATGCCACACCCAAGGCTGGGCAGCCAACCACCTCACCTGAGGCCTGTGTTCTCCTGCCCAGGGCTCTGAAAGGGCACCACCATCCCACAAACCAGGACCAGTGAGTACTCACTGGAGACACCTGGTGAACTGAGAGCTGCTCACCGGGCTGTCCTGTTAGCCCTGTGCACTTGGCAAATCAACAAGTTAAACCTCACAGCCTTTGCTTTCTCTGAAACATGGAAATAAGCCCACCCAATCATCCCTCAGACCACTATGAAGCCTTGCTGTGTATGTGGGTAGGACAGCACTGTACATGGAAAACACAGGGGCTGGGCTGTAGCTCAGGGCTGGAGCACTTGCCCAGAGTGGGTGAGGCTCTGGGTTCATCCCCAGCACTGCGGAAAACACAGTAACACCACTACTAACAGCAAGAAGCCCGCCCCTGGTACCAGGCATAGTCCTGCTCCTGGGGCACAGCTCTGTGGCAACGCGTAACTTTTTACTTCTTTACTTTTTTAAAATAATGTTATTGTATTTTTTGTAGCTTTATTTTATTTGTTTATATTTATGTGGTGCTGAGGATGGAACCCAGTGCCTCACACATGCTAGGCAAGAGCTCTACCACTCAGCTAAAGCCCCAGTCCAGCTCTTTTCTTTAGTAAAGAAATAGGTCAACATATTTATCCAGAGGATGAGGTCCAACAGAAACATGTCTTCTTGCCACACTAGAAGTTAAAGTACTATGTGATTTTGGACCTAAAGATCTGCAGGTTGCTTTTTGTTACCTATTTCTTTCTTTTTTTTTTTTTTTTTTAAATATTTATTTTTTAGTTGTAGGTGGACACAATATCTTTATTTTATTTTTATGTGGTGCTGAGGATCGAACACAGTGCCTCCCGCATGCTAGGCGAGCACGCTACCACTGCACCATAACCCCAGCCCCATTGTTACCTATTTCTAATGTCTTTCTTCTGCAGAGATAATTCATCTCCGGATCTTCAGTGGCTCCCCTCCCTGGAAACACCTTGGCCAGTTCTCACAGCCAAGGACGTGGCTGATTCGTGTGTGTCAGATGTGGCCCGTTCTACACCCTGCTCCAACTCCTGGCTTCTGCTGGCACATGACAGCTCAGATGTCTGCACTGGAGACACGGCTGCCTGTCCTTGGCAAGGGCTGCCTGTACCCCATTTCCTAGGTGTGTGGTAGCTACTCAGCCAGTCCCTGCAGATGGGCGGGCTCATCTTTGCTGTTACAAACTCAACCACACACGTCTCACCACACCTGCCTGTGACCAGCTCTGAGCTGTACACCTGGACAGGAAATGCTGGTCAGAGGGAGCATGCACACATACTGGACTGGCCACTGCCAAACTGCCCTCTGTGGAAATTACCACTGACACCTGGCCAGCAACACCAAAGGCATCTAATTCCCTTACCCTCCCAGCACAGCGTTAGCAAACTTCCAGACTTTATTGCTGTAACACCCAAAGGCTTTTCTGTTATAATTTTAATGTAAACTTATTTTACTTAGAGCGAGTTGGAACATCTCACATGTTTAGGAATCATTCTTATTTAATGATTTCAAACTCCCCTGCACATTTTTCTATTGAGTTGTGGTCTTTTCTTATTGATTTGTAAGAACTTTTGTATAAAAGAAGTTATTCTTTTATCTATGATATAAACTTCAGTTTTTTTTCAGTTTTTCAACATTAAGGTTACAGCATGTAGAAATTTTTATATTTTGCAATCTTTTATATTTCTGAATCTTTTCTTATAAGTGTCTTTTGGGTTTGGAAACAAAATAGGAAAAGCCTTCCCCAACTTAAGGCTCTAAGGAGTGTCTTGGGGTTTCTTTTGGTAATTTGTGGATCCATTCCTTTTAGATTTAAATCTTTGATCTGCCTCAAATTTGGCTATGACGCATGTATCAACTTTGGTTTATTTTGTTCTCCAGATGGCTAACCAACTGTCAACGCTTTTTAATGAATAATCTATCTTTTCTCCTTATGGATCTGAAATGTCATCTTTTATCATACAACAAATCCCCCTTAATTGCTGGGTCAATTTCTGGATTTTCTATGTGGTCCATTATTTGTTTTCTCACGCTCTGTACAGTCTGACTTCTGCAGCCTTGACAGGGACGGAAAGCAGATCAGTGGGTGCCAGGGTCGTGGGCAGGAGGAAGGAACCTGGGTCACCCTGGGTGAAGAGTGATGTGTCTACAGAGCACACCGTCTCCACGTGTCACAAACACCCGCGAATGACACACACAGCTCACTGCAGGCCAGAGCCGACACAGAAAGCCACGCCCAAAAAAGAGTATCCGAAAACAAGATATTCTCCTTTGCTTTTCACCATGTTTCATATGTCATATCTGGTGGGACCACTCCCTCAACATTCTTCTTTGAGACTTGTATGCCTGCTGTTTGTGACGCTCCCCGTGAACTGAGCATCCATTCACCTAGTTTGAAGGGACCACTGTGCACACAGACACCAGGACACCTGCACGGAGACGGCCCAACCAAGTAGTGTCCACACAGGGGTGCTCTGGCTCAGAAGGCCAGCCCCAGGGACATGGCCACAAAGAACAACCACCGATTTGTAATACAAATGCCAGTCTACTGCTGTGAGGTTAAGGAGGAGAACCACACTCTAAAAGCTGAACCACTGAATTTAATTTTTTTTCTTTGCGGTGCTGGGACCAAACCAGGGCTTTTCATGTCCCAAAGCACTTACCACTGAACCACTCCACCACAAAGTTTAATTTCTGAGCAGCTAGTCATGCCACACGTTGGGACAGAACTGCTCTCTCACTGTAACACAGGCTCTGGGATAGGTGCTGACATGGGGACTTTCCTTGTTATTTCAGGTTGTCTCCTAGCTGTCCCTGATCATCCTGAGGCACTTCAAGTTAGAGCTCTCCCCTGCAGGGAACCCTGCTGTGCTGGGCTCTCTGCACTCAGACTGAGCCTCTAGTCTCTCTGGAACATTCCACCTTCTTTCTAGGAAGCCAGAGCAATGTGGCTAAAAGGAGTGACTGGCTCGAATCACTGAGACAGCCAGAATGATTTTTCTCAACATGAAATGTTGCCATGCAAATATGCCAGACCTCTTAATTCTTACTCCAGACCTATTTAAAATCCGTGGGTTTAAGCCCTGACAAACTAAAAAACCATGCCAAAATTAAAGTCAAGGGAGCAATTCAGAAAAGTGTAATGTTGTAGCTGGGCATGGTGGCATGCTCCTGTAATCCCAGCTACTCAGGAGGCTGAGGCAGGAAGATCTCAAGTTTGAGGCCAGCCTAGGCAACTCAGAGAGATCCTGTCTCTGTCTCATTCTTTTTTTTTTTTTTTTTTAAGTCTGGGGATGTAGTTCAATGGTAAAGCACTTGCCTCGTATGTGTGAGACCCTGGGTTCCCAAGTACCTCCCCACCCCAAAATGTGTAATGTTGTAAATTTAAATATTTTAAAAACAGGGCTGGGGTCATGGCTCAGTGGTAGAGCACTTGCCTAGCATTTGTAAGGCCCTGGGTTCGATTTTCAGCACCACATACAAATAAAAATAAAGGTCCAGCTGGGTGCAGTGGCTCAAGCCTGTAATCCCAGCACTTAGGGAGGCTAAGACAGGAGAATTGCGAGTTCAAAGCCAGCCTCAGCAATGGCGAGGCGCTAAGCAACTCAGTGAGACCCTGTCTCTACATAAAACATGAAATAGGTCTGGGGATGTGGCTCAGTGGTCGAGTGCCCCTGAGTTCAATCCCCAGCACCCAAAAACAAAAAGGTCCACTGACAACTAAAAAATATTTTTAAAAAATATGTTAAAAACAAGTGTTGGAGCAGATGGCATGAAGATAACCATCAGGACAAGGCCTGCATCAGAGCACCCAGGTGGAGGAGTGGAGGGAGAAAGCGTGACCGACCCTCGCAGTGACGCTGTTCTGCCTTAGAAAGGAGGAAGCTTTGACCCAGGTTAGGACATGGATGAGCGTGAGGCCATGACGTGAAGTGAAGCACTTCGGAGGGACAGCAAGAGTCACACAGGGGGCCCAGAGATAGCGGGGCTTCCAGGGGCTGGGGAGGGGCTGGGGGAACAGAGTTTCAGGTTTGTAAGATGAGCGCACTCTGGAGAGGACGGGGTGATGGTGCTCAGCAGTATAAAGGTGCCACTGCCACTGAGCCGCACCGAGCGTGGTAAAGCTGGTAAATGTCATGTTGCGTGATTAACAATGGTAAGAAAACAAAAACAAAGTTCTTTTGCCTTCAAAATGACTGCATTAGATTTCCTCAAAAAGCCCTTTGCTGAACACTGAAAAACATGTCCTTATAAGCATGGTTTCAGTCGTGATCACTGCACGGAAGTGGGACACTGTTTTGAGGAGAAAGCTACAATAGCACTCCCCTGGTCTGTGTGGACATGTTCCAGGACCCCAGTGCATGCCTGAAACCTCGGACACACTGAGCCCTGTGCACTGTGATCTTCCCTACACGTACACACGAATGATAGAGGTCGACTTATAAATCAGGCAAAGTAAGACATTCATAGCAACAACTGAGGGTAAAATACACAGTCTCACATCTTCTCTTTGACACAACCAAGTGTTCTTGGCTTTGAGTCCATTGCTGAACACAGTGTCAGGCTCATGACAGTCTCCCTGAGGACCAGACAGCGAGGGGACTGCAGGAGTCTGGGCGAGGCAGGGCTCAAGTGGCAGGGCAGAGCAGGACGACAGCGCCCATCACGCCGCACAAGCTGACACTCATCAACTGGCTATTTCTGAAATTTTCAATTTAATGTCTTTAGACCACAGCTGACCATGGGTGACTGACACTCTGCCAAGAGAGACAGATGAGAAGGTACTGTGACCTGTGGCAGCAGCACACAGTGACCGAGACAGGTGGCGCTCAGTCAGCACACTGCAGCAAAGGACCCTGCTGGAAACCACACAGGAACACGTGCTCGGCTAAACCCGGCCCACCAGTACCACCACACCAGCAGGCAGCCTGCAAGGCAGTGGGAGGACAACACACTCCTGTCGAGGGCCAGGGCTCCAGTGATCCTCTCCACTTCACAAATGTGACAAGTTCCCACTGTGACAAATATTTGCACAAGCACTGAAAGGCAAAGGTATTGAAAGACTATCCTAGCTGGGTGTGGTGGCCACGCCTGTCATCCCAGCACCAAGGGAGGCTGAGACAGGAGGATCGCGAGTTCAAAGCCAGCCTCAGCAATGGCGAGGCGCTAAGCAACTCAGTGAGACCCTGTCTCTACATAAAACACAAAATAGGGCTGGGGATGTGGCTCAGTGGTCGAGTGCCCCTGAGTTCAATCCCTGGTACCCCCCCCCAAAAAAAGGAAGAAAGAAAGACTATCCTAAGATGATTGTTCACAAAAATATTAGGTCAGCTTCACTGAGGGTCTCCGTCAGACCTGAGAGCTGTGAGCTGTGCTGCGTGCCAACCACACCGTCACACCAGTGGGCACAGTGCTCTGAGGCGGCAGAAGGACCGTACTCCCGGTTCCAGCTGTGGCTGGATAAAAGCAAGGAATTCAGAAAAGGCCCCACAGAGCCCTCTGGCGGAGGTGACATGCAGGGCACAGCACGCCCAGCCCCTGGAGAGCCCAGGGAGGCTCCCAACCTCCAGCCTGTCCTGCAAGGGTAACCTCACCCATTAAGTCTTTTGAGGCTCTGACGGGAACCACACTCTAGGTGTGACACCAGACCTTGCTGGGACCCCCAACCTGGGCAGGAAAGACATGCTTTCTGCCAGATGCCTCAGGACCTGAGCCATTCATACCCGCAAGGCCTGCTGGGAGGGGCTGCAGAGGGAAGCCTGAGGCCTGGGGCCCTGCCCCAAAGTCTACACAACCTCCCATACCCCATCCTCTCCTGTGAAATGCAGAGATGCCCTACAAAGTAAAAGTCCTACCATATTGAGACTGTCAAGGATGTGGGACAGGGAAGGGGTGAAGACCAAGGACCTTTACAGGCTGGGGGAAACTCAGGGGACTTAGCAACTAAAGGGAGGAAGATTCCAGAAGGGGTTCCAGACCAGAAGAGGACAGGAGGCACTGCTGGCATGGAGGCGACCCTGGGATGGGCCTGTGGTGGGACGGCTGTGCCACCAACATGAGCACACTGCACCAAGCCCACTTCCTGGCTGGGAGGGACGCAGCGGGCAGTGCAGGCCTGTGTCCTTGTTCCTGGAAGTCACAATGGGTGTGCAGCGAGGACAGGCACCAAGCTGGAGAGAGCCCACACAGAGAAGATGAGAGCACATGCAGAGTAACAGCGAGAAGCCCCGGGGAAGGGGGCGCCTTGTGCTGCTCCTGCCATCGCGCTGCAGATGACAGCCTTTCAAAATTCTAAACACTAAGTAAAACGTGTTAATAAAAGCGCAGGCTCCGCCCCGTCCAGCCAGGGTGTGCTGAGGAAAGTGGTGACAGGGACACAAGCACCTTCCAGGGCTGGGATGTAGCTCAGTGGCAGAGCGTCTGCCTCGCATTTGAAAGCCCTGGGTTCGACCCCCAGTTCCAAAAAAAAGACAAAAGCACTTTCTAAGCTGCCAAGAAACAGAATGAAAGGTGCCAGCAGCAGAAACAAGAGCCAGCAGCTGGCTGCCTCGGAGCAGGGGCGTCACCTCCCTGCAGGCGAGGGGCCTCGCAGGGTTAGCCTCGAGCTGGGACACTCCTGCGGAGTGAGGCTTCAGGGGCCACCATTCCACAGGCCTCACTGCCCTTCCTGGTCACTACAATATGGTCACACTCACTGGGCCAGGGAGGAATGGCAAGGTGTGGCGAACTCACAAAATACGAAAGAGAGCAGCTGTCACCGATGGATCAAGCGTTGATGGACGGAAACCTTCATGCCTACCTCTCGGGCCCTGTTGATGATTTTGTCATCCACGTCTGTGACACCCATCACCATGATGATGTTGCATCCAAAAACCGTGGTTAGGATCCTTCGAATTATATCAAATCTAACATATGAACTGAAAGAAAAAAATGTTTCTGGTTCATGTTTTAGAATAGTTCTCGTTTCTCACTGCAATGAAATGCACATCATCAAGTGACCACAAATCAGGACAAACGCGAGCCTCCCAGGGCTGCACCAGGTTACTCCTAGGAACGCGGACCGCTCTCACATGCTTTAACACAGCAGCTTGTTTACAGACCACACTGAGGTAAGTCAGATTTTTTAAAAAATTTTTAAAAATTGCCAATGGATCTTTTTACTTATTTATTTGTATGCGGTGCTCAGAATTGAACTGAGGGCCTCACACATGCCAGGCAAGCACTCTAACACTGAGCCACAACTCCAGCCCAGTAAGTCAGATTTTTAAAACCAAAACTGTTTAAAATTGTTTTAACATCTCAGCGGGGCACAGTGGTGCATGCCTGTCATCCCAGCACCTAGGGAGGCTGAGACAGGAGAATTGTGAGTTCAAAGCCAGCCTGAGCAACGGTGAGGCCTAAGCAACTCAGTGAGACCCTGTCTCTACATAAAACACAAAATAAGGCTGGGGATGTGGCTCAGTGGTCAAGTGCCCCTGAGTCCAATCTTCAGTACCAAAAAAAAAAAATCGTTTTAACATCTCAAGAATCTGGTGGCCCAAGAAAGCAACCTTGAAACTCCAGGTCAGCTAATCTCAAGCTCATGTCTATCATCCATGCAGCCTCTCTAAATCTGAGTTCACACAATCATTTTTCCTCTAGAAAGAAAATCTTAATCATGGTATCCCTAGCACTTTAATGGTCCCCTCCCAAAGCAGACACAAACACAGTTTAGGCCAGATCTTGATCATAGTGATAAAATTACCTGTAAAAACTCCTTGCCAAGATATTTAGCCTCTCAGAGGCTCAGTCTGCTTATTTATAAACTGGGCAAAATTCCACTAACTCACAGGACTGCTGTGCATGTGGGTACTCAGGCAGCATGAACTCCAAAGAACACAAGCTATTGCTACCGTCTTCATCTCCGTGGCCCTCTGGAGGTAGAAAAGACTCCACAGAATTGAGATTGTTATTATTTTGGGGGGGCGGGTACCAGGGATTGAATTTGGGGCACTTGACCACTGAGCCACATCCTCAGTTCTATTTTGTGCTTTATTTAGACACAGGGTCTCACTGAGTTGCTTAGCACCTCACTGTTGCTGAGGCTGGCTTTGAACTTGTGATCCTCCTGCCTCAGCCTCCCAAGCCACTGGGATTACAGGCATGTACCAATGTGCCTGGCCAGAATTGAGATTGAAAAGAAAAAACTAATAGGGACCTAAAACAAAAGAGCTGCAAGAGCTGGGTGGCCTGCTCCAGAACTCGGGCTGAGCCCTGGAAGCGCCCTCAGGAAAAGGCAGAGCTGGCAGGGGCTGCAGGTGGGCCGCAACCATCGTAGCTGCGTTTGTGGGCATATGCCCTGCAGATGCCAGACAGCCAAGGTCAGCTGCAGAGCATCAAGAACCAGAGACCTCCACAGCCTCCTGCGACTCCCGACAACCACAAGATGTTGGCCAGGAGTTCCACGCCCGGCCTGCTCTCCCAAGCAACTGAGCGATGACATCTCAAACTCACCGGGAGGACTGCTAAGGTCCCTCTGACTCCAGAAGTTCTCACTAGAGGCAATTACACTCCACTCCCTCCCCGCAAGACAGAACCTCAAATGCAACACCGGCCCCTCTTCCTCCTTCCCCACCAATCCCCCAAACGAACCAAACTGATTTGTTGTCGCTAAGCAGGACTGGCATGTCTCCACCAACCTCCTCTGGATGCCTCTTTTGGTTGAGCTGAGCCCTGACCAGGCTCCACGTGCCCCATGTGGCAGGCACTGTCTGGTCCCTGCTCTGCTGGTGCTGAAATAATTATATTATGCTAATAAAATTAAATGATTAATCCAACAGCCATTGAAACAGTCACAGGCCTAAGACACACGTGGTGAAGAGCCTGAAGTGGGCAAGAGGTGGCGACCTCCTGTCAGCCACATTCAGTTCAGTCTGAATGGGCAGTGGCCAGGCCACAAGAATGTCGGTCAAGCACATGGGCCTAGCTTGCCCCAGTCCCTTCAAAGGCACCGAGTGGGCAAAGCGCGTACAGCCACCCCACGGCGTGCTCAGGACTGGTACTCTTTTCTTGACTGAGGGCAAATACAAGTGAAAACCATGAGGCTACTCTCCTACTTGAAAATAAGGGAAGGACACACACACCCCAGCCCTCTCTTAAAATGTGTTCCTCAGTCCTTTCAAATAGCTAGACGACCCTCCCATCAGTCTCACAACTCAGGAAAATTTCAAGATCTGGGAACCATCTCTGAAATGAAATCAAGGAAGATACTGCCCCTTTTCCCAGTGTCCTAGGAGAAGACAGGCCTAATCTATCATCTGACTCCAACCTGCAGAACACACTGAAAGTATGGGTCATGCTATGATATGAGTGCAGATCCCCCAAAATTCATGTGCAGAAATTCTTACTCCATTTGATGGTACCAGGACGTGGGCATTGGGGGTGATTTGGTTATGAGGACAGACTCATGACTGGGATAAGTGCCTGGGTAAAAGACCCCAGAGGGCCTTTGCCAGTTCCGCTACAGGAAGACATCATCTGTGAACCAGCAAGTGGATCCTCACCAGACACCAAATCTGGCAAAGCCTTGATTTTGGACTTAGCCTTCAGAACCATGAGAGATGAATTTCTGTTGTTTATCAGCCATACAGTCTACAGGACTTTGTAATAGGAGCCCAGAGGACTCAGACAGGTTGTACTCGCCAAGCTCTACAGAGAGTGAGATACCTTTCTGTATCTCACTCTCTGTATCTCATCTCAGCATATCTCATTCTGGTTAAATGTTAATTCAATTAACAAATTGTTTGCTTTCTTTTTACCTTTGTGGAAGTTTTTTTGATTGGGATGAAAGTTTGTTTTTAATGTTTCCCATCATACTTTATACTTCAATAAAAATGTCAACATATAATTTCTATAGTCAACAGGAATTTAGTCCAAAATGAAGATAAAAAATGACTCCTAGCACACGCCTGTAATCCCTGCACTTTGGGAGGCTGAGACAGGAGGATCATGAGTTCAAAGCCAGCCTCAGCAAGGGCGAGGCACTAAGCAACTCAGTGAGACGTCTCCACATAAAACACAAAATAGGGCTGGGGATGTGGCTCTGTGGTCGAGTGCCCCTGAGTTCAATCTCCGATACCAAAAAAAGAATGGGATATTATTATCCCCATATCAAAGACAATGAAACCAGGATTGAGGCCTGGTTCACCTGTAATCCCAACAACTCAGGAGGCTGAGGTAGGAGGATGAGATGGCCAGTTGGAGGCCAGCCTCAGCAACTTAGACAATCCTTGTCTCAAAATAGAAAAATAAAAAGAGGGCTAGGGATGTAGCTCAGTGGTAGAGTGCCTCTGGGTTCAATCCCCTATACCACAAGAAAAATGAAAGAAAGGAAAAGAAATCAGGCTTTGAGCAAGAAAGGGAGCTACCCAATGCCAGGAAGCTAATAAATGTAGGGAGCCAGAGATGGCACCTGCGCACACGCGCGCACACCCTGGCCTGCTATGTCACTAACCGTGACACAAACCCCTAACTCCTCTGGAAGGGGTCACTCTACTACACTGCCTCCCTGAGTTACTCCTTAAACCAAATGAAACTAGTACCGTCTTCCCACGACGTCTGGGACGTGGTGACATTCAGCACCCTCAGGTGGTCAACAGAGACTTGAAAGCCCATAAAGCTTCAGTCTTTCCCAAATCACTGGACCCTGACGTGTGGAGCTAACATCCAGGAGACTCACCAGGCGTGCCCCAGGTGCGCGTGGTCGTACACTGTGGGTCCGCAGCTGTACCTGGGGCAAGAGGGGGCGCGTCCGCCAGAGCGCAGGGGGAGGGCACCGCCCCGCCCCGCCTGCCGGGACCCCGCCCGCCCGCCCCGCACGCCGCCTGCCCTCCGCCCGGCCCGCGCACCAGGAGGCGGCGTCCGCGCGGGCGACGACGAGCGGATCCTTCCTGCCGGTGAGGCTGTTGAACACCTGCACGCCCGTGTGGCGGCCCTCGGGCTGCAGCCAGGCCCGCCCGCGCCCCTCGCTCGCCGCCCGGCTCCGCCCGCGGCCCGGCGCGGCTTGGAGCGGCCGGCAGAGCAGGCCCGACGCGCGCCTCCACAGCATGCTCACGGCGGCCGGGGGACCGCGACGCGCGAGGCTGCGCAGGGACGGCGCGCCGCCCGAAGCGCCGCCCGCCCCGAGGCCCCGCCCACTGAGGCCCCGCCTGTCTGTCCCGAAGCCCGGCCCCTGCCGGTGACCCCGCCCACGCCCTACCCGAAGCCCGGCCCAGGCCACACCCCTGGAGCGCGGCCCACCGGAAGAGGCGGAGGCCCTCGGCTCCGCTCGGAGCTAGCTTCCCCGCCAGGGTGTGGGGGCCGGAGGCGGGCGGGGCGCGGAGGGCTGCGGGAAGAGGCGGGCCTGCGGCGTTCTCCCTACTAGCCAGGGTGGCTGCACGTCCTTGGGGACACGGTGCGGGCCCGGGCCCGGAGGCGATGCCGCGCCCGCCTTTTGGACCTCGCCGGCCAGCGAAGCACGTCTGCACCTCAACATGCACCAAGCCTGCATCGCGAGATAATGTGCACCCTACACACAGCACGCTTGTGTCCTAACAGCACTGCACCTCAGCACGGCTCGTCTGCACCGCGACATGCACACAGCACAAAAGGGCCTCCCCGCTGTCTAGCGGGTCTCTGGATGAAAGGCCAAGAGTAGGAATCTTAACCATTCGTCAAGTACATGCAGCAGGAAATGTCTGCTTGGGATTCACTTTAAGAGTAAAACTTCTATCATCCGTTTCTTGAGAACGTCAATGTTCTGAGAGTTACTTTCAAATAATGTCGACTAATGTGCCCCTATTGGCAGTTTGCAAAACAATGTAAAAAAAAAATCCCTTTGCTTTCCAGTCCTTAAAACAGTAGCTTCTTCTGTTCTTTTTTTACTTCTATATTTTCTTAAAAGGCAAAGTAGAAGCGGGGCGCGGTGGTGCACGCCTGTAATCCCAGCACTTAGAGAGGCTGAGACAGGAGAATGGCCAAGTTCAAAGCCAGCCTCAGCAATGGCGAGGCACTAAGCAACTCAGTGAGACCTTGTCTCTACATAAAACACAAAATAGGGCTGGGATGTGGCTCAGTGGTCGAGTGCCCCTGAGTTCAATCCCCAGTACCAAAACAAAACAAAACAAAAAAAGGGCAGAGACAAACAAATGTGTTCCTAGAGTACTTAATTTTTTTTTTCCTCTCAAGATTCTGGAATCCAATTCTGCAATTGTTTCAAGCTAAACTATAGTCGAATGTTCTCGCGCACAAAGCTAAATTGTTCCAAATTAGAAGCCCCTGTACATCATGCTCCCTATCTGCTCTAAATTCCCTGGAATATTACCACTTCCTCACTGCCAATGCAGTACTAGTCTTGATGTTATTTTGTAATTGTCTCTTGTTTCTGGTGCAATGTGTATGTTTCTCTCCCACAGATCATGCACTTTTTTTTTTTTTTAACTCCTCAGGGTACACTGCGCTAAATTCAGAAAAGGACTTGAATGTTGCTGAATTCTACTACTTCATGAAGTACACTTCGGTAGGATCCACGAAGATTGAGCGGTAAAATACCTGATAGACAAAGCTTTGATTCTAATCTTAGACATGCCAATTTTAAAAAAAGGACAAGAGCTGGGCTCAGTGGTGCCTGCCTGTAATCTGGACAACCTGGGAGGCTGAGGCAGGAGGACTGCAGATTTCACGCCAGCCTCAGCAATTTAGCAGGCCCTAAACAACTTCCTGAGATTCTGTCTCAAAAAAAAAAGGAAAAGCGCTGGGAATGGAGCTCAGTGTTAACTCTGGGTTCAATCCCAAATACCAAAACAAACAAAAGCTGAGCTGCAATCTGTGAGGACATGAGGAATCTAAGGAAAGAGAGTGAAAGTTTGGAAAAAAGATTTAATAACACTGCAATCCAAAGCCTACGCATGAATCTGGATAGCTAAAAGAAAAAAAAAAGAATCTGGATAGGTGGCATATTTGGATTGGCCTAAGAAAATCATGACTTTTAAATTCACAATGTTATCTTTTGTTTTCAGAAAACTAGTCCTGTAGTGTGTTCAGCCCTTGACTGACAGCAATTCTACTTTTTCTTAAGACTTTTGGGAATCACCAAGCAATGATAAATATAACCCAATATTTAATGATTAAGAAATTCTGTTTTTGCACAATGAATATTAAAGTAAGAGTGACTTGGAAGATTTACTAGCATATACCTAAAAAGAGAATCTTGTTAATTTGAAGTCATCTCCTGCCTAATCTAGGTCAAAACAAGGAAGTGAATTAAAATTGATTCCAAAATATTATGAATGCCATTTTTTAGTCTTTAATGACAATAAAATATAGTTCTCAGGATTACATTTTCTTTCAAGGCAAAATCATGAAAATCCAAAGTAAAACAGATTATGGTGGCATATCGTTTAAGGGCATTTCAAGTTTAGAATGGATTAGTTATTGATATTTTTCAAAAATGGTTTTGTAGTTGTAGGTGGGCAACATGTCTTTATTTTGTTTATTTTTTATTATTTCAGTGTGGTACTAAGGATTGAACCCAGTGCCTCACACATGGTAGGCAAGCGCTCTGCCACTGAGCTACAGCCCTAGCCCAATATTGATATTTTAACCACCTCAAAACATGAACTGTACATTCATCTCTTAATAGGTTTGAACACTTTTAAACTAGAAACATAATTTTATTGATTGATTTATCTATTGTGATGGAGATCAAACCCGGGGCCCAGGTTGGAACCAGAGCCTTGCACATGCTAGGGCACAGATCCAGCCTGAAATGTAATTTTACAAACTGTAATTTTAGAAAACTGTTTTAATGTGTAGTTTACAATACACCACAAAGCAAAACTGGAACAGTCAGGATTCTTCAAAATCAACCACTTTTCCTTAGCGGCACATATAAAACGCATGGTAAGTTACTTTATCCATTGGTATTCTTAGCAGACTCAGAAAACACTTCGAAAAGCCAACATTTTCTGGGCTGGGGTTATGGCGCAGTGGTAGCATGCTCAACTAGCACGCGTGAGGCACTGGGTTCGATCCTCAGCACCACATAAAAATAAAATAAAGATATTCTGTCCACCTAAAACTAAAAAATAAATATTTTAAAAAAAAAGAAAAGCCAACATTTTCTGACTTTTTAGCCCAAGGGGTGGATTCATTGTTTTATGCCGGTTAAACTGCTTATTCACTTCTGTCTTCCTAGCACATAAAACAGTAGCTGGCACGTGGTGGCACTCCTAAAATATTTCCAGTTGAATGAATAAGAAGTCTTTTGGTTTATGCATCTGTGAAGTTCATAAAAAGGAAGGAAATAATTCGAGACTGTTGTGACTTTTTGAAAGATAAACTAGTTCTAACTCCAGTTTACATATTTTTTTATCTTTATTTGTTTTGGGTACTGGGGATTGAATCCAGGGGTGCTTGAGCTATATACATCCCCAGCCTTCTCTATTTTTTGATACAGGGTCTTGCTAAATTACAAAGGCTGACCTCTAATTTGCCATCCTACTGCCTCAGCCTCCCCAGCAGCTTGGATTACAGTCCTGCACCACTGAGCCTAAGTTTTGAATGGGATAAATTCTTGCTAACCTTTATTCTTGAGTCCAGATTAAAAACCGTTCATTCTACGGCCAATAAACGCTAGACTTAAAAGAGCCTAGGCAGGTTCTCTTTTTTGCTATTGTACTTTTAAGTTACTTACATGTTCTTTGCGAAAAAGGCATAATTTTTAAAATTCAACTAGCACCCCTCTCTACAATTTATTCACAAAATGTTTCTCTTCCCACACGTCACAGGGTTTTGTGCTAACCAGTGGCCAATAAATCATGTTGTAGAAATGAAACTTAGTTTCGTCCTTTAGCACCACAGCAATGCTCCAAAGTGAACAATCCAATTCAAAATACAGTTCAGATCAGTCTCCTCTGCTGCCCTAACATCCACGTCACAAAATACCCCACGGGTCAAGGGAACGCGCACCCCTGCGGTAAACACTATTTACAAATACTGAATTATTAGACTAGTCTGAAATTGTTCTGGATTACACAGGAAACTAGAAAATTCCAACAGATGTGCTTCCCGTAACATTTCAAATCTTCAAATACCCGAAAGCGTGCCCGTTTAAACTGCAAGCGTCTGCAGCGCCGAGCGTCCAGATCTGCAGCAATACCCATCCCGGACTCCAGCTGAAATCCCCCCTAAGAACACGGAGGCAGGGTAAGGAGCGAGGCGCGGCAAGGCCTGGGTCTGGCTCAGCAGTCGGAGCACAGGCCACCCTATCCCGGACGCTTCTGCCCGGCGCCCCTCCCCGTTAGGCAGAGCAGAGGCCACGCGGAGGGGCCAGGTCTGGTCAGCAGGAGCCAGCGCGACTCCAGTTGCAGCGCCCCAGCCAGCTCCAGGGGACCTCAGCAGAGCGCGGACAAAGGCGGGAGCGCCGCCGGGGGCGTGGCTACGCCCGGGGCGTGGCTTGCGCCGGAAAGGGCGGGGCGGACCGTCTGGTTGTCCGGGCAACGGCTGGCTCTGAGCCGGGCTTTTCAGAAAGTCCTAAATCCCGGATCCACGGTGGAAGGGAGGTCTGAGAGGGTCCGGGGAGTCGAAGGACAGTGAAGGCCCCCCAGCAACCCAGGTGTTGGTGGTCCTTCCAAAAGGGGAGTAGGGGCGAGCGCTCGGATGGCGCCTAACGGGCCAGGGATCAGGGAAGCGTCGCTTCCGCCGGCCTGCCCTCCGCAGAGGCTCGGTCCAGGGAAGCAGCGTTGCTCCCAGGCCCCTTTGTCTCCAAGCCGTTCCAAACTGAGTTCCAGGAGGGGACAAAGGGAGGGCGGTGGTGAGCAGCGCAGGCGCGGGAGCCGCCGAGGCTGCTGGGAGTGGTGGTCCTGCCGCGCTACAGTACTTAGCAACCCCTCCCGCGCGGGCCCGGGGGCCGCTGTCGGTCCCAGTGCGCATGCGCCAGCACTTCCGCCTCGCGGGTGCCCACCGGCTCCGCCCGCCTCGGAACTCTAATAGTAGGAGCCCGGGAGGAGTTACCCGCGTTCGCTAGGCCCCCTCTCCGTCCTGATTGGCCGCCGCGGTAAGGGCTGCAAAGGGATTGGCTCATTAGGTTGCCAGTTCTTTTCCGGTTCGTACATATAATGCGCGGCGGGGCGGAGACGAGCGGAGTAAGGTAGAGAGAAGGCGTAGGTCGTGTGTGGTTGTCGGAGTCTGACACGGCCGTCCCGCGGCCAGTCAAGTCCCGGCAGGGTCTTCAGCGGAGCAGGCCACTACCCCGCGTCTCCCGGCCGGCGTGCATCGCCTCCCAACAGCCTCGCCACCAAGTGCCAAACTCCTAGTAAAGTTTGCGCCTCTCCCGTCACCCCCGCCCTGGCGGCCCGGTTGCGGTCCCCTGCGCGACCCTCGCCCAGCGAAAGTGACGGGCAAGGCCACGCCCCCGCGCGGGCCGGCACCGCGGTCCTCCGCCCCCCGGCCCGGGACGGTGAGGGGCGTGAATGCGGCGGGGGCGGGGCCGCCGCCGGGAGCGGGCGGGGGGGGTGGGGCGCATGCGCGGTGCGCGCGGGGCTGAATGTTTCCCAAGTGTTTGAAACTGGTATTTGGGTTTTCCACGTTGGACAAGTGCGGCGCGGCGGGCGGCCGAGCGCGCCCTTCCCGCTGCCCGCCCCGCTCGGCTCCCCTCCCCGCCCGGCGGCGGTGGGCGGCGGCAGCCGCGGCGCTCGGCCCTCTCCCGGGTGTGTGCGCGCTCGTACGCGCGGCCCCCCGCGCCCGCCCGCCGCTTGGGAGGGGGCCTGCGCGGCCGGTGGGGCGTGCGCCCGGGAGCCTCCGCCACCGCGGCCCGCGCCCGCAGGCGCCGGGGTCCCCGCGGCCCCGGCAGATGTAGCCGCCGGCCGGGCCGGGCCGGAGCGGCGGGGGGCCGCGGGAGAGCGAGAGCTTTGCATTTTGCAGTGCTGTTTTGAGGGGGGCGGGGGGTGGAGGAAGCGGAAAGCCGCGCCGAGTCGCCGGGGACCTCCGGGGTGAACCATGTTGAGTCCTGCCAACGGGGAGCAGATCCACCTGGTGAACTATGTGGAGGATTACCTGGACTCCATCGAGTCTCTGCCTTTCGACCTGCAGAGAAACGTCTCGCTGATGCGGGAGATCGACGCGAAATACCAAGGTACGGCGGTGATGGATGGGCGGGGGCGGCCGCGTCCATCCCCGCGGTCCGGGCCGCCGCGGCCGTCCGGTCCTGCTGGACTCGGAGGGAGCGGCGGCCTCGTCGGGACAGGAACAAAAGGTCTGGGGCGCCTTTGATGCGCCAAGGTCCTTGTGTGCGGGGCCGGACCCGGAGGGGGCAGGAGCGCGAGCGGCGCGCTGCAAGGCTGCGCGACCGAAGCGCTCTTTGTAGTGAAGTGATGAGGCGGGTGCTGCGGGGGAGGGGGCGCGGGGCTCCGCCGCGTCCTCGGGGAGGGGGCGCGGGCGGCGGCGCGAGCCGAGGGTTGTGCGAGCACTTCGGCTGCGAGGCGCGGGCTTGGCGGCTGCAGGGACGGCTGCGGGCCGCGGTGCCCGAGGACCCTAGCGCCGCCCGGGCCCCTCGGCGCCGTACCCCACCCGGTCCTGCATCCTAGTGTTACATAAAGTACGGGTCAGGGCCTGATCGGGGTCGCGGCCGCCCCCGCCCAGCCCCCTCCGGCCCTTCCTTGGCGCTGGACACGGAGCGGGGCCGATCGGGAGGGGCGACGCCGCCGGTGTAGTTTGCGGAGGATGAGGGCTTTTCTCGGGTGTGCAGGAGGAAGGGAAGGAAAGGGGAGGAGCGGAGGCGGGGAAGGCGCCCATCTGTGCTGCGCTCGGGGGGCGCTGGCCCACTTCTAGCTTGGAGAGGAACGTGGCAGGTGAGAGGACCTGTGGGTCCTTTCCTGCAGACCCGGCCGCCCGGAGTGGCAGAGAGAGGTGGAGGGTTCCTGCCCGCCAGGAATTGTTGGCTGTTAGGGAAACTTTACTGCGAAGTCAGTCAAGGCACTGGGGGTTCTGTTTTGAACGTGGATCGTCTCTGCGAGTTTACTAATGTTTACAGGGCTGCGCAGCAGGGAAACGGAAGCGTTGGAGGGGGCGGAATGGAAGACAAGCTTACTTGCGATACGCACTATAGGATCGTAGCGAGAATGCGCCCCTGCGCGCTCTGCTCTAGACGTAGCTTCGCAGCGACTTTTATAGGAAGTTAATTAGCATATTGCGGAACGTTCCGCCTTAACACCCTTGTGATTGGTCTTGGTGTCTCCGTGGAATGTCCTTATGAATCTGTTGCGTAGCGATTGGTGACCAGGCCGGATGAGGGCGGGCCTTGCGTAGTGACTGGCAGGGATCTGTTTCCGCTGTCTTTTTTTTTCCTCTTTCAGAGAGGGGCGGGGTGGGAGGGCGGAGGTCGAGTTGATTTGAATGTCTTCGGGTCGCCCGGCCTCTCGCCTCCAATTGGGTCCTGGCGCTGCAGGGGCGGGCTGTGCTATCCGGTAGTGCGCTTCGATTGGGCTACGCCTGGCCCCCGCCCTCCGCCTCGTCGGTCCCCATAGGCGGTGGCAGTCGGGGCGGGGCGCGCTTTCCTCTTCCCATTGGCGGGAGTCCACCCCATCCCCTTCCACGGCTCCGCTGAGGACTGAGCCCAGCTACTTCCGGGCGCGGCGCGATGGCGGCCGCCGGCTCCCGGGCAGCAGGTCTGGCCGCCCGCCCAGTCCCTGTGGCCCGCGCTGCCTCTGCTGAGCCGAGGGTGCGCCGGCGCGTGGCGGGAGTCGTCATGACTCTGGGGTGTTTTCCTGTTGGGCCCGGCTTTGGGGATGGTTCCCGAGAAGCGACGGTCCCAGGACCCTGAGGGAGAGGCAGCGGGGCGGTTTGGTGGTCTGGGGGCCGCGGCTTCCGGGACTCTGTCGTGTCACCCAGCAGAGCTGTTTACGCCTGGTCGGAGAACCGACCGCGCCGCCTCCTTCGCCTTCTTGGTTCCGCGCCCAGCACCGCCGAGCGCCGCCCTGCCCACCGGCAGCTGCGCGGCGGTCGTGGATGTCTCGCCCTGGGACACTACACCAAGCCTTCCCTCTAGAACTTGTTGCAAGTTTAACCTCGTTGACTGTCTGTGCTTGGTAAGCGTCAGATGTAGATGAACCCATAGAGAGGTGTTAGTTATTATGTGATATTTGAGGTTGTTTGAATTATTTTCCAGTATGAAAATACTGAGGGAAATCAGTACAACTACTTATAAAATTTACATTTTTTATCATTGCACAGACCAAATTAAATTTGGTGCAATCTCATATAAGATTTAAGGTTTCTATAGTGTTAGTACTTTGATATGGGCTATTTTTAGAATATAGGGTCAGCAACAGTCTGAAGCTGAACTGACGGGACTGAAGAAGCAGTTTGTCCTGGCATAATACCTCCTGTTTAGCCGTGGTATTAACATTGTTTATTGCTCTTTGTGACTTTGTTAATATAGTACTTTGTTTATATCTAAGAAATTCATGCCATTGTGTAGACAGCAGAATTTTTAAAATAAGTGGCACAAATTCATTTTGATAACTGATAAATAAGTTGGGTCAGTTGATTTATTGAGTTAATTAAAGCTGTGAGACTATGGCATTTCACCTTTTTGGTAGCAAGGCCTGCATGGTTCCTCTGAAATATCTTCAGAACCTAGAAAAGCTAGAATATAATCTTTACTCTTCATTGTGCTTCTTGTTGGCCTTAGCTTGTGTGGATTCTAATGACAGGTTTATCTTTTTTGTTGTTATTATTGTTGTTGGTACCTAAGATTGAACTCAAGGGTACTCAACCACTGAGCCACCTCCTCAGCCCTATTTTGTGTTTTATGTAGAGACAGGGTCTCACTGAGTTGCTTAGCACCTCGCTGTTGCTGAGGCTGGCTTTGAACTTGTGATCCTCCTATCTCAGCCTCCCAAAGTGCTAGGATTACAGGCATATGCCACCGTGCACATCTGGGGTTTCTCTTTTATTTCCCCTCTTGGTGCTGGGATTAAACCAAGGGGTGCTCTATCATGAAATTACATCCTCAGTCCTTATTTTGTATTTTGAGACAGGATCTCACTAAATTGCCTATGCTGGCCTTGAACTTGCAATCCTCCTGCTTCAGTTTATCGAGTTGCTGGGATTACAGGTGTGTGCCACCACTCCCAGCCAGTTTTATACATTACAGATAAAAGATCTGGAACACAGTGATAATATTCTAGACATTCCCTCCACCTCCCTCCTCTTCTCACACATTTCCTAACTAGGGTAGTTTCTTTGTTTTAAAAGACCATAAGAGGATTTTAGGGTTGAAGGATGTACTATTTTTTTTTAAATAACTGAGAATTTCTATGTATTTAAATAGGTTTTTGGTAAGAACATATAGTTTTGTTTTAATTAGATTATTTAATAGCTTTTATTTCTTTAATTACATTTACCAAAATACATTTTTAAATTACATGCACTGTCTTCACCCTGTTTTTGATAATGTTTTTGAGTCTTTTGACTTTTGTAACTCTAAAAATGGAATAGCTATAAAAAATAAAATCTGCTCTTTTTGTTTTAAAGCAAAACTAAGTTGTCTGGTTTATTGAGACCAAACCATTGTTGTTTTCAGTAGTGGAAAACAACACCTTACAAAGGCCGTAAAGTAACAGATGACTGAGGGCCTTGGTCATTAAGTGGTCTGGGCCTGGGCCTTTTCACCCTGGCATAACCATTGTCTAAATCTAAATCTGTGTACGTTCTCTTATAGGATATTTTAGATGTTGATACATTAGAATAAAAGCTGTTATTGGAGAAATAGTTGAATACAAATGAGGGAATTATAAGACCTAATTATCAATACAATAGGAAAAAAGTTTAGCCCCAACCACTTTACCTAAATTGGAACTTTTCATGGATGCCTCTGAACTGTGACCAGTCCCTGGGGATATTTTGAGAGGCAAATTAGAAGGCACTTGGCTAAATAGGAACTATGTTGGTGTTTGCACTTTGTTCAACAGTAAGAAAGTCCCTGGAAAGGCCTACAGGTGGTAAAGATTTCTATATGGAAAGTTTGCCTTGGTCTTGTCTGTCCTTAGCAGTTACTTTTTTATAGACTAGAAAATTAAATAAAAGATTTATTTAATTGAGTGGATTTCTTCACTAGTATTTATATTTATAGCTTGGATGCATAATTCATATTATTTTGTTTGTAGAAATCCTGAAGGAATTGGATGAATATTACGAGAAGTTTAAACGAGAGACAGATGGTGCCCAGAAGCGCCGAATGCTGCACTGCATCCAGAGAGCCCTGATTCGGAGCCAGGAACTGGGTGATGAGAAGATTCAGATTGTGAGTCAGATGGTGGAGCTGGTGGAGAACCGGACCAGACAAGTGGACAGTCACGTGGAACTCTTTGAGGCACACCAGGAGATCAGTGACACCACTGGCAACAGCGGCAAAGCTGGCCAGGACAAGTCGAAGAGTGAGGTGATCTCGCAGGCAGAAAAGCCGAATAACAAGCGTTCCCGGCGGCAGCGCAACAATGAGAACCGAGAGAATGCATCTAATAATCATGACCATGATGACATCACCTCAGGAACACCCAAGGAGAAGAAAGCCAAGACCTCGAAGAAGAAAAAACGCTCCAAGGCCAAAGCAGAGAGGGAAGCATCCCCTGCAGACCTTCCCATCGACCCAAATGAGCCCACGTACTGTCTGTGCAATCAGGTCTCCTATGGAGAGATGATAGGTTGCGACAATGATGAGTGCCCCATCGAATGGTTCCACTTCTCGTGCGTGGGACTCAATCATAAACCAAAGGGCAAGTGGTACTGTCCCAAGTGTCGAGGGGAAAACGAGAAAACGATGGACAAAGCATTGGAGAAGTCCAAAAAAGAGAGAGCCTATAACAGGTAGTTTGTGGACATTCACTAGTAGCGGGGAGAACAGAATCAGCCAGTGTATTTATTACATTGCCGCCTGTGTTGAGGTGTGAGGATTGTCAAATATATATTTTCAAGGAATGTTAGAAAAGGCGCCGTTCCCTTCATGGGGATGGCAGTGATTCTCTCAGCCTTTTGCTTTCACTGGTACACATGTGTAAGAAGACAGTGGTCTGTGGATCAACATTTTAGGAACTACAAATATAGGTTTGAATTAAACACTTAAGTGAGTCTCAGACTGATTTTTTTTTTCTGTGTGTGTTGGGGGGCGGTGACTTGGAAGCAACCTAACACATTGTGATAAGAAAAGATTTAATTTAGCTATTTTATTTTAATAAAAAATAATGTTACACTTTATGAACAATTTTTTTTTAATTAGCTGGGTTGCTAAAGTACAGCCTACAGCAAATTTGTTTCTTGTACCATAATGTATATCCGTATAGCAATTCAATAACAAAGGTTTAAAGTTGGAAGATTATTTTTTAAAAAGGTAAATGGTGGGGCAAGGGGTATAGCTCAGTGGTAGAGTGCCCAACAAGCCCCAGGCCTTGGGTTTCATCCCCAGCGCTGCAAAAAAAAAAGGTAAACGGTTACATTTTATGTGGCAGATATTTTATATACTGGCCTATTCTCAAAATGGGCATTTTTAAATGACTGGGTTCATTTTTATTAAATCCAAAAGAAGTGGTCTAGTCGTGGAATTTAAATCACGCTTTTGCTATCATAGATCATGATGTGGTCATCTTTAACTTATGTCAAGTGTATAAATGTACATTTCCCAGAGATCTTGCTCTCGCTGTATTGTAATTGGAAGCACAGCCTGATGCTGTTGTGAAACCAAGGTATGCTTCCTGCTGTGTGTGAGTTGTACAGGTGTGATGTCAAGAATAAATGAAACTTGGCCAGTTCGTTTCTCTAGCAGTATGTTTAATTTTAGCCTAAGTAATTTTTAAAATTTTGTCTTAAAAATTTATACACCAGCAGTTTAGAAAAAGCCTTAAGCAAATTGTGTATTAACTGTTCTCAATATTGAAGTAGAAGTTACCTAATTGCCAGCAGATATATTCATGTCAAAAACGAATATATATTTAGACAGAGGTCAGGAAATTACACCCATCAGATCCAGCGCACCTGTTGTCATATGACCTGTGAACCAAGAATGGTCTTTATGTTTTTAAATGGTTAAAAAAGATATTTCATGAACAGATGAAAGTTATATGAAATTTGAATTTTAGTGTCTATAAATAAAGTTTCATTGGAACACAGCCATGCTTATTTCCTGATGTATTGTCTGTGGCTGCTTTTGTAAAATGGTAGTCGGGTAGTGGTGATCAAGACTCTATATCCAGAAAAGCCAAAGTTACTTATTTTTTGGCCTTTTGCAGAAAGTTTGCTGACTGCTGACTTAGACTAGTCTCTGGTATTGATGATCTGCCCTTTTACCGACCCCTGGGGAGTTTTCATTCCTGAGTGATAATGTCGTTCACTTTAGCTTGGAACATGGTCAACTTGGTTCTTTCTGCAGCCTGTCATACAGTATCCACAGAGGCACCACGAAGGCAAACTGAGCTTCATCACTGTAAAGTTGGTGACAGCTGTGGTGTGTGTCTGCACTATGTAAACCAGTAAGTGTTTTTCTGATGGTTTACTTTGGTGGTACTGGGAATTAAACCCCTGGATGCTGTACTACTGAGCTATATCCCCAGCCTTTTGTTTTGTTATTTTGAGACAGGGTTACACTAAGTTGCCCAGGATGTCCTTAGACTTGCCATCCTCCTGTCTCGGCCTCCTGAGTTGCTAGGACTGCATACATGCATGTGCTGCTGGGCCTGGCTCTAACCATTTCTTTTGATAAACAGTTGAGAATTTTACTCATGCCAGACATAAATTCCTGTTTTCCAGGAATTTCCACTATGGAGAGTTAATAGTGAAGTAAGAATTATAGCTGATCATGTTAAAATTTCAACTTTTTGCACATTAATATTGAAATTTTTATATATCAGTGCCCACAAATACTTAGCTGTTAACTTTCTAGTCATTTTAAGAATCTTGAGTGTTTAAATTGAGATTTACCTAGACAAATAATGAGCAAGAATTTACTATATGAAAATAAGTTAGAGAATTAAAATAGTTGATGAAAATCATGGCAATAAAAATAAACAATTTTTGCCGGTGCAGTGGCGCACACCTGTAATCTCAGCACTTTGGGAGTCTGAGATAGGAGGATTGTGAGTTCAAAGCCAGCCTCAGCAACAGCAAGGCACTAAGCAACTCAGTGAGACCCTGTCTCTAAATAAACACAAAATAGGGCTGGGGATGTGGCTCAGTGGTTGAGATCCCCTGAGTTCAATCCCCGGTACCAAAAAATAAAATAATCTTTGCTTGTGTAAAATTCTATGATAGGTTTTCACTTTCGATTGGAGCCAATAATGAAAATTAAGTTATAGGAGTGAAGATTCAGTGGAAAGCAGTTGCTAATTTGGATTTCTTTCTATTTTTTCAGTTTTGATAATAGGGAGAGATGGCACATGGGCCACACTTTGCTATGTATGTATCCCTTTGGTCTCTTGGGCATTTGCTCTGGAGAAATGGCTTATGTGTTGGTCTACAATTTTTTTCTTTTAAAAGCTTGCCTCACATAGGACGCGTCTAAGAAGTGAGCAGGGTTGCATGACGAGAACCTGGTACGAATCATTCAGTTTTGGAAAAGTTTCCCTAGCTTTAATGAAGTTTCTACTAAGGACACAGGCATTTTTCCTTTAAAAAAAATGTAATACGGTACAGAGTCAAATTTTGTTGCAATTGGCAGTCTTGAATTATATGTTTACAGTGGACGGTAGAGTACTCAAGCACAGGTGAGTGCTGAACAGCCCAGGTCTCGGGTTCAGATCGTGGTTATATGCAGTGGAGGGACCCCTGCAACCCCAGGGCAGCAAGGAGGACCTGAGTTTGCTCTAGACAGTTGCTTCTATGTAAATATTCAGTATTTATTTGTTGCATGAAACCCAAGCTAGCAGTTCAGCTAAAGGGTCTACAATGTTATTGTGATTTTAAACTGGATAAAGTGAAGCTGATAGTTAAGTGAGAGGGGCCGGGAGTGGGCCTCTCCCAGGAGCTGGGAAGAGCTAGATGCTGCCTCCTGACGGACAGTGGCCTGCCACAGGGACATACCTTCTGGGGACTGGGGACCTTCGCTAGTGGCCTTTGCCGTGTGCTTAGAGCTAAGCCTGGCACTCAGTAGCAAAGCGTCTGTCACGGTGCACACCCCTGCTGTGCGCTGTGTGCAGAGCGGGCACTTGGGTGAGCTCCTCGCTCCTGTTCACTGCGTCCCAGCCAGAATGGCTGCACATTGTCTCTGCAGTTTCAAAGGCCACACTGGGCTCATCTGCCGTATGGTGACTTGTGACTCTTTGGAATGGCTGGCACATGTGGAGGATTTTATGGATCATGTCTGATTCCCTCTTTTAGCCTGTCCATTCCTCTTTAAATCTTGGGGTTCAAGGGGTTTTAGGCAGTTTGGGAATTGCTGCTGGATTTTTTTAATCTGGAAAAATCTCTCGCCTGTACCTACCTTTCTTGAGGTACCATGTTTGATTGTTACCCTCGTTCTGAATTTGTCACGTTGTTAAATCAAAATAGTCTCCTGAGGTTTTCTATCAGGGGCTTTATTTCAGAATATTCACCCAGTTTGTGGCTCACAGATGCATTCGTGTGCGATGCCCCTCACACAGGGAGGGCAGACCGCATCAGGTCACTTCCTTTCCTCACCTCTGACCCTCCATGGTGCTTGATTTTGTTCAAGAAGATGGAGTTATTGTTTTCAGTTTAAAATCCCAGTTCACAAAGAAGTCACTGCAAATTGAGTCACGGGTTAGATCTCAATCTGGTGTTCAGAGATTTGTTGAAGTGGAATATCTGTCAACAAGGTAGTGCTTGCCAATGTGCCAACTTCAAAGGTAGCATTCTTCACATGCACTGATAGCCAGCACTTGTCACTGCGGGCTAGACGTTGTGCTAGGTACCTTGTTATTTCATATTTTCTGGTGCTAAGGTTCAAACCCAGAGCTTTGTGGGTGAGGCAAGTCGCCATCACTGAGCTACACCCCCAGCCCATGTGTACTTTGTTAATTTTGAGGGGAGGTATCGGGATTTCACCAAGTTGCCGAGGCTGGCGTTGAACTTGCTGTCCTCCTGCCTCAGCCTCTCTGGTAGCTGGGACTACAGGTAGAAGCTCCTGTGCTTGGCTTTTTTGGTTGCTATTTGTTGTGTATGTTAAATGTCTAGAGCAACCTGCCACAAATATGCTGCTCTTCCTGGTGAGGATGTTGAGTCTCCCGTGCTAAAACTGATGGGCACGGGCCGCATATGCCCTGCATCTGCCGGGAGACGCCCTGGTGTCCGGGACCTGCTCACTCACATGCACTGATCTTGTAAGCTGTGTGGAGCTGGACAAGTGTCTAACAGTGACCACCAGCTATCTCTGCCCTTGTTCTAGTCCTGTGGTGTGGAAAATTTCATCAGCTTGTGACTGAGAAAATTGAAGACCATAGAAGAAATGTGAATGGTCTCAGAGGAGGAGAGCTGCAGTTGGACCCAGGACAGTGAGAGCTCAAGGTCTACATTGCCTGGTGCTCTTGCCTGAATAAAAGGATCCCTGAGAACACAAATCCCTGCACTGCCAGCCTGTCCTTATGCATAGGTTTTTCTTGAGGGAGGCCAGGAAGGACACTTAGAGCAAATTTCTTCTCTTGCCCTGCAGTGGATTTCAGGACAGCTACTGTCCTTGCGTCTGCATGAAACTTGATGTCTGCGGGTTTGAGTCAGGTTCCACCCGTGCAGTCTAGCCCAGGGAGTCCCTGATCTCAGCCCGGTGTCCTCATTAGCAGAATGATAGCCATGATGCTGTGTACCCACCGCAGAAAGGCCAGCCCTCCTACCATGTGGACGTACCTCACGAAGGCCAGAGTGCCACACAAGCAATGGTTTGAGTGATGTTTTGGTCTGCTGGGATTGTACTAAAAACAAGCTGAGCCTTGGTCCACATGCAGAGTGGCCACTCCCTGTCCCTGCTGCGCATGGAGAGCCATTCACAGCTGATGTTCTGTGGACGGTGCTGTTTTCCTTTGTTGAAAAGAGAAGTCAGTAGAGAAACAATTTTTATTTTTAGCAGCTATCAAAGCCCATGAAACTTCCTACTGGCTCACCTCTTGGTTGGACTTGGGGGTTGACAGGGAACCTAGTCCATGTCTTCACTGTGTGAATGAGAAACAGGCCCAGAACAACGAGGCAGTGCTCTCCAGCCACTCAGGGAGCAGCTGGACGGGAGGTAGTGGGGGTTCTCGGGGCCAGCATCCTTCCAGGGCCCGGTTTTTCCCAGGGTGCTCCTGGTCACATTTATGCAGGCCGTAGGCACTGCGGTTCTATATGATAAACCAGAGGCCTTTAGTAGATGTATGTTGAGTAAAAGGCAAACCCAAGAATTAACATTCAAAAATGAGACATTTTCTTCTGTAACTTTGAAGTCAGTTCTAGAAGCACCCCTAAAAGAGAACTTCAAACTGATTTGTGGGAAGAGGATGCTTTTAGGATAAATGTATAAACCTCTGTTAGACATCTAATATTTCTGAAGTTATTTGGGACAATGTGTTTAAGATTTGGATCACCCAATTTAATGTTTTAGTCATAAGATTTTGTAAAAACATGTAAATAATTATTCAAAGGGTCTGTTAATAATTTATCCACTTATAAAGGTGCTTAAATAGTTTGCTGTCTCCCAAATTTATCTCCATGACAAATTATGTGATAAATTCTTAAGTTTCCTAAGATTTAAGTGTCTTTTGATTGGCAGGAACAGTAATTGACTCTGACTATGCCTGAAGCAAAGACAGGAAAGTAAGAGAAAAGTCTCGCAAACCCCTGGAACCAGAGTGGCAAGGAAGACCTTGCAGCAGGGAGTCTTCTCTGCACCACAGCTGTGTTAAGGACCTGTTTGAGCCAGGTGGAGACAGGTCTTCCAGGAGTCCTGATGGCCCGGGGCCAGATGGTGTGCTAGACACAGCAGCTGGATCTGTCTTGGACACTCAGGTACTACGTTTAGTGTAAACCTTTTCATTTTAAAAATCCTTGCCCTGATAGATGCCATGTTTGAAATGAATAGTTACACTGCCGCCATGGCAACCAGATTGGATGTGGCTTCATTCCTTCCCCATCACTTGGGATGTGCTCAGGGAATGGGAATTAATTTTTTTATTTAAGGTAAATAAAAATTAGGCAGAAGGTGATAATTTTAAGTATCCCTTGGTCAAAATGTCTTGATGTTCAAAATATGTCAGCCCTCACATCCTCGGTGTGCCGCAGAAACGTGAACAATTAGAAGTGGACCGACGGTGCGGTGCTTCCGTGACACGAAGGTCTTTGGTGAAACATCGGTGCCTTGAGCGTGGAAATCCACAGCGTGACCCCCCTGGATTCCTCAAGCTCATCATCCAGTGTGAAGACTGACAAGGAGCAGCTCCTGGGCAGATGATGTCATCTTAGTTCACGCAAACGAGAAGTCAGTCTTCAGTTAACCAAGTCGAATGTGTAAGAATAAAAAGGTGACGGGTGAGAACCCAGTCTGCGGCAGTGAAAGTGGACGAGCTGCGTGCCGGGGAGGAGGGGGTGCGTGAGGCCATCAGGAAGTGTTCGTGCGCTTCACTGCACTTTATTCTGCGGTTCACAAATGGCCTAGAAAGTCCAGTGTAAAGCAGGCGCGTTGCTCTTGTTTGTCAAGCTCTGACGAGACATTGGTGTGATGCAAATCTTAGATGAGGTTGCAGTTCCTGCCGCTGAATCTCTAGTGAAACTGAAGTTTTGAAAAATATGACAACTCAAAAGAATAGCAAATTTAATAATAGCAAAGTCTCCACGTGGCAGAGGCGCTGTACTATACTGCTACTATCCGAGGAAGCAGAGGTATGGGCAGATTTGCTTATTTCATTTCCTCTTACCTACCTGTAGTTACTTTGTAGTACGACTCTCATGACAATTTTGCATTTCTTGATAACCGGCATCTGAAAGAAGGTAATAAGTGATGTTCCGAATTTACTGGTGATGTTATGACACTGGAGCATTCGTGGGATAAAGGACTGTCCCATTACCAAGGCCGTTGTGTTTCCTCTTCAGCGAGGGGGCAGCTTGAAATCTTAACGGCGGAGGGCTCAAGGCCTGCATTCCTTAAGTGCAGAGAAAGCTCTAGAAATAAAGATCTGGATAGTAACATCAGCAGGTAACATGGAGGCAGTGGATGGGCGCGGAGAACTTGCCGTCAGTGCTGTGGGCAGAGCTGGCCCCAGACACGTGAAGATTCTGATGAACTATGAGAGAAAACACAAGACAGTGGATTCCCCATGTGCCAAACAGCAAGATGGTGAGCAGTTGCTGAGGAGGCGGGCATGTGGTGAGGCGTGGGCCATCAGGATGTCCACCCTTTGGCCATGACTGCCAGCGTGAGGGAGACAGGATCCCCCTCCGTTACCAGCTTTCTCTCCCAGGCCTTTTTCTGGACCTACAAGCACAGTTACTTTTGTTTTGCTGTGGAGCTTCTAGCTCTGGGACTTCTGGCGTTTACTTACCCACCATGGGAGAGTCTGCCTGGAACAGAGGACTATTGTTCTGATGGCATCATTGCCACCCCTGAAGCCACATGAACCAGGAACTGCCCATTCACGCAAGTCAATAAGTTCTTTTGTTCCTAAGCTGGTTCAAGTTGGGTTTGTATATGGACCACATCAACCACCACTTGCCCCTTGTCCTATAACTTTCCTGAGACACTTCTGCTGTCGGGTCTTCTGTGACATCAGGCATATCTCTCTGCTGTCGTAACAGGTGCACAGAACTCGCACTCCCCTGGCAGGTGGAAAGCCTTCTTCTCTGGCCTTGGCTCTGATGAGCCTCTGTGCCTGCCTCAGTGAGCAGAGCGGGATGCCCAACATTCATGAGACTGCCCAGGCAGGGCTAGACCAGGCAACCCAGTTTCTGACCCCCTCCTCTCTACAGGTGCCCACCTTTTGACACTGCCACCTGGATGGGCCACACGGGTCCACATCTTCAACTGAAGTCCCAACTGCTGCCAGTGCCAATCGCCGGACAGCCTGCACAAGTACCAGACCCAGCCGACACCATGTGAAGCAAGACAAGGTGTGCCCACCCAGCCCTGCCCAAGTTTCAGATTCAGGAGCAAGTTAAATGTCCTTGTGTTAAGGCAAATGACATGGATTGTGGTGTCACGATTGATAACCAGAGCAGTAACTGTGCAAAAGTGGTGTTTTGGTTTTTTTTTTTTTTTTGTAGAATTCTGATCCTGCAGAGGCATAAGCATTTCTCTATGACAGAATGACAGATAAGTTGAACTGAAATTTTAGTGAAAATTCATACTTTGTTTCTGCAAAATTGCCAGAGAGGCTGTGCCCTTCCATGTTCACACCAACGTGTATGAGGTTCTTGACCTGCCCTTGCTTTGTAATCACTGGGTATCCACCAAACAAAATGCTTTCCTGTCCTCAAGAAAAGATAATAAGCCAGGCATGGTGGCGCATGCCTGTAATCCCAGTAGCTCAGGAGGCTGATCAGGAGGATCGTGACTTCAAAGCCAGCCTCAGCAACGGCAAGGCGCTAAGCAACTCAGTGAGACCCTGTCTCTAAATAAAATAGGCTGGGGATGTGGCTCAATGGTTGAGTGCCCCTGAGTTCAATCCCCTCAAAAAAAAAGCAAAGATAATACATAGTTATGTACCTCTCCCCCCCAAAAAGCAAAGATAATACATAGTTATGTGAAGCATTATATTTCTAAAAATTATGTATTGTATACATACCATACAATGCATATGTATATGACGTATGTGTTGTGTGTATGATTTGTACTTCCCTTGGTTTTCCTGATTTTATGCTACTTGTGTATTGGCTGTTTGTATTCTAAAATTATTACTTTTCCTGTTGGTTGGTAATGTGAAAATATTTTCTCCAAGTCTGTTTTATTTGTTTATCTTTGCAAGAAATCACTGACTTCATTACACTACCTTTATATTATCTTTTTTATATTGATAGGGAAAATACTCAATTCCCATTAACTATCATAGATGGACTATGGAGGAAGCCGATATTTTTACAATATGGATCTTCTCATGCAGGTAGATCTCCACTTACTCTTGCTCTCTTGTGGCCTTCAGTTATGCCTTGTAACTTCTTTATATTTCTTAACTGGTATATAGGATTTTAGCAGCTCCCACATATGGGTTCATCTCCCTATGATTTGGTTCTGTTGACAGTTATTTGCATATACTAACAAGTAAATTTTCATACAGTGATGTCAGATCTGGCCACCTTGCCCAAATTTTTTCATCAGCTCTGGACGTTTGACTCTCAAATTCTCGAGGCAGAGGCTCATCCTCGCAGCACACCCTGCCAGAGCTTCCCCAGGGCTGACGGTGGGCGTGGTGCGTTGTCTTTGCTTCCGTGCCCTTACTGCATGAACCAGGACTCATGAAGTGGTGTGGCGAAAAGCGGCCTAAGGGTCTTGTTCAGATTTGAGTGGAAATGGTTTGAGTATCTCGCCATTGTTCTGTTGTGCCAGAGATTACTAGTGAGTGTTGTTTGTCAGGTATGGCGAAGTAGCTCCTATGATTTCTAGTATTTTCAGAGTATTGCTAGAAATTAGTGTTATATTTTGTCAAAAAAATTTTTTTTCAAGTGGGACTGGGAGTAGCTATGTGTGTGGATCTTCTCCTTTTTAAAAAACTTTTAACACATTTCTAATTTTGAAAAATCAAAGCCTCATTGGGAAACCCCATCATAATTATGATAGATTATTGTTTTAATGCACTGCTATGTTTGATTTGATAATATTTTAGTTAGTAGTTTTTTATTTTTTTTGGTACCAGGGATTGGACTCAGGGGTACTGGACCACTGAACCACATCCCCAGCCCTATTTTGTGTTTTATTTAGAGATGGGGTCTCACTGAATTGCTTAGCACCTTGCCATTGCTGAGGCTGGCTTTGAACTCGCCATCCTTCAATTTCAGCCTCCCAAAGTTATTTACCCAGCTTAGTTGGTAGTTAATTACCCAGCTTAGTTGGTAATTTTATGTCTGAGATGGGGCTTTTTAAAAAGCTGTTATCTTGCTTTGGTGACAGGATTTTATTCACCTTATAGAATGAGTTTAGAAAGTTTACCTCTTTCTTAGGCTCTGGAAGCATTTATTTAACATGGGAACCATTTGTTCCTAGAAGATTTGTTAGAGATAACTGGGAAAATACTAATTTTAACAATTATTCTTTGGCTACCTTTTCAGTTAATGAAATTCCTGCTTCACTAGTTCTACCAATAAAGAATCTTCTTCCTGAATTTTTAATGTTTTTATGATCATTTCTGTGTATTCAGTTCACTGATCCCTGTTCTTCACTATTGAAATTTTTTTTTCCTGATTTGTCTTCTAGATCACTGATTCTCTCTTTAGTTGTATTCAATATTCTATTAAACTGCATTCACTGAATCCTTAATTTTGGATGATTTTCCATTGGTCTGTTTGTAATTTTCAATTTTCTGTGAAGGTTTATAATCCTATATTTTATTTCCTTGAACATATTAAGTCTAGCTTTTTAAAAGCTTGTGTCATATTATCTGGAGCCCCCCACAAGCTTTTTCTATTGTCTCTTGTTTTCTCTTGATTTTTAGTATTAATTTTTACTTCAGATGTCTGGTTGCTTTTACTTCACACTAAATGTTGTTCATTAAAATCTGTAGATGGAATTTGAGGCCGTGGTGTCGTGTATTCCTTGAGAAATACTTTGTGTTTGGAAGATGACTTTGGGCACCAGCAGTTCTGGATTCCATTAATAAAACATGTAAGCATGACTAGGATTTGAAGCTAGCTTCCCCTTCTGAGATAGCTGGATATTTTTGGTTTATCATTTCTTCTAAAATGTAACCTGTAGAGTCTCAATAAAAAGTGTTGTGGGGGCTAGGCACAGTGGCGCATGACTAATCCCAGCAGCTCAGATAGGCTAAGGCAGGAGGATCGTGAGTTCAAGGCCAGCCTCAGCAAAAGTAAGGCGCTAAGCAACTCAGTGAGACCCTGTATCTACATAAAATACAAAATAGCGCTGAGGATGTGGCTCAGTGGTCGAGTGCCCCTGAGTTCAATCCCCAGTTACCCTGCTCCCCTCAACCCAAGAAAAAGTGTTGTGACGAGTGCAGGTGTGGACAGGGCACTCACCTGGCATGCATTATTAGGCCCTGGGTTCCATCCCTAGCACTGAAAGGGAAGGAAGGAAGGTAGGTTGTGGGGAACCCTTTCATCAACTGCAGCTTTTTTTTTTTTTTTTTAATTTTTTTTTATATCTTTTTATTTTTTTAATTTTTATGTGGTGCTGAGGATCGAACCCACTGCCTCCCGCATGCTAGGCGAGCACGCTACCACTGCGCCATAACCCCAGCCCAACTGCAGCTTTTTTACTTCTGAATTTGAGAAGCATTCAGAGACTCTATTTAGCCTCCTCTTCTGGTGGGCACTGATGCCCCAGCAAAAGCAGCCCAACATCAAGTCCACCTCTCAGGTCTGTCTTCCAGGTTGGCCCCATAATTCTCGCTACCTTTTCGTCTTCAGGATGCCTTCTAGCAGGTGGTACTTCCTATTTCATCCAATCTGGAGTTGGGGAGCCTATCTGTGTTATGGTCCGTGATTACCAGAAGCCTGTGTTTTGTTTTCTTTCTTTCCTAATTCTCTTTGTTACTAGTATACAGGAATGTAATTGATTTTTGCATATTGATTTATAATCCATTAAACTTTCTCAATGTTTTGTTATCTTGGTGATTTCTCTAGATTTTCTGGGCGTACAGTTATATTTGCTTATAAGTAAATAGTAATTTTGTTTCTTCCCGACTCTACTGGTTCTTTTTTTTTTTTGGTACTGGGGATTGAACTCAGGGGCACTCGACCACTGAGCCGCGTCCCCAGCCCTATTTTGTGTTTTATGTAGAGACAGGGTCTCACTGAGTTGCTTAGCGCCTCGCCATTGCTGAGGCTGGCTTTGAACTTGCGATTCTCCTGTCTCAGCCTCCCAAAGTGCTGAGATTACAGGCGTGGCCACCACGCCTGGCTCTCCTGGTCCTGTCACATCGTCTCATCCCTCTGGTGGGACTCTGTGTGAAGGGCAGTACAGCTGTGATGGAGGCCATCTACATCGTGCTACTGCTGCTTGATGATTCTGCTCACTGGTGGTCTCTGACCCTTTGCATCCCACATGTTTTCATATATTTTTTCCTTATTGCTCACGTTTAAATATTTTCAAATTTAATATCTGCCCCATGTTAGCTTAAAAGTGTATTCTTCAACGTCCAAATATGTGGAAGTTTTTGAATTATCTTTTACTATTGTTTCTTTTAAATCAATCTTATTTTTTAGAGAAGTTTTAGTTTCACAACAAAATTGAGTAGAAATTGCAGATAAGTCACATGTGGTCTCTGCCCCCAGATGCACAGCCTCTCCCTGTGTCAGCGTCCTGTCCCGGCATGGGGCATGTGGCGTCACTGATGCAGCTGTGTTGACATGGTGTCATCACCCAGAGTCTGTAGTTCACACTAGGTTCCCCTTGGTGTGGCACAAGTGCCTGATGCCACATGTCCACCACTGCAGTCTGCACAGGACGGTCCCACTGTCCCGAGAACCCCAGCTCTGCCCACTCCTCCTCCCTCCCCTCCTCCCATTCATTTCCCTCCTAACCCTCAGATATTTCTCATCTTTTTCATTGTCTCCAAAGATGTCCCTTTTCTAGGGTGTCAGAATTGGAATTATGCAACACATAACCTTTCAGATTGACTTCTTTCGTTCAGTAACACGCATGTCTTTTCGTGGCTTGACGGCTTATTTCCTTTTAGAGCTGAATGATGTTCTATCATCTGGTTGAACCACAGTTCATCCACTCATCTGCGAAGAACGCCCTAACAATTACGAAAGTGGCACCCGCGTCAGTGGTCATGCGTGAAGCTGCTGGGAACATCTTGCGGGCGGGTTTCTGTGTGGACGTCAGTTCTTTTTGTCCTCTCTTATTATTTTTAACTTATTTGTTTTCAGGCTAGAGAATGTTCATCTGTATAGTTCCAGTCTTTAGAATGTTTGTAGGACTGACCTTTGTCCTAGCAAGTGTACAATTTTAAAAAAATAGTTGACCTATACTCTAAATAATATCTTTCCCAGTCATTGACTGCATCAGGGTTCCAGGAAGAAACTGAAAAGCATTTCACTGAAGAGACTTTGATTAGTGACCATCAGCAGAGGTACTGGGAGAGTTAAAGTGACCAGCGTGGGGTGTGGAAGAGGCAGCACAGCTGCAAGGCGCTGGTCCTCGCCTTACACCTGAGGTCAGTGGGGGGGTGTAATGTCACCAGGGCCTGGTAAGAGCTGGGACTGGGAAGACAGTGTCTTAGTCCTTCGAGGCTTCCATAGTAAAATACCTTGGACTGGGTAATGTGCAGAGAGTAGAAAAGCACTGCTTACTCCTGTGCAAGCCACGGTCATGGCACCGGCAGTTTCTCCTAGACAGTGCCATCTGTACGTCTTTTCATGGAAGAAGGGTAAATAACCTCCTAGGCCTTTCGTAAGGACACTAGTCACCTTACAGAGGCCTCACCTCTTACTACTATCACGTAGGGGTGGGTTTCGATGTGTGATTTGAGGTACACACGTTCACCACAGCAGGCAGGATCTCCTTGGCACCACTGTAGTCAAGGAGCGGCAGCATGGTCACATTTTGTCACTGAAACGGGCAGAAAGAGGACAGTGTGCTCTCATTTTCATAGTCCTCCACCTTCTGGTGATCTGCCGGTGTCTCCCCTTTGCTGATTTCATGGGGCACCAGGAGTAACCAGCAAGTGCAGGTTCCTCACGTGTCTGCAACAAGATTTCACCTGAACCTTGGGCAGGGGCTCGGTTTGTCATTTACTGAGAGAGCTGTGCAGAGCTTCTCCTTATGTTTGTAGATTTGTTAGTTTCTCTGTTTTGTTTTTTAATTTATGTCTTCCTATCAAAGCTGTGTTGCTAGATGTATACAAGTATAGCATTGTTATATTTTCCCCCTTGAATTGAAACTTTCATTATTATGTGGTGATTTTATTTTATCTCCAGTAATTTTTTTACCTTAAAGTCTAATTTTTCTTATGTTAATATAAGTAGCTGACTTTGTTTTTATTTCGATTTGTTTTTCTGTTTTTCCTTTTTTTTTTTTCCCTTTGGTATCAGGAATTGAACCCAGGGGTTCTTAACCACTAAGCCACATTGCCCAGACCTTTTTTGTATTTTATTAGAGACAGTGTCTCACTGAATTTCTTAGGGTCTCACTAAGTTGCTAAGGCTGGCTTTGAACTCAGGATCCTCCTGCCTCAGCCTCCCTAATTGCTGGGATTACAAATGTGTGCCACTGTACCCAGCTTCTTTTTCCATTCTTTTTTTTTTTTAATATTTTAGTTGTAAATGGACACAATGCCTTTATTTTGTTTATTTAGTTTTTTTATGTGGTGCTAGGGATCGAACCCAGTGCCTCATGCATGCTAGGCAAGTGCTCTACTACTGAGCCACAACCCCAGCCCCTCTTTTTCCATTCTTATTAATATTTTTCTGCTGCTTATTTTACATACATCTTTCTTAAAAGCATATAGCTATGTTTTCTTTCTTTTTAAAGTCTAATCTGGCATTCCTTTTTTTTATTTGATAATTTAGTCCATTTATATTTGTTGTGATTTCTGATTTGTCTCACTGTATACTATTTGCACTTTTTTTACTTTTTTCTTTTCTTGTTATTGTTCCTTACTATACCATTTAAATGTCCAATCAGGAAAACAAAATTCTGTGTATTTCATATAAAGGTATATTTTTATAAAAGTGTTGGAAAGATGGAGGAGCATGAAGGGGAATATAAGGTTGTCCAAAAGTTAGTAACTGGAAAATATTGTTAGTACACCTAGGGTTGATGAGGCCAAAAAGAGGTGGAGTTGAAGCTGCCCTCCACATATGACAGTTACCACTGGTGTTCCCACTACAAGCAAGAGAGATGAATTCACCCTATTTTTTAGTTTCCACCAGTGCCTTCCACTGACAGAATTTACCGGAAAGCTACATAGCAGGGAGTCTGGCTTTGCACACTGAAAGTAGAGAGAAGAGTTTAGAAGAATGAGTAAACAGCTACACAAAGAACTTTTTTTCTTAAAAAAAGGTGCAGCACCCCTGCTTTTTTTCTAAATATTAAAAATGCTCCATTATTCAAGTTGTTTTTTTTTTTGGGTTTGGAAGTTCAGTGGACTTTATATTCTTCTAATAGTGACCCTTGCTGTTTAACTTGCATACCTAGCAAGACCTGAAGTTAGTTAATATCTTTACTCTGCCTCTAACAATATGAATACCAATGTATATGTATTGTTTTTCAGTATTTTGATGTTATATTTTCCATGAAATAGACATTATTATTGATTTATAGAGTCAATTTTTGTTTAGACTTGTGTTTACACTTATTAATAGATTTACTTACCATGCCTTCTTGCACCTCAGAAATTCTGAGAGTTTTTTTTCCTGCCTTAAGTACTGGCTTTTTAAGGTTTTATTTAATGAAAATCTCTTGGTTTACTCTGTAAGATTCAGTCTAAAAATATTTGCCTTTCTTCCTTCCTTCCTTCCTTCTTTCCTTCCTTCCTTCCTTCCTTCCTTCCTTCCTTCCTTCCTTCCTTCCTTCCTTCCTTCCTTCCTTCCTTCCTCCTTTCTTTCTTTCTTTCTTTCTTTCGTACTGGGGATTGAACTCAGGGGTACTTAAGCCACATCCCCAGCCCTATTTTGTGTTTTATTTAGAGACAGAGTCTTACTGAGTTGCTTAGCGCCTCGCCATTGAACTGGCTTTGAACTCGCCATTCTCCTGTCTCAGCCTCCCAAAGTGCTGGGATTATAGGCGTGCGCCTCCATTCCCGGCTTGTGCCTTTCATTTTTATAAGGCAGTAGCTCAGGGCAAAGAATCCTAGAGTGACAAATTGGTTTGGTTTTGTTTGTTTTGGTTTTTTGTTGCTCTTTTTAGTACTGTGAATGGAACCCAGGGACTTGTGCATTCGAGGCAAGTGCTCTGCCACTGTGCTGCACCCTTAGCCCTTTAACTTTATTTTGAGACAGGATTTTGCTAAGTTGCCCAGGCTAATCTCAAACTTGCAATTCTTCTGTCTTAGTCTCCCAAGTGGTTGAGATCACAGGTGAGTACTCTACACTTGACTTTCCATTGATTTTGACTTCCACTATTACTATGGAGAAGTCAGTAGTCCAACAAATTATCCTGTTGTGGTTGAGGTAATTATTTTTTTCTTGGCAGCTTTTAAGAAACATTTTCCTCTTGAATTCTTTGATTCTACTTTTATCTGGTCTAGTTATGCTTTTTTAAAGATTTTTCTTAGTATCCAGTGAATGCCATTGACCTAAAAATTGGTAGCTGTCAACAGTATTAGAAAATACTCATCTTTTCTAATTTACCTCCTGGTTATTCTTTTTGGTATTATCATTTACAACTCCAATTACATGTATCACTATAATTCTTATTCTATTCTTCATGCTCTGAATCTCATTTTTAAATATATCTTTCTTTATCTCGGCACATTGCATTCTAGAGCATTTGTCTGGCTCAGTCTTCCAGATAATGAATTTGCTTGTCCAAAAAATCTAATCTGTTTATTCAATAAATTTATTTTTAAATTTCACATCTGTTTTTCATTTCCCACTTGTTTATTTTTTAAATATATCATTGCTCTTGGACCTGTTGTTGAGCTGCTCTTATTTTTCAGTTATTTTAAACATAGTGTTATACAATCTTTGGTAGTAAGAATTCTTGAAGTCTTGAAGACTTTATTGTGTTCTGTCTGGTTCTTACTTGTAGTACTCTATAGGAATTCTTGAGGACTCATATGTGTTCCTTTATTGGGGATTTGGTTTTACTTCTATTAACTGCTATGATCTCTAATAATCTGAAAATAAAACTGCATTATAATTTTACCAATGAGTTTCTCAAACCATATTCTTAGAATAAATTCAGACCATAAATACTAATGAAGGATGGCTTGAGTTGCATGAAGTGCTGGTGAAGTTCATTCAGTGAGGTGAAGACCCTTCATAGTGAAGTGATCTCGATGCTGAATTGGAGTCCCCAAATGCTGATGTGAAATTCCCTCAAGGCTGAACTAGTGTCCCTTCAATACTGAAGATAAGCCCACTCATGCTGAAGTGAAGTCCTTCAATGCTGAAGTCCCATCAGGCTGAAGTGAATTCCCCTCAACGCTGAAGTGAAGATCCCTCATGCTGAAGTGAAGTTTCCTATATGTTAGAGTGAGGTTCCCTTATACTGAAGATAAGTCCCCTGATACTGAAGTGAAATTCTCTCATGCTGACATGAAGTCCTCACACTGAAGCGAATCCTCTCAATGCTGAAGTGAAGTTCCCTCAAGCTGAAATAAAAACCCTCACATGGAAGTGGGGCCCCTTATGCTGAGGTGAAGTCCCCTCATGTTGAAGTGGAATCACATGACACTAAAGTGAAGTCCCCTCAATGCTAATGTGAAGTCCTGTCATGCTGAATTGAAGTCTCCTCATGCTGAAGTGGAATCCCCTCATGCTGCAGTGAAGGCCCCTCCTGCTGAAATGAAGTACCTTAATGCTGAAGTGGAGTCCCCTCATGCAAAAGGTAAGTCCACTCATTCCGAAGTAAAGCCTCCTCAATGCTTAGGTGAAATTCCCTCAATGCTAAAGCTAAAGCTAAGTACCCTCATGCAGAAGGGGAATCCTGTCACACTGAAGTGAAGTCCCCTAAATTCTGAAGTGCAATACACTTATACCTAATTTTGAAATGAAGTCCCCTGAAGGCTGAAGTTTCTTCATGCTAAAGTCCCCTCATGATGAAGTGGAACCCTATTATCCTGAAGGTAAGTCCCCTGAATGCTGAAGTCCCTTCATGCTGAAGTGAAATACTCTCATGCTGAAGTGATGTCCCCTCATGTTGATGTGAAGTCCTCTCATGCTGAGCTGCACTCTCCTCGATGCTGAAGTTAAATACCCTCATGCTAAGTGAAGACCTCTGGTACTGAAGTGAAGTACACTCATGCTGAAGAGGAATCCCTTGATGCTGAAGTGAAGCCCTCTAAGTGCTAAAGTAGAATACACTCATACTTAAGGAAGTCTGCTAATTTGGAAGTGAAGTCCCCTCAGTGATGAAATGAGATCCCTCATGCTGAAGTGAAATTCCCTCATGCTGAAATGAAGACCTCTCCTGCTGAAGTGAGGTCACCTCAATACTACTGTGAAGTCTCTTCATGAGAAAGTGAAGTTATCTCAATGCCGAACTGAAGTCCCTTGAATGCTGAAGTGAAATCCCTTCATTCCGAAGTGAAGACCCCTCATGCTGAAGGTAAATCTGCTAATGCTGAAGTAGAGTCCCCTCATGATGGGGTGGAGGACCCTCATGCTGAAGTGAAGTTCCGTTAGGCTGAACTGGAATATATTCAATGCTAATATAAAGTCTGCTCTTGCTGATGTAATGTCTCCTTGTGCTGAGGTGAAGTCCCATCATGCTGAAGAGGAGTCTTTTCAGTGCTGAAGTGAAATTACCTTATACTAAAGAGAAGTACCCTCATAATGAATTGAAGTCCCCTCAATGCTAAAGAGGAGTCCTTAAATACTGAAGTGAAATCTCATCAATGCTGAAGTGGAGTCTTCTCGATGCTGAAGTGAAGTCCCTTCATGCTAAAGGTAAGTCTGCTCATGCTGAAGCGAAATCCCCTAAATACTGAGGTGAATTCCACTCAAGCTGAAGTGGAGTACTCTCAGTGGTGACGTAAAGTGCCCTAAAGCTAAAGTGATGACCCTCATGCTGAAAAAAAGTCCCTTCAGTGCTGAAGTGAACAAACCTCATGCTGAATGTAAGTCCCCAGATGCAGAAGTGAAATCCCCTAAATGGTGAGGTGAAATCCACTCAATGCCAAAATGAAGTCCCCTTGATGCTGAAGTGGAATCCCTCAATACTGAAGTGCAGTATGCATAATGCTGAAGCAAAGTCCCCTTGATGCTGAAGTAAAGTCACCTCATGCTGAAGTTAAAACCCTCATGCTGGTGTGAAGTCCTCTTATGGTGAAGTCTCCTCGTGCTGAAATGGAATTCCTTAATGCTGAAATGAAGTCCCCTCAATACTGAAATGGATCTTCAGGCTGAAGTGAAGACTCCTCATTCTGAGTAAGTCCCCTGATGCTAAAGTTGAGTCCCCCTCAATGATGCAGTGTAGTCCCTTTAATACTGCAGTGGAATCCTCTCGATGCTTAAATGATGTACCTTCATGCTGAAGTGGAATCCCCTCAATGCTGAAGTGAAGTACCCTTAATGCTGAAGCAAAGTTCCCTCATGCTGAAGGTAAGTCCGTTTGTGGTGAAGTGAAGTGCCCTCAGTTCTAAAGTGAGCACACTGCATGCTGAAGGAAAGTACCCTAATGGTGAAGTGAAGTCCCCTCATGGTGAAGGTAAGTCCCCTCATTGCTGAAGTGAAGTCCCCTCAGTGATGAATGAAATTAAGTGCCCTAATAGTGAAGTGAAATCCCTCACATTGAAGTGAAGTCATCTCTTGCTGAAGTGGAATGCCCTGATCCTGACGTAAAGTCCCCTCAATGCTAACGTGAACTCCCCTCACGCTTGAAAGAAAGTCCCCTCATGGTGAAGTGATGTCCTCTCAGTGCTGAAGTGAAGTGCCCTCATACTGCACTGAAATCACCTCAGTGCTGATGTAAAGTTCCCTCATGCTTACGTGAGACTCCATTGTAAAGAAATGGAAGGAGACACAGAGGCAAGATGCAGAGGGAGAGAAAAAGCTACTCGTCCAAGCTGCTGGCTTTATACTAATAGATTACCTTAGGTCACTGGCATCATTAGTACATTATTGTTCATTGTATCGTTTGGCAGGTTAGAGTCAGCAACATTATGCAGCTTATTTCTCAGTTATGTACTAAGTTGCAATGTGCAACCTTAGGAATTTTGTGTAGCTTTCAAGAAAATCCATTGTTTACAGTTACTGTTTTGTGGACAGGTCCAGGAGCAGCAGAACTTGGTGAAACATTGTGGTTTTCTAACAAGAGAGTTCCTTTATTCCCAGGAGCTAAGTGTCTGAGATCAAGGTAGAGGCTGATAAGACTCTAACACAGAGCTTCCTCATGGAGGGCATTACCACAGCAGCTATGCATCCTGCACCTTTGCACATAAACTTTCCCAGGCACCGAGCATGTATTCGTTATCTCAGTTCCTGGAAGAAACTATAGAATATTCCAACTGTGGAAAGCAAGGCGCCTATTGTTCCCTGGGAGTTTGCTCACAAGAGGAAATTTGCTGTTTTATGTAGTTCCACAGCCAGAAAAGCCAGCCTTTCACTCCACATGCTCACGCAAAGTCCCCTCATGCTGATGTGGAATCCTTTCATGTTGACGTGCAGCGCTCTCAGTGCTGAAGTAATGTCACCTCATGCTGAAGTGAAGTCTGCTCAATGCTGAAAGTGAGTCCCCTCACATGGAAGTGGAGTCCCCTCATGCTGAAATGAAGTCCCTCATTGCTGAAGTGACATCCCCTCACACTGCAATACAGTCCCCTCGATTTTGAAGTGATGTCTCCTCACGACGTGAACTCTTATGCTGAAGGTAAGTCCCATCAATGCTGACGTCAGGTCCCCTCATGCTGAACTGAATAGTCTCCTGAATACTGAAGTAATGACCCCTCATGCTGAAGTGGGAACTGTCAGTGCTGAAGTGTATTCCTCAGTGCTGACTGGAAGTCCCCTCAAGCTCTAGTAAAGACCCCTGATGCTGAAGTAGAGTCCCCTCACTGCTGAAATGGAGTACCCTTAATGCGGAAATGAAGTCCTCTCAAGCCAGAGTCCCATCATGTTTAAATGGAATTTCCTCAATGTTGAAGTGGAATTCCCTCATGCTAAAATGGAGTCCCCTCATACTGAAGTGGAAAACCATCAATGCTAATGTGAAGACCACTCATGGTGAAGTGACATCCCCTCATGCTGAGGTGAAGTCCCATGATGCTGAGGTGGATCCTTTTTTTTGGTACTGGAGATTGAACTCAGGGGCACTTGACCACTGAGCCACATCCCAGCCCTATTTTGTGTTTTATGTAGAGACAGGGTCTCACTGAGTTGCTTAGTGCCTTGCTGTTGCTGAGGCTGGCTTTGAACTTGCAATTCTCCTGTCTCAGCCTCCCTTAGTGCTGGGATTACAGGCTTGGGCCACCGCACCCGGCTTGAGGTGGATCCTTTTAATGCTGAAGCGCAGTGTCACATTTTGCTGAAGGTAAGTACCCTCATGTGAAAGTGAAGTCCTGTCGATGGTAAGATGGAATCCACTCAATGCTGAAGTGCAGTACCCACAATACTGAAATGAAGTTGACTCAGGCTGAAGGTAGGTCTCCTCATGCAAAAGTGAAATCCTCTAAAATCTGAAGTGAATTCCCCTCATTGCTGAAGTGAAGACCACTCATGCTGAGAAGCCCCCTCAATGCTGAAATGAAGTCTCCCCAATGTTGGAGTGAAGTTCCTTCATGCAGAAGGCAAGTCCTCAGATGCTGAAGTGAAATCCTCTCCTGCTGAAGTGAAGTCCCTTATGCTGACATGAAGTTCTCTCAGGCTGAATTGAAGCTTTCTCAGTACTAAAGTGGAATCCACTCATGCTGATATGAAGTCCCCTCATGCTGAAATAAAGTCCTCTCAATGCTAAACTGAAGTTCCTTCATGCTGAAATGAAGACCCATGATGTTGAGGTGAAGTGCCCTCACACTGAAGTAAAGACCCCTCATGCTGAAGTGAAGTCTCCTTAATGCTGAATTAAAATCACCTAATACTGAAGGAAAGTATGCTTACACTGAAGTCCACTCATGCTGAAGTGGAATCCTTTGATGATGATGTGAAGTCCCCTCAATACTGAACGTCAATGCTGAAGTGGAGTCTTGTCAATGCTGAAATGAAGTCCCCTCATGATAAAGGTAAGTCCCTTCATGGTGAAGTGAAGTCCCCTCAATTCTAAAGTGGGCCACTGCATACTGAATGAAAGTCCCCTGATGGTGAAGTCCCCTCATGCCGAAGATATGTCCCTCCAGGCTTAAGTGAAGTCCCCTCATGGTGAAAGTAAGTCTCCTTATGCTGAAGTGAAGTGCCCTCAGTGTTGAAGTGGAGACCCCTCATGCTGATGTGGAGTGCTCTCAATGCTGAAATAAAGTTCCTCATGCTGAAGTGAAATTCCCTCAGTGCTGAACTGCAGTCCCCTCAATGTTGAAGTTAAGTACCTTCACGCTGAAGTGAAATCACCTCTTGCTGAGGTGGAATGCCTTGATGCTGATGTGAAGTCCCCTCAGTGCTAATGTGAACTCCCCTCATGCTTAAAGGTGAGTCCCCTTAAATTTGAAATGAAGTCCCCTCATGCTCTACTACAGTCCCCTCAATGCTAAAGTTAAAAACCTTAATGCTGAAGTGAAATTCCTCATGCTGAAATGAAGTCACCTCTTGCCAAGATGGAATACCCTGACACTGACATGGAGTCTCCTCATGCTGACAGTCCCCTCATGGTAAAGTCCCCTCAATGCTGAAAGTGAGTCCCCTCATGCTGAAGTGAATTCTCCTCAAATCTGAAGTGAAGTCCTCTCAATGCTAAAGAACCCTCATGCTGAAGTGAAATCCCTCACAATGAAGTGAGGACCACATATGCTGAGGTGAAGCCCCTCATGCTGAAGTGAGGATCACGCATGCTGACGTGAAGCACCTCATGCTGAAGTGAGGATCACGCATTGCTGATGTGAAGTCTCAATGCTGAAGTGAAGACCCCTCATGCTGGAGTGAAATTTCCTCAGTGCTGAACGGCAGTCCCCTCAATGTTGAAGTTAAGTACCCTCACGCTGAAGTGATGAACCCTTATGCTGAAATAATGAAGTGAAATTCCATTATTCTGAAGGGAAATCCCCTCACACTGAAGTACAGTACCCTCAATGCTGAAGTAGTCACCTCATGTTGTGGTGAAGTCCACTCAGTGCTGAAGTGAAATCATCTCATTGCTGAGGTGGAGTCCTCTCATGCTGAAGTGAAGACCCCCATTGTTATAGTGGAATCCCTTCACACCACAGTGAAATCCCCTCATGCATAAGTGGAGTCTCCTTATGCCAAGGTAAGTACCCTTATGCTGAAATAATGTCCTCTCAATGAGTAAGTCGAGTCCCCCCATGCCGAACTGAAGTCTCAGTGCTGAAGTGAATGTCCCTCATGCTGAATGGAAGTGTCCTTGTGCTGTATTGAAGTCCTTTCACTGCCTAAGTGGAGTCCCCTCATGCTGAAGTGAAGTTCTCTCAATGCTGAAATGAAGTCCCCTCATCCTAAGGTGAAGTCCACTCATGCGGAAATGGAATCCTTTAACACTGAAGTGAAGTCATCTCAATACTAATGTGAAGTATCCTCATGTTGAAATGAAGTCACCTCATCATGAGGTGAAGTCCCCTCATGCTGCAGTGAAGTCCTATCAGTGCTGAAGTGGAATTCCTTCATACAGAAGTGAAGACCCTCATGCTGAAGTTAAGTCCAGTAATGCTGAAGTGAAGTTCCATCATGCTTAAACGGAGTCCCCTCAATTCTAAAGTGGAATCCCCTTGTGCTAAAGTGAAGTCTCATCATGCTGAGGTAGAGTCCTTTTAATGCTGAAGTAAAGTCACCTTATACTGAAGGTAAGTACCCTCATGCTGAAGTGAAGTCCCCCTCAGTGGTGAGGTGGAATCCCTTCAGTGTTGAAATTATATCCCCTCATGTTCAAGTGAAGTCCCCCCAAGATCCCTAATGCTGATATGTGGCCCCCTAATGCTTGAGTGAAGTCACCTTATGCTCAAGTGAAATTGTTCATGCTGAATTTGAACTTACCTCATGCTGAAGTGAAGTCCCTTTATGCTGAAGGAAAGTCTCCTCAATGCTGAAATTGTTTCCTCATTCTGGACTGAAGTCTCCTCAATGCCAAACTGAAGACCCCTCATGCTGAAATGGATACCCCTCAGTGCTGAGGTGGAATCTTCTGATGCTGAAATGGAGTACTCTCATGCCAAATGGAAGTTTCCTAATGCTAAAGTGGGATCCTCTCAATGCTGAAGACAAGTTGCTTCAATGCTGAAGTCGATGAGGTCAAGTACCCTCACTGCTGAAATAAAGTAGGCTGAATGCTCAATTGAAGTCCCCTAATGCTGATGTGAAGTCTTGTCATGCTGTGCTGAAGTCCCTTCATGCTGAAGTGGCATCTTCTCAATGCTGAAGTGAAGTCACCTCAATGCTGAAGTAGAATCCCATCATGCTTATGTGAGAACCCTCATCCTGAAGATAAGTCCCCTCATGCTAAAGTAAGGACCGCACTGCTGAAGTGGAATACCCTTAATGCTGAAATTGATACACTGCATGCTGAATGTAAGTCTCCTGATAGTGAAGTCCCCTCATGCTGAAGTGAAATTCCCTCAATGCTAAACTGCAGCCCTCTTAATGCTGAAGGTAAGTTTCCTCATTCTGAAGTGAAGTCCCCTCATGCTGAAGTGAAAATCCTCATGCAGAAATGAAGTCCTCTCATGGTGAAATCCTCTTATGCCGAAACAGATTCCCTTAGTGCTGAAACTAAGTCTTCTCAATGCTAATGTGAAGTCATGTCATGCTGAAGTGAAGTCCTATCAATGTTGAACTGAAGTCCCCTCAATGCTGAAGTGGAATCCTTGAAGTGAATTCTCTTCTTGCTAAAATGAAGTACTCTCAATGGTAGAGTGAAGACCCCTCATTGCTGAGAAGTCCTTTCAATGCTAAAGTGAAGTTTCCCCGATTCGGAATGAAGTTCCCTCATGCTGAAGTGATGTCCTCTCATGGAGAAGTGAGGTCCCCGCATGCTGAAGTGGAATCCTTCGGTAGGAGCATCTCCATACCTTCCAACTCCTCCCTTCCATCCTTCCCCATTCTATGCTAATAGACTGTGCTCTTACCAAAGAGCACCCCTTTGTTTGTGACCTTTGGACCTGATTGGTCCAAGAGTGCATATAAGCTTCTGTAGTTTCTGGAATATACGGTGTTTTCTGCTCCTCGCCCCGGTGTCCCTGCTTCTTGTCCCGAGTGTCTCTGCATCTCGCTGGGGCAGAGCAGATTCTTTACCTACACCCCGGGACCTGGGGAATTTGGCTCTGCATACCGCCACCATCCAGAAAGACCTCATATCGTCTTCCTCCCTGAAGACCCCTCCCTCGTCTTTTCTGGACCCCAACTCCATCAAGCAGGACCCACGTGGCACCCCCTTAAACTCCCCCTTTTAGTGATATCCTTTCATGCTGAAATGAAGTCACCTCAATACTAATGAAAAGTCTCATGCTGAAATGAAGACCCCTCATGCTGAGAAGAAGTCCCCTCATGTTCAAGTAGAATCCCCTCATACTGAAGTGAAATTCTCTTAATGATGAACTGCAGTCCCCTCAATGATTAAGTTAGGTAGCCCCATGCTGAAGGTAAGTCCACTCATTCTGAAGTGAAGTCTTCTCAATGCTGAAGTGGAATCCCCTCATGCTAAAGTATTCTCATGCTGAAGTGAAATCCATTCATGCTGAAGTGGAAATCCCTGATGCTGATGTGAAGTCACCTCAATGCTAATGTGAACTGCACTTATGCTGGTCAAGTCCCCTTAGGCTGAGTTGGAGTCCTCTCAATGCTGAAGTGAAGACTCCTCAAGCTGAAGTGACAACACCTCATGTTGAAAATAAATCCTCTCATGTAGAAGTATAGTCCCCTCAAGGAAATTTGCTAATTTTGGAGTAAAGTCCCTTCAATACTGAATTGAAGTCCCCTCATGCTGAAGTGAGATCCCTTCATTCTGAAGTGAAGTCCCCTTATTCTGAGGTGCAACCACCTGACACTGCAGTCTCCTTAATGCTGAAATGAAGTCCCCTTATGCTGAAGTTGAGTCCCCTATGCTGAATTGAATTCTCTCAGTGCTGAAGTGGAGTCTCCTCATGCAGAAAGTAAGTCCCTCATGCTGAAAGAAGTCCCCTCATGCTGAAATGAAGTCCCTTCACACTTAAGGAAAGCTGAAGTGGAATTGCCTCATGCTGAAGTGAAGTCTCCTTGACTGAAGTGGAGTGTCCTCTATGCTTAGGTGGAATTTCCTTATACTGAATGAGAGATGTCTCATACTGAAGGTGAGACCCTACCACTAAAGTGAAGTACTGTGGATGCTGTAATGGGTCACTTAAATGTGAAAGTTGAATGCCCTCAATGCTGAAGTGAAGTCTACTCAATGCTAAAGTGGAATACCTTCAATGCTGAAGTGAAGTCATTTCAATGCTGAAGTGAAATCCCCCCCAAATCTCCTCATGCTGAAATGTAGTCTCCACATGCTGAAGTGAAATCCCCTCAGGCTCAAGATAATTTGCCTCACACTGAATTGAAGTCACTCATCTTGAAGTGAAGTTCTCTTATGATAAAGTGGACTCTCCTCTAACTGCAGTGAAGTCTCCTTATGCTGAAGTTAAGTCTCCTAATGCTGAACTGAGGTCTCCTCAATGCCGAAATGAAGACCTTCATACTGGAATCAAGTCAGTGCTGAAGTGGAATCTTCTCATGCTGAAGAGAAATCCCCTCATGCTCTAGTGAAATCCCCTCATGCTGAAGTGAAGAAGTCCTTATGTTGAAGGTAAGTCTCATCATGCTCAATTTAAATATCCTCATGTGGAAGTCAAGTACCCTCACTGCTAAAGTGTAGTCTTCTCAATGCCAAAGTGAAGTCCCCTCATGCTGAAGTGAAGTCCCTTCAGTTCTGAAGTAGAATCACCTCAGTGCTGAAATGAAGTCCTCTTGTGATTAAGTGGAATCTCCTCAAAGTTGAAGTGGACTGTCCCTAATGCTGAAAGTAAGTCTCTCAATGCTGTGGTGAAGTCCCCTTATACTGAAGTGGAGTCCACTCAATGCTGGAGTGGAATCCCCTTATACGGAAGTGAAGACCCCTGAAGCTGAGGGTAAGTCCTCTCATGCTGAATTGAAGTCTCAATGCTGAAGTGACGTCCCCTCATGCTGAGGTGAAATCCCATCATGCTGATGTGAAGTCCCCCTTACACTTAATTGAAGTGCCCTTAATGGTGAAGTGAAATTGCCTCATTCTGAAGGGAAGTCCCCTCATGCTGAAGTGGAATCCCCTCACCCTAAAGTGACGTGTCCTCAATGCTGACCTTAAATTTCCTCAGTGCTGAAGTGAAGACCCCTCATGTTAAAGTAGAGTTCTCTCAATGCTGAAATTGATTCCCTTCAATGCTGAAGTGGAATCCCCTCATGCTGAAGGGAAGGCCCCTTGTGCTGAAATGGGATCCTCTCAATACTTATGTACTCTGAAGTAGAGGAACCCTTGTGCTGCAGGTAAGTCCTGCAGGTGATTGCTGAAGTTAAATCTCCTCATGCTGAGTGGAGTACCCTCACTGCTGAAGTGAAGTTCCCTCAGTGCTTAAGAATCTCCTCGTGCTGAAGAACCCTGATGCTGAAGGTAAATCCCCTCATACTGAAGTAGAATCCCTCATGCTAATGTGAAAAATCCTCATGCTGAAAGGAAGTCCCCTCACAGTGAAGTCCCCTCATTCTAAAGATTAATTCCCCTCATGTTGAACTGAAAACCCCTCATGCTGAAGTGACATCCCTTCATGCTTGAGGAAAGTCCTCTGAATCCTGAATAAAATCCCCTCCTTCATCAAGTGAAGGCCCCTCATGCTACAGTGAAGTCTCCTCATGCTGAAGTCAAGTCCCCTCATGCTAAAGTGTAACCCCTCATGCTGAAGTCAAGTCCCTGCAAATCCCCCCATACTGAATTGAAGTTCCCTCATGCTGAAGTTGAGTTCACACAATGCAGAAGTGGATTCCCCTCAGTACTGAAGTGGTGTCCCCTCAATGCTGAAGTGAGGTCCTCTCATGCTGAAGTGAAGTCCCCTCAATGTTGAATGGAAGACCCCTCACACTGAAGGTAAGTCTGCTGAAGTGAAATACTGTCAATGCTGAAGTGACTCTGTTGAAATAAAGTCCCCTCATGCTAAAGTGGAGTTTCCTCATGAGGAAATGGAGTGCTCTCAGTGCTGTAATGAAGTCCCCTCAATGGTGAAGTAGACTCCCCTCATTCTGAAGTGAAGACCCTCATGCTGAATGTAAGCCCTCTCATGCTTAAGTGAAGTCCTCTCCTGCTGAACTGTATTGCCCTCATGTTTAAGGTAAATCCCCTCATGGTGAAGTTAAGCCTCTCAGAACTGAAGTGGAATCTCCTCAAAGCTGAAGTGAAGTCCCCTCATACTGAAGATCGGTTCCCTCAGTGCTGATCTGAGGTCCCTTCAATGCTGAAGTGAAGTCCCCTCAATGTTGAAGTATAATCTCCTCATGTTGAATTGAAGACACCTCATGCTGATGGTAAGTCCCCTTATGATGAAGTAAAGTCTTGCTAAAGTGAATGAACTCAATGCTAAAGTGAAGACTTCTCATGCCGAAGTGGAATCCTTTCAATGCTAAAGTGAAGTCTCCTCAAAGCTAGGTTGAGTACCCTCAATGCTGAAGTGGATTCCCCTCAGTACTGAAGTGATGTTCCCTCAATGCTGAAGTGAAGACCAGTCATGGTCAAGTGAAGTCCACTCATGCTCAAGTGAAGTATCTCCACATCTGATACCTGGGGCACATCTCTGAAATGTGATCTCCAAAGTGCTGGGTAACCTTTCCCCACAGCCTTGGTTGCAGCCCATACATCCTCTCTCGTAGACTGGCTCTGTCTGCAGCCAGCAGCTTTTCTTGGCAGATGTTCCACATTATTGGCATCTCTTAATCCCAGGAGCTCTACTATAGCTTTGGCTTCCTTCTCACAGCTTTACACATCACCCTCTCAGGGGCTGCCTGCAGGGATTCCGACTCTGCTACACTTTGCCTGGCCTCACAGGCCTTCCTTTGAAATCTCAATGGAAGCCTCCGACACCCCTCACCCCAGCTTCCTGCATTCCTGCAGCACCAGCAAATGTGGATGAGGCCAAGGCCTGCCACTAGCTCAAGCAGTAGCCAGCCCCCATTGGCTACAGCACCCCCTGTGTGCTTGGGCAACGGAGCATGGTGAAAGAATTCTGGGGATCAACTTCCTAGGCACCCTTGTGCAAGAAGGGTATTTCCAAGTTCTTGTAAATGAGTTTTTATTTCTATACCCCTGAGTGTATAAAAATGGGTGTGACCTTGCTGATTTCAGGGATGCCTGCAAGACATCTTTCCTATTTTGTCTGTATAAAGTACTTAGCTTCTCTAGTGGTGGTAATCTGTTCAACAAACACCATTTCCTTGGCTGCAATTTTACATAAAACTGCAGGTTTTTCAAACCTTTCTCTTCTTTCTGTTCCCAGTTCTTATACTATAACTGGCTAAAAGCTGCAAGAAATATCCATGCCACCACCCAAATGCTGTCCTGCCTTGGTGTTTTCTCTGCCATATTGGTTACTCTATCACTTTTAAATTAACTTCACAGAAAGTCTCAGGATGTGGACAAAATGTAGAGAAGTGTTGTTGTTGTTGTTGTTGCCGTCAGAATGCAATATGAATGGCTTCTAGTCCAATTTCCAAAAGATTCCTGTTCCCCTCTGAGACCTCATGAGCACCATCTTTACTGTCTGCTTACCTATCAGCATTCTCATCTTCTGTGCTCCCACCAGAATTGACCCTAAGCTCTGCTTGCAACATTTTAAGCCTTCTCCAAACTGCATTCCCAAACTTTTCCAAACTCCTTCCTCAAACCGATTCCAGAGGCTCCTGAGCCACATGCAGTCACAGCACCAACCCCACTGCTGGTGCCAATATCTGTGTTAGCTTTTTGTCACTCTGATCAAAATGGCCAACAAGCACAATTTACAAGAGGAAGTTCGTTTTGGCTCAAGATTTCAGAGGTCTCACTCTGTGGTTGGTGAGTTCTTTTGCTCTGGGGCTAAGGTGAGGCAGAAAATCATAGCAGAAGGACATGGTACAGGAAAGCTGTGAGCTTATGGCTGCCAGGAAGTGGAGAGTGGAAATGAGGCACGAGGAACAAACGCACCCCAAAGATACCTCCCAAACCTCCTTCCTCCAGCCATACCCTACCTGCCTACAGTTATCACCCAGTACAGTACCTTTCAAAGCATTAATTTATCAGTTGGATCAATCCACTGATTAGATTACATCTGTCTAAACATTTCACCTCTGACTAATCCTGCATTTTCACATATGAGTCTCCAGGGAGAACTTCACATCCAGACCATAACACTGATACTGCATACCTCCCAGCAGGATGCACCCAGACAAACACAGCTTGCTGTTGTGGCATTCTTACCAACAATGTGCCACACGAGTACCATCGAGAGGAAATATCAGACACGTAGGAGCATTATAAGGGGAATCTAAATTCTTAATCTAAATTCTAAAACCATCAAAGCCATTAAGTGTTCCAAACATGCAGTGTGTGGACTAGCTTGGATCCTGGGCCTATGGGGGATGTTGCTGGGATGATCTGTGCAGGGCGGATGGAGACGTGGTCAGAGGGAAGCACGGTGTACGCACTCACATCCAGGTGCTGCTGGCTGTGCTGTGGTCATTTAGGAGAATGACCTTAATTTTAGGGAATATTACTTAGGTATTTAGGAGTAATGGGAACTCATGCCTGAGACTCTCTCTCAAATAGCTCAGAAAGTATCGTGCAGATAGAGGGAATGAGAAGACGCACGCTAAGGTACAGCGGGGGCTCGGGAGAAGGCTCCACACATAGGCTTCTCTTGTCAACTCCCTATTAGTTTGAAATCATTTCAAAATTAAAGGTGTCTTCAAAAGCATCAAGTTCATGATGTAAATCTTTAAAAGATACAAGGAGAAATTGAAATAAAACAGTAGTATTAAATTCACCTTTTATCCTTGTGATGTCAAATGGAAATAGTAAATAAGGATGTGGTAATCCCGAACAGCATAGTTAATAAAGTAGTTCTAACTGTCACGTACCACGCTGTGTCCTGAAGAGAATATTCCTTTTTCTCTGTGTCCACAGAAATATCAAACATTTGATTGTATTCATCAGTCCACAAAGAAAACTTCCATGGATGGATCTGGCTGGCCGTTTATGCCCATGAACACATGCCGTTTGGAATACACAGCTTTAAGCATCCACTCTACCAACCACCTAGCCCAGTTAGGGTAGGGATACTTGAGTTTCTGGGCTGCAGACCTTTTTTTTTTTTTTTTTTTACCTTTTAGACTAGTTTTTCTGAAATAATGTAAAATGGACAGTCACATGTTACATGTTTAATTAAAAGTCATTTTATTTCAAACTGTTCTTTAGACTTTGTCAGATGGTTCTCAGAAAATTTCACATTGATTGTCACTGGTTTTTACTTTGTTTTGTGTCTGTGTTTCTTATTGTGGCTGCTTTTGAGGTTTTTAGAAAGTGTATTTGCTGGTTCTTTCCTCTTAAATATGTTAAAGAGCAGTATTAGAAATTTTACTGTGAAAAATAAGAATCTTTATCATTTTCTATTTTTAAATTAACTGCAAAATAAACATTTTACTTTTTTAACCAGAAGGAAACAATAAATATTATGTTTTAAAATTATTTCCTTAACCTTTGTAAGTGTATCAGCCACAAAGTGAGTCTGTTGGAAAGTGGGGTTGAGCTGCAGGGCACGGTCGAGGAGGTCTTCCTAGTCGGCTTTTCCTGTGAGTCGTAGAGACCGCACCATCCTCACCACTGCTGAGCGCTGCAGCTCCTTGAACTCCGGAAACGCCCTTGCTCACTGCTCTCTGGAGCGAGGCCCTGCCCCAGGATGGGCTTCCACACCGATGGGAGGCCCTGGACGGTGAAGCGCGTTGCATCAGATCCCTACCCTGCAGCCTTCACACGGGCTGCATCAATTCAGATCACTCTTCTGGGGAGAAAAAGGTTAATAGGAATTTTAATGAAAATGTAGATTTTGATGGGATTGGAACGCAGTGGCTTTGCACTGTGAAGCCACGTTCCCGGAAGACCAGAGTCTTACCTCGGCAGCTGTCTAAGCTCAGAAATGGAAAGGGAGCCACGGAGCGAGCAAGACAGAGGGAGGATCAGTGGCCCTGTGTCCCTGCAAACCTGAGGCAGACTTCTCGTGCAGAGTCACATCCCAGGGTGCTGGAAGGCCACCCATGCAGGACCTCGTGCACCAGTCCCACCAGGCCTGTGGTCCCTGCCGTGGGTGCACTTGTTTCCCGGGAAACGAGTGGCTCGCAGCCTGGTTCCTGCCTGTGGCTGACAGTGGCCATGTCAGAACTCACATGCCCACCATGCTGGCGTCACACAGCGTGCTTGACCGTGCCCGCAGTTAGCTGGCCCCATGGGCTAGGGGCAAAGCCACTGTTAGTCCCGTTCTGCCATGGCCCCACTATCAACGTCCCCTTGCCTGTCCCAAGTCCCCCAGCTGTACCTGGAAAGGGGAGAGCTCCTTAACCACACCAATGCCTCCCCTCTGTGCTGCCACTCCTGCGTCAGCAGCCACAGCCCCTCACCGGCCACTGTCCCTCCGGTGATGCTGCTGCTGCCCTAGCTTAGGCCTCAGGGTGGGGCAGGCCCGAGGGAAGCCTTGACCCAGCAGCACCAGGGAAGGCCAGCCCCAAGGCAGACCCCTGGGGCAGAGTCCCCCGCAGAATAGAGCAAAGTCTGTAAGGCTTCCAGGAGGAGAAAGTGGCAGTCACCAGGGGTCCAGTGCCCTTCCTTCTACAGCTGCCCCTGAGGAAGTGGACTCTCGGCGTAGGAAAAGTCCAAGCAGAGGCGAGTGTGAGAGCCATGGGGGAGCCTCCAGGTGAGCTTGGTCTGCAGGCAGTCTCCCGGGCTCCCTGGAGGTGAATGGTGACAGAGACTGGCCCCGAGGGTCGAGTAGGGAGACAGAGGTGGAGGCACAAGGTTGAGAACCCTAACCCAGGGGCTTTGTGCCTTCCGTGCGTGGGGCTGCGGAGGAGGAGGATGGCAGGGGTTAGATGTCTGGCGAGGCCAGGTTGGAGGATGATGGACGAGAGGGCTACGGCGGTGGAGGAAGGGGCAGGTGGGGGCAGGGAGGGGAGCCCGAGAGTCCTGCTGAGGCATCGTGGTGGTGGCGCTTCGTGGTGGTGTCTAATTCTTCTCTCGGGAGCAGCTTGCTTTGTGCCCTCTGCTTCTGGGGCTCTGGTAGGCACCTCAGCATAAGGCCTCCTGCGGGAGGGTTTCTCCGTGGGGGAGACTCGTGGTCATGTGAAGTGTGAGCTCAGGCTGTGCTTGGAGTTGGCTGTGCATTGGGGATCAGATCAGTAAGCTGACGGACGCCCCCCAGAGCGGCCACAGCCCGAGCCCTGCACCTGTTTCCTTACGTGTCAAGAGCAACCTTGCAGGTGAGGGTGAAGGTGGCTTTGAGGTGGGGGATTACACTGCATCATCTGGGTGGGCCCTAGGTGTAGTCACCAGGATTCTTACGAGAAGGGCACAAAAGGTAGTAGATTTAGGGGCTGGAGGCTACAGAGATCCGAGGAGGGGGCTGCCAGCTGTGGGAGGTGTGTGGCCTTCCAGGCTGTCAGGGGCAAGGAAAGGCTCTGTCCCAGATTCTCAGGGGCAGGCCCCCCAACCCCTTGGTGTTAGCCCAGAGAAGCCCACATCTGACTTCCAGCCTGCAGAACTGATTTGCACTGTTTAAGCCTCTAGGTCTGTGGGCCCTCCGGAAGCCAGTGCAGGGAGGGGAAGAGAGGAGCCCACTCTGAGGTCTGGGTGGTGGGGAGGGGCAAGGTGGGGGCATGTCCTTGCCCCTGGGTTCAGGATCGGCCCTGGTGAGGAGCACACAAGGGCTGCACTGGGATGTCCCGGGAGGGCAGGTTCGACTTGCTGGGGACAAGTCCGGCACACTTGGAAGGCTGGCTGGATCAGACTGCGTCTGCCGAGGCCAGGAGGCTTGTCGCTGGCTAGTGGTGGTCGCTCCTCAGGGTGCCACAATGCTGACCCGAAGCGAGTCCTGGAGGACCACTAGGGCCACAGGCAGGAGGGCCACGTGGGCTGTCCTCCTGGTCAGCTGGTTGCAGTCCCTGACTTAGGCTCCCGGGGCCCATCTGCTTTTCCAGAGACCGAGGGTGCCACTCTGGGGAGAGGAAGCCCTGGGGGGCCGTGTGGTGAGGGGACGTCTGCAGCAGAACGGACCTGAGCTCCTCGGGGCACAGCAGAGGGGCAGCAGGGAAAAGCTCCTCCCATCCTGAAAACAGATGCCCACGGTGAGCGGGCCCAGGGGTCCCGGCCGTCGCACTCACTCTGTCTTTGCAGCTGACCATGACTTTTCCTGCCCCACAGGGTCTGTGGAGGAGACCTGCAGGACTTCTGCAGACCCAGTGCCATCGGCCCATAAATGAAGACACGGGTGTCGTCCATCCCTAGGGGCCGAGGACCCGCCCGCAAGAGCCAGCATCCACGCTGGCATGGATGGAAGCATCGTGCTTAGAGTACGTCACCAGTCACCTGTTGTAAAACACCACACGTGATTCTCTCACATGAAATGTCCTGGGCAGGCTGGTCATGGAGACAGAGAGCAGATCAGCAGTGGCCCGGGGCTCAGGAGAGGAGGCTGCCACAGCCACGGGGCTCTCTGGTGGAGGGTGCTCTGAGGCGAGATGGTGCTGAGGGCAGCTCTCTACGCCAACGCTGAATTCCAAACTGTACAGTGCCACCGACTTTTATGGCATGTGAATTTTATGTCCAAAAAAGCTGTTATTGAAGATTCCTGCACAGAGTACAGCCAGCTTGGTCCGGGGCTTGTGTGGAGAGGAGCCCCAGGGCCAGGAAGCTCTGCCCAGCTGCTTGAGAGGCTGGGGTGTCTGGGGGCCCCACCGGGCCTCCCCGTCCTGTGACACGAGCCCTTGGGCTTGGTTTAAGCATGTATCACCACTGTGATTAAAAAGAAATGCTGTCGAGGGAAGAAACAAAACCGCTTCTGTAGAGCAAGACTCGGCAGCACACGCTGACAGACAAGATGGGGGGCAGTTTCCTACAAGGCCAAAACATCCCCAGCGACGAGCATCGTCAACTTTTGGGAAAATATCATCAAAACCAAAATCCTTCAGCCCAGAAAACCCAGCCACCAAAGGAAGAAAGAAAGAAAACAGTGCTTTTAGCTGAATAAAAAGCCCGCCTAGCCCAGTGGCCTAAAGACCAAGAGGAAGAAGCCACAGGTCCACCCACGCAGGACGCCCGCACCTGTGCTCTCCTTGGGACGAGGACACGCACATTGTCCCGTGAGTTCACGCTGCAGCCCTGGTGGCGGCAGCGAGGGCAGGAGCAACTGCATTTGCTCTTATCAAAAGGCCAAAGCCAGCCCTTCCGACAGGAGGCATGGGGCACAGCCAGGAGCCATGCACACCCAACAGCACCCACTCCGGGGCCTGGCAGGCTGTCTTCCTTGGGGCCTCCACTCCCGACAATGTCTCTGGGCCCTTGAAAAAGACGCGGCTCGCAAGCTGGCAAGAGGTGCACTGAGCCCTGAAAAGACCCATTTGTGCCCAGACACAGGAGGGACTGGCAGTGCCCACGTTTCTAAAGAAAATGCCCTGAGGGAAAGGAGGGGACCCTTTCCTTTTCCCACCAGGAAAAGTTGGTGTTCTCATCTTTCTGTTCTGTCGTCCCCACGGGCAAAGGGCCACAGGTGGAGCAAGCACTGGTTTCTCAGCACGAGGAGACTGGCCAGCCTGTCCTTGGCCCACGCTCCGCCCAGTACGTGTACCTGTGCTGTCCCCGGAGGGCAGCCTGAGGGCTGTGAACACTGCCATTCAGGTGGCCCATCGCCTCCCCTCTTAGCAATTGATCTTACAGGTTCAATCACACAAGGGCAAATGGCAAAGGATCATGGGGTGTCCCCTGAAAACACCCAGATGCAGCCCACTTGGGCAACGCTGAGCAGACGCACAGGAAACAGTGGCTCACCCGCAGGCACAATGGGCTTCCTCACTTGACGCTTCCCTGGCTCCTGCTCTCAGCTAGGGACTGGAAACAAAGCACTAGCTTTATCTTTTATCCGCACACACACACTTTTGAATATATTTATTGGTACCAGGGATTGAACCCAGGGGCATTTGACCACTGAGCCATATCCCCAGCCCTTTTTGTTTTTTATTTTTGAGACAGGGTCTCACTGAGTTGCTTAGGGCCTTGCTAAATTGCTGAGGCTGGCTTTGAGCTCGCGATCCTCCTGCCTCAGCCTCCTGAGTCGCCGGGATCACAGGCTGCACCACTGTGCCCAGCCATCCACACAGATTTCAGCACACGTATCAAAAAACCAAAAGCTCGGCATCAAAACCAGCACGCACGGTGATTCCTCAGTGTCCTCGGGGAGCCAGCCGCCTAGAAGTTTTGACGTTGTACTGTTAAAACTCGTCCTAACGGTTTGTGTCATGAGCCTAATAAATCCCAGGTGCTCTGGTTGGTTCCTATGTCTTTTAACCTGCGACTGTTCAAATCCTACAGTTTTGTTTTAAGGAACAAGGAGTTTCTTCAGTCGAACTGTGCCCTGTTGATTTTGCCAAGATGGACTTAATCTGTTGCATCTTCAGTTTCCATTTGATTTGAATTTTAAAAGTGCTAAAGTGTATGCACAGCAAGAACCATTCGTTTTCCTTTCTATTTTTATTTAAAAATGTTTAAACTCTAGCAAAGTACAAAGATTAGCGCTGAGCCAGTGTCCCATGCTGCTATAAGAAAGTACCGAAGGCGGAGGCTTGAAACCACAGAAATGCGCCTCCCCACAGTCTGGGCAGAGGCCTGAGGTCAAGGTGCCCTTGGACCGCACCCCCTCTGAGGGCTCTGGGTGGGGCTTTCTCGCCTCCTCTGCCTCCCAGGTCTCACAAGCCATCCTCAGCTCCGTGGCTGGGAGACACCCCTGTGGCTCTGTCTCTGTGCTCAGGTGGCTTTCCCCTGCCTTCCCACGGCCCCCTGTGCATGCCTGGGGCTGGGCCTCATCTTGTCATGAGGGCGTCGGTCGTGGATCAGCGCCCACACTGTCCAGCCTGGCCTCATCTTAACTCCTAACTCCTAACGCAGTGACCCTGTTTCCAAACAAGGACATGTTCTGAGCTGCCAGGATCAGTCTTTGTGGCGGCAATTTAACTCAACAAATACAGTAAGCATGCTTGTACTCACCTTCCTGAATTTTAAACAATGTTAACCTTTAATCATATTTACTCTAGATTAAAAAATAAAATATCACTGGTAATTAAATAGCCAAAGTCTTCTTGTAGACTTTCCAATCTCTTTCTCCTCTCCCTGGAGGGATCGGCATCCTGAGTCGCACGTGCAGACCCTTCTGGTCCATGTTGCTGTAATTTCACTACATAGATATGCAGACACAGAGCTTTACAAACAACGCACCTTCCTTCTGTGTTTGCAGAAACTCACATCAAAGGCATTACACTGTACACATCTCTCTGTAAGTAGCTATTCTCCTGAGCACTGCACTTTCATATTTAGAACGGGCCTTGAAGACAGCATAGAGATAGCATGTAAGTCCTTCAACCACTGTGCTAGACCATGCATATTGAATATAGTTATTGATATGCTTGGATTAAAATCCTCCTTCTTGTTAGCTATTTTATTTGTTCCATCTGTTTCTTTTCCTCTTTGTCTTCTCAAGTTAATTTAACATCTTTTTCATTTTAATCTCTCCACTGTTGACTTATAAACCTCGTGCAAATGCCTCGTGGTTGCCGTGTGGTTACAATGTACATCTTTAACTACTCCGAGGATGCCTGGAGTGCCCACAGCTCCACATCCAGTGTAGGAAGGTGGCACTTTCCAGAAGGCTCCAGGGATGAACCCATTTCTGAGCCCACTCAGGGTCTTGGCTAAATACAGTCCCTTTGGTTGTAGGACTACGGTTTCTGCCTTTGTGGCTGTTAGACAGGGCTGGCCAGCTCCTGCCCAGCACTCACCCTTGCTGTGGCCTTCAGCAGGGGGCAGCCTGGTCCCCCCTGCTGGGCTCTCTGACCACTTCTGTTGTATCCTTTGAACCCCGACCAAAGACAGTTCTGGTTTTAAAGGCATATGTAACTAGCATTGCCCACCCTGATGACACAGACGGTCTGCAGGATCCTTTTTGCTATGTGTGTCTCCTCACAGGTCCCAGGGATCAAAGCCCAAACGTCTCAGGGAGCAGGAGCACTCTGCCAACTGCAGATGTCATAGACCTGTGTCTCAAGGACCTCCTTTAACACTTCTTGGGATGTGCATCTGCTGGCGATGAATTCTCTTGATTTTTGTTCATTTCTGCTTCATTTTAAAGATGCTTTTGCTGAGCTGGGTGCAGTTGCACACACTTGTAATCCCAGTAGCTTGGAAGGCTGAGGCAGGAGGATGGTGAGTTCAAAGCCAGCCTGAGTAATTTAGCAAGGCTTTAAACAACTCAGTGAGATCCTGTCTCTAAACAACGTATTTTTAAAAAGGGCTAGAGATGTGGCTCAGTGGTTAAGCATCCCTGGGTTCAATCCCTGGCACAAAAGAAAGAAAAGAGAAAAAGAGAGAGATTTTTGCTGGGTATAAAATTCTCAGTTTCTGTAACTCTTTTAGTGTCTAAAAAAATGCTGTTCCCTTGCCCTCTGACTTATAGGATGAGGTTTTTTTGTTTTTTTGTTTTTAATGGGGAATTGGACCCATGGGTCCTTAGCCACTAAGCCACATCCCTACCCCTTTTCTAAAATTTGTAATTTTTTTTTTTTTTTTTTGTGGTACTGGGGATTGAACTCAGGGGCACTCGACCACTGAGCCACATCCCCAGCCCTATTTTGTGTTTTTTTTTTATGTAGAGACAGGGTCTCACTGAGTTGCTCGCTTAGTGCCTTGCCATTGCTGAGGCTGGCTTTGAACTCGCGATTCTCCTGTCTCAGCCTCCCTATAAAATTTGTAATTTTGAGACAGGGTCTCACCAAGTTGCACAGGGACTGGCTAAATTGCTGAGGCTGGCCTTGAACTGGTGATTCTCTTGCATCAGCCTTCCGAGTTGCTGGGATCACAGGCATGCACCACCATGCCTAGTTTTACTTGGTTTTTGATGAGAAGTCTGCTGTAATTCTTATGTTTGTTCTGTATGTTAACAAGGCTTTTTTTTTTTTAATGTATACCTTGAAGATTGAACTAAGAAGCACTTTACCACATCCCCAACATTTTTAATTTTTCATTGAGATGAGGTTTCACTAAGTTGCTTTGAGCCTCACTAGGTTTTGAGGCTAGCCTCAAATTTGTGATCCTCCTGTCTTATCCTCCTGAGCTGTGCACCACCACCACTGGCTCAGGTCTCTTTCTCTGACTACTTTTTTTTGTGTGTGTGGTGCTGGGGATTGAACCCAGGACCTTGTGCATGTGAGGCAAGCACTCTACCAACTGAGCTCTATCCCCAGTCCCTCTCTGCCTACTTTTTTTTTTTTAATATTTTTTTAGTTGTAGATGGACACAATGTCTTTATTTTATTGCTTTGTATGTGGTGCTGAGGATCGAACCCAGGGCCTCACGCATGCGAGGCAAGCGCTTTACCACTGAGCTACAGTCCCAGCCCTCTGCCTACTTTTGGTGTTTTCTTTTTGTCTTTTTGGCAGCTAGAATATGACTTGCTTGGCCGTTGGTCTTGGTGGTCTCTGAGCTTCTTGACCTATGATGTGTTGCTAGTCATTGATCTTGGAACATTCGAGGGCATCCTGTTTTCTGTTGGTGTTCCCTGGCATCCCAGTTGTTCTGTCAGATGTCCTGCCCAGCTCTTGGACTCGCCCTCCGCCTGTCCTTCTGAACCCTCTGCCTTTGTGTTTCACTTTGGAGAAGCTCACCGACTCCTTCCTTGGCTGTGTCAGTCCCACCGCTGAGCTCTTCAAAGGCACCCTTCAATCACTGCATTTTATTAGTACCAAGGGTCCCTTAAGCACCGAGCCACATCCCCAGTCCTTTTTTTTCTCCCTTTGGACAGGGTCCCAGTGAGCTGCTGAGGGCCTCACTAAATCGCTGAGGCTGGTAGTGCATTTTATATGTAGCACTGCCAGCGGTTCCTTCCATGTGGTTGCTACGCCTCGTGGGGCAATGGACACAATGTGGAATTTTATGACCCTGTGGTCTCACTCCCTCCTCCCTCCCCCGAGCCCCCGCTGTACATGTCAGTGTAAGGTGCGCCTCAGGTCACCACTACTCCTGCCTGTTGCATACACGTGAAGAGACAGAGAAAGGGCAAGGCGGAGGGGAAGAGGGGCCTTGTCTTCTGGTAAGGACACTCATCCCACCCTGGAGCCCCCTCATGGCGTCTTCTAACACTGATTTACCTCCCCGAAGCCCCACCTCTGAATATCGCCACGTTGGCGGTTAGACTTGAACATGGATCTGGAAGAACACAAACATCCAGTCACAGCATTGCCCCTTTGACCTCCCTGGTGACCTCCTTTGTCATTGGAGCCTCCGGTGTGCTAATGATGGTTATTTGAAATGTGCTGTTGTTCAGTCCCAACGCCTGGGTCGCATCTCTTTTTGGTTCTGTGGACTTTGTGGTCTTTGGAGGGCGCGTTGTTTTTCTTCTTTTGGATGCATCATGATTTTGTGTTGAGTGCCAGGCACCCTGAACGGGACGGTGGAGACCGTCTAGTTTGGGAGGGAGCTGTCCTTGCTTCTGCCGGGCACTTGGCCCAGTGTCCCGTTAGTAGCCAGCAGCTGGGCCGGGTGCACATTTGTTCACTCTGGTTGTCCTTAGTACCCTACCAACTTAAATTGGGCCTAGAGTTGTTGTGTCAGGAGGGGGCAGCTTGGCCAGAGGCCTTCTCAGCATCTGTCCACCCTCAGCCTTAGGTCTTCCCTTTGCTGGGGTCTTGGCGAGAGCCTCCCCTGCTGCCAGTGCTCGCAGAGGTGGCCACAGTGACTTTTACTTGCTCCCTGGTGAAGGGGGAGACGGCTGCAGTGACTGCGCCTCAGGCTGGGGCTCAGGTGTGGTCAGTCCTGGTCCTGGGTCTCCTAGGAGTGCCTTTCAGACCACGGCTGCCCTCCCACAGCCATAGTTCTGGATCTGGGATGTACACTGCCCTCAGGAGCCGGGAGCTTGTCCCCGTCACCACCCCTCTTGCGATGGGTGCTCTCAGATGCTGTTTTGGGGAGCATTTTGGTGCTCCCCTCCCCACAGTAAGCTTCCACTCCACAGCAGAGATGAGGGCAAGTGGCTCGGGCCCCCGCTCAGTGTGGCCAGCCTCCCAACAGTGGTCTGTGGCTGCTTTGTGCTTGCTGGCCTGGGGCTGGGGCCTGGGCTCTGAGGCCCATCATGCCTCGGGGTGAGCACCCTGGGCTTGCTCCTTGAGGGAGCTCGCTCAGGCTGCCCCACCCTGCCTGGGAGTGCCGGAAAGGACTGGGGCAGGAAGAGCCATGGGACGGTGGCAATGGCCGGGCGTGATGGCACATGCCTGTGATCCCGGTGACTCAGGACGCTGAGGAGGATTGCAAGTTCAAGGCCAACCTTAGCAATTTAGAGAGACTCTACTCAAAAATTTAAAAAGGCTGGGAAATGTAGCCCAGTGCTTTCTTAGCCTGTGTGAGGCCCTGGTTCAACCCCAGTACTGCAGAAAGGGAAAAAGGAATTAGTGCGGACGGCCTGCTCCTGTGGCCCAGGGGCTCCTACCCTCCTGCTGGCCTGTGCCCACCCGCTGCCTTTCTCAAAGTCTTCTCATGGGTCCAGCTGCCTCTGGCCAGGTAAGCCAGTGCTTCCTGCTTGATCCCATCTGCTGGGATGCCCGTGTCCCCAGGACGGCAATCCTGCAACAGCGGTGTTCTGTGGGCCCGGAAGCCATGCATTTGACTTTGCCCGTCTCTTTCTCCTGTTGGAAGATTCAGGCAACAACACTCTTTCTGGCTTTCAACATCTGTGAGTGGAAACTGGTACAGCACTAGGTTTTGGAAATCTATTTGTGTTTTCGAGCAGATCCTGCAGGTCAAACAAGGATCCGTTCATATCTTAGTTGCAATGGGCCGCGTCTTTCTTAAGTGGCTGCACGGCACTCCATGGCGCTCCAGCTCGTGGTTGTGACAGTTGTCTTTGTTTTCTGCTGCAACTGTGCTTCGTGCATTTCCGCGTGTGAACTGTCGGCGTTGGTCACAGTGCATGCCTGTCCACTTGACAGGCCAAATGCCCTTATGGTCTCATCATCGGTTGCTAACTTACTTCTTCAGATGACTGGCCAAGTTTATATTCCCACCAACAATATCTGGAGCTTCTTTAAAGTCCATGCCTTGTAATTATACCGTAATGGGTTTCGTTGCAGCAGGTTGGTTATGGCACATACAGGGAAAAGCACACTTTGGTCCTGTCTACCCCTGTTGCCTTTCCTCCTCAACCCTCCTTCCTCTTCCCTAATAGTCTTCCTGCCACCTACCTGTCGTCTTTCCCCATTAGATTCCATATACGAGAGAAGGACATGAGGTGCCTCTTTTCTGTATGGTTTATTTTGCGTATGATTATGATCTCCACTCTATCTATTCTCCTGAAGATGACATGACTCCCTCCTTTTTTAAGGCCGAATAGTACTCCACTGTGTCTCTGTACCGTGTTCTCTATCCATTCACCTGCTGACAGGCACCTCAGCCGGTTCCTTAACTGGCTCCTGAGAACTGTGCTGTGATGGACGTGGGTGTCTCTGCAGTAGGCTGACTTTAATTCCTGCAGGTGCAGGCTGAGGAGTGGTGGAGTTGGCACCAACAATATATCAAAATGCTTTTTTAAAATCCATATTCTAACTAAAAGGCGATATTATCAGACTTTACATTTTTCGCTTGCTAACCTGGTAGAATTCTATTTTGAAGTTTTATTTGCTGTTCCCTGATTCTGATGCAATTGGGCCTCTCTTCCGATTTTTCTTGGCCATTCTGGAGTTTTCTTTCCACCACCCCAGATGCTTAGAAATAACTTTTATATGCAGAATGTCTCTAGAAAGACATGTGAAGCCGTAGTATCAGTGGTGACCCTAGAGGGGGAGGCCATGGGGCTAGAAGGGGATTTTTTTATGTATCACTTTCTGATGTTAAAAAAAGAAAAATCATGTGGCTATACTTTTTTAAAAAACTAGAAGAAAGAATTTTGAAGCCGGGCGCAGTTGCGCAAGCCTGTAATCCCAGCACTTAGGGAGGCTGAGACAGGAGAATCGCGAGTTCAAAGCCAGCCTCAGCAACAGCAAGGCGCTAAGCAACTCAGTGAGACCCTGTCTCTACATAAAGCACAAAATAGGGCTGGGGACGTGGCTCAGTGGTCGAGTGCCCCTGAGTTCAATCTTCAGTACCAAAAATAAAAAAATAAAAAGAATTTTGAATGTTTTCACCATAAATAATGATACATGTTTGAGGAGATAGACATGTTTAACCTGAACTGAACGCTATACAATACAGACATGAATTGACACGTCACACGGTACCCTATAAACATGCACAATTTTTACATCGATTAAAGTTTAAAAATTATGTGCATGCATTAGCTATTTAGGTGAATAAATTAATATTCTAAAATAATTGTGACAGGATCAGCTGGCCATGCTGCTGTTTGTGGTCTGGAGAGGCTCAGAGCCGATTGCCATCACGGGGAGCCCTGAACAGATGCTCCTGGGCGCAGGAAGCTTGGCGTGGAGGAGGGAGGGGACCCAGGGAGCAGCCGAGGGGCCAGCCATGGCCAGAGTGACTCCCTGGGGCGGGCTCCCTTCCCGGGGACCTAGCTTGCCCTTCTTTCCTTTTATTTCCTTCCTCCCTCCTGCCTTCTTTTTGTCCTCAGAATAAATCCCACTCTGATTTGCGCTTGTTTCTTGGGTTGAAGGGAAGCCAGTGATCATGACCCCACACCCCAAAGCAGGGTCCTTACCGGGTTCAGAGCGGGGTCTGTCCCCGCTGTGTGGAGGCTGGGTGGGGCTGTGCCACCCTCCGCGGTGGGACTCGCTCCCCTTGGCGCCTCACCAGGGCACAGGAGGCTCTGCTTCTCCGTCCACCAGCCTCTGTGCAGCCTTCGCCCCTCTCGGGCCTTGGGGTGGCTCCCAGTTTGGGGCTTTCACCTATGACCAGCTGCGGACTTCTGGTCTGTGTCTTGGTGGGTGCACGTGAACTTCTGTTAGGTGGGGACAGATGCTGTCCTCGTAGATAGACGTCACTTACTAACTGCAGCCCTGGCGATGTCCCTTGCTTATACCTAAAATTTCAGGAGTCTACCTGACGGGGTCACTGTAAAGGTCAGCACCACCAGCACTGGTCCTGCGTGTGAGGCAGCAAGCAGCAGCCACCGGGGCTGCCCTGGGCCTGCTGTGGCAGGCTCCTCTGCCTCCCGGGCCATCCAGACCCCACAGACTTGGAGGGTCAAAGGAGAGGCTACACGTAAGTGTGCAGCACAGCACTCAGCCCCAGGAGGAATCCGTGTTTCTGATCAGAAATCAGAGTAGCAGTGGCCTCTAGGATGGTGTGGGTCTGGCCTGGGAAAATGCAGGAGACGAGAGTCTTCGTGATGGGAATGTTCTAGATCTTGACACGGGTAGCATGGAGAGCACCATGGCCTGCGCCCTGGACCGTCGTCACTCTACAGTCTGTACTGCATGCGTGTTGGACTCTGTTATCAGAGTGACCGAGCTCCCTCTCCCCGTTGTGGTCAGAGCCCTCCCTCAATAGCCACCACGATTCTACCTGAGCAAGGGGATTATAGGGTCAGAACAGAGGGGTGGTGCTGTAGGCGCAGCCCAAGCGTGGACAGGCACAGCTTCAGCACCTCCCTCACTGAGCAGAGAAACCCCACCATGCTCGGGAAGTTGCAGGACCTCGCATGGAGACAAGGACTTAAGCCTTTCTGTCTCCCGACCCGCCAGCAGAAGGAAACGGTTAAGAAAAGGTGTCAGCTTCAGACGGTAAGGCCCACGCTGGGCTTGCTAGCAAGGAAAGCTAGTTGCTCAGCCAGACTTTGAAAAATGTCCAATTGCTGAGTAAAAACAGATGCATTTCCTACTACGGAATGAGCTGCAGGTCCCCAGCACCAGTGGCCCGGTGCGCCTCGCCTCCCTGCAGGATCAGTCTCGCAAGGCAGAAGCAAAGGGGAAGAATTCCCACCTCGCAGTCTGGGCTGTGTGCCTGGAGGGAAGGGCAGGGACGGGCTTCCTGCTGAGCCAGCCCCCAGCCCTGTTTCTTCCCGCTGCAGCTGGGAGGCCAGGCCAGGCTGCAGGGCTCCCGTCTGGGCGCATGCAGAGCGGGGTCTGCGCAGGCAGACTGTCTTTTCCTCGGGTGTGGGGCTGGACTGCCTGCTGCAGGCCTGACTGCTGCCTCAGGGCCCAGGGACGTGGTTTCCCTGCTCTGGAAGGTGCTGTTCGCCTCCTCGCCCAGGTGAACCACGGGTGCCCTGAGTAGAGACCAGCGCCTGCCAGCCTGACACTGCCCGAAACCGTGCTGCAGGCCAGCCCTGGACTCACAGGTGGACAGTTACCCACGGCCCTCACCTTGTCCACAGCCTTGGGGTTCTCTGGGACGGTGGCTTCCGCGCTCCACTCGCCCCCACCCCTCCTGTAGTGTGTGGGGACACGCACTGTCCCCTCTGCCCTGTGCACCTGGTGGCACCCTCCAGTGGTTTTCTCTCAGAATCTTATTTCTGTCACATCTTAAAAAGCCGCCCCCCACAGCCACGGGACAAATAGCAGTGCCCTCTCTGTTTCGGCAGCTTGGGTTTGATACGGGGAATTAGACCCAAAGCAGCCATGGGCTTCCAGAGGCTGCTCCCAGCTGGTGCCAGGGCCCTTGGCCCTGCACTGGGTCTTGCATGCCCAGCAGGAGCTGACACGGGCTCCGAGGGTCACCCTGGCCTCTCAGGACATCTGCTCATCCACGCGACAGTGACCTCAGCACTGCTCTGAAGTCCCTAGCTGTGACCGTAGCACACGGGACCCTTGGAGCTCCAGCGCACAGCAGAATGTAGGCCTGGCAGCCCTACCTGGCGCCTTCTCTGTGTAGCACGCCGAGCGCTTGGCACAAGCTGGTGAGCCCTTGAAAAGTGGCCATGCCTACGCACACCTGGAGTGTGCTTTTATTTATTTAAAGCAACGTAGTTACATTTAAACAGCCGCACGCGGCCGATGGCTGCTGGACGAGACGGCCTTGGGGAGCCGGAAGGAAGGAGCCTGGGCTTCAGTGCACATCTTCATCTGGAGGCAAATTAACTTCACCAAGATGGAGTGTTGGAGTGACACCGGGCCCTGCTGAGCGTGAATGTCCCACGGCCACAGCCGCAGGGCCCACAGGTGTCCCGAGGAGGGCTGACGGTGGCCCCACAGGGGCTCCCGCTCCCACCCTGCACATAGCTGAGCTTCTGTTTTACTGGATTGGCAAACTGCCTCAGCTTAGGGAAAACTGATCCTTGGGAAGTGGAGAAGTGAGCGCTGAGTTACAAAGAACCCGCCCCAAGCCCTGGATCAGCAGCCCTCGCGCTGAGGGCCCAGCAACCAGGACAGGGAGGGTGGGGCTTCCACTCTTGCCGCCCACAGGCTAACGCCATGGCCCCTGATCAAGTCTGACGGAAAGACTGCAAAGTCCAGGGTGACCAAGGATCCCGCACCCTAAGGTCCATGCTGCGTCTTGAAATGTCCGCTGAGCGTGAGATCAGCGAGATCAGCAAGACGCCAGACAATACCTGGAAATTGAGACAGAGCTTTCCCATGTTAGGCTCCTGATTAAGAGTACACCGCACAAGTTCCCTGGAGATGGGGCGTGTTTCCAGAAGCCCCCCTGAGCTTTCTAACCTAGTGGCAGTTGCAGTCAGTGTCTGGAGGAACAGTTCCAGCTGTGGCTCGGATCGCTGAAACACCAGGAGACAACAGGGCCGCCATGCGAAACGCAGTCCTGCTGTGAGATGCCACCCCAAAGGCCTGGGAACGCTGCTGAGAACAGTTACGCTCAGCGCCCGCCCGGGGCGGGAGGGACTGCCACGGGAGCCCAGCGTGCGTGCCCGTGACACCTGTCGTAGGACAGGTTCAGATGTACAGGACAGTGTCACTGCCACAGCAGAGAGTCCTGCGCACCCTTCATCCTGCCCCCTGACGTTGGCACTTAGCTGCGGGCAGCTATGGAGACCAGGAAGTCAACCTCGGCCGGTGCTGGGTGCTGCGGGCGCCCTCCCACTTGGAATCCCCAGGTTCCCCGCTCAGGCCCCTGTCCTCTCAGGATGCCACTTGGCACAGGGCCTGGGGTCTCCTCAGGTTCCTCCCAGGGGCAGTTCTCGGCCTGCCTGCCCCGACCATGACAGTGTTGAAGGGCACTGAGCAGTCCTCCTTCAGGACGCCTCTCCTTGTGGGACTGACTGACTGCCAGGAACGGGTTGAGGCTGTGCCTCCGTGGAAATCCCACAGAGCCGGCTGGCCCGTCTTGGCTCCTTGCAGCAGGCGTGCGTGAGGTCCATGCCTCTGCTGACCTTGATCTCCGGGGAGGGTCCCCCTGCCGGGTCTCTCCTGTGAAGGTACCACTTTTCCTTTTGTAATTAGTATTTTGAGGGGAGACACTTGGTGTCTGCACATATGCTGCCTCTGATCCAGCCACGGACGTGTCCAGCGTCTCCTGACTTGTGGGATTTGCTGTATTCTGTTTCAAAAAATTAACTTTTAAAAAGATCTGTATCACCCAGCCAGGTATAGTGGTGCACACCTGTAATTCCAGTGACTCAGGAGGCTGAGGCAGGAGGATGGACAAGTTCATGGCCAGCCTCAGCAACTTAGTGAGACCCTGTCTCAAAAAATAAAAAATAAAAATAATTTTTAAATGGAAAGGACTGATGGTATAGCTTAGTGGTAGAGTTCAAACCCCAGTCCTGGGTTCAACTCCCAGTATCACCAACAAACAAAGATTGATATCTCCCTGTGAGTCTAAAGAATGATACACCATAGAACACATATTTTTAATAAAAACATGGCTTATTAAAATAAATAATTTGGGGAGTACTAGTTGAATATAGGACCTCACACAGGCTAGAGAAACTCTCTACCATGGAGCTACATTTTAAAAATAAAAAGTTTTAAATTTTATTTTGAAACAGTGTTGTCCTGCTAAACTTTGACCCTCTTGCTTCAGCCTCCCAAGGAGCTGGGATTATAGCTGTGTACTGCCATGCCCAGCTAAAATGAAAATTTTTGATGGAAAAACTGTAACTGATCCCATAGACCAGGATCAAAGGCCAGGATTTGGACCAAGGCCCCAGGAATCAGCCATATGACATGACACCCTCGTCCTGTGCAGAGTTCAAGAACCAAACCTCTGGTATCCAGAGCCTGCCTAGTGCTCACAGAGGTGGATCCCAGGATGGTGATCCCAGAGGTGGATCCACCAAGTCCACCTAAAGATAAAAGCAGATATAAAATAGAGAACCATATTTATAAAGCTTTGTAATGACTGTAAAATATTTTGTAGCACAGAATTATTCTGGTTAAATTGTAGCAAAGTAGTTAAAAGAGTCTTGAACTTAAGGATGAATTATGTAATTCCTTTTACAAAAAAAAACTGTAACTGTTCAGAATTTGTGTTCTGTCACTGGGAACAAATGGCTGTCAGAACAAGCTTCTTGGCAGATGCTAAAGAAGTAACAAAGACTGGTAATTGTACTTTCAAGATAAAAGTGATTAAATATAATAAGAAATTAACATCTTCTAGGGGAAAAAACTTGAGAGAATCTTCTGAAAACAGATGGGCTAATTATTTTTTATTGTCACCAAAAACAATGAGTGTCACCAACAAAAAATTCTCCTGTCTGCATACTTGAAAAATGGAGATGTTATTTTCTATTTCTTTAAGACTCTTCCCAGTGGTGGTGGGTTGCGATTCCATTTGCTAAGAGGTATCCCCACGCCACCTGCTCCAATTCATCTGCAAAGCTAACTGGTGTCAGGACAGAAGCTGCCCAGCTGAGGTGCCACTGACATGTTCCCAGAACTGGTGGATGGGATTGGAACGTGAGCACACAAGCCAACGACCAAGAGTCCTCGTCCCTGCTGGGACCGTGGTGCTTCAGGAAGTCCTTGAAAGCTCAACCCCATGAACGTCAGGAGCGTAAACCAACAGAGAAGCGGAGCTTCACACGCCGTATCAGGAATCGTATGAGGATACAGAGAAGTGCGTCCATCTCACTCTCCACCCAAAGCACAAAAAGGTTCTTTTTTAATATATACATGACATCTTTTTAAAAAATATTTATTCTATTTATTTTTATGTGGTGCTGAGGATCAAACCCAGGGCCTCACACGTGCTAGGCTAGTGCTCTACCACTGAGCTACAGCCCCAGCCCCAAAAGGGTTTTTATGTGTGCTAAATACAAAATTCATTTAGAGTGTTGTCTGTGTGTTTAAGTCACACTTTCAGCAGTTATTGTTGTCATGTTTTATAACATAATATGTTGGCATGGCGGAACACGTATATAGCATGTCACATGCTGGCTAACAGTACACATGTATAGTTTATGAATACGTGTCACACATCAGGAGGATTTTCACTGATGGTGTGTGGTATAAAAATGATTATAGAGCCGGGTACAGGGGTGCATGCCTGTAATCCCAGCACTTAGGGAGGCTGAGACAGGAGGATCGCGAGTTCAAAGCCAGCCTCAGCAAGGGCAAGGCGCTAAGCAACTCAGTGAGACCTTGTCTCTACATAAACACCAAAGAGGGCTGGGATGTGGCTCAGTGGTCGAGTGCCCCTGAGTTCAATCCCTGGTACCAAAAGAAAAATGATTACAGGCCACTGCTCTGAAGGTGGTGAATGTGGGGGCAGCTCACCTGCCCAAACCCAAAGAATGGACTACAAGTCACAAGGCACAGCAAAACCTGAGGCTTTTAATGATGGTCTCGTAAGACTGGGTGTCTGGGGAGCAGGCACCCCCAGCTGTCAGTGGAGCATCTCCTTCCCGGCTGCTCAAAATCCTGGCTCCCCACTGGCTGAGTACTGTGGGGTGCACAGTCCTCTCAATGCCCCTTAGGTTTTCCTGCCTCTTGCTGGGTTATTTTAAAAACGTGTCTTAGACTGTCCCACCAGCCTTGAAGGAGACCTCTGACTGCGCAGGAGGTCTTCCCTCCCTTGTTGTTGTCTCTTTTTTTTTTTTTTTTTTAAATATTTTTTTTTAGTTGTAGATGGACACAATGTCTTTATTTTATTGGTTTGTATGTGGTGCTGAGGATCGAACCCAGGGCCTCACGCATGCGAGGCAAGCGCTCTACCGCTGAGCCACAATCCCAGCCCTTGTTGTTGTCTCTTATAGAAACCTTCTCTTACACAAAAGATGAAACTCCGTGTGCAAAACCCGGAAACCCAGGCGTGGGGAAGGAAACTCTCCGGGCTCCCTCAAATGCACCACAGTCTGCACGGCAGGGAGCACTGCCTTCTGGTCTGTTTGTTGGATGACATACAGAGCAGCAGCTGAGCTGCCCTGTGGTGCCACATCCATGCCTGGAACACCAACTGCTCGAGAGATTTTTGTTTCAAAATAAAAATTAATTTAAAAAAGACGGAGGCCGCAGCTGGGTGGCAGCACTTGTCTAGCGTGCGGAAGGGCCTGGGTTCAACTCCCAGTACTGAGAAAACGAATCTAGAAACACAGTGGAACACACGCGCCCGAGTACTGCACGTGTACACGCACAGTGTGCACACGGCGCGCACATCGTGCGTGCACACACGCGTGCACACGGGCCCGAGCGCGTCGCCACGCACCGCCACGCACCGGCATGGGGACGCGCGCGGTGCACAGGCAGGCCCCTGCCCCTTTTGTGCTCTCTCACTTGGCAGCCTCGGCTGGCTGCTACAGGCAGGCAGGGCCTGGCCTTGCCTCTCGGCCTCCTGGTCTGAGCGGAGGCTGCACAGCCTCAGCCCAGGCCCCGGGCCGCCGGAGCCGAGTGCGGCGTCGCTGCTCAGGAGGACCTGGGCTTGGGGACGCGCGCTGCCCCCGGGCGGCACAGAAGCCCCGCTGCGACCGTTCCTGCGCTGTTTCCCGGGCTCATAAGCAAGGGAGGCGCGGGCGGGCCTGTCCCCGGGCGGGCGGCCGCTCCTCCCCTCGGCGGTGCCCTGCGCTGCGCCTGCCCCTGCCGGAGGAGCGCGGCGCGGCGGCCCGTTGCCGTCGGGGGCCTGGGGGACGTGCGCGTCGTGTGTGCGTCGCTCCCACGTGTTCTGCGGGGCGGCTTCCTTTTTATTTACGCGTTTCCTGAAATAGACCCCCGCTGGCTGTGCCCGGCAACCGAGGCTCTCGCGGGGTCACCTGCAAAGGTGCGGGCCGTGGTCGCCGGGCAGCCGAGCCCGCGGTGCACCTGCTCCTGTCCACCACGTGGCTCTCCATTTTTCTCTTTGGGTTCAGTAGAAAACTACGGCGTCCGAAGCCACTTCAGCGGCGTCCAGCGCCAGGCGGGCCGTGCGTGTGCCCCACCCCGCGACAGGCCCGAGCCGGCCGAGTCCGCACAGGCACGAGGCTGCGCCGTCCAAAGGCGCCCCTGCTGACACAGCCCGGCGCCCTCCGCCTCGGCCTCTGCTCGGCGCCTGGGCACCAAGGCGCTGTGGCCACAGGCTCTCAGGGCCTGGGCATGATGACAAGGGCCCGAGACTCCGCCCTGCGGGGGAGAGCGGGCCGGGCGCCCACAGTGACGTGCGGCAGTAGCAGGTTCTCAGTCACGAGGCTTGGCCTCAGTTCCGCATTCCTGTAAAACCGCAAGGTTAGTAAAGTAGCAGCCCTTTGCGAGGCCTCGGCGCATCCGGTTGTACCCTGTGGCGCTTCCCTTCCGGGGGAGAGGGCGACCGAAGATATATATATATACCCAAGTCAGCGGAGTAAGCGGACCTTGAGACTTGAGACTCGTCCTGTCCTTTGAGTGTGTAAGTCTTATCCACAGCGCCCTCCCCATCCTAGTTTCACTTTGTGCTGGTGCAGGCGCTGGCATCTGGAGGTCCCACCGAGACCGGAAGAAGGGGATATCGCTGCCGGACCCCCGGAGAGGCTAGCCGGTTCGTTCGTGTTGGGGTGAATTGTGTGAAGTGCTGAACATGGGTACACAACGTAGCAAAGAAATACTGGAGAACCAGACCAAGGGTTTGTTGAAAAGGCAAGGTACAGGGTTGAAAACTAGCACTGTATCTGATTTTTTAAAACTATACAACAGACTAGTCCTTGGTTTCTACATTCTGGTGGGCTTAATGTTCCAGATTGGGAACAA
>CM053404.1:140891295-140912027 GCA_028644305.1 Xerus rutilus
AATATGATTGGGTTAATAATACCCCGAGCCAGTGCCACTTTACAGGGAGTTCACATCACTCCGGGAATCATTGATTCATCCCATGAGGGGGAAATAAAACTGTTGACAGCAGCCACTGCGGGAATTTTGACTATTCCCGCAGGAGAAAGAATTGCACAATTAGTGATAATCCCCGTTAGTCAAGGTAACTGGGCATCTGTTCTAAGAAAAAATGGCATAGGATCATCTGGGAGACCAGAAATATATTGGACAGCAACTTTGTCTCAAAGGCCTAAATTGGAGTTATGGATCCGAGATAGAAAATTTGAAGGGCTTTTAGATACAGGGGCAGATGTATCTGTCATATCACAACATTGCTGGCCAACATCTTGGCCAACACATCAGGTGTGTACCATATTACAGGGCTTGGGCTATAATTCTGCTCCTCAACAGAGCGCCAAGGTCCTTCCCTGGAGAGATCATGAAGGACATCAAGGGCTTTTCAGCCATATGTTCTGCCGGGATTGCCAGTTAATCTATGGGGAAGAGATGTTTTAAATGTGATGGGAGCTATTCTGACAACTTAACCTGTCTCTCTGATGCTACAAAGGCAAGGGTATATCCCTGGGTTAGGATTAGGGAAGGATCAACAAGGAATTCCTAAACCATTAACTATTGAAAACCAAATAACTAGACTTCCTGGATCGAACGGGTCTTGGAAGTTTTGGGTAAGGGCTACTGTTAATACAGCCTCTAGGATAGACCCCATACTTATCACATGGAAAACTGACAATCCTGTATGGGTGGAACAGTGGCCCTTATCTAAAGAGAAATTAGAGGCTACAAATAAGTTGGTGAAAGAACAAGTAAAAGCAGGACATCTTTTCCCTTCTATTTCTCCGTGGAATACTCCAATATTTGTAATCAAAAAGAAATCAGGAAAATGGAGATTGCTACAGGACCTGAGAGCTGTTAACAAGGTTATGCAAATCATGGGGCCGATGCAATTAGGTTTGTCAGTTCCGTCCGCCATTCCTAAAGAGTGGCATTTGATAGTGATTGATCTCAAAGATTGTTTTTTTTCACATACCCTTGCATGAAAAATACTGTGAAGAATTTCCATTCAGTGTTCCTTCTACTAATTTACAACAACCCTCACGGAGATATCAATGGACTGTTTTGCCTCAAGGCATGGCTAACAGTCCTACCCTTTGTCAGATGTATGTATCTGCAGCACTACAACCCGTGAGAGGTAAGTATGAGCAGTTATATATCATTCATTATATGGATGATATTTTAATAACTGCACCTGTAGAAAGTCAATTATTAGCAGCTTTTGGTGATCTGATTGTGTATCTGAGGAATGCCAACTTACTTATTGTCCCTGATAAAGTCCAAAAAGTACCGCCATATCAATATCTAGGTCACAGATTGGAAGCATATGGAATTAAACCGCAAAAAATACAACTTAGATTGGATAAATTGCGAAATCTAAATGATTTCCAAAAACTTTTAGGGAACATTAACTGGTTGCGACCATCTCTGCACATTACTACACGTCAACTACAACCTTTGTTCAATATCCTCAGAGGTGATTCTGATCCTAACTCCCCACAGCATTTAACAAAAGAGGCCCGAGAAAGCATCAGGAAGGTAGAGGAAGCCTTGGAGAAAGCACACTTGTCTTATATTGATTATTCTGCACCACTTAAGTTGATCGTATTCCCGTCTCAATATTCTCCTACAGGAGTGTTTTGGCAGACAGGGCCCATCTTGTGGGTGCATCAAAAAACCTCTCCTGTTTCCAGTGTTGTGCCCTACCCTACTGCTGTTTGCCAATTATTGTTTAAAGGATTAAAGATGTCTCTGCAGACCTTTGGTAAAGAGCCAGATGTTATTATCCAACCTCATACTACAGCTCAAATACAACAGTTAGCTAATAATAACAATGATTGGGCCATTTTTATTTGCACGTATAATAACCAACTAGACAATCATTATCCCTCTTGTAAACTACTTCAGTTCTTTAAGGAGCACCCTGTTTTTCCAAAAATTGTTAAGTCCACCCCAATCCCTGGGGCTCAGACCGTCTTCACTGATGGCTCTTCCTATGGGACTGTATCAGTCATTTCTGCAGAAAAAATAATAACACAGACCTTTACTCCGGGCTCTGCACAACAACTTGAACTCAGAGCTGTATTGCTTGCTTTGCAGATGTATCAACAAGTACCTGTAAACATATATACTGATAGCATCTATGTTTCCAGAGTGATCCCTCCTTTGGAAACTGCTGCCACCGTTTCTATGGGTTCTTCCATACAAGATCTTCTTGTTCTTGCTCAGGACTTGCTTTGGCGTCGTAAAGAACTCTTGTTCATTTCCCATATTCAAGCACATTCTAATCTCCCTGGATCTCTTTCCAGGGGAAATGAGACTGCGGATGCTTATACTCGTATCCTCGTTCTTTCTTCCCTAGACAAGGCCATTAAATTTCATGATAAATATCATTGCAATGCTCAATCCCTTAGACACCATAGTGGTACCACAAAAGAGCAAGCTGTCAGGGTAACAACTACCTGTCCACAATGTGCTCCATTTATCCATGTGCCTCATCATGGAGTGAATCCATGAGGTTTGCTCCCCAGTGATCTTTGGCAGATGGATGTTACGCATACGATGAACTTTGGGAAGTTGCAGTATGTGCATGTGTCAGTGGACACTTTTTCTGGTCTTATCTATGCCTCAGCTCATTCAGGTGAAAAGGTCAAAGGTGTGAAGGCTCACTGTTTACAGGCCTTTGCTGTCACGGGAGTGCCCAAAGTTCTTAAGACTGACAATGGTCCAGCTTATACTGCCGCAGGCTTTCAAAAACTTTGTGAGGAGTACGAGATCACGCATAAGTATGGCATTCCATACAATCCCCAAGGTCAAGCAATCATTGAACGTACTCATCTAACTATTAAAACCTATCTTTCCAAAACAAAGGAGGGGGAATTCCCTTCCCCGCATGGTAGACTTGCTCATGTTCTCTACATCTTAAATTTTTTGAATGTTGATTCTAGTGGACGCTCGGCGGCCCTGCGGCATTGGAATCCTTGCCGCTCTGATCTGGGCCTTGCCCACTGGAAGGATTTACAAACTGGAGCTTGGCATGGCCCGGATCCCATTTTGACATGCACCAGAGGCTCAGTTTGCATATTTCCCAAGAATGCTGAGTCCCCTATATGGGTACCAGAAAGATGTGTTAAACCTGTTATTGTGTTAATGCTCACAATAACTCCCCCCAGGGGACCACTCCTGAGAATACTTCTTCCTTTTTGCCACAGGGTGAAGTGCTGGCAGTGGGCTGTAGTGACTGGGCTGGTGAGTATACTTCTAAGCTGGGTCGCAGCCATTATTGGTCTAGCCCTCAGGGACCTTCTGGAGTCATTGAAACATTGTCACAATAACTCATCATGATCCTGTTTCTCCTTTTGGCCTTTTCCTTGTCATGCTCACATGGGACAGTTTATGGGGAATCGTGAAATGGCCTCCTGTGTTAATGCCCGTAGGTTTTGATACGGAAGTATGGCCTCAAGTATATGCATCCAATGTCAGCACGGGCCTTGCCTCAATCCTCATTATAGACAGGGAACAAGCTAATTTTACATTGTCTATTAATACTTCCCAGACATTATTAGAGGGTAATTATACTGATTCCTTTCCATGTGTTTTGCTTGATAATGCTACCTTGCTCAATTTTCCAATAATCATACTAATGCTTCTGTTTTGGGTTTTGCAGATATTTTATATCCTATTTTACTAAATTCAACACCTCCAAAACACGCCCTTAGACCCGTAGGAACATGCTGGCCAGGGAGGCATCAATGATTTCCATCTTCCTCTTCCTGGGTTAAGTTGTATCTCCACTCAAGTTTGGAAAGTCAAACCCCATGGGCATTGGTATGGTCATAGGCCTGTATTTAGAAATGATACTCACCAATCCTCTCCTTACCTTTTTGATGATCCAAAAATGTACAAGAGACCTCAGGTATGGGAGAGTCATATGATGTGTGGACCTTCTGTGTGTTTAGATATGAGACCTATCCTCTTTAAGCGGGGAGCTGTCTTTAATGGCAGTGCCTTTTGGAATGTCTCAGGCTCCTTTGAAGGTTCTGTGAATGTAACTTTTATAAAACACGCTGCATTTAGATCCGCGGTGTGTGTTACCTCTCCCTTCTTTGGGGTGGTTACTAATGGCTCCTTCAGTAATAGTACCATTCTGAATTGCTCTCAGTCTCTTTGCTAACTGACTAATTGTTGGTTGAATGAAACCAATGCCATTTTGGTCCGCATTCCTACCTTTTTGATGGATCCTGTTAATTGTCCAAGCCTTTCTTCCCAGTGCAACTTTACAGAACTCCACGGGTTTTGAGGATTACAGCTGCAGTAGTCACAACCATCACTGCTGCCTCTGCTGCTGCTGCTGCTGCGGGAATCGCGCTAGCTCAGTCTGCTGCGATGGCTGTGACGGTGGAGACGTTAGCACGCCGTACTGCTGATGCACTTACGTCACCACAGGCCGTCAACAATCATTTTCAAGGGGCATTGTTAAATTTGAATCGGCAGACCTCATTACTACAGGAACAGATTAATGTATTATGGAGCTCCATACAAACCTTGTGTGATGCTCAGTATAAACATCTTTGTGTTACCCCTCAAAAGGTTCCTAACTTGTCTAGTGCTTTGTCTCAGTTAAATCAGTATTTAGCAGGAACCTGGAATCGGCAATATTTGAACTTTACTTTTCAATTGTTAGCCCAAATTGAGACTATAAATAAGACTCAGGTTGATTTAGTGGATTCCAGTGCAATTCTCTCTGCTTTGCAAAGGTTTGGAACAATGTTACATCAGTGGGCTGGGTCAATAGCCTTGATTGTACTCCTGTTGGTTGCCACAGTACTGTTGGGATGGTGGTCCTGCAAAATTTAAGATCAATTCAAAATCAATAGGGACATCAATATCAGACCATGATAGCTCTTTACAGAAACGACCCCTCTGTCCAAATCTGGCTGGGCTTGGCGCAATCCTGGGAAAGTCAATGACGGGTAAGATGGGAGCATGGTCACAAGCAACCTAAGACAGGAAGTATACCATGTCATCAGAAGGTATGCTCTCTAATGACGGGTAAGCTGAGCTCCAGAGTTCCCACAACCTAAGACAGGCTCTAGGAAAAAAGAGGGGGAATTGTGGGAGAGAGCTGGCCTGGGTGTTCCCACAGTACATAATGTGCAACAGTATCAGGTTTCTCAATCATGTGGCTTGACCATAGTTCCGCATTCCTGTAAAACCGCAAGGTTAGTAAAGTAGTAACACTTTGTGAGACTTCAGAGCATCCGGTTGTACCCTGTGGCGCTTCCGGGTGAGAGGGCATCCGAAGATATATATACCCAAGTCAGTGGAGTAAACGGACCTTGAGACTTGAGACTTGAGACTTGTCTTGTCCTTTGTGTGTGTAAGTCTTATCCGCAGCGCCCTCCCCATCCTAGTTTCACTTTGTGCTGGTGCAGGTGCTGGCACCTCCCAACTGGCCGACCTAGGACGTGGGCTTGCGGCCCTGCCTGTCCTCTGGGAATTTGTGACACAGCAGTTACTCACAAGGCCGCTCTGGAGCAGGGGATGAGGGCAGTGTCCCCCGCCACCAGGAGCTGCCTCGGCCAGGCCTTCCAGGGATGCGGTTCCTGGCTTGCGCCTCTGCCTTTAGATTTGCTCTTGGTGACTTCACGTATTTCTCACAAGCCTTGCACTCTCGCAGGTGAGCATTGCTATGAGCATCCTCCTGACCTGGCCTCAACCCCGTGCATGTGCAAGGGGCCTGGTGCCACGCGGCTGTGGCAGTGTAGCTAGGTGACAGAACAGGGCTGATGCTCCCCTGGAAAGTGGGTTCTGCTGGGACCTGCAGGACACTTATGTCAGGAGCTGACTGGATTGCTTGGACCAAAATTGTTTCAGGATGAATCACTATTCTGGAATGTTCCCACAGAATCACAGAGACTGAAACAGAGACAAGGGTTTTCTCTTTCCATCTCTCTCTCTTTTTCTGTTTCCTGAAACTTAGGACATCATTCACTGTAGGGGTTTGAATAGCGTGCCCCAGATTCATGCCCACCCAGGACTCAGAGTGCAACCTTGTTTGGAAAATACTTTTTGCAGATGTGATGAATTAACATGAAGTCATTCTCGCTCCGGGTGGCCCCTAAGTCCACCAACTGGTGTCCTTGCAAGAGGAGGACACGTGAGGACCCACAGGCAGTGATATGACAGCAGAGACTGGAGCCACACATAGCTAAGGATTGCTAGCCACTGCCTGAGGCTGGAGGAGACCAGGAAGGAGGCGCTGAGAGCACTCAGCAGGAGCACGGCCCTGCAGGCAGCCTGCCTCAGACCCCAGACCCTGCTGTGGCAGGAGGAGTTTCTGTTTTGAAGCCCCCACCCCTGGGCCTGGGTGCCTGTCAGACCAGAAAAATAATCCACCCACAAATGAGTGAGCGGGGTACCTGAGGGCTGTTCTAGTCCACGTGGGGATGAGAATGAGGGTAGCCCAAGATGACTGAGGAGGACACGGGAGGCTGGGCGCGTGGAGGTGCTCTTCCCTGGGGCCCCAGTAGGGTGTCACCAGCAGGCTCTTTTGCCACAGGGCAGTCCTGGCTCAGGCTGGTTGCCTGTCCTCTCGGAGTGGCCCCTCCCACTTCCCCCTCAGCCCCTCCGGTGTGACCTGGGTCCCTGCCTTCGGCACAGCTCTGCTCTCTGGGCCTCAGGCCTCCAGCTCTGCCGGGCTGGCGCGTACCCTCCCTCCTGTCGTGCTCCTCATGTGGCCGTCCTGCTGGGTTGGCGGAGAACAGAGACTTTTTTAGGCTTGTGAATGTTCCCACTCCAGTGTGACTGCAGTGCTCGGTCATTCGTCAAACCCTGCCATGCCAGACAGTTTTATTTCTCTCAAAGAAAGGTTAAGCAAATGGAGTTTTCACAGACCACAGCTCATCTACCAACAGGCACAAATTGCTTAAGGAGAACTCATCTCGCTGGAGGCAAGGACACTCCATCCAGGGCAGTATCCAGCATCTGCGTGCGGGCCAGGGCAGAGGAAGCCCACGGGATGCCACAAACCACACTTCAGGCCCCGCCAGGCCACAGATGGCAAGTCCCAGGCCTGGGGACTGTAGGGGGCTGGCAGGGAATAGTGTCCTATGTTCATCCCCACACCCAGACCCCACTCCAGCTCCCAGCACTGAGTCTTGCCCTGAGTGAAGCACCAGTAACTCTTTGCTGTTGGCATTAGAGGTCAGGTAGCTCCTGATCTGTGCATGGCACCTACCTATGTGCCTGCTCTCCTCATCCTAGTGGCCCCTCGTGTGGGTCCTCCTCGCCCTGGCCACAATGGGACTAGTTCCCATCCCCATTTGGAGGCCACTGTCCAGCTCTCTGGCCCTGATTCTTCTCTTCCTGGACAGAAGGCTCCCAGGATGTCCTCATATGCCCATGGCCCCAGGTCTGGGTCAGACTCTACAAGGGACCTCCTGGGACCTGACCTCTCCTTCCGTGGTGGTGGATCAGAATGGCCCCCTGAACCATATTTCCTCATGGTTCACCAGGTCTGGAGAGGGACCTGGGCCAGGGCTATGCCCACTGGTGGAGACCAGCCGAGCATCAGGTCCTCCCAGGCCATGAGGTGGGAGGGAGACAGAGCAGAGACAGTGCTCAGCAGAGGGCCAGGGAGCAGTGGGCAGTGTCCCACTGCTGCGGAGGGACCTGACCCCTCCGTGAGGTGCTCTTCTCCCTCCAAGGGTCCTGTATCCTGTTCGTGGAACCCACCAGAAGCTGTCTCTGAGACCTGTGACAGAAATGCAACACCCCAGGTGCCAGGGGCCTCCTCTCCCACGTCCTGGACCACAGAGGGGACTCTGGGCAGGCACAGGACGTCGGATTCCCACCTCCCTGCCGGCGCCCCAGGGAAGAAGAGGCTGCTGGGCAGATGGGCTAGAGAGGTGGGAAGATCAGGGAGGCGGCAACAACCCGGGGCCAAGACAACGGTGCTCTGGAGGAGAAGGGCGAGGGCAGACGCTGGGGTGAGGAGGGCACAGGAGGGCTGCGGGCAGCCGTGAGACGGGAGACGCGCTCTCGGGAGCCCGCTGGGTCACTGCACGGCCCCTGCTATGTACACGGCATCCTTGGAGCTGGACGGCAAGTCAGCGGGCCCATGGGTCCGGCCCGCAGCTCGGGAGAGCCCGAGTGGCTGCTTGCAGGCTGAGCTGCGTCTTCACAACAGGTGGGAGCCCTGACCCCAGTGACCGTGAGCGTGGCCTTCTTAGGAACAGCATGTTGTGGCATGATCGAGGTGTGGGGAGCTTGGGGGCCCTGACCCTGTGACCCTGTGACGTCCTTGTGAGAAGAGGAAGACAGGCGGCACGCAGGTGGGCTGGAGTGCAGCGTCTACAGCCAAGGGCAGCTGGGCCACCAGGAGCTGTCCCCTGATCCCGGATGTTCAGCCTCCAGAGCCGAGGTGACAGTCCCTGTGGTCTGAGTCCCTCAGCCTGTGGTGCTGTTACAGTGGCCCTGGAAACCACTGGGTACCAGGGACTGTACCACAAGGAAGCGCCTTCTGCATGCGAGGCGCTGGGCTGCCTGAGGGCGGAGAGGGGCTCCGCTTCCTTCCCCACTGGCACTGACCAGCCCTTGGTAAGTTTCCCCCCTCTCGCACCATCTCCAGCCAAAGGACCAAGTTCCAGACCGTGACTCGGGGTGACAGGACCAGCCACATGGGGGGCTGAGCACCGGTCTCCATGTTCTGAAGCTCTTAGAGAAACGTCGTGTTGCCTGCCAGCCCTCTGGCCTTTGGACACAAGACTGGTCCTGCTGAACGTCTAACCAGAGTGTGGTGCAGCCCCACTGGGGAGCACCCAGGGCAGTTGGCACTGCCTCTCTGCTTGTCCCTGTGCTATGGGTTGGGGTCTGCTGGGACCAGTGCAAGTCCTTTAGGGAAGGCACCAGAGGGAGCCAGCAGAGGGAACCAGAGCTGCCAGGGACTGTCCAGGGCTGGAGGCAGCCAAGCTGGAGTCACACAGCTGGGGCCACCGTGGGCTCCAACAAGTCCACCCGGGGACCCTGAGGGCATTAGGATGGCCCTCACAGCTGTGTAACATGCACAGGACAAACCCACACGGCACGCAGGGGACCCACCAGCACGACGTGGTGCGTGCGAAGTGCCCGGCTCCTCGGATACACGGCACGGCGCTGCTCTTGCTTTGGGCCTTTTATTTCATTTTGGTGGTGCCGGGGTCGAACCCCACGTGAGGCAAGCGCTCTGCAGCCGAGCTGCATCCCCAGCCCCTGTGTGGTTCCTCATGAAGGACCCAGACCTGCAATGATGTGAAAAAGGAAAGAACGTTTATTTAAATGAGAATCTTCAGCTCAGGTCCTGGTGCAAACAAAACAGCTCCAGTGACCTCAGGTGGCACTGGTCCCAGCACCATGTGGCAACCGTGCCTCAGGTGCCCTTTGCTTCACAGCGGGTTCTAAGCCTTTTGCCAGGGACGTCTACAGCCTGTCAGAACCCCAGTGGAGAACATGAAATGATAATATGAAGCCGGGCGCGGTGGCTCAAGCCTGTAATCCCAGCACTTAGGGAGGCTGAGACAGGAGAATCGTGAGTTCAAAGCCAGCCTCAGCAATGGCGAGGCGCTAAGCAACTCAGTGAGACCCTGTCTCTACATAAAACACAGAATAGGGCTGGGGATGTGGCTCAGGGGTCGAGTGCCCCTGAGTTCAATCCCCGGTACCTCCCTCAAAAATAATAATGTGGAGAAAAAGATGGATACATGTACTTGTTCCAAATCACAGATACTCCCAGGTGGGTAGGAGCCCGTGAGAACACCCTCCTCCCCAGGGAGGCCAGGCGGCTGGACTCCAGCCGGTGGTGCTGCTGCTCAGCTAGTCACTGCCGTGCTGGGGCTCCCGGAAGCCTCCAGGCTGTTGGAGACGCGCTGCGCCAGGCTGGCAAGGAGCTGCTTTTGTGGTGTGTGGGTTGTGTGTGTTGTGTGGTCTGTTGTGGAGGGTGACTGTGTCCTGGGTCGCACGGGCGTGTGCGCGCACGTTGTGTTAGGCGTGGCGAGCATTCTCCGCACAGGAAGGTGTTCCCGGCACAAAGGCTGCTTTAGAAAGTTCAGCCAAGAGTTCTGTTCAGAGACCGCGTCAAGATGTCCCCGGAGCACCTGCCTTTCCTCCTCGTGGAAAGCTTGGTTCCTTTAATAACTGTTGGGCAAAAGGCAGAAACGTCAGGTTTTCAACTAGGGTTTAAAAAGTGTTGTCTGTGGTTAACGAGTCAGCGGATGCACCCAAAGCAAAGCGCCGAGAAAGGTGTCCTGAGCCCACATGTGGCCCCCCCGCCCCCCTCCCGCAGCCACTGTCCTCTACCCTGCAAGTCCTGCAGCCTGTCGGGTGGGAGGAGCTCTGGGAGCAGCACAGGGGAGCAGTGATCGTGGCACATCCCGGCCTTCACCAAGGCCCAAGCTTGATGGAAACACGATTAAATGAAAAACAAGGCGGCAGACGCACATCTCCTCTCTAGACCACAGCCTGGCTTCCAGTGTGGCTCTGCGCTCAGCTGCCCTGGCTGTCACCTGGGAGTCCTGGAGTTCAGGCTGCACCCCGTCCCTCACCCGGGTGCAAGCCTTGCTTAAAGCCTCGGGCGTTTCTGATGTGCAATCGACTCAGGCCAGCACTCCACCCCGGCTTCACCTGGGTTCCTGGGTCAGCAGCATCAGTATCACCTGGGAGCTTGTCAAACGCAGACTCCCAGGGGCCCAGACCTGCTGGATCAGAGCGTGCACTTGACAAGACACCTGGCTGAGTAATGCACATTAAGGTTTGAGAAGCTCGGGTTTAGTCTTTGTTCTGCACTTGCATGGTACCCAGGAGGCCACGTTGTGAATCAGTTCCTGTGAGCAGGATGGGATCTCCAACATCATGGAAGAAAATCTTCACTGGGCCCAGATGCTGAGAGCTTGCTTGCTCATCCAGGGTCCTTTGGCCAGTGCCTTACAGACATGTAAGTGCCTTACAGGGCTTTAGTGACCCCTAGATGCCTCTCCCTTCCTCCTTAGGATGGGTCTGCCTGAGGCCACCTCCTCCTGCTGCCTCTTGTCCCCATCCCCTCCCTTTTTGGTGCCTCTCCAGAGGCAGCCCCCTCACACCGTCCCAGGCTTTCTCTGGAGATGTGCTCGGCGAGGCACTGGCTCTTGGCAGAAGCAGGCAGAAGACAAGCCAGGCCAAGGAGACGGCTTACCAGCAGAGTGGATGGGGACGGGGAAGGACGAGAAGGTAGTTTCTGTGCAGTCTGGAGCTGTGGTTGAATAATCAAGAATGGGGACATTCCAGGTGAGCACAGCACAGGAGACCCTCTGTGCTCAGAATCTGCTGCTTGCCACAAGCACCGAGGACGCTGCCGAGACCCCGGACTCCCCCAGCTCCTTTCCCCTCAGCTCCGTTTCTGCGCACCTGAGCGCAGGCCCTCGTCCCCATGGCGTTTGGTTTCCCTAAACTTTCCAGGGCTCTGGCTGTGCTTTCCCCTCTGCAGCCTGTGACTTGAGTCCCTTCTCCTGGTGGACACACACACCCAAGCTGCTCCTCCCGCAGGCCCCCCCTCCCCTGCTCCCTGCGTGACCCTGGTTGGCAGCTGTCCGCCCACCTGGCTGAGCTGCGGCTCTAGGCTGCGCTCTCCCCTCCCCTGGCTCCTCCCTCTCGCCATCGGGCAGGCCGTGCTCTCCACTGTCCTGTTCTCATAAATGGCTGTTTCCCAGCTCGATGGTGCTTTTCCAGCTCTTGTCCTACTTCATCTTCTGCTGGACGCTGCTGGCCCTTGTCCTTCTCAGGTCTCTCCTCCCAGCGTGGGTCCAGCTGACAGCCTCCTGACGCCTGCTCCTCGGGGCCCCTGCCCCTCCTCTCTCCCGACCCTGTCTCCCCGGAGTTCACCTGCTCCCCTATCGCACACACCTTCCCAGAGCCTCTTGAGCCCAGGTGTGAACATTCACTCATTCATTGGTAACCAGATATTTTCACGTGGATGTGGTTTGAATCATCTCCTCCTGAAAGATGGAGTCCTGATCCCTGAACCTGAGAATGTGACCTTATTTGGACATAGGGTCTTTCCAGATGATGAAGTTGGGGGGTCAGTAGGGTGAGCCATGACTCAAGGTTGCTGAGTCCTTATACAAAGGGAGATTTGGGCACAAAGATGGGAGCCCGAGCCAAGGGCGAGGCCTGGGTCAGACTGTCCCTCACAGCGCAGGAGGATCAGCCCCACAACAGCTTCCTTGCTGGCTTCTGGCCTCCAGAACTGAGACAAGAAGTTTCTAGTTACAGTGCCAGTTTGTGGTGCTTTGTGTTGGAGGCTCTAGGCTGGTGGCCCCATAAGCGAGGGCCGTGAGGGCAAATCCTCATGCCCCTGGCGACCTGGTGCCCTCCAAGGACCTTCTCTCATGAACCAGCACAGCTCTGCACCGCCTGGGCAGTAGGCGCACCCCGCTTCACAGCTGGGGAAACAGGTGGGGCAGCCAGTGGGCGGCTCTCCAGTGGCCAGGCTGCTGGCTCTTCCGCCATCCCTCTGACCCACCAGACCCAGCCCGTCAGGCAGCTCCCATGCCTGCTCCTCCACATGAGCGTCTCCACCCTTCCCTGGGTGTGAGGGGGGCAAATCCGCAAGTGCATGCCATCAGGTACGCTGGAAGGGAACCTGGACTCAGCTCTTCATAAAAAGGTGCTAATCCACCACCATGGCCAGACTTGTGCTTCAGAAGAAACTCTGAAGGCGTGGAAGATAGAGGTCTTCCACCTAAAGAGATATCCCAGTCCAAGAGACAGAAGGACCTGGGGGACACAGCCGGAGGATGGCGGGGAGGGGCACTTTGGAAGCACTCGGTAACCAGCAGGTCAGCAACTGCTCTGGGGTGAGGACAAGCAAGCAGCCCAGGGCCACTGCTGTCCACCGCTGTCCTCTGGCTCTGGGACTGGGTTTCCATCAGCCAAGAGGGGGATGCAGGAGGAGGGGTCTGAGGAGGAGAGCGGCACCCGGCCCAGCCCCACAGGAGGCAGATCGATGTGCAGGGGCGAAGCTCAGGAAGGCTCAGGCTGCTTAGCAGATTTCAGAGTCCTAAGCAGGCGAGGGTGTTCACAGGCACAGGATGAGGGGGCCTTGAGAGATGCCAGCCGAGCTCCATCCCAGTGCAGGAAGGAAGGGATGGAGGGAGGGAGGGAAGAGGGGAGGCAGGCAGGCAAACTCCATCCCAGTGCAGGGAGAAAGGAAAAGAAGGAAGGGAGGGAGGGAGGGAGGCAGCCAAGCTCCATTCCAGTACAGAAAGAAAGAAAAGGAAAGAAAAAAAAAGGAAGGAAAGAAAGCAGAGAGCATTTTCCAGAAGCCAACAACAAACGCCATCTTAAATGGTAAACCACTGAAGACGTTAAAGGGAGAAAGAACTCAGAAATGCACAGTTTCTTCACACTGCGTGAGAAATTCCAAAGAAATAAACCAGAAGAGAGAGTGTGAAGGTGCCGCCAAGGGAACGGTGAGCTGGCACTGGTGTCATATTTTATGGTTGTAGGACTAGAAACTTTTAAAAAGTCTTAATTTTTAAAAAAAACCCAGGATGATGGAAGCATTCAGCAAGATGACTGCATACAAGATGAAGTCGAACAAAAAGTTCTTTTGTATTGACATTATTGTTGGAAAATGAAATGGAAAAATAAGTCCCATTCATAAGGGCAGCAAAAAGCAAGAAACACCCGAACTCAGCATCAGACGGACGGGTTCCTAGCAAACGCAAATGCCGGAGGAAGCTGCGCATCTGACGGGCATCCGTAGGCCCGCACTGCCCAAGATCTGGGCAAGGGGACAGCATCCGGGGAGAGGAGATGTGACGTGAAAGGAAGGAAAGAAGGGAGGGAGGGAGGAAGGAAGGAAGGGAGGAAGGCAGGCAGGCAGGCAGCCAAACTCTATCCCAATACAGGTAGGGCCACCAGGAGGGGCAGAGCTGCTGCATCGGAACCACGGGAGCTGTGGGCAAGCAGGACAAGGAGCCGGGGAGCTGGCCTCAGGCAGGAGCTGAGCCCGGGCTTTCCAGCCACCACAGGCGCTCGGCAGGGGAAAAGGCCGCGTTGCCAATGGACCTGGGTATGTATTTGGGGGCAGCGCCTATATTTTTAGAAGAAAATAAAAGCTAACGCTTGCCTCACACCATAGGCAAAGATCGATTTTAAATGGATTAAGAAGTAGATATAAAAACAAGATCATAAATGAATAAAAGAATACACAGCGTGCACTTTTGAAATCCTGGGGTCACAGAAGCAGTTTTATTTAGGAAATTAAATTCAGAAACCATGAAAGCAGAGCACAGATTTGACTACTTGCAGACACAAGCCCAGCTGTTAGAGACAGTGGAACCAGTTACAGAGCAGCCTGTGAGGCGAGACGGCCACCGTCGGACGGGCAGGCCAGGGGGACGGAGGAGGCGGGCGTGGAAACACTGGTCCACAAAGGGCAGTGGAACCCAAGCGGCGGTTTCTGAGAACTGGTGGCCGCAGATGCTCATGGGGGCTCCGCAGCGGGCTGGCTGGCTCCGGGCAAGGCTGGCAGGCGAGAAGCCACTCGGTTCACGATGCGGGGGTCACAGTGGCCCTGTGGAACACGCTCGTAGCTCCTAAACTGAGCTGTGGCGAGGTCTCTGCTCGCTGAGCACCGGGAGCGGCTGAGGGGCACAGAGGCCCACTGAGGGTGGCTGCTCCTGGAGCTGGTGTCCGTCTTCCCTGCGGGGCCACCTCCTCTGGGGAGAGGACTGCTCCCTCTGGGTTTCAAACCCAGTGCGGGCTCCTCCGCCTGTTCCAGCTGGACAGACGCGTGTGGGCCCAGCGAGCGGGCCGGTTGAAGTTGGTTTCTTTCTTTTTTTTTTGGTACTGGAAATTGAACTCAGGGGTACTCGACCACTGAGCCCCATCCCCAGCCCTATTTTGTGTTTATGTAGAGACAGGGTCTCACTGAGTTGCTTAGCGCCTCGCCATTGCTGAGGCTGGCTTTGAACTCGCGATTCTCCTGTCTCAGCCTCCCTAAGTGCTGGGGTTACAGACTTACGCCACTGCGCCCAGCTTGAAGTTGGTTTCCAGGATGAGGAGCTGACAGGATTTTGAATAAGAGGATGAATCTGAAGGTGGACGGGGCAGTTTCGCAGGGGCTGTCCACGGCATTATCACTGGAGTGACCTGGGACACGAGGAGCTCTCGGCCTGTTTTTAAGACAAATATTTACCACGTGTTACCTGTCCCTCCATGTTCAGCAGGCGGCAGCCGCCAGGCCCACGGCAAGATGTGGGCTCCCAGTGTCTGAGAAGGGGAGCGTTGTCACGGCCCACCTCTGTCCCTGACGCCTCCCCACGGCAGACACTTCCTCCTCCAGGAGAGTGCCGGAGCGCAAGGGCTGGCACGGGAGCCTCAGAAGCGTTCCGTGCTGGGTCCAGCCCTCTTACTTCTGGGACCTGCCCAAAGGAGCGGAAACAAATGCCACAGGCCACCAAGGGCACCGCTCATATCAGGGCCACAGGAGAGGACAGCTCAGTGTCATCCCAGGGAGCAGGACGGGTCTGCCGGCCTCTTTGGGTCCCTGTGATGGACGCTGCTCCTCCCCGCTGCCTTTCCTGGCCTTGGTTGCTTGGTTGGAGCGCCGGTGCCACATCTGCAGGGTGAGAGACCAGGAAGCAGAGAGCGTGGCCAGCCACACAGGCTGCAGTGACCAGAGGACGGGCAGCACTCCCCGGGCATGCACCGGGGGCAGGAGGCGGACAGCTCAGAGGAAGATGGAGGAGCTGAACCAATTACAGCTATAGGGCCAAGGCACAGCTCAGGGGCAGGGCACGGCCCAGCAGGCGAGGGGCCCTGAGCCTCATCCCCAGCACTTAAAGAGAAAGTGTAGGAAGTGTGCTGAGCTTGTACAAATGAAAACCCAGGCCCCTCCCCACGTCAGGGGGATGGCGAGCTAACATCCACGTCCTGCAGTGACGCATGGCCACCACGGGGCTTCAGGAAGGTCTTGTGGCACGAGGGTACCGAGCTGAACGTGTGCCTGTGCTGTGGGCACACTCGTCACAGCCCAGGTGCGCCATCCCAAAGCAAGGTGGGCACCTCACTTGGCAGTCACAGAGTAAGGGCCAAGTCCTCTCCGGAAGGTAAATGTTAAACCGCTTAACTGTGTTGTGGTTGGAGGTGAGGTGTCCCCAGAAGCTCAGGTGAGAGACAGGCAAGAGCGTTCAGGGTGGAGATGGTGGCGAGCGCCTGAGACCCATCAGCGCCTGTCCCCCTGGTGGGATCAACGGAGTGGGCTGTGGACAGGTGGGGTGTGGCTGGCGGAGCTGGGCCCTGGGGCTGAGCCTGCGGGGTTTATATTTTGTCCTGTTGAGGGGAGCTCTCTCTGCTCCTGGGGCCGTGTCCCCAGATGCTTTCCCCCTCCATGCCCTTCCACCATGATGTTCTGCCTCACCTCAGGCCCAGAGCCACGGAGCTGGCCATTTATGGGCCGAGACCTCTGAAACCATGAACCCCAAAATAAACTTCCTCCTCTAAAATTGTTCTTGTCAGGTCTTTAGGTCACAGTGGCAACAAAGCTGACTAAAATAACTGTCAAAAACATTTTAAAGCTCTGGAAGTCATCAAAAACATTAAAAAAAGAAAATAAGCACATATAAATTAAAATACAAGGTATCGGGGCTAGGATTATGGCGCAGTGGTAGCGTGCTCACCTAGCATGCGTGAGGCACTGGGTTCAATCCTCAGCACCACATAAAAATAAAATAAAGATATTAAAAAAAAAAATACAAGGTATCAAAATATGTGGGAAAGAGCAGTGCTGGGAGGTGGCTGTGTATCGTCAAATGCACTCATTTGGAAAAGGAGAAATACCAAGCCAATAATCTAAAGTGCCCCCCCAAGAACCCAGAAAAAAGAAGAGCAAAATAAGCTCAGAGCAAGTAGAAAAAAGAGAACAATAAAGATGAGAGAAATAATGGAATCTAAAATAGAAAACCATCCAACAGAAGATCCAGGAAAGAGCAAGCCTGCTCTGAAAAGATCAATACAATTGACAGGTTTCTGGCGAGGAAAGAGAGAAGACACCACTTACCAAGACAGAAACGAAACCGTCACTGCCACCAGCCCTGTGGGCATCCGAAGGGAACGGAGGAGGCTTCTGTGAACTTCCAGACTCCCAAGTGGACCGGCTTCTCCAAACCAGACCACGACTCTCACCACTTAGAACTTAAAATTTTCATAGCCCTGTAAATACTAAGGAAATCGAACCTCTACTTTAACTTCCCCTACTGCCAACGTCATGGGAGTCTCCAGGTCAGGACAGTTTCTATGGATAATTCTACAAAAGTTTAGATGAATAACACAAATTCCACACAATCTCTTCCAGGCAGGTGGGACTTAATATCTCTTTTTTAAAATGATGCCCCTAGGAGTCGTGGCATCTTCTGTTGCGTCCTGTCCGTAGGCAGGAGTCACTGCGCCCAGCCCACACTCCAGGGAGGGCCACTGTTTGAACTGTGCTCCTGTTTTTATTTGGTACCTGGGATTGAACCCAGGGGCACTCGAACCCAGGGGCACTCGACCACTGAGCCACACCCCCAGCCCTATTTTGTGTTTTATGTAGAGACAGGGTCTCACTGAGTTGCTTAGTGCCTCGCTGTTGCTGAGGTTGGCTTTGAACTTGAGATTCTCCTGTCTCAGCCTCCCAAAGTGCTGGGATTACAGGAGTGCGCCACCGCACCCGGCATGTGCACCTGTTTTAAAGCCACCATGGTCTCTTCTGGTCAGACCACTGGGGAACCTGTTGGGAAAGGGTCAGATACCAAGAGGCGCTCAGGCAGGGGCAGAGATGAGGTGCAGAGAGGGCCTGAGACCCGGGAAGCCACTGTCGGGCACATGGCATGCAGCCGAACTGGGGGAAGGTGGGCCAGTCCCAGGCCCCACAGCAGCCACTGTGTGGCCTTCCCACCTGACGCCAGCTCATCTCCACCGCAGTTCTGGAAGGTCCCAGGACCACACTACGCTCATTTCTTCTGGCTGTCCTTGGCCTGCTTTGGCCTCAGGGTCAAGCATCGTCCAGTCTTGCTGCCACCCAGGACGGGCAGCTGTCCAAGAGTGCTCGGAGCTCAGAAGTGACGCCCTCTGGGCTCAATCCCCAGGACAGAGGAAAGGAAGGCAAGTGACCATGAACGTCCTGCACGGGCCATTCAGAGCTCTGTCCCCTCTCCAGGGTGCTTTGGCTGGTGCAGGGTCACAGGTAACAGCCCTGCCCTGCTCACATGTGCCTGACTGCCCCACTGGGCTGTCACAGGACGGATCCCACCCCAGCTCTCTACCCTGGGGCCAGCTCCACACCCAGGAGGGGAGCGTCCTGTAATTGTCCATGATATTTATGATACTCATAAAAACCTTTAAAAACTGCTTTACATGTTCAGAAAAGCTGCAGAGGTCACATGGAGCTCGCAGGGGACACCTTGCGTCTGTGCTGGTCCATTGGCCAACAACCTGAGAGTCACCAGGGCCGTCTGGCCGTGGCCTCCACTTTGTCTTTCCCTGGCCGGGAGGCCGCTGCTCTTGGTCTGCTGGGCCCTGCTTTCCTTTCTTCTGTGAACTGGGCCCAGCCCAGAGCGTGGCAAGCTGGCGGTGCCCATCCTCAGCCCAGGGACGTCCCAGCCCACGGGCCACAAAACCACAGAATCTGAGTGAAAACCGAGGTCAGGTGTACACAAGCAAATCTTCTTTCTTCATATTTTAAATAATTTTTGTGGGAGCATTATGATACAAAATCGGGGACCCGCCGTGGTATCTTCACACGTGCGCGCCACACACCACGCTGGGCTTCTTCGCTCCTCCGCTTCCTTTCCCTCCTCCCTCTCCCAAGCCCCGTCTTCTGTACTTCTTTTTGTGTCTCCCTTCTTTTTTCATGAAAATCCTTTTTTTCTATCTTCCACGTGTGAGAGAAAACGTTAGACCCTTGACTTAGAGTCTGGCTTATTTAACGTCCTGCTCTCCAGCCCCATCCATCTTCCTGCAAACGACATGATTTTGTTCTCCTTTACGGCTGAGTAGAACTCCCTGAGTGGAGAACCCGCATTTCCTCCATCCCTCCATCCGTCCAGGGCGCCTGGGCTGCTCACAGCTGGCTACTGGCACACGGGTGGACTCTTCCAGTTTTCCTGGACCAGGACACATGCAGTCCCCCTGCTGCCACCACCACGGGCTGTGGCTCCGCACCTATTCCTGCACTTCTTGGTCTCAGAGGGCCCTGGACACCGGGGTGCCTCTGGTCAGCTCTTCTTGGGTGGTTCTCTGTGCTGCCTCACGGCTGAGGCCTTGTGGGCAGGACAGCAGCACCACCCTGCCCAGTGGGCCCTGATGGGATTAGTGGGCATCTGGGGTAGGGACAGATGCAGTGGGAACATGGGCCCACTGTACTGACCTGTGCAGGCTTTCTTTTAAAAAGCAATTTACCTGGGGCTGGGGTCGTGGCTCAGTGGTAGAGTGCTTGCCTCGCACTTGTGAGGCACTGGGTTCGATCCTCAGCACCACATACAAAATACATACATAAATAAATAAATAAATAAATTTTTTTTTGTTAAAAAAAAAAAAAAGCAATTTACCTGGCCGGGTACGGCCCTATAATCCCAGCAACTTGGGAGGCTGAGGCAGGAGGACTGAGAGTTCAAGGCCAGCCTCAGCCACTTAGTGAGGCCCTAAGCAACTCAGTGAGACCTTGTTTCAAAATAAAATATAAAAAAGGACTGGGGATGCAGCTCAATGGTTAAGCACCCTGGGTTCAATCGCTGGTACCAAAAACAAAAAAGCAGCCCTGCCTGGCTTAAGTCCACAGGATACGCTGCATTGCTCAGCAACCTACCTGTGTCTGCAGGAGAAACACGGGCCCTGAGTGAAAGAGCACAAGTTACCCTGAAGGGGAGGAGAGGTCCCTAACCATGACATCTGCAAGAATAGGTTCCAATTAGAGCCCGTCGGCATGGGCCAGGGCCTGGACAGGGCTCTCTGGAAACTTCCCTGGGAGGCCCATAACCGGGGTGCAGGAGCACTGTGCTGCCCCTCTTCTGAGAGGACCCCTCCCTCAAGCCCAGCCCTTCCAATAAACTCACGCTGCTACTCTGAGCGACTGCTGCTCTGAGCGAGGTGTCTGAAGAGGGGCTCGGGTGCCTGTTTCCCGCAGACCCCAGCCCTGTGACACACGACAGGCCCGTCAGGTGGACCTGAGCCCGCTGCATTCCCAGCAGAAGACACAGTGAAGGGCAGGCCATGGAGACTGGCGAGCGCCCGGGGACCCCAGGGCTGGCCTGCTGCCCAGTCATCCGCCTGGTGCGTCCTCCCTCAGGCGGGCGTGAGAGATGGGTTCCCTTGATCTGGTTGCAGGGCTGGGCCCTTCTGGGAAACTGAGGCAACGTGCAGCCCCCCCCACCCCACCCCAGGTCCTTGTGACCAAGATCTGTAAGACGGGCCCCTTCTGGTGCCCGCAGCCAGCAGGGAATGCCAGGGGCCCATGCCTGCCATAACTGGGGATGCTTCTCCTCCTCACGTGGCCTGTGGAGGCTCCAGTAGCTACGATTCTGAGGCTGCGCCTCGCCTCAGGGACAGGGCCGCAGGGCCACCCTGGTTCTGCAGGTCGCCTTTCC
>CM053404.1:140912527-140938776 GCA_028644305.1 Xerus rutilus
GGAAGCAGGGGAAGCTGTGCAGAGAAGGCAGGGTAATTATCCTGCCCGGTCAAAAGCTCACAGCAACGTCACTCTTCTTAACAGCAGGCTTTGCGTCTCATTTATCTTTAGCCAAGGCCACACAGCCCCTGACTACAGAAAATGTACTATCTGATCAGAACTGCCCATGGCAAAGCTACCCGTTTCATTTAATTATTTGGCAAAAAAGGTGACACTAATCATAACAATTCTGTGGCTTCTAGAAATATGTATGTATTTCCGTTCATTTTGGTGGACAGAAATGATATTTTCACATGGGTTTGGGAAATAAAATACGTAATTTTTTTTTCTTCCCAGTGAAGAATTCAGCATAAAAGTGCACTGAACTTTTTAAAAGTATTTCTAAATTGATTAACATGTTGAGAAAGGCTAAAATGTTTTTGTGGTCACCTAAATAAGAGAGTGACAGAAAAAAGTGTTAGCTAAATAGATAAATCTTTTCAGAAATTCCAAATGCTAGAAGAAATTGAGCTTTTTGTCTTTTAAAATTAAAACTATGACTATTAACTGTTTTAATGTTAAACATCTTAACATGTAAGTTGTTTTGTGAAATAATGTTCAGCATTTCAACAGACTTAGAGGGAATGCCAGACACCAAAGCAATCAAGACTGTGGGGCCAAAGATCCCCCACGGCATGAGCCAGCACCACAGCATTACCAGTTCCCCAGGTGCACAGTGAACTCTCCTGGCTATACATCGCCTTGGGAAGACTGGCAAGAGCATGACTGGTATGTTCATCCAAAGGCTGTCAGAAAATTAAAAATGCAACCTCATTAAAAATAAGCAAGGCACATCAAGCAAAACTTCAAATCAAAACAGGAAGATTGCACTTGTATTTCTCATATCCAGAGAATGCACCAAAACACTTGTCCTCGTATCTACAAACTTGCCCAAGATATGCAAATCACAACATTTTTTAACGACACTGGACAGCACAGTGCAAAAATGTTTGAGAAAAAATTATGTTAGAAATAATATGCATACTGATTCTTGCAACGACAAGGGGTTTGCATTGCTGAAACAGTATATATTTCTATTTCTTTGGGTCCAACAGAACCACTCTCTTGCTGTGTGGTGTCTTCAACCATTGGGCTGTTGTTGCAGACAACAGGAAACTGTCCACTCCCACCTGTTACAGGAGAAAGCTCTCGATCAACGTGCATCCTGTCCGCGTCGTCTTCGGTCTCGCCGTTCATCAGTGGCGCGGCACAGTCCAGGCGTGGAGCTGCGCAGAAAACACACTTCAGACTCCTTCAAACACTAGAAAACTAGACATGCTTTTCAATCTTTTTTATCAACAATGAATGCTTTCAAACTGTCAAGTAATTAAAAAAGACCACTGATGAATGTTGTATACTACTAGAAGCTTAATTTCCCACAATAAAAAATATTCTCAAAGCACAGTTTCAATTAACATCATGGAACTGCAGATACATTTTCTAGATATACTTGATGGCAAAATTCCTAACTTAAGACTCTTAAACAGATTATACAACCTAGAAACAATTTGAAACATTTTTTCCAAATTCAGCAAATATTTTTCAAAAGAAACAGACAATTCTTAAACAATGTAAAGTCATTAGAGCAATCTTGAGATTCTTAAAAAATCCGCTAATTTAACTATAAAAAATAAAGAGGAAGGCCAAGACTCAAGACCGGCCTAAGCCTGCTGTGCAAGGTTTTGTTTTTTTAAAAATATTTTTTAGTTATAGATGGACACAATATCTTTGTTTTGTTTGTTTCTTGTTTTTATGTGGTGCTGAGGATCGAACCCAGTGCCTCACATGTGTGTGGCAAGTGCTCTGCCGCTGAGCCATGACCCCAGCCCCAAGTGGCTTTTGATCTGTGACCATAATACAGAAAACCGAAAACACACTAAAAAATCTTGAGTCCCAAGAAATCTGGAGTGAAAGCTACACATGCACGTTCTCTTGTGCCCAGCAGTGGAAAAGGCACACTCCAGTCATGTCCACGCGTCAACACTGTGTACGAACCTCCTCCCCAGACCCTGGCGACATGCATGTCTCTAAAGAATTTTTTTTAACCAAATGGATCTTAAAAATAGGTTATATCTTGCTTTTTCCGTTGGCCATGCCATGAATCCCACCTTAACAATTCCAAGAGGATCTTTAAGTCACTGCATTCACGTACACTGAGATCTACCTAGCCAAAGTTCCCTGAGGTCTGGGTGGCTTTACTCTTCTTTCCTGTCACTAGTACCAGAGTTAACATCCTTATCAACACCTCTTAGTTTGCATCTCTGGTTCCTGAATAAATATCCAGAATTACATCTGAGTCAGAGAATACACACAACAAACAACTCTGAAAATAGAGAACTGAACTCTGGCTTTAATCAGTTCTATCTTAGAAACTTCGATCATTGTCAGTTGTGCCGAATGCAGATCACCATCACCCCCGCGAAGATGCTGATGTACGGAATGGGAAAGATGATTCCTGACTACAGAGGGGGTTGCACAGGACAAAAGCATTCTTCCAACACAGGTGATCAGGAACTGAAGGCACCAAAACATCCTTTACTCCCAAAGCTTCCCTTAGCCCTCCGCCCCACACCTGCCTCACTACAAACCAGTACTCGCTTCCCTAAAATCCATGGCAAGCCGGGCAGCATAACAAAAAAAGGGCTAGAACTTGGGGCAGGTGCCAGCACTGATGCCCTGTGCAGGGACGCTCCGCCCCCTTCAGTGCTCCAGGCAGCTGTGCCCCTAGCTCGTTCCCTTGCCCCAGCGTGTTCCCTAAACAGCCACCCCAGGACACGTGCAGCAGGGTTTAGTACCTGCACACTCAGAGCCGGGTTCTATGTGGGATTCAGATGTCAATGTTTCTTGTATAAAGTGACAACTAGAGATCATTTGTGCAATTTCATACTTCTGAAAAACAGGTTTTAAAAAAAAACCTTACAGATAAAAATGTGAAGACCCCCCCCTTCCCCAATAAGGGTGTCTGTCCTTCCACCTGCTAAGCCCAGAGCGCAGGACAGTACTCAGGTCTGGGAACAAAGCCCACTTACTAGCCAGAAACAGAGAGGAAGGAAGAAAACTGAGGAAGAGAGCAATAAAACCTGGAGAGTCACAACGGCCTCAGGCAGGAGGGCTGCACCACGGCAGCCAGACTGAGAGCAGCTATGCTGCCGGGGGCGGAGGAGCCTGTCCCAGGGAGGGCTTGGGATCCCACTGCACACTGGCAGGACAAGACCTATCCTGGAGCAGCAGCCACCGCTCACTCAAGAGAGAAGTGAGAGGCACGCACACTACAGCAAGCAGGGAGCAGGTGGCGAGCAGGCCGCACCCTCGCAGGGCACTCCTCCCCAGTCTTGGGTACCAAGACTGCACCCATGTCCTCTTCCTTTCTGTATCCCTAGTACCTACAACTAGGTGCTCAGCAGCTGGGTGCGGGCACCTGGGTTGTAATTCTAAAATGGCACGCTACCAGCCATGGAGTTAAACTGGCCTCTCCAGACCTTAACCTTGGGCTTGACCTCTCAGTGTCTGACGCCAGGCACCTGTGGCAGCTCCTCTAAGCTGCTAACGGGGCCATTTTAGATACGGCACCCTGCACCGCAGAAGGTGGCCTGTGCAGCCATCTCAGGGGAGCCAACATTGTCCCCAGTGGCCAAGCTGTGTTCTACACTTGGGCTTTGGGAAGGAAGCACTTTCACTTCCCATCTTCCTGACTTGCCGTCCAAAAAAAAAAAAGGCTGGATATTCCTGAGACATACCTGCCACAAGCCTCACCTTCCAACTGCCAGAGCAGGCCTTTGCTGAGACATTCAAGATGCAGCACAGAAAACTCCCTGGGTTTGGCTCGACCTCCTCGCCTCCCATGCCCAGAGAATCCTGGCTCTTGACCTGGGCAGGGCCTCAGGCAACTCAGCCATCAATGAAACTACAAGTTTTATGACCAAGAGTTAATAATGTGGGGAGTCTTCCCCAGTTCCATGAGCCCTGAGAGGTGGCAGCACACCATGGATGGCCACTGCAGGGCCTTGCTCAGTGCTGCCCAGCTCGAGACAGACATCTAAGTGCCAGGCACACCTGCAAGAAGGCAAGGGCGTGTGAGGACCACAGCAGGTGACTCACTGCAGAGCTGCTCGGCTGAGCTGTGCACGCTCTGGTCAGCTCCCGGGCACTGCCAAGACCTGCCCACACTGCTTCCGTTCCCCAAGATCAGAGAAGCAGATGCCCTCACACAAGCAGAAACCGCTAAAGACTTGTGTACGATGAATCCGAGGGAGATCGGATCACATCAGGTGTTCAGGGGGTGCCAAGAACCTGAGAGGTAGCTGCCTGCTCCAGGCCTGGCACACCGTGCGTGGCCTCCCCGTGCAGAGTGCATGAGTGGGAATGCTCATCACAGGGATGCAGCTCCCAAGGGGCAAGTGGAAAGCACTCCCTCACGGTTCCACCGGCCACTGGTAATGAGAACGGATTCATTCAAAGGTCTACTTCTTTTTCTTAGAAAGGTCCTGGTTCAGGGCTGGGGCTGGGGTTCAGTGGTAGAGTGCTTGCCTAGCATGCGTGAGGCATTGGGTTCGATCCTCAGCACCACATATGAATAATAAGTGAACAAAATAAAGATCCATCAACAACTAAAAAATGTTTAAAAAAAAAAAAAAAGGTCCTGGTTCAATCAGCACTCAAATGACCTTCAGTGGAACTTGGCCTTCTGCCACGGCCTGAATTCCAGCAGGTGGGTGGTCAGGATGATGTGAGGCGGGAGGGGTGACACCAAAGGGGAGGGCGCAGAGGAGACAGGCAGAGTACCGTGAGCCGGAGGAGGGCTGAGGGGCTGGCAAGAGGCGCCTGAAACTGTTACCAACGGACCGCACGGGTAGCAAGCCAGACACTGGTCTCAACGTGACAGGGTGCTCACAGCATCTGAGTGAGCTGCTCTACATTTTAAAAAAACAAATATGAACAGCTGTTCACTACAGGTTTTAGAAAACCAAAGACATCAGAAGTTAAAGCATCATGTGCGTGGCTGAATCAAGGGGAGCTAACTTAAAGATTTATTTCTAGGAGTGTTTTTGAATCTCATGTTTAAGACATTAGCAAACATCTAGTATTTACCAAGCTAGCTAGTCACACTGCCTTTAAAACTTGTACTCTTCAAGCAACAAAAGCAATTACGAACAGAAAAACAGGCCAGTCCTAGTGGTGCACCCATCTCCAACTCCAACTACTTGGGAGGCTGAAGAATGACTGCAAAGTTTGGGGCCAACCTGGGAAACTTAGTGAGACCCTTTCTCCATGTGAAATAAAAATGGCTGAGGGAGCCGGGCGCGGTGGCACCTGCCTCTAAACCCAGAACTCTGGGAGGCCAAGACAGGAGAATCGCGAGTTCAAAGCCAGCCTCAGCAATGGCGAGGCACTAAGCAACTCAGTGAGACCCTGTCTCTACATAAAACACAAAATAGAGCTGGGGATGTGGCTCAGTGGTTGAGTACCCGAGTTCAATCCCCGGTACTCAAAAAAAAAAAAAAAAGGCTGAGGGTACAGCTCAGGAGCAGAGGTCTGTCTGGCATGTATGAGGCCTTGGCTTCATTCCCAGGAGCACCAGAAGAAAACAAATAAACCCAAAACCCAAAACCAGAAAAATGGAGATCCTTGATGTTAAAAGAGTACGCTGGGAGAGCTGGGGCTGGGGCTGAGTGGTAGAGCACTTGACTAGCACGCATGAGGCACTGGGTTCGATCCTCAGCACCACATATAAACAATAAATGAATAAAATAAAGATCCATCAACAACTAAAAAGAAAATTTTAAAAAAAGTATGCTGGGAAACCTGACTGCTGACTTAAAGTGACAGCACTGCAGGTGTTTTTATATCAAACAATATCACAAATGAGAATCTAAGGCAACAGCTGTTTGATTAGAGCAACTGTGAAGTCAATGCAACTTGAGATCTGTTGTCACCACAGGCTACTCCTCAGAGCTGTGGTGTTCCCATCATGGCATGAGAAGTCCCCGGGGCTGTCTGGACTGTCAGCAGAAACAATCACCAACTGACAGGAGGGAGAGTGTCCACCTGTTTCCTAACCAGGAACACAGGCAGGCTTCAGGACGGTCTGCAAGGACTGCACAAGCCAATAGTGAACCGAGACACTCCTGAAGATAAACTAGGACACCTACAAACCCAAACTTGCCTTCACAAAGCAGGTGCAGCTGTGGAGTCCCGAAGTTCATGTCATTCCATTCTGACCAAAAGGTGGATAGCAAGAGGCACCACCATCCCAAGTGCACACAAGTGTCAACGTGCACCATCCCAAGTGAACACGACTCCATCCTGGGGAAGAGGCCCAGACGCCCCCAAACACTAGTCAAGACCAGCTCCTCATTACCATTAGCTTCACTGCACCCTCCAGAGTTCATACGTGCACGTCTATCCATTAACACCTCTGTTCTGACCAAACTGCATTTTGATATGACTTAAATGGCTTTGAGATATTTTAAAGTATGAACTTTTGTAGTGTAAGTTGTTTCCAAAGGTTTATATTCAACTCAAAAAGGGCTAGTCATTTTTATCCATTTAAGATACTTTGTATCATATCATGGGGGGAGGGGGCTGCTGCAATAGACACTACTTTGAAGTGGTTTACTGAAAGCAGAGCTAGTACCTTCCAGAGGGTCAGACTCATGATCCCAAAGTTAAAGGATGTATTTATAGGAACCAAGACAACTGAAATTATTGCTTATTTGAATAAACTTCACACTAAAATCATTCTACGTGATTGCTGAATTGTAGGAAAACAGATGAACTGATTAATTAATAAGGTCAAAACTATGATCTATATAGTCAAGGTATCCCAGGTACCTGTAGAAATGTTTTTAAGCAAAAATGAAGAGGAAAAAAAAATCCTTAAACCCTTGTAATTATTTTTATATGTGAAGTTACTCAAAAAGATTTTTAATGCATGTGTTACATAAATATTTACTCTGGCATAAGATTTATCAAACAAAACTAGTAATTAGAGCAAAACTTGTGCTCATACACATTTAAACAGCAAATCAAAACAAAATGCCAGAAATTATGAAAACAAAGTAGGGCTATTATTTTGAATCATAAACCAAAAATACAATGTTAAAGAATGTAAATAATTATATATTCAAACCAGGAGCAACTTCATTTAGAACATGCATAATGGGGGGAAACTGCTGATGATCAAGAATCAGCTCCAAAGCCAGGCGTGGTGGCACAAGCCTGTACTCGCAGCACTTAGGCTGAGACAGGAGGATCACGAATTCAAAGCCAGCCTCAGCAACAGCGAGGCGCTAAGCAACTCAGTGAGACCCTGTCTCTACATAAAACACAAAATAGGGCTGGGGGTGTGGCTCAGTGGTCGAGTGCCCCTGAGTTCAATCTCCGGTACCAAAAAAAAAAAAAAAAAATCAGCTCCAGGACAGCACGTGACAGTAGGAAAAAAGGAAACAACAGGGTAGGCTGGAAATGCCCATCTGCACCAGCAATGTGTGGATGCAGGTGGCATACGGGACATATCCAAGGACCCACAACTGCAGAAAGGACTGGACCATGAAGGGGTGGGGTCAGCCACTAGTCCTGGAGAGCAAATGGGACATCAGGAAGCAGCCTGCAGAAAAGCACCGAGGCTCAGAGAGGTTATCAAGACGCTCTGAAATTGCACCCATCACGTAACATGCTCCGGGAAGGACAGTTCACCTTTTAGGTGTATGTGATTGTTACCTTGAAAACACACACATCTCCAGGCATGTGCTGTTCTGCATAGTGAAATCAACGTGCGAACAGAACCTCTACCCAATGGGCAAAATCAGTCTGACTCTAACTGAGTTGGCTGCAGTAAGGTTCAGGAAACCTAAGGGATCCTTGGAAACACTTTTTAGGACACTTGGCAATCAGGTATTTGCCAATTCAGCTGACATTAAAACTTTTGGGACAGTTTTAAAACTCCTTAGATGTGGTCTATTTTGAATCCGATTAGAATGTTAAGAGACAACTTTTTAAAAATCACTGAACACAGTTTAGACTTACCAGCAATGAAAGAAAATAAAGAATAAAGAACATTTAAACCAACACACAACAATTAATGCACGAGGGCATAATAACGTCCACACTTGATGCCCTTTCACAACATTAACCAGGCATGAAGTGCAAGTATCGAAAAAAAGTACTCTTAAAAAATTCAGATACTGAAATGGATATTTAAATATGTATTTTTAAAACATATTGGAACATGGTACAAATGACAGTGCTGAACAAGGCTTCACCACTGGAACCCCCATTATCCAGTCTACCTTCATGGTGTGCTCAGATTTTTTGACTGATGAAAATCTTGATTCTGATGAATTATTAAGTTCATATTTATTTCTGTAAATGTCACACGATCACAAGATGTACAGTGACCAGACTTATAGGGCTATGAAGTAGAAAACAGACCTCTTTGACTTCACAGGAACAGAAGCGTTTGTTAGATGAGGCACAGCTATGGAAGAGGAGGATCTGCCCCACGCCGAGTGCACGGAGGATTAAACCCTCCTGGCCCCCAGATGCTCGCACAGCACTGGGTGGGTGGCACTATCAAGACCAGAGAGCAGAACGTCCAGAGCATCCCCAGCAAGTCCCACCCAGGCCTGTGACTTCAGGGGGTGACTGCACACCTGCCACCACTCTAAGACATTTTACATGCAAATAGTCTCTCCTCCAGTAAAGAGAGACCAGTGACTGCTATGCCAACTCCAGATCCATCTTTAGAAAGGGGAAGAATGAAGTGACTTACCTCAGACTTGACACCAAACTAATACAGGCATTCACATACCACACAGGGCATGAGGGTCAGTCAAAGTCACAACCCTGTGCCAGTGGTGACAGTGGTTACCTTTCCAAACGTGAAAGATGTTTTTACTGATGGACAATCTACAATTATTATAAGTTCAGGAACATTTTCCAAGAAGTGAACAAACAAATCAGGCAGGGTGGCAGATTTCTTTTAATGGTTGTATTTTGAACATACACAACAGATGACCAGAGTCTTCCTAATTTCTAGCAAGAGTCAAATGCAGGTGCTCACACTCACAGGTGAGTTCTCAACATGGCCCTCCCACTCCCTGCCCTGGTCAGGTGATGCATCTTCACAGTGGCGGTCACCGTCCTGCACAGAACTCTGCAGGCACGGCTCACCTCGCAGTAAGGTGCCTCTCCAAGGTATGCTCTGCCATGCAAGACACTTGCTAGGGAAGAAGAAGTCCCCGCTTCTCCCACCCCACACGGTCTCACCTCCAGTTCTGGCTTTCTTTACTCCCAAGGATTCCGAATCTTCTAAGCATCTCTTTCGGTTTGCTCCCACACTAACACGATTGGGAAATCCGTTCTCATGGCCCCCACTCAAGGCACCGTTATGACAGAAACGGTTCAGGTGACAATTCTGGAGGTTCAAGAGAAACTGGGTGCACTCTTGGAAACCCTGGGTTTGTGCAATGTCTGCTGCTGTCAGGCCACTGGCATTTCTCAAGCTGCACAACACAAAAACACTGAATTACACCTATTAGCATTCGAACCTGGTCTCTGCTCCTGCTGAACTGACTATCTATCTGAAGGTGATATGAAAAGGCCAACAAATCTACAGCAAATCTTCATTAAAGTAGTTAACTATCCTAACTCCATAACTAACTTCTCTTATACACATTTGATTTCTAAGCAAGATTTGGGAGATAATTTTTTAAAAATCAATATGCTAAACTTTAAAAAATGTCATCTTCCTACTTTTCTAAATGTTATGTTAGTCTGAAGAATCTAAATTTATGCTAACTTCAGACTCAATCTGAAACTAAATTCTACACATTATCTGCACTTAATTGCAATAACCCATCCTTTAGCTTTTGTAAAATCATAACAAACAAACAAGTACTGGAATTGTCCATGGCATTTGTAACAACTGGCTTCCTGAAAACAGTCGCAGTTCAGCAACAAACTGCATTCTGTGCTGGCATGCGATATTGCAAGTGGAAGTTTAGAAGGATGCCCTGACATCAAAACAAACTGCCATCAGGCTCAACATCCCACAAAGTCTTGTTTTGTTTTGGGGGCCTTAGGAGGACTTGCAAGAGTCCTACACGTCAGCATTTCTGCAGCATCCAAGTGGATTCCCATGAAAAGACTGCCCAGTGTCCAGGAACTCATCCTGGGACTGGCCCTACCATTCCCCGTTCCAAAGAACCAACATTTCACCTGGCAGATGACACTAAGAGATCAAGGTCTCCCATCTTCTGCAGCCACTAAGACTCGAGTTGGAGTTGCTGGCAGAAGCTAAGTGGAGGCTCTGAGTAAATCACAAGAGAAGTGGCTGAGCGTGTAAGCCTTTGAACACTGAATTTAAAGAGGGTACAAAAGCAACTCCATGTTCAAGTTCCCTGGAAGACATGAATACACAGGGCTCTGTGAAATACTCTGCAAAGAAGCAAACATTCCCTTTGCTGCAGGTGGATAAACTGAAATGGAGAAGCCCTCAACAGCAAAGGGAGCGTCGTAACTGCAGCTGGCTGTGCTGCATGTACAGTAAAGACCTGGCAATGCCAACTCCTCAGCCTGTACCACTGAAATGACCAGTCCAAAACTCTGAAGCTGGTAGTCAGGGCGATTGGGAAGGTAACAAAAGAAAAAAATCTGAAAAAGGAAACTACAAACTAAGAGACAAATAGTCTTATTTTCAAGGTCAGTCACAGCCTTGTATGCACATTTTCAGCCACACAAACAAAGCTGCAGCCCCAGAAGTCAGTATCTGTTTCTGGATACTCACTGAACATAAAAAGTAATGCAGTATGTATTCGGAAGGAAGGGCCAAGCCCAATTTAATGGGATATAAAGAGACAAGACTTAAGAATCAAGAAATGAACAAAATGCTCTTAAAAAATGAAGGCAACAGGGTTTAGGACTATTGGGAACTTCAACATTTTTATTTGATCTAGGACCTTGTGGCTGTGAATATGGATAAATATTCATCTTGAATAAAAAGGAAAAATCCAAGTGTGGACAGAGTGAGTGAGTCACACTAACCACACGGGCCCGAACCAGTGCCCACTCGTTGACTGCAGGCTGCGTTCTCAGAGGACCCCGAGAATATGGTCTACAGGTGTACTCTGTCGAGAAACAAACTGCTGTGTGAAGACTTTCAAACTCTGAGAAATGTGAACACACAGGCAGAACACAGAGTTTACAAAGTGACGGTTTCTGAAGATGACCAATGGTCTCACTCTCCAAAATCCCAAAACCAGAGTATACAAACAAGCAGCTGCCATTCCATACAGGGCAAATAAAAGCACCAACACAGAGCAGGTGAAGAGCACTTTTTGGTGGATCAGAATGGGAGAGAACAGCAAACCACTTTTAAATGGCATTCACAATTACCAAGGCCAATTCAGTGGAGAAAATTAAGACACACAGCAACACGGAGACCATCAAGCACCGTAAGCACTACAGCTGGGTGCCGCGTGCACCCCGGCAACACTGACTCACCAACCTCCTAAGGCCAGAGCCAACACTTTCAGGTGGCTCTAGGCAGTTAAAGGAAGATCTCAAGAGGAGGACTGCAACCGACTCACACTGTGCATGCCAGGTGGAGGCCACACCAGCAAACACACCGCCAGTCCACCGAGCATCTAACGGCTCCCACACAATTCAGAGTTCTGAAGACAACATGAAAGGAGATAAAAAAGTTCTAGGACAGTGCACTGGACAGACAGCATCTAGGACTCAGTAACAGAGGAGAGACTGATTTGCCCACTGTTGAGGTGGCACTGCCCGCGTGGTATTATCAGGAATGGGAACATGAGCACCCTCCTCCCTCTGTTCCTAGTGACCGCAGAAGCCCTGCACTCTGCGGTGTCCTGCGTTACCAGGGACTGACTGTGCAACATTTAGCTTCAGTGTCTGCGTTCCTCCTGATGCTGCAGGCACACCCTTCCTCTCTCGCTCACCTCACTCCTCTCTCCACACTCAGGGTGCACGACAGACGCGCTCACCGGGAACATCTGATCCAGGGGTGGCACCACTCCTACAAAGGGCTGGACAGTAAACAGCTCGGGAACCGCAGGCCATGCACTCTTGTCAGCAACTGCTCAACTCTCGTAGCCAGAAAGCAGCCACTGACAACAAGCAAGGCTATGTTACAAAATGTCATCATTCTCTTGATTTCTGTTTCAACAACTTAAAAAAACAAGAAACATCACTAGTTTACAGGCCACACAAAAACAGCCTGCCAGCCAGATCTGCTGGTTAATTCCCCAAGTTATGACACTGGTAACCATCCCTCTACTCTCAATAATGGATTTCTTGAAAAACGACACATTCCACACACTATACAACTCAAAGATCACTTTTTAAAAAGTTCCTAAATCTGTCACAAAACCTTAAATACCAAGAAAAACATGCCAAGTTAAAGCAACCACTCCCAGTCCACTGACATGCTCCGTGTACAGTCCAGGCCTTGCAGAGAATTCAGGCAAGTGCTGATGTGCACAAAGCGAGAGCCACCTTCAGGTCTGAGTTCCTCAACTGCACCATTATGCAGGTTTCCAAGTCAGTATCAGAACAAATAGTCATTAAAATGTGTAATTCTCAAAACACGAGCTTTAAAGAGTGATCTGCGGTACTGGGCTGAAGCCCAAGGTGCTAAGTGTGCTAGGCAAGTTCTCTGAGCCATACCCACAGCCCTAAACACTTTAAAAAAAAAAAAAAAAAAAAAGGTTTGGGTCTTAAAATTGTTTTCACTATGCTTCACTATTAAGCAATATTTAAACTGTGGCATTTTAATAGCTGAAAAGTAATCCTGGTTAAAATGTATCAAATTCATAAACTCTCCTACTCTATATTTAGTGTTCCAATTTTAAGTAGGTTATTAAATCTAAGGTCACTGTTTTAGTTTGCTGAAGTGCAAGGGAGGTAGGCTCAGGAACTAGACTACTCACTTAGAAATCCTCTTACTCCCACTTGGGGTCTAGCACTTACTGACAGTCTACCCTTCACCCTCGGGCCACCAACATTCACTGAGTGTGTTCAGGACCAGCTGATGGCCCTACGCGAAGTGTGGGATCAGTTAAGAACAAAGCTAATCTGGACTACGGCATCACACATTCTTCTCACAGGAAATTTAAACTACCTGGAGGAAAATGTTAAAAACACTCAAAAACTGTGTGTGTGTGCGCGCGCATATGTATTTTTTATCAGGTACTGAATCCAAGGGCATTTTTTGAGACAGGGTCTTGCTAAGTTGCTGAGGCTGGCTTTGAACTTGTGATTCTCCTGCCTCAGCCTCCCGAGTTGCTGGGATTACAGGTGTGTGCCACCCACACCTGGCTTCAAAAACTATATTTTGATGAAGACTATGCTAGAGACAAAATTACACACATGATATTTGTAGACTGACACTTAGAATTTCACACCCTTTGAGGCATCTGGGCATGCAGGCTGTGCCTGAGCTACAGTTTATCTCTGTCCATGTCTGACAACCAGTGAGTGTCCTGGAAAGTCATTCTAAAGCCCTCATCCACTCTCTCTGCTCCTAACATCCACTGGAGACATCTCTGAAACTGGGCAGAAATTTTTAAAGAACATTTTGATGTTCAAACTAATCACAGTTTGGTTTAAGTTTAAACAGAGGCTATCAGAAGGAGCAGATTCTTTTGTTGGTGTTCTAAATTTGCTGCCATTTCTTACAGACACCATGGCGGGTGCTCCTACCTGTTATTTCCAGCTTCTGTACCATTCACCAAGACCATCAGAGCAGTCTCTGGACGGACACCCATCTTCTCCAAACTTCCCGCTAGCCTTTCAGCATTGGAATACCAGCACAGCACGTGGAAGAATGACCTCCACTTCAGTTAAGTGTCCTGCCAACCAACTGGCAAAATAAATCAAACTGCCACTAGCTTTACTGAGGTTAAAACAAGTGCTTCTACTTTCTGTAAAAATATTTTGAATGGAACATTAAAATTTATTACACCTAAGAATTCCTCCCAAATGACTCTAGACTCCAACCCCACCGAGGCCAGCCAGCCTGCCTCAGACTTTCCACTTGCAGTGCCACAACACCAGAAGAGAAGCCATTCTGATGAAAAGCTGATTTGGGGGGTTAATTTTAAAAAATCAAAGACCAGGAAATACCTGAAACACAATTTTTAGAACCCAAGGTGGTCATAATACCTTCAGGGTGTTTTTTATAATGCCATGTGACAATAAAAGATAACCACAATTTTTATATAAATAATATTTCTGTTAAATTTCTGATCTCAATTTAGCTATTGTTAGTTTACAAGTAAAAAGGTAGATATCATAAATTAGGGTAAGCAAAGCATGCAAATCTAAAGAGTCTATATCTGAATTCCTAGATTAGCATTAAAACCAATCACCGCAACAAATACCTCAACAGTACGCCTCGTGTGCAGAAAGGAAGCGATACTGAGCATTCAATGCCACAACCGTAAGGTTTTCGGAGAAGCACCTGTGGCAGTTTCAGCAGTTTCTATATGGAATGCTCCCCCTTTCTAGGATTACTTGAAAAAATCAAGTCAATTCGAATTACGTAGCTGTAAAACATTGACACGTGTAGTTTTTACAGATTCAGAACCTTCTGTGTGACTTAAAACGGGCAATGGTGCATACACAGGAAATAATAAGGATAATAAGGATCACATTTGCAGGCAACATTTGATTAAAAATACATATACACACATGGGGTGCAGAAGCAATTGCTGAGCTACGCCACCGGCCATCCTGACGCCGAGTGGCTGCCCCCAAACACTGCCTGTTAAGTTACCTCTTGTAATTTTTAGCATGAAGCCAATTTTAAGTATGCCAATATTTCAACAAAAGTTTAAGAGTATGGACTAAAAACCATCAACTCACGATTCTGGTTACTTTAAAATTTGGTATGCTGTATCACAAATACATTAGTAACTATTCCTAGATGGAAATAAGCAAATAAATGGAATCATTAAAAAAAAAAAGATAAAACATTACTAAATGTCCATTTGTACAGATAAAACATCAGCAAACATCTAGAATTTCTTCAGTAAAAAATACATGTGTATTTTTAACCCTTTGGTATCCAAACTTACATAATTAGGAAGACTTTCTTAAATATACTTAGTTAACAACAGGAAGAAACTATTTCTTTTAAAAAGTTTCTACCTGAACAAATTTGGTGCCAAGTTTTCATTTCAAGTTCAACATTACTGAGGACAGTTTTATGCTGCAATTGAGCCACACTGTGTCCACATACATTAAAACATAAGCGCATCATTCAGGAGCGTGCTAAGTATGCCACGTGCTCCCACTGTGACTCAGCAAGAAACAAACATCAGGACGTTGTTGGCGTGATGCGAACGCACTACCTACCTGTAAAAGCAATGATTTAAGAAATACTGGAATTTGTATATTTTTCAAGCTGTTAACAAAGCAATCAAAATTCTAAACTAAATTGGTCAATAACTTGAAAACACTGTCAGACCACACCTGCTCCTGGCCTAGCAGGGGACCTGTATTAGGACCTCCAGAAGTGACATCGCCACCTGCAGCACTAAGCGAAGGAAGAGCAGGAGACAGCGAGTAAGAAGGACAAGGTGTCCTGCAACCAGAGGACGAGGGCCGGGCCGTGAGGGCAACTAGAGCTCAGGCATTGCAAGGCTGCCTCAGTCACGACTCTAACCAATGTCTCAACTGGACTACTATCTTAAAACACAAGCAGCAAATGAATCAGAAGCCACAGATTTAAAAAATGATGGCTCATAACATGAACCTGCCCGGGTTAATTTCTACTAAGGACAAAAACTGAATGTGAATTTCTGACACTAATATTAAGTATGCTTATCGGACGTTTTTGTTGTGAACATTTTGCCTCCAAGCAGCGCTCCAAGGTAAGTAAATAAAGGTGGGTCATAAATGGCACTGAGTTTGAACCATACTAAGCCAATTCCATTTTAATTAAGAATTTCTAGAAGTTTAGAAGCATTTTTTTTGTAGCATTAAAAAACCCATCTGTTGACATCTCATTTTAGACTTCTGTTCTTACAGACAGTGGTGCCTATTTTCTATGTTAGGCAAGAAAGAACGCTTGCTCTACAGTGAGTTACTGACCTTGCTTACCTCAGGGTAGAGCTTTCTCCAGCTATCTGGCGAGCGCAGTGAGGTGCCTCCCGAGTTCAAAGTAATTAGGTTGACAAAATGTGGCCCACTTGATCTAGATGCTGCAGACTACATGGCTTCTACGGAAATCCTCTCCTAGGAAGGGTGTGAGGCTGCAGTTGAGCATCGACGCTCTCCATGCAGTGTGGGGTCCAAACAGACCTCCAAGTATGTCTGAGGCACAGGTGGTTCTAAGTGTCCCCCACATCCAGCTAAGCCCCCTTCACTCCTGCTCAGAGGAGTAAAGAGAAGCCAAGTTATATCTGGATGACATGGAAACATTCTTCTTTCCCTCTCAAGAAAACAAAGTAGCAGCCAAAACACTGAAAATAAACCTGCCATTTACAGCATTAGTATAAGGTCTTATTAGCAGAAAGCAAAGCTTTAAGTTTTTTCCCAAAATCACTGACTTAACCTTGAGCTCCTTCTCTCTTATCCCAAGGAAAAATGAGGTGGCAGCTGTGCTAGCACGCACCCTTCTTCCAATCAAAACACCAGTGTGAAGCCAAGGCACTGCCGGAGCGAACTTCCCGCTTCCTAGCAAGAAACACCGAGGACCACCACACTTCCTCTCACACCCAGATTTAGGCCCTTTAAAGTGCACAAACATGTAGTCTGGTCACAGAACTGAGATTTGATCCTGTGTGCTTCAATTTTTGGATGTATATAACAGAAGCCCCAAACAGAATCTCATATGGAAAAGATAACTTGGCACCAAAACTTAAGTTTTAAATTAAGAGAAGAAAACAAAAGTCTGTTAACATACTCACGTGTGGTGCTAGAAAATTTAACACGATGCACAGGAGCTGAAATGCCTTATCTTAGAGTTGCAACCTACATTAACAAGTCAGTTATAACAAACCACTCCAGCCAGACACGTGGCACACTGCCCTCAGCAGCTACCCGGTGACCGACAGAGCACATTTAGACTTCGGCCACTTCAGTGCAGCAGATATAATAAAGCAGGGTAGGAAGTGAGCAAAATTATTCATTTAAAAATACTGGTATGAGGAAGCTTTTGATCTATTCACAGAAGGAAAAATTTACACTATCTTCTAAATATTATGAAATGTAAAAGAATTAACAATCTACTCATTTTAAATTGGAAAAAAATAAATCAAACCTTTGCTTCTGTTCTTTAATTTAAAAAAAAAAGTTATTTGCTAGGATTACACTTGACCATCCAAGTGGCATTAGAGGGAACAAAGTGGACCTAACCACCATTATTTGAGGGATGCAACTGTTACATGTTGGAATGACTAAATGGGGTAAACTATAAAAATGTGCAGAACAGATAAAGAAGCAATTTTTAATTTAGCTTACTGGCAAAACGGACATTTTATTTAGATGTTAAAACTAAATAACCACATACACAATAGCAATAAATAATGATTATTTGTGTTCTATCTCCAGGGCAAAGACTTAAAAATTTTAAGAATCACTTTTGGCTAGTAGCTCAGGCTAAATATTTCTTCTAAAAAAATCTGAAAGCCCAGTCCAGGGAAGTCACCACAATGCAGGGTCTTGAGGGGGTGGCTCTTATACTGAGATGGGAAAGACTGGCACGCGAGGCCATGCTCAGCCACACCTGGTGGAAAAGAGACACTTGAGGGTCCTGTAACCAAGGACAGAATTGTAAATAAAAGATGCTCATTTTAAAAAAGACACCTACTAAAAAAAAAGAAAGAAAGAAAGAAAGAAAAAAAGGACATAATGATATTTATTGGCTCGAAGGATTAAGCTATCCATTAAAATGAATAAAACTAACATCTTTGTAGTAAAATGCTTAGGACCAATTAGAGTATTGTTTAGAAAAAATAAGTCATTAATAAAAAAATCAACTTCTAATCATCCGTTATTTCAATAAATGATAATCAAGCAACTTAATTGTTATATGACTCTGTATTTCATACTCAAAGCTTCTGTTTTTTTAAAGATTTGAATTTTTAATCTAAACTAATAAAACTTCATCTGTAACTTTAAAACAATTCAGAGAATCATCTCAATGTTTTAAAATTGTAGAATATATATTAACATTATCAATTGTTTTTACATCATCTTAAGTCATGACTACATATTAAGTTACAAGGGTCCCCTGCAAGGTAGCAGTTAATACAGGCCATATTTACAACATTAATTTGCCATATTAAGTAAAGGATTCAAGCCAAAATAATGGCAAATCTTGCCAACACTTAATGAAACAGAAGCTAAGTCACTAAGACTGTCGACAGCCTCCAGCACAGAAACATGCCTTATGTTAATCTGTATGGCTTTGCTGCCCAGGGTTTATGTTCAGAAATCTACTAGAATACAGAGTCAAAACAATGAAATGGAAACCAAAGGGTTAAACTTTTGTGGGGTTTATTTCTCCCAAAGTCTAAATCTTCATATTTCCAATTAGAATAAGGTGGTTTCTATTTTTATGAATTATTCATAATACTTGAGGTAAAACAAAAAAGCTGGTATCAGTTATTTTGGTTATTACAACTCTATAGCTTACACTCAACATTTAAGGGTGAAAAACTGGATCCATTGTTAATGCTGTGAACTGTAGAAGAAAAATTTTATAAAATAAATCTTTAAGAGAAAGTTAAGACAAATGAATTTAATACCTAAATAAATGTATAATGCCATGGCTAGCTAATGATTTGCAAACACAATCACATTTCTAAATTAATACACTTAAAGACTGTTCTTTCAGATGATAAATAAGTTGGCTGATGTAAATGGGACAACACCAAGGATTTCTAATACAATGCCACCCGTATCAAAGGCTCACAGCCAAGTTTGAAGTCTTTAAAGTACTAAGTCCCACTTTACTAGGAGTTATAAATCATTAAATCATAATGGGCTAAATCATCGAGACTGTGGACAGCCTCCAGCACATAATGTTCTCATGTCTGCTGAGATGAGGAATTAAAAAAAGAAGAGCCCATTGTCTTCAAAAGCACATAAGCCGAAGAGGCCTGCAAGGATATTCTAATTCAACCCAAGCCCTTCATTCTGACATTAAAACCTGGCAAAGAAAAGTGAAGACCCGCCACAGAGACACATCTAGTTGGTGGCGAAGTCAACAGTGTCAACTTTGAAATCCACTCGCTGACTGTTCCTTCCACCCTAATATACTCTCTCAGGACAAGAATTCAGAGCCATTACGGAACTAAGCTCCTGCTGCTGGTCAGGGGTCAACTTAGCCTACAATCTTGCTAACATCAACTGATCTAAAAAAACAAAACTGCATTACTAATTTTAAAGATAAGGATTTTAGGGCTTTTGCTTGCTCTAAATACTGTGGTGTGAATACAACACCTTGACTACATTTCTAGCTTGGAAGGATAATTGAAGGCACTTACTCGGTACGAGCCCCGTTTGCCACCAGGGCACTGATGCACTCGAGGCTCCCGGAGCGGGCTGCCTTGTGAATGGGAGTTTCTCCCTCACAGTCCTGAAACATACAACACACACACACTCAGATCCAACAACATCCTCCACAGTTTAAAGCAGAGCAATCAGCACAGACCAGAGGTTTTCTCATTTATCTTTGATATAAACAAGCTGAGCATGATTTGAAGCAGAATACAAAGGGACATCTAGATGGAGAGAAGACAAAGACCACAGAGGGGGCATATTCTCCAAAGCATTGAGCTAGGTCAGTACTCAAAAATCTTGGGGTCTCTTCAGCAGGGACAGCATGAATGCTCTAGATAGGGATTCACAAATCTTTTCATCTGGATCTTGACACCAACGTCTACAGATAAACCCCCAATAATTATCCTATGACAAGAAAAAAAAATAACATTGTAACAGTAATCGAGGCCAAGAAGTAGCACATATTATTAGCTAACTTATAGTCCAACCTAGTCATGTTCCTCTACAGCCACAATGCTAACCTGAGTCAAACCAACAGTGTCTATCTGCTCTGAATTTTTTCTTAAATTGGAACCATATTTAGAAAAGATGGTTTGGGTCAAAGGGTCAGGCAATGAGAAGGAAGACCACCGCAAGGGTCAGACACAGAAAGCGCTACAGTCAGAACAGACCTGTTTTAGCAAAGAATGAAGAAGGCACAAAGGGTAACAGAAGCAGAAGCCAGCACACTCGGGGAAACTCCAGAGTCTGATGCAGGCAACCAGAAAAGGATGAACCCCTCCACACCCGTCCACATGCTGCCAGGCAATAACACACAGGCAGTGAATGGAATCAGACTTTCAAGCAAACAAGGAGTCATCACTTCTCTTCAAAAAATTTAAAAAATCTTTTGTCCAGGGAAGCCTGAGGGTGAAGCAGCCAGAGCTCTTGAATCCACCCACTTCAAGGTCACTGGAGCTGCAGCTGCCAATCCTGCCTACATGACTGAGGAATAAAGGAATGTGCCACTGGGCACGATGCATGGCACTGGGAAAAGCAGGTCATTCATAAACCCAGTGGCCACCCGAGCTCCTTCTCAGGACACTGACTCACAGAGCCCAGTGAGCTGGAGGCCACCCAAGAAAAAATATACATGGCACATTACCTTGCAGAAGACAGAATACGCAAGACTCAAGGGGCAGAAAGGAGAGAAGAGTGTGTACATAATGTATTTATATCAGGGTCAAAAGGCTCTAAACAGAATATAAAGAGATCTAAAGTCCCAAACAAAATTTCTATTTTTTTTTTTTTTTTTTGGTACTGGGGATTGAACCCAGGGGCATTCGACCACTGAGCCACATCCCCAGCCCTATTTTTTGTGTTTTATGTAGAGACAGGGTCTCACTGAGTTGCTTAGCGCCTCGCCGTTGCTGAGGCTGGCTTTGAACTCGCGATTCTCCTGTCTCAGCCTCCCTAAGTGCTGGGATTACAAGCGTGAGCCACTGCGCCCAGCACAAAATTTCTATTTTTGAAAAAAGAAAAACAGCAAACCATGTAACTATTCAAAAAAGTGAACTCTTCTCAAGAGGAGGGGAAGGGAAAGAAGAGGTACTTAATAAGGACAAAATAAAAACCAGATAAAGGCCAGGCTTGGTAGTGCACATCTGTAATCCCAGCACTTAGGGAGGCGGAGGCAGGAGGATTGTGAGTTCAAAGCCAGCCTCAGCAACAGTGAGGTGCTAAGCAACTCAGTGAGACCCTGTCTCTACATAAAACACAAAATAGGGCTGGGGAGGTGGCTCAGTGGTGGAGTGCCCCTGAGTTCAATCCCTGGTATCCTTTGCCCCCCCAAAAAAACTTGATAAAAATACTGACAAAAACACTATAAGATGAAAAACCTCAGGGTTTCTTACACTACTTCAAAAAAATGGTAGAATATTAACAGACATTAAGGAAAGCTCTGAAAAAGCAGAACTACCCAGGCCCTGGTTTGTTACACACGAACAGTTTTGGAAGGCAGAGCAAACACTGTTTAATGACATCTGCAGCTGAGACAGAAGACACCAAGAGCAAAAGGCCATGTGAAGGGTGTTTGAGTCTCCAGTTCAGACCAATCAATCTCAAAAATACCCAAGTGTGCAAGGAGCCTAGAACCACGGCCAGCTGTGAAAAAGAAACAGGGAGAAGAGCCAGAGATTCCAAGGCAGCAGGGCACCTTGATTTAACAAAGGAAACTTTGATTTCTAATCTAGACACTAGAAACTAGAACTGGCTTTCAAATACTGAGCAAAGGTAGTCAAGATGGGCACTAAAAACATACCACACGAAAGCTAGCTTCATTTCCTCGCTGGGGAGCAAAAAACCTGGGCCTCAGACAGCACACCAACTTTCTACCATTCCTCAGCTCACCTGACAGATGGCCCAGGAAGTCTATATGAAGCGTGAGGAAAACGAATGTCAAACTGTCAGCAGCTTACATGCTAAAAGGTTAATGGGAGAAATGGTACACCAGGTTCAAAAACGTAAACACACACAAAATCAGAGAACAAGAAAAACTGTACCTCCAGATAAGCCAGTGGTGCACTGGGAGCTGCCAGAGAGCTACCCTGGCCTCAGGGCCACAGGATGCCCATCATAAGAAAGGCCAAGTCCAGCCACTCATGAGTTAAGAGCAAGACCATGCCTGAGATCCAGACCACAGCTCTTCCCCTCGGGAGATGAAAATCTGTGGCCCTCTAGGAGATTCTAGGACCTGGGGACTTCTGACCAGATAAATATTTCAATTGTGGAAGCTGCTAGGAGCGAGGGTCAGGTAGTCTTGCTCTGGGGTGCTGCCTGGGGGCGCCTGAGAGGATGCTGCAGGCATAGGGCACACCCTCAGGCCACACTAGCAGTTTAGTACAGCGAGCTGCTATAAGGTGCTAGCTGAAAAGGGAGCTTCCAGATTCAAAAAGGCCTACAAATCAATGGGGTGATTTCCTTAGACCTCTCTAAATTAGATGTCACATAACAATTTAAAGTCCATATACTGAACATCCTATACTCAAATTCCATCCTAATACTAAATACTAATTACTGCCACTCATGGAATCATTATCCACATTTTATTGACAAACTAAGTGACATGTCTCAGGCCACAGTGCCCTTTCTACTTGCAGAGGGAGTACAGGGTGCAGGTCCTGAGGCAAATGGGCACATGTGCTGATGTCCAGCATGGGAGGGTACATAGGTAATTCAGAAGAAGAAAACTAATGCAGCAGCAGAAACACACAGACCTAAAGGCACGTGTGAGTGCAGAGAAAGGAAGGGGAGGGCATGTGGCAAGTGTACAGATGTGCCTACCCAAGTCCTGCACAATGACAAGGATAAGCCTAGCACTCAAGACCTCTCCTCCACAGGTCCCTCCTGTAAGACTCAGAACAGACCAACCAGTTATGCCCTGCACTCCTTCCCCACTCATCCATGTTTCCAACTTGGCCAAAACACCTTTCTTCAAGTTAGAGTGGACAGTTGTGCCACCTTCAGGAAGGGAGCTACAAGTACTTTATACCTGTTATAATCAAGGAAGGTATCTAAGGAAAGAGAAAAGCAAGAGGGAGGAAATAAAAGCTCCTTAGCATACAATAGGGATTTCATTATTTGGTGGAAAGACACTAAAAACACCGCAAAAATCCAGGCACACACATACTCCAGTCTGTACACTTTAAAAAATTATTTTATTGGTGCATACTTAACTACGAAGGGCAGGAACCATTTACTCTTCCCAGTCAGTAAATGACAGCAATCTTCCTGTACCCAGTCATCCTCCCAAACGTGTGTCCTAAGCAATAGGAGCCCACCTTGAAGCTGACTTGTGCCACTCCTTTTAAGAGCACGGATGTGCTCTTAGTAACTGCGAAGTGAAGCTAAGGCAGCAGGAGCCAGAAAACCTGGGCTGGAGGCCAGCACCACCAACTACCAGCTGTGACCTTGGGCAAAGCACCCCCAGTGGCAGCAGATGATCTGGTGAGTCACATAATAGGCAAAAGCATTTTATGACAGAATGCAAGCTTCTGGAAAGGGTCTATTATCCACAATAACTGAAGGAACAGATTCCAGACTGCCCTCAGGCAAACACTTCAAACTCTAATTAAGGCCCCAATTTAAAACAATATCCTGGGAGTAATTATAACTGGGAAAGTAGGGCCAACCCCCCACATTCTTACCGGTTTGTTAATGTCGGCCCCTGCTTGGATCAGCCAGACTAGGCACTGAGGATGTCCTCCAAAAGCGGCGATGTGGGCCGGGGTCTGGGCATAGCGTGTAGTAGACACATTCAGTGTGGCTCCAGCTCTCACCAACTGCATTAAGCACTCCAACTTCACACACAACAGAAGGGGATATGAAAATAGGCAGACATGTCGATATAATATGACATACCACACAAATAATATAATTTCCACTGGCAATTTCCAATTGCTACTCATATTTTTTTTCACGAAAGAACAAATTAATTCCTTCTTAACACCATGCAAATTTAAAAAGGCATTTAGAAGACATTTTCTTCATCCTTTAAAAAAAGCTGAAATAGAAATCAAAATATTAAAAACACACACACATTTTGATTTTCCTGCAACAGAAAAATCCAAAATCAAAAAAGATCAGTGTGCATTACTCCAAGACTTCTATCAAAACTTGAACATAGGGGCTGGGGTTACAGCTCAGCAGTGAAGTGCCTGCCTTGAATGTGTAAGGCACTGGGTTTGATCTTCGGCACCATCTAAGAATAAATAAGCAAAATGAAGGTACTGGGTCCACCTACAACTAAAAATTACATATATATATGTATATATACACACATATATATAAAGACTTAAACATATGCTACTCTAGATACTAGGTTATAGTGACTGGTAAGTTATAAAAGTCCACGTAGCCACAGTACACTCTCCACGGTGCTAAACTCTTTCCCATTGTGTACAACTCCAGCGCCCCCCCCTTTTATTTTGAGACAGTCTAAGTTGCCCAGGTTATCCTTGAACTTGCAATACTCCTGCCTCAGCTTCAGGGTAGCTGGGATTTCAGGGGTGTGCTACCTTGCCCAGCTTTATTTTCGGTATTTAAAATCTGTGTATGGAAAGAAAAGTATGCAAAATAGGCAACACAGCTGAGCCCTATACTCAACAGGCAGCTAACATGAAGACCAGTAAGTTAAGACAAGGATCTGCAGACAAGCCTGAATACTATGCCAGCCTATGGCTAAAAGAATACATTACATTCAAAAAATTAATCCAGAGTCCACCAGGAGCCCAGCAAGTTTGACTGAATCATATGTTCTCCCACACTGTGGAGGAACCCATTTTCTACTCACGGACCACAACAAAGCCGGTCAAGAAGCTATCCTGGATTCCATTCCCTTGTTTAAAGAGGACAGACCACCAGGACCCTGGCACTCCCTGTAATCCCAGTGACTTGGGAGGTGCAGACAGGAAAACTGCAAGTTGAAGGCACTTAGATACTGTCTCAAAAAAATTAAGAAGATGGGATAGAGCTCAGTGCTAAAGCACCCCTGGGTTCAATCTCCAGTACAATAACAGTAAGGAGGACAGAGGACAGATGTTACATGGCACACCTGTGAGCTGAAGTCTCAGAAGTACAGAGATTTAAAATGTGGTCTGTTTTAAATGAATGTAAAACTGGGAGTGAAGGTAGATTGAGTACTGCCTTTACTACCAAGTGAAAACTGAAAGTATCAACTAGCAATAAGATGAACAGGTGTCAAACCCAATAAAATTGAAGTGGTTAATCTTTAACATTAGTTGAGAGTTCACTGGACCTAAGCCTTTTAAAAACTGGGTTTGGAATTCTGGAAAATATTGCTAAATGTGGTATCTTGTAAAAAACAAGGTGTAATTAGATATTTTTAACTTTTAGTACTCCAGAGAACAAATAAGCCTCATAAGGTAACTTGTGTGCCTTGGGCACTTTCTAAGGATATATGCCTAGAACTGTAATAAAAAGAGGGCAACCACTGACAAAGCGCAGGGAAGCCGAGTGTGGGGCCTATCTTCTGCTCTAAGAGCTGCTCTCACAGGTGGGAGACTGGACACCAGAGTAGGCTTTCCAAGATCCCCTCCTTATGTAAGACCCATAAAGCACCTGCCTCTGGTACAACAATAGTCTCCAAGGCAAATATGCCATTTCTTCTATAGAGATAAAGACCTTTTAAAAATAATTTGTCATTTTTTAAATGGTGGTAAAATACACATAATATGAAATTTAATATTCTAAAAGATTAGGACTATTTTTGTCCTGGATATAACTGGGACAACCTTGGGTTGGTAAGTACTCCAAGTGACCATCTGTATGAAACAAAGGTGTAAGCATTCCACCGACTTCAGAACATCAGTCATGTGCCAACCAGGGTAGGCACGATGGAATCAGCAGAAAAACCTTAAAAAAGAAAGATAGTTCTTGACTGCAAAACCTACTCCCTAAAGCAAGGGAGTATAGAAAAACAGAAAGTTTCCTAAAGCTTGGCATAAAAAACCCCTAGCAAGAGCGCTTGCTAAGTGGGGCAGGAGTGCCCAACAAGGCTGAGTGGCTCTCCCTGGCTCCAGGCTTCAGTCTGAGATCAGACACACCCCAAGAAATGAGCCTGGGGGCATCAAGAACTGCTAGGTCCCAGATCACAGCCTGGGCATCGGCTTCCCCAC